>CM077666.1:401487885-402116926 GCA_039707655.1 Elymus sibiricus
TCGGACAATGAACTCTTGCTTCTCGGGCGCCTGGCGCCAGGCTTTTTGCTTGATGGGGCGTGCATTGGGGCGCACCGCTAAGTGGTGCTCGATCACCTCCCTCGGTACACCGGACAAGTCAGACGCTTTCTAGGCGAAAACATCCGAGTTTGCCCGAAGGAAGGCGACGAGCACACTTTCCTATGCGGGAGGGAGGCAGGCGCCGATGGTGAAGGCAGGGCCTGAGCCGCTGCCGTCAACCGACACCTTCTTCGTCTCGGCGCGGTCCTAAGAGAACAGTTGCTTCTTCTTCGCGGGTGCGGCCTCAGGAGGCTCGATCGCGTCCTCGTCCGCCGGATGTGCGGTAGCGGCAGCCTTGTAGGCATGCTCAAGGGAGCAGACCGCGTGCTTTTCGTCACAGGTGATGGTGATGATGCCGCTGCAGCCGGGCATCTTGTGGACGTTGTAGGTGTGGTGGGTCGCCGCCATGAACTTGGCGAGAGTTGGGTAGCCCAAGATGGCGTTGTACGGCAGGCCGATGTGCACCACGTCGAAGTCGATGAGCTCAGTGTGGTAGTTCTTGCAGGTGCCGAAGGTGACGGAAAGACGCACTTGCCCCAGAGGGATGGTGGAGCCATCAGTCACTCCAGAGAAGGGCCTAGTTGGCATCAGCTGGTCGTAGGGCACTTGGAGCGTCTCGAAGGTCTCGATGGAGATCACATTGAGGCCGGCGCCTCCGTCGATGAGGGTCTTGGTGACCGCGACGTTGCTGATGGTGGGAGTGCACAACATGGGGAGCGCGCCTGCGGCGGCCGTGGACTTGGGGTGGTCCTTGGAGTCGAAGGTGATGGCGTACTGTGACCACCTGCGGGGCCGCGCGGCCTCAGGCCTCGGGAGGGCGGCGTTCACCTTGCGAGAGAGCTGCTTGAAGTGGCGGTTGGACACGGGAGCTTGAGCCCCGCTAAGGATGCATGCGACCGCGCGAGGCTCCTGGTAGCCCCCAGCGCCCTCGTCAGGCTGGTTGACGTCGTTCCTCCGGGGTGGCGGCGGCAGCGGCGGGGGAGCGGCGCTGGCCTGAGGGTTTGCCTCACGAGGCTAATCGCGCCAGGCGGCCTCACGAGGCTGGTCGCGCCAGCCCTGGCGGAAGTTGCCATTGCCGTTGCGGCCGTCCCAACGGTTGCTGCCACGGCCACCTCCGCGGCCGGCGCCACGGTCATTGCGGTCGCCTCGGCGGCCCTGGCGCTCGTCGCGAAGCAGCTTGAGCTCCTGGCAGTCTTCAGTGCTGTGGGAGCGCACGTTGTGGTAGGCACAGAGCGGCCGTCCGTCCTTCCTGGGCTCGTCGCGGTCACGGCCGCGCTTCTGCTCGGGCTCCGCCGCAAGCACGGCAGGGCCCTTGCGTTTGATGTCCTTGCTCTTGGCCTTGGTGGCGTCCGGCGCCGCATCGGGGTCATTGTGGATGAAGAGGCGACCTTCTTCAGCCTTGGCGCATTTGTCGGCGAGGTCGAACAGCTCAAGCACCGAGTCCAACTCGTCCTTGATGGCGAGCTTCTCACGTATCTTGACATCCATGACGCCGGTGGAGAACGCAGAGATGACGGCCACGTCGGAGGCACGCGGGATCTTGTTGCGCACCTGGCTGAAGCGCTGGATGTACTTGCGGAGTGTCTCGTCTGGGCGCTGCCGCACGTGTTGCAGGTCGTTGATGGTGAGGGAGCGGTCATGCATACCCTTGAAGTTGGCAACGAACTGGCTGCAGAGCTCGGTCCACGACGAGATCGACGCCTCAGGGAGATTCATGAGCCAGGAGCGCGGGCCGTCCTTGAGGGCCATGGGGAACCAGTTCGCCATGACCTTGTCGTCGCCATTCGCCGCTTCAACACTCAGTGCATAGAGCTGAAGGAACTCCGCGGGGTTGGGGGTGCCGTCGTAGCGTGGAGGCAGTTCCGGCTTGAACTTCGCGGGCCACACCACACGACGTAGCTCACGAGTGAAGGCACGGCAGCCCACGCCCCTCGAGGGAACACCATCGGCGAGGGAGGTGCGATTCTGGCGGCCAGCTGCCGCAACCTCCTGGACGGCCCGGTCCTGGCACCGGCGCTGCTGCTCGAGGAGCACACGTGCATCAGGCGGCGCGCGGCGGACGATCTGGCAGCTGGCCTCTTCTCGGACCGGCGAGGAAGCGCCACGGGACGGCTCACGCGCCCGCGCGTTGCGCCGGGGCCTGGCGAGCTCGTCGCGCAGAGGAGGTGGCGGGGGAGCGCCATGCGCTACATCCCCAGCGCGAGACGGCGGAGGGCGGAGTGAGTGGGAAGGCGCCGGAGCGTCCCCGGCGGCGTTGACAAGCTCGGTGATGCGACCAAGCCAGGCGTCGTAGCCGGCGTCAGCTGGATGGTAGCGAAGTAGCTCGCGTGCCATGAGTAGCGCGGCCTGCACGTTCGGCGGCCCACAGTGGGCGAGGGAGGAGGAGGCCGTGGCGGTGTGGCCCTCTGCCCGCACGGAGGGGTGCAGGGAGGAGTCCTGCTGCTCCCGGGCGGCAGGGTTGGTGGCGGCAGCGGCCTCGACCAGGCGGCGACGGTTGCCGCGGGCCACCGGCTCCGTCTGGGCCACGCGACCCGCCCTACGCTCAACGCGCTCGCGGCGGGCGGCGGCCATGCGGCTGGTGGAGCGGAGGACGGAGAGGAAAAACAGTAGCGCACCCCTACCTGGCACGCCAAATGTCGGAGTTGGGGCTCCGGGGACCCAAAGGTTCTAACACTGGGGTGAGCTCGTTCCTACCTCCTCGTCCCCTACCATGGCTGAACTACGGCGGAGCTACGGCGAGAGCGCGCTAGCGGGAGCGGGTCGTGGACTCAGCGGTTTACCCAGGTTCGGGCCACCTTGCGGTGTAAAACCCTACTCTTGCTTGGTTGGAATTGCTGTGGGCAAGAAGATGTTCTCGCGTACAAGGTAGGGGAAGGGGGGCTTTTCTACAGCGGCACCCGGCCCTCCTTTTATATCTGCCTTGGTCCTCTTCCCCCGAAAACATTGGTGGGAAGGGTTGCCACACAACGGCAAGTTTGAAGGGGGATAGGAGCGCAGTCTATCCTAACAAAAGGTGGTCTTCATCTGCAAAGCGACCGTCCATGACGCGCCGGTGGGCTCAGGAATGACCTCCGCCCTGCGCGCCCACCGTCTTGGTCTTCTTTCACCGATCGGGCAACCTTTGGGGGTTGCTTTGGGAAGTGGATTGCTGGCCTTGCTCCCTTAGCACAAAAGGGGAATCTTCTCCATCCACACCTGCTGGCACGGCCTCTGTCGCCGTTCGTCGCCACGCGCGTCACCCACGTGATGGGCATGAGACCGCGCGACCGAGCCGAACAACACTTGTCTTGCGCGCCCTCGGGAGGGTGCCTCGGGAGTCCACCTCGCGAGAGGGCCTCGCGAGGCTCTCGATGAAGCGGCTGAGTCTTGCTTGCTCCCTGAGGAGGGCCCTCAGGAGGCCAGGGCCTCGTGAGGGGTCTTGCTTGAGGCGTCCGCTGGTGGCCGCATGCTGGGCTTCCGCCAGGCGTTGTGCCCTGGGCCAAAGGCAGATGGGCCGCGATACCCTAGGTTCCATGGGCCTAACAGCCTACTCTTCTCGCTTCACCTTCTTCTCCTCCAACTTCTTTCCCTGGAACCCTCTTCTAACCTTTTTGGGCGGCTCTTTTGCCGGGTCGGTTGGATCACCCGTTTCTTCCTCGGTGCCGGCCGGTGGTCTTGGCGGAGTTGGCGATGAATACATTTCACTTGGGTTGCCCACTCGACTTCAACCAACAATGCATGAGGACGAAGTTCTTCTTCTCCAAATTCAAGAACAAATTGCACACACGAGAAGGCTACAAGGAAAACACATTGCCAAGAAGCTGCATATCCAGTCCAGCCAAATGATCAACACATATTAACAACTCCGAGCAACAAGTTGCATATCCGGCCAAATGACCAACACATATAACAACTTACTTGCTCGGAGATTTGCGCACCACCTGGCCATCGACCGATTAGTTGCTTAAAATGGCCACAAATACTTGGACACGGCCTCTTGGATGATGTACCATCGATGGTTGAGCGACTTTACCTTACATTTGTGGATGAGTTTGTCGGCGTAGGGCTCGAAATGCTATGGCTCATGGAACCAAGTATGAATGTTGGCCCAAAATGTTGCGCCCCTTTTGCTCCGTGCCATGGATCAGATCGATGCTAGTGGCCAACCACGCATCGCACAACAACTCGTGCTCCCTCATGTTGAAGCTTTCTCCTCTACCCTTCTTTGGATTGACAGCAAATTAATCCGGATCAAGGCCGTCATCGCCGTCCTCCTCCTGCTCCTGCTAGCCGATAACCCAATCCAGTTGTTGTGTGTACGTGCCTGGCTCCGTGCCCAACTATGTGTACGTGCTGGACTAGGTGTATGTGCCCGATTGCGTGTACGTGCCGGCTGCGTGGGTGTGAGTGCTCGGATGCGTGAACTCCGCGTCATCCACTTGCCCGTCCTTGTAACAGCCTCCGCCTATCTCGTGGATCATCTCAAACATCTGCCTGTTTGCATCGTCATACGACGGTGTCGGTGTAAAATCCGGCAGACCTCGGGGTAGGGGGTCCCGAGCTGTGGATCTCGGATCGGTGGTAACATAGACAAGGGGGACAATGTTTACCCAGGTTCGGGCCCTCTTGATAGAGGTAAAACCCTACGTCCTGCTTCTGTTTATATTGATGGAGATGTATCAAATACAGAGTTGATCTACCTCGAGATCGTAATGTGTGTCTAACTTCTAGGGCTAGGTGAGCGATATTGCGTTGATGTGCCCCTTACGGGCTAAACCCTATGGATTATATACACACCAGGGAGGATATCTAGGGTTACAAAGTCGGCATCTTAGGGGAGAGGCGGCAGGAGAGGTCTTGGAGTATACGTCAAGTCTTCGGGAGAGACAGTCTTGATCACGCTTCCTGTGTACAGCCTCCGGAGCCCATCTTGATCACGTACGAGGGCCTAGCGGCCCAACCGAGGAGACGGGACGGCTAGGTTAGCACCCCCTATTCCAAGACACCGTCAGACGGCTAGCCCGGTTGCGACATACCGGCGAATAGCATGCGGGCACCGAGCTGCTCCACGCCCAGCATCCGCGTCCGCACAAGCTGCGGTGATGCAGACTTTGAGAAAAGCAACGACACTGCGTTGACGTCGACACAATAAGGCACGTGCCCGGTGGCAGATGCTGGGGACTACCTACCAAGCTACTGGGAGGCGTAGAAGTAGGGAGGTTTGTATTGCTCCAGCCAGGATGATCAAAGCGGTGACGCCCCGCATTGTAGGCCCCGCCCTGCACCACGCCCACCACTGGCACCACGCCCGCCCCCTGTACGTCTGCCACCACGACCATCGCCCCTGCCACCCTTCTTCTTTTTGAGTGGCACCTCCTTTGCCTTCTGTCTGAGGCGGCAGTCTTGCCGTGTCACCGAGTTGATCTTTCGGGTGGCTGCTACTTGTGATATTGTTGGGATTCCCCGAAGAGGAAGGGTGATGTAGTCTAGTAGCAGATAATATTTCCTTAAGTTAAGAACCAAGGTTTATCGAACTAGAAGGAGACGGCACACAAACAATATGAACGGTACATGCACACATAGAAAACAAATGCTTGCACCCAACGAAGGCAAGAGGGTTGTCAATCTCCTTGTTCTCACCAATTGTAAGGATTAAATATGATAGTGGTAGATATATAAATAAAATAAAAGAAAATAAAAACAGTGAGCAATTTTAGGGTTTTAGTAATAATGGAGAATGGACCCAGGGGCCATAGGTTGGGTGCAAGCACCCAACAGAGTCAAAAATAATAATGGAGAATGGACCCGAGGGACATAGGTTCACTAGAGGCATCTCTCTCATAAGCATAGCAACGGTGGGTAAACAAATTACTGTTGGGCAATTGGCTAAATAGTGCATAGTTATGATTATGATTCTTCATGGCATGATTGATGATTCATATATATGCATTACGTCCGCGACAAGTAGACTGATACGTCCATTTTGCATCATGTTTTCCTACTGTTATTTATAATGTTTTTGGTCATTATTTCACTTTATGATGCAATTCTAATGCATTTTCTCTCTTAATTTGCAAGATCTACATGAAGAGGGAAATCACCGTCAGCTGGAATTCTGGACCAAAAAGGGGCATAGCAGAGATAGCTATTCTACGGAGCTCCAAATGACCTGAAACTTCACGGAGATTTTTTATTGAATATATAAGGATTTTTGGAAGGAAAAACCACCAGAGGGGGCTACTTGTTTCCCACAAGGCAACAGGGCGTGCCCTGATGCCTTGTGGGGCCGACAACAGCCCTCCGGTGCCCCCCTTTTGCTATATTAGGCCTTTTACCCTAGAAAAAAAAATAAGAGAAGACTTTCGGGATGAAGCGCCGCCTTCTCAAGGCGGAACCTCGGCAGGAGCACTTTTGCTCTCCGGCGGAGCGATTCCGCCGGGGATACTTCCCTCCGGGAGGGGGAAATCAAAGCCATCGACATCACCAACGATCCTCTCATCCTGGGAGGACCAATCGTCATCAACATATTCACCAGCGCCATCTCATCTCAAACCCTAGTTCATCTCTTGTAATCAATCTTTGTCTCAAAACCTCAGATTGGTACATGTGGGTTGCTAGTAGTATTGATTACATCTTGTAGTTGATGCTAGTTGGTTTATGTGGTGGAAGATTATATGTTCAGATCCTTAATCATATTCAATACCCCTCTGATCTTGAACATGAACATGATTTGTGAGTAGTTACTTTTGTTCTTGCGGACATGGGGGAGGTCTTGTTATAAGTAATCATGTGAAGTTGGTATTCGTTCAATATTTTGATGATGTGTATGTTGTTATTCCTCTAATGGTGTCATGTGAACGTAGACTACATGACACTTCACCATATTTGGGCCTAGGCGAATGCATTGGGGAGTAATAAGTAGATGATGGGTGCTACTTGTGAGCTGCGTTGGGATTTTCTCCGAAGAGGAAGGGTGAAGCAGTACATTTGAGATAAGTATTTCCCTCAGTGAGAACCAAGGTTTATCGAACCAAAAGGAGAACCACGCAAATCCTAGTGAACATCACCTGCACACACAAAAGCAAATACTTGCACCTAACGCGGGCAAGAGGGTTGTCAATCCCCTTGAACTCGTTACTTGCAAGGATCAAATCTTGTATAGGTAGATAGATAAATTGCAAAACAAAATAAAAGTAAATAAATTGCAGCAAGGTATTTTTGGTTTTTATAATATGATTAAAGTAGACCCGGGGGCCATAGTTTTCACTAGAGGCTTCTCTCTCGAACACATAGCATACGGTGGGTAAACAAATTACTGTTGGGCAACTGATAGAAAAGCGCATAGTTATGACGTATTATGACAATGATCATGTATATAGACATCACGTCCATGACAAGTAGACCGACTCCTGCCTGCATCTACTACTATTACTCCACCAATCGACCGCTATCCAGCATGCATCTATGTAGGATCGAAAGTATGTCTAGAGGGGGGGGGGGTGATTAGACTACTTGACCAAATAAAACTTAACCTTTTCCCAGATTTTAGTTGTAGGCAGATTTTAGCAATAGTACATGTCAAGCATCACCCTACACATGCAATCCTAAGAGTACAGCAGCGGAATGTAAGCAATTGCATATGTATGTAAAGGAGGGATAGGAGATTTCAAACGAAATGAAGACACGGTGGTTTTTGGCGTGGTTCCGATAGGTGGTGCTATCGTACGTCCACCTTGATGGAGACTTCAACCCATGAAGGGTAACGGCTGCGCGAGTCCACGGAGGGCTCCACCCACGAAGGGTCCACGAAGAAGCAACCTTGTCTATTCCACCATGGCTTACGTCCACGAAGGACTAGCCTCACTCGGGGTAGATCTTCACGAAGTAGGCAATCTCCTTGCCCTTACAAACTTCTTGGTTCAACTCCACATCTGGTTGGAGGCTCCCAAGCGACACCTAACCAATCTAGGAGACACCACTCTCCAAAAGGTAATAGACGGTGTGTTGTTGATGAACTCCTTGCTCTTGTGCTTCAAATGATAGTCTTCCCAGCACTCAAACACTCCTCACAGATTTGGCTATGGTGGATGAAGGATTTGAGTGGAAAGCAACTTGGGAGAGGCTAGAGATCAAGGTTCAAATGGTAGGAATGGAATATCTTGATCTCAACACATGAGTAGGTGGTTCTCTCTCAGAAAATGAATGGTGGAAGTGTAGGCACGTTCTGATGGCTCTCCTTACTGAGAAGGATGGGGTGGAGGGGTATATATAGCCTCCACACAAAATCCAACCATTACACACTTTTGACCCAACTCGGTGGCACCAAAAGGATAATCTCGGTAGCACCGAACTGTGTAAAAGATATGAACGTTAGGAATCTCGGTGGGACCGATACAAACAACTCGGATGGACCGAAGTGCAATGGCTTAGGGCAATCCTCATCTCGGTGGCACCGATTGCATCAACTCGGTAGGACCGAAGTGAAGCAATAAGGCAACAGAGAGTTGGCAAGCCATCTCGGTGAGACCGATTTGCAAACTCGGTGAGACCGAAGTGAATGCAAACGATTACAGAGAGTTGGCAAGGCCATCTCGGTGGGACCGAGATCCATTTCGGTGGATCCGATTTGTTAGGGTTTGGCAGTGGCTAAGTCTTGGATGAACTCGGTGGGGCCGGATTGGAAGTTTCGGTGGGGCCGAGTTGGACTTTAGGTTTAGGACATATTTGGGTAGAGATAGTGGTTGAGGGTTTAGGAATACTGTCACTAAGCACTTGAGCAAAAAGACCATTAAGCAACACCTCATCCCCTTTTAATAGTATTGGCTTTCCTATGGACTCAATGTGATCTTGGATCGCTAAACCAAAAATGTAGAGTCTTGATCTTTGCCAATTCTTGTCCTTAGCATTTTGAGGGGTCCACATCTCTAGTCCATGCCATGCCAATCATTGAACATCCTGAAATCTTAATCTTGAATGGATATTAGTTCAATGAGATATATGTTGTTATGAATTACCAAAACCACCAAGGGAGCAAATGTGCTTTCAATCTCCCCCTTTTTGGTAATTGATGACAACATATAGATCAAAGCTTCGACAGATGATTAAGTAAATGAAATACATCGTCGCTTTGAGAAGTATGTGATAAGCAAGAGCTCCCCCTAAATTTGTGAATTATTAAAAATTTGCGTTTGAATGCAAATGCATAATCGATTAGGCTCATGGGTTACTCTTCCATGTCACATACATCTTGGTGGAGCGCGCAAAATGATATGATTGGAATAATAGGCACGCATCACCAACATAAGTAATTGATCATACAAGATAATAGTAGAGATAAACATGGAATATCACAATGGGCATAATATGATCAATCAACATCGTATCTCACAAGTATAAATGACAGAATACTGTAGCAAGCACACACATAACAAGGTATCAACGAATGAGCAAACAAGTAGCAAAAGAAACTCTCGAAGCAAATCAAAAACAAGAAACTCTCTCTCTCGAAGCCTATGATCTATACAAATCCTCCCCCTTTGGCAACAAGTACCAAAAAGTTCGAATCGTATAGCACTAGTCGGCTCTCTAGGCACGGTCCTCCGAAGGCAATCTCCTGCTGGCGGCTCCGGTGTGCGTAGACGGCGTTGAGATGAGAGCATCCGCGAATGCTTCTGCTGACGACTGCTGGATTGGAGGAGTTGAGACCTGCTGTGGCACTGTGGCTGTGGCGGCTGGTGCAGATACTATGGTCCGTGGATCCACAACTGGTATCGCAGCTGACCTGGCAGCCCTAGGCACTGACTGAAATTGCTCTGTAGTCGGTCTATCATCTCCACTGTCGTCTGATCTCGCAAACTTGACAGCATCGACATCTCCTTGCAGCTGTTCCACTGTGGTCTGAATCTCTGTCACCTTGACATCCAAATCATGAAATTTGGTCTCAATGATCCGCTCAAAACTAGCCTGGGTCTGGGTGAGGTTGGCCAGACTTCGCTCAATCCTCAGAGTGGCTTCAAGCAGATATTGCATTTGATCTTTTGGTGTCTTGAGATTCGCTATTGGAGCATTGGGAGCTGCTGCTTCCTGGGCTACTTTAGCTTCTTGTGCTTTGCGGATTTCCTCTTGAGCTTGGGCAGAAGTGGGATGCGAAGGATCCATCACTATAACGTTGTCCTCAAAATCTGGACGGAGTGGCAAATGCTCTCGATCAAGAAGATACGTGCTGGTTCCAACCTTGGAATTGATCAACAACTGAATATGTGGAGCATAACCACACGATCTCTTCTGATCTGCTGCTGTCCTCTTGATAGTCTCAACTATCAGGCTCATCACCTTGAATTTCTTAGGTGTATCAAATAAGTGCAGCAAGTTGATGGAGTGGCCACGAATCATCTTATCATCGCCTGACTTGGGTAACAAGGTGTACCGCAAGATTGTATTTGAAGTGGCCAGTCCTGGTAGCAAATGCTTCACTGATCCAAGCTTGTGAGACTCAAGATCCTCCTGGGGAATAGCAGTGTACATGTTCTTCATAGAATTGTGATCAAACTTGAGCTTGGCATAAACATCATAATCATCATCCTCTTCCTTGGGTGCACCAAGAAGATTTGCCCACTCAGAGATGGTAGACTGGTATCTTATACCCTCAGTCATCCACACTATTCTGCCATCTGGATAGAAATGAGCAGTGGAGTAAAACTGCATGATCATCTTATCATTCCACTTAGTCAGTTTCTTTCCAATGAATTCATCAACTCCTGCAATCCTGAAACTCTCATGGACGTGGGGGAAATAGTCCTCGTTCTCATCGATGTATTCCCAGTCCACCCACTTCATGTCACTGACTATGGGCTTCTTGTCGAGCAAAACTGTCTCGTAAAAATCTTGTTGCTCTCGAGTGTGAAAGCGGTAATCACACGCTGTCCTCCTTCTGATAGCATAGGGATCTGACTGTCTCCACTGACGCAGTCCTTTATCCTTTCTCAACATCATATTCTCAGCTACTGGGTGTGCGTTGTCATGTTCTGGTATCTTGGGCTTCAATTTTCTGAGCACTAGAGGCTCTTCATCAATAGTTGATTCAGGCACTGGGGCCTTGTTCTTCTCTGCAGCAGATATGTTCCTGGTTGATCTCTTGGGTGCTGGTGCCTTAGGCTTTGACTTGGGAGGTGCAGCAGTCTTGATAGCATCAGACATGAGCTTCTGTGCTTTTGCAGGGGGTGCAGCAGCTGGCTCATCCTCCTCCTCTTCTTCCTCATCAATCATCATAGTAGGTCTGCCAATCACTCGGGCAGTAGTTTTCCTTATCCTCTTCTTCTTGGCACCTGTAGCTGCCTCACTAGGCTCTTGCACAGTCTGCTGAGGCACTTTCCTCACAGCAGTTCTTTCCTTGACAGAAGTAGGCTTTGTGCTGTACTCCTTAGCTAGCACTACTCTCTTCTTCTTTTGTACAGTTTCACTTGCAATAAAGTCCTCATCCTCACTATCTGAGGTTTTCTTCTTCCGTGTTCTGGTTGCAGCTTTAGGAAGATCTGGAGAGCTTCTCTCTCCCTCATAAAAACTTTCATTATGGCTTGATCCTTCACTTTGTTCTTCATGCTGCTCTGACCTGTTCTGACTGTCACTGACATCAGACATCTTGTTGAGCTGACCCTCTGAATAGATAGGTATGGGTAGAGTAGATGAGTCATCACAAAAAGCAGATAGTTTTTCATAAAAAATGAGTTCAAACTTTAGTTCTAGGTTTTCACAGAATGCAGTTCGGATGGACCGAGTTGGTAATCTCGGTGACACCGAAGCACACTACAGAGACATGGCACGCCATTTCGGTCTGACCGAGATGGGTTTCGGTGGCTCCGAGATGCTAGGGTTTCACTGAGACGTTACTTTCGGTCTTACCGATTCGCACAACTCGGTGGCACCGAGATGTACTTGTGCTATGGCCAGTGCCTAATCGGTGGGACCGAAAATTCCTATTCGGTCGGTCCGAGATGCATTCGGTGGAAACCTAACCCTATAATTTTTGCTCGAATCTCGTTCAAACGAACTAATCTGGTGGAAAGAGAATTGCATTCGTGGCAAGATTACATGCAATCTAATCGTGCATTGAATCGGAAAAGGGAAGCACGAAAGGGATCGAAACTCACCCTAACTCGGTGGAGTTCCTCTACGGCGGCAACGGCGGTGGATATTACCGTTGACGGCGACGGAGTCCTGCGGCGAGAGCGCACAGGCGACGACGGCGACGATTCGGAGACCAAAGGGGCGGCAGCAATGGGGCGCGGGCGCGTGACGTTTGAAGAAATTTTCAACCACACGGTTCGCTGAGAATATATACCCATTCGCTGTCGGTGGCACCGAGTGGAACAAATCGGTAGCACCGAGACGTGCAACTGCTTGCAGTTACAGCAACTCGGTCCGACCGAGTTGGTCTAATCGGTAGCACCGAGATGAAAACCTAGATCAATCTAAATGCTTTCGGTTCGACTGAGTTTGAGTAGGTTGGTCTGACCGAAATCAATTAGAAGGTTTTGGAGGTTCATCCCTTTCAGATCGGTGGCTCCGAGTGCTCCTCACCCGGAGGGTCCGAAAATGACTTGTTCAATTTTTGTGATGCAGCAAGAATAGAATTTGAGACAAGAAAGCATAGATAGCTAGAGAAGGTTCTTAGGCATTCTTGTACATCCACTTGGCCAGAAAAACCAAGACAATCAAAACAACAAATGGATGTCCTTGAATGATGAAAACATGCAAATCAACATGCTCACACAATAAGATAGCAAATGAAATATGTGTCAAACATGCACAACCAATTCTAGCATCTATCAAGCAATGGCGATGACTAGGTCATCTATATATGAGTATATTGACTTAGGAGCCAAATGAGAACATTTGATCATAGGTCATACTCATCATTTAAGCACAAGTGGGGTTACCACTTTTACATAAAGCATTAATGTGTAATCAATAGAACTACTAGAAGCAACAATATTGGATTTAGCATTGTTATTGTTACTACTAGAGGTAGAACCATTTTTACCCTTGTTGCTAGTTTGCTTAGGTTTAACTTGTGGCATAAAGGTAGACAAGAGTAAACGTTTGGCAAGATATGAAGAACTCTTCTTTCAAAGATCATCATTGATAGCTTTAAGAAACTCATGCTCTTGCTCTAAATTTAGCTTCTCGAAGCGTAGCTTCTCATGAGTTCTTAGAAGTTCTCTATTATCCTCTTGAGTTGTTTCATGAGCTAACTTAAGAGCATTTAGTTCTTTAGTTAGACGCTCAATCTCCTTCATAGCATTGTCACTCGTTTCCTCTTGACTATCATGATTACTAGCATTTTCATTATAACTCACATCACTAGCCCTATCAACAAGTAAATCATCATCACCAAGCAAATCATCTTCATCACTATTAAAATCAAGATACTCGGGGTGTGATACCTTAGGGCCTTTTGCCATGAAGCATCTTACAATTCCTTCATTTGGTGAGTCAAATAGATCATAGGAGTTGGATGACACAAGTGCAAGTCCTGCAACACCTTCATCTTGACTATAGTCGGAGTTGGAGTGATAACTTCTCTCGGATTGGTTGTCGGAGTCGGAGCCGGAAACCCATTCACCAACATGAGCTTGATGTCTTCTTCTTGTGTAGCTCTTGGATGACTTGTCCTTCCTCTCCGAATCCTTACTTCTTCGAGAGTGTCTTCGTTCATAATAATCATCTCTACTCATTCTCTCTTTACGAGGTGATTCATCTGTTCTATGTCTTCCTCTTGGTGATTCGTCTCTTTTCTTGTAGGGAGCCGTACACTCATTGGAGTAGTGTCTGGGCTTTCCACAATTGTAGCAATTACGGTCACGACTTGATGATCTTCTCTCATAATGTCTTGAGCTAGATCTTCTTTCTTTTCCTTTGTTCTTGTAGAACTTGTTGAACCTTTTCACCATTAGGCTAATCTCTTCATTGGATACTAGCTGGTCACTTGAAGTTGTTGGAGCATCGGTTGAGGCTTTGTAAGCACCACTTGACTTGTTGTGCAACTCCGCTTTGTCCTTGAGCGACATTTCATGAGCGACAATCCTTCCAATGACTTTCGTGGGCTTGAGATCTTTGTAATTTGGCATCATTTGGATCAATGTGCAGACGGTATCATATTTTCCATCTAAAGCTCTAAGTATCTTTTTGATGATGAAATTGTCGGTCATCTCTTCACTTCCTAAGCCGGCAATCTCATTTGTGATGAGAGCAAGCCTAGAGTACATCTCTGCGACTCCTTCACCATCCTTCATCTTGAACTTATCAAGTTGACTTTGGAGCACATCCAACTTAGATTCCTTGACGGATTCGGTACCCTCATGCATATCAACCAAAGTATCCCAAATTTCCTTTGCATTCTCGAGGCGGCTGATTTTGTTGAATTCCTCGGGACATAGACCGTTGAATAGAATGTCACAAGCTTGAGCATTGTATTGCAACATCTTTAATTCTTCCGGGGTTGCTTCAAGATCCGGTTCCTTGCCATCCTCAAAGAAGTCACCTTGCAAGCCAACACGAACAGCAGCCCAAACGGTAGGGTTATGACCAAGAATATGCATTTTCTTCTTATGTTTCCAACTAGCAAAGTTTGTACCATCAAAATATGGACCTCTACGGTGATAGTTACCCTCACTAGACGCCATACTCTCCTAGGTTGTGAAACCAAGGCTATGATCACCAAAGCAATGGAAATCAAGGCTTAAGGAGACCAAAGCTCTGATACCACTTGTAGGATCGAAAGTATGTCTAGAGGGGGGTGATTAGACTACTTGACCAAATAAAACTTAACCTTTTCCCAGATTTTAGTTGTAGGCAGATTTTAGCAATAGTACATGTCAAGCATCACCCTACACATGCAATCCTAAGAGTATAGCAGCGGAATGTAAGCAATTGCATATGTATGTAAAGGAGGGATAGGAGATTTCAAACGAAATGAAGACACGGTGGTTTTTGGCATGGTTCCGATAGGTGGTGCTATCGTACGTCCACGTTGATGGAGACTTCAACCCACGAAGGGTAATGGCTGCGCGAGTCCATGGAGGGCTCCACCCACGAAGGGTCCACGAAGAAGCAACCTTCTCTATTCCACCATGGCTTACGTCCACGAAGGACTAGCCTCACTCGGGGTAGATCTTCACGAAGTAGGCGATCTCCTTGCCCTTACAAACTTCTTGGTTCAACTCCACATCTGGTTGGAGGCTCCCAAGCGACACCTAACCAATCTAGGAGACACCACTCTCCAAAAGGTAATAGATGGTGTGTTGTTGATGAACTCCTTGCTCTTGTGCTTCAAATGATAGTCTTCCCAGCACTCAAACACTCCTCACAGATTTGGCTATGGTGGATGAAGGATTTGAGTGGAAAGCAACTTGGGAGAGGCTAGAGATCAAGGTTCAAATGGTAGGAATGGAATATCTTGATCTCAACACATGAGTAGGTGGTTCTCTCTCAGAAAATGAATGGTGGAAGTGTAGGCACGTTCTGATGGCTCTCCTTACTGAGAAGGATGGAGTGGAGGGGTATATATAGCCTCCACACAAAATCCAACCGTTACACACTTTTGACCCAACTCGGTGGCACCGAAAGGATAATCTCGGTAGCACCGAACTGTGTAAAAGATATGAACGTTAGGAATCTCGGTGGGACCGATACAAACAACTCGGATGGACCAAAGTGCAATGGCTTAGGGCAATCCTCATCTCGGTGGCACCGATTGCATCAACTCGGTAGGACCGAAGTGAAGCAATAAGGCAACAGAGAGTTGGCAAGCCATCTCGGTGAGACCGATTTGCAAACTTGGTGAGACCGAAGTGAATGCAAACGATTACAGAGAGTTGGCAAGGCCATCTCGGTGGGACCGAGATCCATTTCGGTGGATCCGACTTGTTAGGGTTTGGCAGTGGCTAAGTCTTGGATGAACTCGGTGGGGCCGGATTGGAAGTTTCGGTGGGGCCGAGTTGGACTTTAGGTTTAGGACATATTTGGGTAGAGATAGTGGTTGAGGGTTTAGGAATACTGTCACTAAGCACTTGAGCAAAAAGACCATTAAGCAACACCTCATCCCCTTTTAATAGTATTGGCTTTCCTATGGACTCAATGTGATCTTGGATCACTAAACCAAAAATGTAGAGTCTTGATCTTTGCCAATTCTTGTCCTTAGCATTTTGAGGGGTCCACATCTATAGTCCATGCCATGCCAATCATTGAACATCCTAAAATCTTAATCTTGAATGGATATTAGTTCAATGAGATATATGTTGTTATGAATTACCAAAACCACCAAGGGAGCAAATGTGCTTTCAATCTATGGTATTAACTTCATGACAAACAGAGTAACGCCTTAAGCAAGATGATATGATGTAGACAAAGTAAACTCAAGCAATATGATTAAACCCCGTCGTTTTACCCTTAATAACAACAATACAATATGTGCCTTGCTACCCTTTCTGTCACTGGGTGAGGACACCGCAAGATTGAACCCATTACAAAGCACCTCTCCCACTGAAGATAAATCAATCTAGTTGGCCAAACCAAACAGATAGATCAGAGAGAAATACAAGGCTATAACAATCATGCATAATAAAGTTCAGAAAAGACTAAATTACTTTCAATGCACTACAAAAAAAACACTTCCGTGATAATACTTGTTTGTCATAGTAGGTCATGTTTTCTGTCATGCATGTACATCCGTGACGATTTTATGACAGAATCAAGATAGTCATACCTGTGCTGTCGTAGAAGTGTTCCATGACAATACTGAAATTATCATCGCAGAAGTGTTCACTCCCATGACGATAAATGTCGCGTCATGGAAGTGTTTTCGTCAAGGGTGAC
The DNA here is from genome assembly GCA_039707655.1 of Elymus sibiricus. Lineage (NCBI taxonomy): Eukaryota > Viridiplantae > Streptophyta > Magnoliopsida > Poales > Poaceae > Elymus > Elymus sibiricus. The sequence goes on from CM077666.1 coordinate 401,504,797, forward strand.
CGACAGATGGCATCCACCGTAACGGGTCGCCGTTAAGCTATCGGGTGCGGGTTTGGATCCGATAACCCGTTAGCAGCCCTGCCCAATGGCGATTTTACACGTGTAAATTTCTCATTCGCCGGTGGATCCACGTGTCAGCTCGGCGTTGCGACAGATGTCATCCATTCATTGGACAGGAGACGCCTATGATATGTTGACACGTGGCATGGCCCAACAGTGGCCCATTTAGGTTAAAAAGGCCGGCTCAGTCAAAATAAGCGGGCCGACCCATTTACGGCCTAACTTCGTCTGGCCCACTTAAAACAACGGCCCATACAAGATCTGCCAATTCGGTCCGTCAATGCCCGTTAACGATTTGACACCATTGCGGCCCATCGTCTGTTCCAGTCCGTTAACAGCCCGCTATGTCTTTGGGCTCATTTGCCGGCCGTGGTTCTTTCGGCCCGTTAGAGGCCCATTATAGAGATGGGCCAATTTCCAGGTTGTACGTCTTTCGGCCCGTTAGAGGCCCATTATAGGCATGGGCCAAATTCCTGGTGGTACGTATTTCGGCCTTTTAGCGGTCCATTAGCGATTTGGGCTTGCTTCCAGCCTGGTGTATCTTTCGGCCTGGTAACGGCCCACACCGTAGTTGGGCCATTTTCATTCCGACCTGACTTTCGACCTCTTAGCGGCCCATGTTCTCCATGGCCCAATTCCAGCCCGACATGACTTTCGGCCTGTTAAAGGCCCGTTCTGTATATAGGCCAACAGATGGCCCGATTGGCTTTCGGCCTGTTAACGGATCGTCAAGGAAATGGGCCAAGACACAACAGACGATCATTTCGGCCTACTAGTGGCCCGTGGGCTCGTTTCCATTATAGCGGGCCTACCTAGCGTTCGGCCTACTAACGGCCTGGTAAGAGCCCACATTACGATGGGCCCACATTCGAGGCCCAAATCCATTTCTGCCATGCGACGGCTCATGATTGTATCGTGCCTCGTAGATGGGAACATCCGAGCAATTATGGTGCCACGTAGATTGGGCCTGTTGGACGCCGTTTCTACGATAGCATATATAACAACATAGAACTATCCTACTCTAGTTCCTCAAAAAAAACTATCCTACTCTACAATCCCCTAAAAAAACCTACACTATACAATAAAGAGATTTAAGGCATAGAAACGAAGAATAATCCTACACTATACAATAAAGAAATTATAGTAGATTACATCCACTAGGCATCATAGTTCGCCAACAGTGATAATAAAGCGTAAACAAACAGCAAATTACATACACAGGGCACATACAACCCATACATCATGGACGCGCATCAACACAACTTACCATTTGAACTATAATCTCTTCAGAATATAGAATTGGCCGGATTCAGATAGCACAAATTTCAGTCTGCAAAATCTCCACTTTCTTTGTGGTTTCCTTAGTCTCTTGTTTCATTTTTTTGACTGTTGCATCTTTTGTCTGCACCTCCAATCTCAACATGTTGATTAAATCTTGAGACTCATATGCATGTTGTCTTGCCGCCTCTAGTTGACACTCTAGAACATCAGCACATTCCAATTCCAATCCATAATCATTTGGTAACGGCAATGCCACACTGCTCTGAGAGCTTTGTGTTGATGTTAGTTTATCCTGAAATGTTTCTGTAAGTACACATGACTACAGCAAAAATATAGTTACAATAGTGAAGCGAGCAAGACAGACTATCTTGTACATGGCAAAACAGGATTAACAATAATGCACACGTCATGAAGCATAAGCAGGTGATATTTTAAAAAGTATAAACATGGCAGTCTGTGCAGGCCGCATACATAAATCTCTCTTAGCTCACCAAAGGAGCATGATGTTGGGGCCAAATCCAAAACACAGACAGGTTACAAATTTAAACCACGCGTAGCTACTGAACATTAGATATATCTTGCGTATAAGTAAGCAAGCAGTTAGCCATTGTGTAGCTCGTATTAACTAGCTGGAACATTGTGTGCCATGTTTTAAAAGAGTCTTAGGGAGCATAATGAACTACATAGGGATTCATACAAACCTACTACAGGAAGCAAAACTATGCAATCATTAGCCTCATATAAACTAGATTGTGAGCCTCATGCAGTAATAGTTGGTTAATGGACTTCAAAGCTTTAGGCACACTTCGCCAGAGTAATGAAATGGCAAGGCATTTAATTATGTCAACTAATAGTTATACAAGTACCCTACATGAGGCAGCATTGTTTGGGCATCTAATTAACTGAGGACAAATAAAGCAATTGAAAAGAGCAATTTTGCCTGAAGCAAACAAGCAAGTGAACTGTTGTGTTGGCAGCATGCATACATGCATGCCTCAATAACATCCTTAGCCTGGCTACATTTGAATCAACTGATGTATCTTCTATATAATGGAACAAGTAATGTAACATAGTTTGCCCCCTATGAAGTATCTCGACTAGTATGTACTCAAGATCCTAGTAATGATAGGGAGGCTAATGATGTGAACATGCGTTTGGTTATGACATTTATGACATCGAGAACTCTACCATAGCCGGAAGGAGCTTCTCAGTTTGTTCACTAATATAAGATGTTTTAGATATTTAAATGTAGACTACATCCGTACTGAAATGAGTGAACAGACACATTAAAATGTGTTTACATACATCTGATTTAGGAAAAAGTTAGAACATCTTATCTTATAATAGTGAGCGGAGGGAGTATTAATCAATGGCCCAATGACTGGGTTACAGGTGAAGAACCCTACGCAAGTACAATGTGAGACAAATAGGATGTCCTGGTAATTGTAATACAGTGACTTACCATAACTGGTTGTACAGGCTCAGTGCTGCTCCTCCTTCTCTTAAAAGGCTCCTTCCTAACATCTTGTACATGGAAATCCTGAATCTTTGCTTCGTTGCACCCCCTCTGCAAGGTGACACAAACTAGTTACAGGTCTCCTTACATGGAAGATAAATATGCATACTTTCCAGTCTCTGGGCAACACCAAAGCATGAGTTTATAACAAAACGACACCACATAATGAAACATGCCACATCTCTAGCACACACTCAAATGAGCATTTACTATGTGTGCGCTATGTATAAACTAGGCGTACCTTCATGAACTGGACCTCCACGTACTCTTGGGGAGCCTAGTTTAGTGTACAGGCAAACCTTTATGTCACCTATGAGTTATACAAGCCCCCACTACAGCAGCCATTAGTGTTTAAATCATTGACAAGCTCCGTTAGGTCATGAACAACAAGTAATCAAAGCAAACAGTTCTAGTATGGCTGGCTGATACAAACAAGCAATTGAACACATGTGTGAGCAAATCTTGCACAACACTGAATTACATATCAAGAAAACAAGCATAGAAGGAGGCTTAAAGACCATCACTTGACTGACTAGATTTAGGAGGCATTTAAACATCATGTGCAACGTACGAACTAGCATAAACATTGCATATTTCAGATTCTATAATGAGATGCACATGTATTAGGTTATGCCATGTATGATGCCTAAATCTACTCTATAGCATGCAGGAATGATTCATCATTGCACGCACAATTGAATTGCAGGTTAAGGACCAGTTCTTTTCCACCTTTTGAGAGCTTATTGTCAAAATAAGCGATAAAAGCTCTAAAGAACTCATTTTTGAGTTATGGGCTTGGCCTGAACTTATTTCCACCACCCATTCCTTCACAATGAGAAAAAACTTGGGGGGGGGGGGTTGCTTCCCGTATAAGCTCACTTAAAATTGAAGGGGTATAGCCAATGTTTTTAAGGCAGTAAGGCTAGGCAAGGCGTTGGGGGGCGCCTCACTGCCTAAGCGATAAGGCATAAGGCATGGCAGACGCCTTAGAGAGTTCTAAGCAGCAGAATAGAGTAGAATTTGGTTGGTAGGCAACTAGGCATACTGGCATACACACCTTGTAGTTGGTGCTGGTTGTAGAGCCCATATAGCATCCTTCCTCTTTGCACTTTCTCTGGGAGGAGGAGCTGCTGGACAGGAGGAGAATGAGGAGCTGCTGGAGAGGAGGAGGATGATGGAAATATGCCCTAGAGGCAATAATAAAGTTGTTATTATTTTATATTTCCTTGTTCATGATAAAGGTTTATTATTCATGCTAGAATTGTATTGACCGGAAACTTAAATACATGTGTGAATACATAAACAAATACCGTGTCCCTAGTGAGCCTCTACTAGACTAGCTCGTTGATCAAATATGGTTAAGGTTTCCTAACCATAGACATGAGTTGTCATTTGATAACGGGATCACATCATTAGGAGAATGATGTGATGGACAAGACCCATCCGTTAGCTTAGCATATGATCGTTCTGTTTATTGCTACTGCTTTCTTGAATGTCAAATACATGTTCCTCAGACCATGAGATCATGCAACTCCTGGATACCGGAGGAATACCTTGTGTGCTATCAAATGTCACAATGTAACTGGGTGATCATAAAGATGCTCTACAGGTATCTCCGAAGGTGTCCGTTGAGTTGGCATGGATCGAGACTGGGATTTGTCACTCTGTGTTTCGGAGAGGTATCTCTAGGCCCTCTCGGTAATGCACATCATAAGAAGCTTGCAAGCAAAGTGACTAAGGAGTTAGTTACGGGATGATGTATTATGGAACGAGTAAAGAGACTTGCCGGTAACGAGATTGAACTAGGTATGGAGATACCGACGATCAAATCTCGGGCAAGTAACATACCGACGGACAAAGGGAATTACGTATGTTGTCATTGCGGTTCGACCGATAAGATCTTCGTGGAATATGTAGGAACTAATATGAGCATCCAGGTTCCGCTATTGGTTATTGACCGGAGAGGCGTCTCAGTCATGTCTACATCATTCCCGAACCCGTAGGGTCCGCACGCTTAACGTTCGTTGACGATATAGTGTTATATGAGTTATGTGAATTGGTAACCGAATGTTGTTCGGAGTCCCGGATGAGATCCCGGACGTCACGAGGAGTCTCGGAATGGTCGAGAGGTAAATATTTATATATGGGAAGTCATATTTTGGGTTCCGGAAAAAGGTGCAGTTTTTTTGGTATTGTACCGGGAAGCTTCCAGAAGGTTCCGGAGGATTCCGGGGGAGTCCGGAAGTCCACAAGTGGGTCCACCACATCCCAAAGGGCTGGCATGGGCTAAGGGGAGGCACCCTGGCCTTATTGGGCCAGGCGCACCAAGTCCTCAAAAGCCCACGCAGCTAGGGAAGGAAAAAAGGGAGAGTCCTAGTAGGAATAGGTTTGTACTTTGGAGTCCAAGTCCACGTGTGTACTATTCACGGTTACTGTTCACGTGGCACTATTCCTTCTACTCCAAGCCCCTACACATATATAAATAGAGGAGAGGGGGCGCCCCAAAGGACACAACATTGTCTTAGCCGTGTGCGGCGCCCCCCTCCACAGTTCCGTCCCTCGGTCATATTTTCTCAGTGCTTGGGCGAAGCCCTGCGGAGATAGCATCACCATCACCATCACCACGCCGTCGTGCTGCCGGAACTCATCCACTACCTCGCCGTCTTGCTGGATCAAGAAGTCTAGGACGTCACCGAGCTGAACGTGTGCTGAACGCGGAGGTGCCGTACGTTCGGTGCTCGGTCGGTTGGATCGTGAAGTTGTTCGACGACATCAACCGCGTTGTTCTAACGCTTCCGCTTACGGTCTACGAGGGTACGTAGACACCCCCCTTTCGTAGCTATGCATCTCCATGGATAGATCTTGCGTGTGCGTAGAAATTTTTTGTTTTCCATGCAACGTTCCCCAACAGAGGAGCCGTTGGAGAGGAGGAGGGGGAGGAGCTACCAGAAGGGATCTGCTGCAGAGGAGGAAGCAGATCTGCTGGAGAGGAGCTACTAGAGAGAAGGAGGGGGAGGAGTGTGTGGATTGGGGGCTGTTTCTCTCTCTCTCTCCCCCCTCTTACCTGTTGGTGCTGAAAGCACATTTGCTCCCTTGGTGGTTTTGGTAATTCATAACAACATATATCTCATTGAACTAATGTCCATTCAAGTTAAAGATTTCAGGATGTTCAATGATTGGCATGGCATGGACTAGAGACGTGGACCCCTCAAAATGCTAAGGACAAGAATTGGCAAAAGATCAAGACTCTACATTTTTGGTTTAGTGATCCAAGATCACATTGAGTCCATAGGAAAGCCAATCCTATTAAAAGGGGATGAGGTGTTGCTTAATGGTCTTTTTGCTCAAGTGCTTAGTGACAGTACTCCTAAACCCTCAACCACTCTCTCAATCCCAAATATGTCCAGAACCTACATTCTAACTCGGCCCCACCGAAATTTCCTATCCGGCCCCACCGAGTTCATCCAAGACTTAGCCACTGCCAAAACCCTAACAAATCGGATCCACCGAAATGGATCTCGGTCTCACCGATATGGCCTTGCCAACTCTCTGCAATCGTTTGCACTTACTTAGGTCTCACCGAGTTTGCAAATCGGTCTCACCGAGATGGCTTGCCAACTCTCTGTTGCCTTATTGCTTCACTTCATCGGTCCTACCGAGTTGATGCAATCGGTGCCACCGAGATGAGGATTGCCCTAGCCATTGCACTTCGGTCCATCCGAGTTGTTCGTATCGGTCCCACTGAGATTCCTAAAGTTCATATCTTTTACACAGTTCGGTGCTACCGAGATGATCATTTCGGTGCCACCGAGTTGAGTCAAAAGTGTGTAACGGTTGGATTTTGTGTGGAGGCTATATATACCCCTCCACCACCTCCTTCTCTGTAAGGAGAGCCATCAGAACGTGCCTACACTTCCACCATACATTTTCTAAGAGAGAACCACCTACTCATGTGTTGAGATCAAGCTATTCCATTCCTACCATTTGAAACTTGATTTCTAGCCTATCCCAAGTTGCTTTCCACTCAAATCCCTCTTCCACCATAGCCAAATCTGTGAGGAGTTGTTTGAGTGCTGGGAAGACTATCATTTGAAGCACAAGAGCAAGGAGTTCATCAACAACACACCGTCTATTACCTTTTGGAGAGTGGTGTCTCCTAGATTGGTTAGGTGTCACTTGGGAGCCTCCAACCTGATGTGGAGTTGAACCAAGGAGTTTGTAAGGGCAAGGAGATCGCCTACTTCATGAAGATCTACCCCGAGTGAGGCTAGTCCTTCGTGGACGTAAGCCATGATGGAATAGACAAGGTTGCTTCTTCGTGGACCCTTCGTGGGTGGAGCCCTCCGTGGACTCGCGCAGCCGTTACCCTTCGTGGGTTGAAGTCTCCATCAACGTGGACGTACGATAGCACCACCTATCGGAACCACGCCAAAAACCACCGTGTCTTCATTGCGTTTGAATTCTCCTATCCCCTCCTTTACATACATATGCAATTATCTACTTTCCGCTGCTATACTCTTAGAATTGCATGTGTAGGGTGATGCTTGACATGTACTATTGTTAAAATCTGACCACAATTAAAATCTGGGAAAAGGTTAGGTTTTATTTGGTCAAGTAGTCTAATCACCCCCCCTCTAGACATACTTTCGATCCTACAGGTGCCAACAACCTTTCTATTTCCCGCCAAAACTATGTTTCCAGCCTAAAACAGCTCCCCTGGCTGCCTGGCAAGCTAAGGCGTCCAAAATGGACTAAGGCAACAACCTGGACGCCAAAGCAGATGCCTCGGACGCTCTAAAGCTTAAGGCAGACGCCTTACGCAGGTACATAAGGCAAGCTGGACGCTTCAAGCTCGCAGGGCGCCCTGACACCTAAGCGTCACCTAGGCAACGCCTTAGGGATGCCTTAAAAAACAATGGGTATAGCTAAATGACTCTGTTTTTTGCCCATATTACACTGAAAATGCTACTGCTCAGGCCCGCGTCACACCCGACCCCCAAGTAAAAATTAACACGCAAGCGTTCGTTCCCCTGCCCACCCGCATCTCCTCTCCCCTTTCCCCTGCCTGCAGCGCTAGAGTTCCTCGTGTGAGCCGCCATCACCGGTCCCATCTGCCCTACTCCTCGACAATGCTCTCTCCAGCGATGGTCGATGGCCTGCGGGTAGGGCTCCATCTCCCCGGCAGCTCCTCCCTTTGGCGCTGCCCCTCACTCTACTGGTCCCCAGCAGCTGCTCCGCTATGGTCCGTCCAACGCTCCACTCCGGCGGCCGCCGCCCAACTACGGCCAATGCCCCACTCCGGTAGATGGCCCCTCATTCCCCTCCCCTCCTCCTAGGCCGTGGCCATGAGGTGCTGTTGCGGGATGAGCTCATCCAACAAGGTGAGGATCTCCTCTGATTTTTTGCCAAATTTTCATTCTGATCTGCTATATGATGAATTGCTATGAGCTGCTGCTGCTATATGATGAATTTCTATGAGCTACTGCTACTGCTGCTGCTATATGATGAATTGCTATGAGCTGCTGCTGCTGCTATATGATGAATTGCTATGAGCTGCTGCTGCTGCTATATGATGAATTGCTATGAGCTGCTGCTGCTGCTATATGATGAATTGCTATGAGCTGCTGCTGCTATATGATGCTTTCAGGTGGTGCTGCTATATGATAAAAACCAGCCACTTGGACCATGGAATTTTGATAGATAATGATTAATCATATAAATTTAGGCAATTATCCTCTGTTTGGAAGACATTGACCAAAGTAGATTGTGCCAAGTAGAATGTATCTTTGTATTTGCATTTTGAACAAATAATGATGGTCTGTTTTCCTATCATATTAATTACTGTGATGGGTTCAATTCATGATCTTTGCAAGTCAAATTTATTTTCATATGGGCAGCAAAATGACAAAATATAATGCAATAGACTTTTCACTGATCATACAACAGATAAGCTGAAAAAGCAAGCAATTAAAAGAACTGGTTGGCTTATTATCTCGAGGTTACATTCACAAGAGCTTATTTTCATAGGATAACTCAAAATAACTGGCCCTAAGAACCCTGGCTAACAGCAATGCGAAACAAATAACATGACGATGATTGCAATGGAGTGACTTACCATACCATGCTGTATAGGCTCACCGCCGCCCCTCATTTTTTTTGCGATTTTCCATGAAAATGCACCATACATTTTGTACTAAGGAATCTTGTACCTTTTCATTGCTGCGCCCCATCTGCAAGTTGACACAGCTAATTTGAGACATCTCTAGATGATAATACATTGCATATCCCTTGCACATAATTAAACCACCAGTTAACAATTGTGTGCGTCGCATAAATTACCCATGACTCTGTGTACCGGACTTGCAGGAACTCTAAGGGAGCCTAATTTAGTGCACTGGCATTCCTTCATGCCACCTATGACATTGTGTAATGTATGTTGTCTATATCTCTAATTTAGCAGCCAGTAGTGGTAATCATTGGCTACACAAAGGGATTACTGGCAGAAAAATCCTAGCAAAGCACGCTGGCAGGCACACAACAATACAAGAGAGAGACGCACTTACAAGATCATAGCAATGCTTCAGTCCAAGAGTTTGGTTGACCAAGGTGTTAGATCCAGAAGAAACATCGTCCTTGTGGCTCTTGCCAGCTCCATAACATGTAATAGCGACATGTTTGTATATTTGAAGTACATCTAGAAGGTGATACTGGACGGGTTTAAAGGTGACAAGTACCTAGGTCACGACGGGTGCTTGGCATCTTGCCAGACGGTGGGAACCAGGTTAGAAACGTCAAGGGTGATGACGCTGCGGTGGCTGTCGGGGTCCAGTAAGGAGATCTAGGACCGTGGACGAGGGCGTCGGTGAAGCTGCTCCGATGGTAGGGTTGAGGATGATGTCGACGACGCGGATCTGCGGCCGTGGACATGGGCGTCGGTGAAGCTGCTCTGGTGGTAGGGTTGAGGATGGTGTCGAGGATGCGGATCTGTGGCCGTGGACGAGGGCGTCGGGAAGCTGCTCTGGTAGGGTGGACGATCATGTGGACGATGCGGATCTGAGGCCGTGGATTTGGGCGTCGGCGAAGTGACTCCGGTTGGGTTGAGGATGATGTCGGTGAAGCGGCTCCGGTAGGGTTGAGGACGGTGTCGATGAAGCAGATCTGAGGCTGTCGACGGGGGCATCGGTGAGGCGGCTCCGGTGCGGTGTAGGAAGGAGCCGTTGCAGATGCACTACGGTTGATGAGAGCACCGGCGAAGCAGATCCGGCGCGGTGGACAAGGCCGACACTGAATGGGCTATGGTATAGTGGTGGATGAGCAGTCTACAGTTTCTAGGGGAGTTGGGAGGGGTAGATGCGGCCTCAGAAGAAGATCCGGCGAGGTGGACGACGTCAGCAGTGAATAGGCTCTGGTACGCCGGTGGATGAGCAGTCTAGGGTTTCGAGAGGGAAGGGGGTAGAATCGCCGATGAAGTACGAACGACGTGCTGTAAGATGCTCTGGTGCTGTGGAGTAGTCGTTTTTGTGGGAGGGGAGAGGAAATGGAGGTGCCATGTGGTGGGGGGAGCGGAAGTTACCAAAGCAATGTGTTGTTCTCCTTGCACCAAGGACAAAAGGGGAATTTCACATGCTCCAGACTAGGTCGTGGAAATTTTAGAAGTAGGCGGGAGATTTTGCCACCCGTGGGATCGTTCGTATCCAGTTTCAACTAATTTTGGACAGTGCTAGCGGGAAGCCGGTGATGCGCGACTGTGTACACGGCGCACACGTCAGCAATAACCCAGATGATGCATCGATAAGGGCATGTACAGTGGTTAATAAGACAGTCTTATCTTAAGCCTTGCATGTAATTTAGATATGACAAAAAAATATGTCTACAATGGGTTATATCTTAGCGTTATCTCTAATAACTAGCTATTCCTAAAAACGTGGTGAGACATATTGTGCTAAGAGATCATCTCATAAATAAGAGAAGACAAGCCTTTTCTTATGAATTCTCTCTCCTCCACATCAGCATTTATCCTATGTGGCACTTCTAAGATAGCACCATTGTATATGCCCTAACTTGTTACGATCACACGGGCGCGGCCGATCGTACGGGTGTAACTGAGGCGCGTTCATAAAAAAGGGAGCAAACGCTCAGCCTATGTATTTCTCGTGTAAATATGTAATTTTGTGCCATTGGTTATTTATTTTAAACACAATGCATTGACATGTTAATTTCAATTATATTGTACAGTAACAAATGGATAATATAGATGCGCAAAATAAATGGATATTATAGTCCGCTACTTAAAAGTGTTACCTCATATGATTACATGGCATCCATTTCATAAATTGCAGTACCCGTTGAATTCATATATGAATATTATGTATATTGCTTCATAATAGAACCTTAAATCATCCAAAACTAATGAATTTGAATGCAACACTAACAATGGTGCATGTACATGATAACTACAGTGGTTGTTCGAAGAAATATCACTATAACTTTGGCATGCACGATTGAAAAAGGCTATTTGAAAAAAAGAGTATAACTTATGCGATATGTTATTGTCCAATCTTTATAGCGTTGAATCGATATTGTATCTTCGGCCACGATACGAAGTAGATATTGATTATGTTCAAGCGAGGCATGTCCTCGACCATTAGATAGTGATACGTGAATGAATTATGCAATCTCTCTCACACACACATACAATTCTCCCTTCTCCGTGGGCATCTCAATCACACACGCGCGCTCCGTCTATTTCTCTCCTCCGTCAAGGTTAGAAATCGTCTTTCTACCTCGTCCTACAAGTCTCTCACACAAAAACACACACTCTCTCTCCGTCGAACACCCCCACCCCTTTAATTTCGCCCACCCACCGGCACTCATGTCTCAAAGTATAACTACATCTCGCACACAGATCCCTAATTAAGGTTAACTTGAGTCCCCGGAACCATATGAATCCATACAATGGGATTCCAGTTGAGCACCTTTTGTCTTGAGATTTCGAGAAGAGTTCGCTCACACACACACACACACACACACACATTGTTTCTCTCTTCATTTATTTCGGGCATTTGCATGCACACACGCTAGTTTATCTCCCTGATGTTTTAGGCATGCCTCGCACACATGCTATCTACCTATCCCCTAATATAGATCTGTAACACACAAACTCTCTCTCTCTCTCTAAGTGTCTCTGGCACCCTCACCCCTCCCAACACTTGCAGGATCAGGGTGACCCCTCGATCTTGATCTTAATCTGTCTTCTGGCTTCTCTCTCAGACACACACACACACACTCGCTAGTTGTGTCTCTATGCCTAGCACACGCACACTCTCGATACGCCTTTCTCTCGCTCTCTCCCGCCCCCTGCCCCTCCCAACAAAGATAGGAGCAGGGTGACACCTCGATCTTGATCTTAATCTATCTATTGGCTTCTCTCTCAAACAAACACACTCTCGCTAGTTGTGTCTGTGTGCCTCGCACACACACTCTTGATACGTCTTTCTCTCCGTAGCCCCTTTAGATATGTAGATTTCCTGGTGGTCATTGATGGTGCGGCCGGAGTCGCGCGTGCAGAGGTGCAATGACAATGACGCCGAATTGCAGCCTCGATGATGCTTTTCTCTTCGACAACATGTGTGCATTCTTGTGTGTGTAGCCAGCTCGCCCATTGTGCCTTGTTTTTATGGGCGTCATGTGATGGTTTTCGCCTGGTTTCTATTAAATATCAGGCAACTCTTTTCTTTGTTATTAATGAATGCGAGATCCTTCAGGGCAGACATAAAATATATCACTTTAAACCAATTATCACAGTAACTATATAAAAAGGCAGATATCCCTTGCTTGTTCGAGGAAGAACATCAGGTGGAGTGGTTAGCGCCCGATGTTCGAAACGCGTTGACCTGAGTTCGAATCCTGTCAGAAACTTTAGTTTCTTATATGTTTTTATATGTACTTCTTTTCTCTACCTTACTGAGAATGGAACCCATAGATAAAACGAGAGCGGGCACCTTGCAACATAGGCGGATTTAACAGAGAGTACTTAGAATACAAGTTTAATTTTTTAAGGATTGATTTGTTTCATTTTTTAACTTTTTGTACGAATCTGTACCCACCGTGCAAGTTCATGTACTGCTCATGCAATTAACCTTTTGTTTTCAGAAACATACATGCAATTAACTAACAGGGATTTGAAGTGACTATAATTTCCAGCATAAGGGCATCTCCAACGGCAACCAGAAAATTTCCTCCCGCATCCGTTCGCGAACACGATGACATCCAACGCTAGCCGCATACATTTTGACAACAACTCAAACCAACAGGACGAAATTCGTGCAAACACGGCCGAATTTCATATAAACATGACAGATTTCATATAAAAATGCCGGATTTTCATATAAACATGATGGATTTCATTACATTTACATCAACTAAGCAGTGCTAGTCCGGCTCTGGATGTATAATTAAAACCTAATCTAAATGGTCGTCCGCGGATCTCTTTGTCTTCCTCATGTCCGGAAGCCCGATCAAGACACTTGCGGGGTCGATGAAGGTCCTCGCAATAGAAGAACCGGCAAGACACCGGCTACGAACGCCGTCGTCGCCTCAACGGTGGCCTTCATGGGACCCAAGCGGCGGCGGCCTCCCGTGTTCTACTTCTCCTCGATGATGGCGGCGGACGCGGATGCGCTGGCCACCAACTCGTTGCTCTCCGCGCACCCGGCTTCTGTCTCTACCTGCATGGCGCGGCCGCAGGCATAGAAGGCGCGGCCACAGGCACGGGAGGCGCGGTCGCAGACACGGGAGTGACGACGCCCGTGCTGGTGTGGAGCAACTTGCCACTCCTCATCGAGCTGGCCTGGAGCGGCGAGTTGCTGAACCACGCGCTGGCTTGGGGCGGCAACTGGCTCCGTCAGGCTAGGCGAGGGAGGTGGAGCAGCGAGCTGCCTCGCTCATATCTGGCGGGCTTGGCGGGCCACCCAGCTGGCTTGTATGCCGGAGAACTGCTCCTCGGAAGCCATCAGAAGAGTGGAGAAAATGGTGAAGGAGGAGATGGGGGAGCGGCGGAGGGGTGCGATTCTTGCCTGTCGTTTGGCCTCAGTTAAAATAGAGGGCGGACGGGAGGAGCTCGGCCGGCGTTGCATTTAATGCCGGCCCGCTCGTGTGGTTGGAGTAGGTTTCTAGGCTTCCACGCGGGTTTAATGGAGGTGTTTGAATGCGGCGAGGAGGCGTGTTCAGCCGGGCGTGCAGCGGGTGGCGCCCACGGGAGTAGTACTTTTTTTTTTGAGAAACGGAGGGTAAACTAGTAAACCAGGACAGTTCCCGATACGGTTTGAATGCAGACGAGGGAGAGGGTAGCGGTTCCCTAAACATTGAACGACCAATGATGCATCCTCCTTCAATTAGCATGCTGAGGGAAGTAATTAATGGGAGAAGCGGAAAGGAGGCAGCACGATGTGAATGCGACGCAGTTTGCACTCATATAAAAGGCGCCCCTCCACTCCAATGCATCTACCAGATTGTACGCACCTACACTAAGCGCAACAGTGCTCACTCCAATTCCCATACCAAGTGACCAGAAGCCAGACCCATGGCGGCGATGCACGCGAGCGGCCTGCGGCTGTGCCAGATGATCCGAGACGCCGGCCTGCTGCACGGCACCATGGATCGTCTCGCGCCGGTGCTTTGGACCAGCTGGTTAATAGCCTGCTTAGATGCCAGCTACGACTCTCAGTTGGACAAGATGATCGTCGACACCATCAACAAGTTCACTGTCGTCAAGAAGCTCGCTGACGACATCAATGTACTCCTCTAGCCCGCGCGCCCAGGCTCCTCGTTGCCTGCAACCCTAATCGGCCTCCATGGTGAGAACCTCTTTCAAGCACTGGTGGCCCTGCGACTTGATGTCTACTACGCAACTTTATTCTTGTAGACTCTGTTGGATCTCCAAGCGTAGAGTTTTGTAGGACAGTAGCAAATTTCCCGCAAGTGGATGACCTAAGGTTTATCAATCCGTGGGAGGTGTAGGATGAAGATGGTCTCTCTCTAACAACCCTGCAATCAAATACAAGAAATCTCTTGTGTCCCCAACACACTCAATACAATGGTAAATTGTATAGGTGCACTAGTTCGGTGAAGAGATGGTGATACAAGTGTAGTATGGATAGTAGATATAGGTTTTTGTAATCTGAAAATATAAAAACAGCAAGGTAGCAAGTAACAAAAGTGAGCACAAACAGTATTGCAATGCTTGAAAACAAGGCCTAGGGTTCATACTTTCACTAGTGCAATCTCTCAACAATGCTAACATAATTGGATCATATAACAATCCCTCAAGGTGCGATAAAGAATCACTCCAAAGTTCCTATTAGCGAAGAACATAAGATAGAAATTGTTTGTAGGGTACGAAACTACCTCAAAGTTATCCTTTTCCATCGATCTATTGAGCCATTCCTATAATTGTCACAAAGAGCCCTAGAGTTCGTACTAAAATAACACCATATGATACACATCAACCAACTCTAATGTCACCTAGATACTCCAATGTCACCACAAGTATCCGTGAGTTGATTATACGATATGCATCAAACAACTTCATAATCATAATATTCAATCCACACAAAGAACTTCAAGGAGCACCCCAAAGTTTCTATCGAAGAAAAGATAATGAAAACGTGCATCAACCCCTATGCATAGATTACCCCAATGTCACCGCGGGAATTCGTGAGTTGAGTGCCAAAACATATATCAAGTGAATCAATATAATACCCCATTGTCACCACGGGTATTCATATGCAAGACATACATCAAGTGTTCTCAAATCAGAAATATTCAATCCGACAATAACGAAACCTCAAAGGGAAAAGATTCGATTCATCACAACAAGGATAGAGAGGGAAGAAACACCATATGATCCAACTATATTAACAAAGCTCGCGATACATCAAGATCGTGCCAAATCAAGAACACGAGAGAGAGAGATCAAACACATAGCTACTGGTACAAACCCTCAGCCCCGAGGGTGAACTACTCCCTCTTCGTCATGGAGACCGCCGGGATGATGAATATGGACTCCGGTGATGATTCCCCCCTGCGGCAGGGTGCCAGAAAAGGGCTGTAGATAAGATCATGGAGGTACAGAGGCTTGCGACTGCGTAAAAACTCATCTAGGTTAACTTTCGGGGGTTTCTGCATATATAGGATTTTTCAGCGTTGGAATCACGCAAAGAGGTGCCACAGGGGGCCCACGAGGCACCAGGGCGTGCCTGGGGGGGGGGGGTGGCGCGCCCTGGTGGCTTGTGGGGCCCCTGTGGGTCTTCTGCTACTCCCCCGAAGCTTCCTAGGTCTGTTTCCTTCCAGAAAAAATCGTCAAAAAGTTTCGCTGCATTTGGACTTCATTTGATATGGATTTTCTGGAAAACCAAAAACAAGCAGAAAACAACAACTGGCACTGGGCACTAGGTCAATATGTTAGTCCATAAAAATCATATAAAAGCCATATAAAAGTGCACCAAAATCATACAAAACTATAATAAACATGGCATGAATACTTCAGAAATTATAGATATGTTGGAGACGTATCACGACTGCCCGCCGACGCGACTAAGAATGTCCACCTCGAGGTCGAGCTCGCCGCAAGGCGCCTCGCCCTGCAAGCATTCATCGACCTACACATCCACGTGTACGATCAAGTCGTGCACATTGGCCTCTACAAGGCCAGTGAGGACGCTACGACGTTGGCCTTCCTCAACCGGCTGGAAGCCTTGGACGCCTTTGTTTAGAAGCACCTTGACCTCGCCACAAAAGTCGCTGCTCCTCAGCCGCGGTCGGTGGCCTGGTGCACTGAGTCGAGGATGAGGTGGTCGTCGATGGATGCATCTTTCTTCTTGCCTCCTGTAACCACCACTACGATCGCGTCGTCGTGGCCTTAATTCTTATTGTATCGCATTCTCATTCCAGTCAATAAAGACATGTGTGATCCCTTTGCTCACATTTGGCGTCAATTATATGCATCACTATAACTACTAGTAGTACCTCCATCCTGGCCCGCCGGTCAACGCGCATTGGCTAGGCATATAATATCACTAACATGTGGGACCGCATGTGAGGAAACCGACGATGTGCCAAACTGGCTAACTCCCCCGCTTACCGCACGGGAAAAGCCTCACCCTAGCGTTTTCAATCGTCATTTCTATCTATCGATCGTGCCAAGGAGGAGAACCAAATGTTACAATTTATATTTCAAAAAAAGATAATGTTACAATTTATACTCCATCAGTTTCTTTTTAGTCTGCATATAAAGTTTGGTCAAAGTCAAGCTTTGTAAAGTTTGACTAACTTTATATTAAAAAATATCAACATTCACAATGTGAAATCAAGATGATCAGATGCACCATGAAATGTATTTTCATAGTACTATATACACTACTAGGGAAAAGCCTAGTAGTAGCGTGGGTTAAACATCTAGTAGTAGCGCGGGTGCCCGCGCTACTACTAGGGCGCTACAGCTAATATTTAGCAGTAGCGTGGGTAAGACCCAGCGCTACTACTACCCCTACCTAGCAGTAGCGTTGGTCACACCAACACTACTGATACTACCTGTAGCGCTGCTGCCTGGACCGCGCTGCTGATAAACCCACACTGCTGCTACACATTAACCCACACTACTGCTATAATTTCCTGTTTTTTTGGCTTATTTGCGCTGTATTTGTATAGGTTTTATATAGTACTCTCATCGTATAATAAACATACAAATATTCTCATCATATCGTACAAATAATAGTCTCGTCATATCATCATCGTCCAACAAGTTATGTGACATCTCGGTATAGCGATATAAGTTATGTGACATGTCTCATCATCATCTCGATATAGTGAATCAAGAATACAAGCAACTGCATGGTCATCACATACACATGTTTCATCATCTATCTGAACTATGATATAGAAGAGAAGAGCGATCACTATGAGCAAGAGCGCGATAATGTAGTAGTTCTTGAGGCGCCGGTTCCGATCCCTCTCTCGTGCTAGCGTGAACGTCAAGTAACTATCTTCCGCTTCGCCTCTGCTGTTGAACCCTCTCTGGCTGCCGCCCGGGAATCGGTACACCTGGGCCTGACACTCTGGCTCCTCGTCGTACACTCCTGGAACACTCCCTATGTACACAACGTAGCACTTCTTCGCCATCGATGATCTATATATTTACATCGTCACTTGATGAATTCATCGATAATATGCAACATAATATAGTTGAGCAACATGAAGAGACAGAGTTAGCAAATACAAGCAACATATCGTAAACATAAATAACGAAGTTCATCATACCCAAACTAATTAACTAGAGCGATCTACGCTAGTTGAGGAGGATGGTTTACATCACAAAGTTTTGTCGTGCATAAATTCAAAGTTTTGTCATAGAGAAGGTAGTGACTACTAGGACACATTATCATTGTCAATCACTACAACATGTCGTCCCATCCGTCCAAATAAGGGAGGATGTCGTCGAGCTTGTTGAAATGTTTCAGGTCCAGACGCCGAGCTGCTACGCGTGTTCGGACGTCAACCCGCGACATTGGCCCTTCGTCGTAGAACATCCCTGTTTTTTTGACGACCTCCTTCATGATGATTTGGGCAAGTTCACGCTGGATGTGATAGAACTCAGGTCATAGTCGATGATCCGGTATGTTTCCTAGTTTCTTGGCCCATTGCAGAATATCGGCATCGCCGGAAGTAGGTGACATGCGAAGATTTTGCCGATCCCTTCTGTACTCCAGCATGTGGTGGATGACGTAGAATCCATCAGCGAGACTATCATTCGGTTGCTGGATGCAGCAGAAGTCGGTCTTATGGCCGAAACACGGCGCGCGGTTCTTTGTCTTCTTGACCCTGACTTCTCCACCCCGATGGTCGTAGCTTATGATGGCACTGTCAAGAACACTCTTTATGTGTGTGTAATCCTTTTTCTTTATGTTCTTCGATGAGTCCAAGTAAAGAGCATGGGAGAATCGGGGGTAAAGAATGATGAGGACGGCGCGCCCCTCTCTGCGGAAAATAAGTACACCTCAAATTAGCCTCCATGCATGCAAAGGAATGATTGAAATTTATGAAAGGATGTATGTGTCACAGAGGATATCCGCGGATGACTTACATGGGATGATAAGGCAGGAGAATCGCCTCCTTGTCCTTATTGGTGACCATGAAGTCGGCGATGTACTTCCTCGCATATTCACGGTGCTCTGGGCAGACTGCCAAGAAGCCCTCGTGCATAAAGTACGGGTCCGTGACTCAGATATAAGATATTTGCTCGCACCTGATGATGTAGTTCATCTAAAGGGCATAAAGGCGGACGAACGTAAAATCCAGCTTTGTCATGTGAAACATGTCGAAGACGTAATCAAATCGAAGGAAGAACTTATCCGCGGGGAATGTCTGGACGTACAACCTTTGCTGCAGCACGTTAACCGCGTAGAGCGGGTATCCTGGATTTTTTGAGGCGCGAAGGCTTTTCTCTCTCGACAGCACATCGTCATGAAGTCTCCTTAGATCGACGTCTATGGCCTGTAGCGCTTCTTCAGGTAGGATCGGATGGCCGGCAATATGGAATGTCGCCGCATCTTTGATAGGTATACTATCTTGAACCCGGGGCTGTGGAGGCGGCTGGCTGCTGGAAGCAGCTCTGGCGCCAATAGGGCCTTTCCTCTTCCTGTGCTTCTTCTTGGGTACCGGAAGTGAGCCTACCATACCGTCCCTGACGACCGCCCCCAGTGTTGTCGGGCTCATTATTGCATGACCCTGACGTTGTTGATGCTGGGATGAGGCGGCATCTGTAGGCGTGTCCTGCGAGGATTGCATGAAGAGAGACTTCTTGCAATCAGCCTTAGGACGTTCCTGCTCCGGCAAATTAGGCATCAACTGATCACGCTCATAGGCTGAGTCATACTGTTGAGCCATCAATCCTCCGTCGTCATAGCCGGTATTGAGAAACCGGAGAGGGTCATCATCCTCCTCCATGAGATCATCCATTATTGCTTCTTTGACAGGGGCGACGACGTCATCAGCCACTAATGGAGCCTCTTCCTCACGTCGTCCGCTATCACCCGGCACGACAGGCGCTGGTAATTGGGTAGGTGGGGTGGTGTTCATACCTTGCTGAGGCATTGTCGTTGGTGTGCTCCCGGCCGCCTCCACACGAAGGAGACTCTTCGGCCACAGCAGCATCCAGCTCTTGCAATCGCCAATCCGCGGCAGGGTCTCATCGTCATCTCCCCCGAGTGGTACCGGAGGAGCCAAACTCTCGTGGCCCGCTATGACACTGGCCAAGGAAACCTTGAAGACGCCAGGGGGTATCGGCCGGCCGTGGAACAAGCGTTCCTTTGGCTTCACTATCATTGCCTTTCCCACGTCCACCTTCTGGCCACTGATGGTGTATAGTATGGTGCACGGGGTTTCGTCGGCCTGCGAAGACATGTCTGCGATGTCAGACATCCAAAAGGCAACGGAAACAAAATATTATATATATGTTGAAGATGGTGTGACACGTAGTTACCGTGAGTGCGTCGAGCTCAGCCAAAGACGAAGCCCCGCCGAGCACGCCAGAGACGGAGGACGGGCTGCTATGAGCAGGTGCGGGAGCAGGTGCTGGTGCGATGTCCACCGAGTTGCTCCCGACGAAGCTGGGAACGGGAAAGTCCGCTGCCCCTTTATCTGGATTTTGCTTCGTCCAATCGATAACAGCCAGAATCAAGGTACAAACTGAAGCTGCAAATTCATCTCTAAAGGCATGCAACGCTGCATTAACTGCCTCATGGAGCAACTCAGGTCGTATCACTTCTTTGGTCTCAGTTGTTTTCTTCTCGACCGCAATCGCAACCTTCTGGTCGATGTTCACTTCATTTAACCTCCGTCTCTGCCTTCTGTCCTCCGTGTCCTCATGGTAGTAGAACTTCCACGTGGCACCGTCTCCGACGGCGGCTTGTCCTCCGGGACTCCTTATGTTCAAGGCCCGGTTAAAAGGGGTGTCCCACTTGGGCCTCGCCGCCGACTGAGAGGAGTCGCTTTCGGCCTCAAGCCTATGTTGCTCTTTCTGCAAAAGGAACATGGATCGTTTACAAATGTGACTAAACGTGCAGTCGAATTGATCAGAAGCTAAAATAAGGTGGTAAAATAATAATTACCAGTAGTCTCATGAACTCCCTCGTGGGCACGTCCATTTCAAAAACCTTATTTACTGGGTCCCACCTATACCGGGCCCTGATGAAGTCATGTTCCTGCGGGATGGTGAACTCCGCTAAGGGGTCTGGGAGCCCCAGTCTTTCACGTTCCGCATCCTCCTTGGCCCATATGTGCCTCTTGCCCGAGTAACCACGGCTTCCGAGGCGGTGGTTCCCCATGTTCTTTTCCTAAAGCCCCTTCATGTACTCAGACTTTTCCTTGGCAGCTTGGGCGGCGCAATTCGCCTTGAATATTTCGAAGTCCAATTCCATAATCTCGGATTTTCCTTAACAATCTCGGAGTAGGGTTCCTTTTTTAAATCGCTCATTTCAATCTAACTTTCCAGGTGGACAACGCGTTGCTAAACTTGACCATGGCTTTGTTGTTTATCTTCTTCATGGCTTTGTCTAGCCACGGTTCTTTGGTATCATCCCGGTCGGGGAACATGAATCTCTGGTGCAACTTCGTTAGGAGCAAGTGCTCCATATTTGGTATCTTCCTTAAGGCTTCGTCGTTGATGTTGGCGGTTTCCCGTAGGATGCATCCCATTTGATTGTCGTAGCAACTGCGCGCTTCCTCTGGCTCGAAAGTGCCGGGGTCCACCGCCGTGACCACCAGTCTTCCGGTGCCGAGCTGGTTTGGGCGTCGTACCCTCTTCGACTCCGGTTGTTTACCGCCAGCATCGTTGCCGGTCTTGGCGCCAGCATCGTTGCCTGTGTCGGTGCCGGTGGTGTCGTTGTCGATGTCGATGTCTTGGTCGGCTAAACTACCACCCTCCGCTGTGACAAGGGGGTCCTGCGACGACCTTCGTGCTTCCAGATAGTCGAAGAAGGCGTGTGCTTCCTCGTAGACGTCTTCGGGGTTACCAGAACCCCCGGCTTCATCATTGTTAGCCATATTTCCTACGATTAAGTCTGCTCGTTTAATTCTAGACCTAATAAAATGAATAATGACATTAAAAAAAGGGCCTATGTTTTGCCGGAATGTTGATTCATTCCCATTTCGGCAAATCCCGGGCACTCGATTTGTCCTAGTTTCTAGCACAAGTCATGCCGAAATTCATGGAAAATTTCGGCATGACCTTTGCTAAAAAGTGGAGAAATCGGGGGCCTGAAATTTGCCGGAACAGAAATTAATCAACATTTCGGCAAAACATAGGCCACTCGGAATCATTCGTTGCAAATAAGAAAAAGCCACTTGGGCACAATCGGACCACTTCAATTTTGCATATAACAGGACCACTTCAAGAAAATCTAGAACCTGAAGAAAATCCCCAAAAACTAAAACTGAGGTTCTATTAAAAGATAATAGAGAAAATTTGCCCTAGCTAGCTAATTTGCCCTAGCTAATTATGATCTATTAATAGAAAACAGAGAAAATTTATGTCCTAATTTTTTTTGCCCTAGCTAATAGAAAACCGAGAAAATTTATGTCCTAAAATAGAGATAACTTTTTTTTGTCCTAATAACAATTCTGTCCTAATAAAAGTTCAGTGAACTAACCCTAATGCATAATTCAGAACTTGTAACCCTAATGCAAAATTTCCTACTGTATATAAAGTTAACTGAATTTTCTATCCTAATAAGTTTTTGTCCTAATAACAATTCTGTCCTAATAAAAGTTCTGTGAACTAACCCTAATGCAAAATTCCTACTGTCTACAATTTCAACCCTAGAACCCTAGAACTAAAACCCCCCTAATTGATGAAACACTAATTAACCTAATTAACCCTAGAACTAGCACAGAGAAGAGAGGGGGAGGGTAGAGAGAGGTTGCTCACCGGAGGAGGGGCGGCGACGATGAGGAGGGGGTTGCAGCGGTGGGGGAGGGGCGGCGACGTCGGAGAGGGCAACAGCAGGCGGAGGAGGAGGCGGCGATGATGAGCAGGGGCGACCTCGGGCGACGGCGGCGGTGATGGCGGTAGGGGCTCGGGGCTTGGGCGACGGCGACACAGGGGAGGAGCTCGCGGAGGGCGGCGGCTGCGCAGAAGAGGGGGGCACGGCGCGGAGGAGGAGGGGACAACGGGCGGGAATGTTGAATGTGGAGAGGGAGGGAGGCCCGTGGTGTGGTAGTAAGTCAAACTTAGCAGTAGCGCGGGTCCGAATCCCGCGCTATAGCTAACTTAGCTATAGCGCGGGTCTGTACCCCGCGCCACTGCTAATAAGCATAGCAGTAGCGAGGGTTACGAACCCGCGCTATAGCTAACTTAGCTATAGCGCGGGATTCAGACCCGCACTACTGCTATGCTTTTTATTATTTTTCCTTTCCTTTTCTTTTTTTGTTTCTTTTTATTATTTTTCCTTTTTTCTTTTATTTTCATTTCTTTTTATTATTTTTCCTTTTTTCTTTCATTTTCATTTCTTTTTGATTTCTTTTTATTATTTTTCCTTTTTTCTTTTATTTTCATTTTGTTTCTTTTCTTTTTATTATTTTTCCTTTTTCCTTCTTTTCTTTTTATTATTTTTCCTTTTTCCTTTCATTTTCTGTTCTATTCCTTTCCTTTTTCTTTTCATTTCCTCGTAGTCAACGGGAACGTGTCCTCCCAAACTGTGCGAATATCGCGGGAATTACCACGGTGGGAAGGGGATACAATGTATATAACTGAGGTGATATATTAGTTCATATATAATATATATTACATCATTTAACCGATAACGTGCGCGGTTTAGTGCGTATACAAAATAGATACATACATAAATGATAGTTTCTCAGCGTCGATGACGTTTAAGAGTGATCTTCTTTCCTTTCTTGTTCGTCGTTGAATAATTGAGCCCCTCGTTGTGACTTTTTCGTTTCCATGGAGTACGATCTTTCTTAGGTAATGTAGTCTTGCTTCTTCTTTTGACGTATGCTTCATCATCATCGTCATCTTCCCTCATCGGGTCGCCGTACTGGTCGTAGTCTTCCTCGTTGGCGACTCCATCCATTCCGACAATGCTCCTTTTGCCTCTCCTCATGACAACACGGCTGGGATTGCTCGGGTCGGTTATGAAGAAGCATTGTGTCACGTGCTTAGCGTGTACCCATGGCTCAGTTTTGGCGATGACTTTCACGGTAGCGCTCTTCGCGTCGGGTATAGACATGATAGTGAAATACTGGTTTTCTCTTTCGACGGCCTTAGACCATCTGACATGGAACATCGTCGCATTGTGCAGTCCAGCGTAGTCAAGCTCCCAAATCTCTTCGACCCTTCCGTAGAATCTTTCAGTTACGCCGTTGTCGCCGGTCATGCATTCCATCGTCACCCCTGAGTTCTGGTAATCACTGTTTATGTCTTTGGCCTCCGTGTAGAACGTGTATCCATTGATATCGTATGCCTGATAGGTCGCAAGGTTGGCCGTGGGGGCATGTGCTAAGGCGTATATGAGCAATACGTCCGCTATGCCCTCTTCCGGGGGATTAGCAAGAACTCGCTCTTTGAACCAACGCAAGAAAGTGGAGTTGTGCTCTCTAATAACTTCGGCGCCAGTCTTGTGTATCCCCTAGTCACGGTACTTCTTCGCAATGGTTTCTTTGTGCAGTGTCACGAAAGGATCTACCACGTCTAGGTGATGTAGCACTACTAAGTTTGCTATGTCAAATTCGTTGCGTCGACCCGAGTGGTCCACATGCAATTCCCTCCGGCCGTTGGTGTGACCTTCTCCTCCGAGCCACCCAAGGTGCTTGTTGACGGGCAAACCAACAGTAGGGTCTCCGACACCTAGATAATTCTCGCAGAAGGAGATGCACTCTTGGGTAAGATAGCCTTGGATGATGCTTCCATCCGGACGGGACATGTTACGGATGAATCCTTTGATGACCCCATTCATTCTCTCGAACGGCATCATGCTGTGAAGGAATGTCGGCCCGAGGTCGATGATGTCGTCCACAATGTGGACACACAGATGCACCATGACGTCAAAGAACGCGGGCGGGAAGTACATCTCAAGCTCATTTAGTATGACAATGATCTCTTCCTGTTGCCTTCGGAGCTGCTTCACACTGATCAACTTTCGAGAGATAACGTTGAAAAAGTTGCAGAGACCAGTAAGCGTCTCACGGACGTGCTTGTCCATTATCCCTCTAGGGGCAACCAGGAGTATATGCGTCATCATCACGTGACAGTCATGAGACTTCATCCGCTGAACCTTTTCTACTTGGTGTCTAGAAATCTGGTTATCTTCCCACAGTAACTGGAACTAACTTTGATTCCGGTAAGGCACTTGAAGAATTGATCGATCTCCTTCGCACTTAAGGTGAAGCAAGAAGGGGGGTAATAATTCTCTTCCTTCTTGTTGACTTTTTGCCCATGTCCCCCGCCTCCGCCTCTTTCTCTGTCTCCTCTGATGACTTTTTATGGGGCGGCATGTGGAGATCTACCCTGATATTCAAATCTTCCAAGTCTCTTCTTGCCTTCGGCCCATCCTTGGTCTTCTCCGGCATGTTCATCAGTGTGCCAAGCAAACTCTCGAGGACATTCTTCGTGATATGCATTTGATCAAGGCAATGAGGGGTGCCGAGTTTGGGCCAGTACTGCAAGTCCCAGAAAACAGACCTCGTTTTCCATACCTTCAAAAGTGGCTCCGATGCCTTTTTCATATTTCCCGGTGCGGGGCACTGTTCCTAGTTTTTCAACAGCTCATCGATTTCGGCGCCGCTCCTCTTAACTGGAGTTCCTCGATGCTTAGCCTCACCATTGAATAGATCTCCACAGTTTCTCCACGGGTCATCCTTCTCGAGCCATCTTTGATGCCCCATGTACACGATTTTCCCAGACCCGCCATCTTTCGTTAGCTGCTGAGACGTTGTATCATCCATGCACCTGGTGCATCCGCAATACCCGTGGCACACCTAGCCTGATACATATCCGTAACCGAGATAGTCGTGCACCGTCGTCATCAGCGCGGCTCTCATATAGAAATAGTCTCCTTTGCTGGCATCCCATGTCTTCACCGGTATTCTCCATAACGTGCCTAGCTCCTCTTTCAGTAGCCCTAGATACAGATTAATATCATTTCCCGGTTGTTTCGGCCCTTGAATCAGCATGCTCATGTTTATGTACTTTGTCTTCATGCACTTCCATGGGGGCAGGTTGTACATCCATACAAAGACGGGCCATGTGCTATGGTTGCCAAACGAATTCATGCCACCGGTACTCACGCCAAGCACAATGTTCCTTGCATCATCTGCGAAATATCGATATTCGGCGTTGAATGCTCTCCACTGGCTAGCATCTGCGAGGTGTCTCAGCTTCGGATCATCTCCATCATCGGGCTTCACCCTCTCCGGGTGCCAGCGCATGAGCTTTGCTTCCTTTGGATCTACGAAATACCGCTGTAGACGGGGAGTGATCGGAAAGTACCAAACAACTTTCTGAGGAGCTTTCTTTCTGGCCTTCTTGTATCGAGAAGCATTGCACACTGGACAGCTGGTTTTTTCCGCATGCTCCTTCCGATAAATGATGCAATCGTTGATCCATGCGTGGTATCTAATGTGCGGCAGATCAAGAGGGCACACAATTTTCTTGGCCTCCTCAACACTAGTAGGACACAGGTTCCTCGCGGGAAGAACTTTATTATGTAGATACTTCAAATGCTCATCGAGGCTTCCATCTGTCCATTTGTTTTTGGCCTTCGTCTTTAGAATTTTGAGCGTGAAACTCAAGCGGGTCACCTCAGGATCGCAACCGTCATACAATGGAGTCTTCGAGTCTACCTCCAGTTGCGCTAGCTTTGCCTCCTCTCGAGAAGCAGCTCTGTCGCTAGTCGTATTCTTGCGAAGTAGGTCTCGAACATGAGGGTCCTGCACGACTGAACTTAGTAGCGACGAAGAGTGTGGCGTGTCCGCCTCTTCTCCGCCATGTCCGGACTCTTCTCCGCCGTGTCCGGCCTCTTCTCCACCCTATCCGGCCTCTTCTCCGCCATGTCCGGACTCTTCTCCGCCGCCGTGTCCGGCGCCCTCGTCTTCGGGTTCATCATCGGTCATCTCTTTGTCCTCATCATCATCTTCACTTATCCACCGAGTATAGCCATCCATGAAACCATGCATGAGCAGGTGCGCCTTCAAACTGCCACCCTCAAAGGGGTTCAACATGATGATTTCTTTGCATTTTCTACACAGACATAAAATCCTAGTCCGGTTATTTGCATACATGTCGATCACCGCGGATTGCAAGTATCTCTCCACCATCCTTCCACTGACCTTCATGATCGCCTGCGCGGTATAATAAGCAAAATGATTATAACCAAAATTCATGCATGCATCAAAAGTCATACAAAAAATTGGCATGACCTTTCCTAAAAATAGGACATATCGAGTGTGCCCGAAATTCGCCGAAATGGAAATAAATCGACATTTCGGCAAAACATAAGCAACTCATGTCACGCACAATTTGACAAATACACATAGGCGGCAACTCATGCCACACGCACAATTCCCATCATAACGCAAACACACATATTTCCATTCTTGCAAAGCACAACTTTTTATACCTATCCCGAGAGAGATCGAGCACGGTAGATGAGGTCGGTGTCGCTACCTATAGCGATTGCTTACTTCTAAAATAGGTAGATCTAGTTGGGAGGAGATGGCTCTACCTAACTAGTGGAGAGGGAGAGAGAGCTAGCTAGTGAGAAAAGCTATAGGAGTGGGGAAAGGGATATATGCATGGAAGGAGGAGGAAAGAAAGAGGCCATTAATGGAGGAGATGGTGGAGGTGGAGCATTAATGGGGAGAGAAGAGAGGTAGGAGGAAGAGAGAAGATAGGCAACAATGGGGGAGAACCAAGTGAGGGAGCTAGAGGAAGGGAGAAGGGAAGGGGGGGAGAAAAGGTGGCAGCTGCACCTAGCAGCAGCGCGGGTTAAGGCCAGCGCTACTGCTAAAGGCCATAGCAGTAGCGCTGGCAACCGGCCCACGCTGCTGCTAAGTGGGGCCCACCTGCTGGCAGAGTGCAGAAATAGTGGTAGCGGTGTGCCGCAAGCCCGCGCTACTGCTATAAATTTAGCAGTAGCGAGGGAATTTCAAGACATGCTGCTACTACGGGTAGCCCCGGTGGGTAAGGTGGGGACCATTTAGCAGCAGCGGTGGTTCTCCAGCCCGCGCTACTTGTACATAATTACCCGTAGCGCTGTGTTCAACCCTACGCTACTGCTAAGTATCAGTAGCGCTGGGCTATTTCCCCATGCTACTATTAAGGTTCTACCTATAAGGTATTTCCTAGTAGTGATAGTTTTAAAATGAAAAGCCTGCCGCGTTTGAGTCGCACGCCCACACGGTCGGGACTCGGGAGTACTCCACGGTCGGTCTGGCACGCCGCATAGCTAGGGAAGGCATGTTGCCTAGCATTTTCACTGTCATGTGGGACCGCAGTTGAGCAAACCGACTATCGGCAAACCCCCACCCCTCCTGCCGCGCATCGACTGAGTTTGAATTGGAAGAAAGAAATGAGGAGGGGAAGAGCGCTGTAGCGTGGACGCCAAGAAATTTGGTGTCAGATGGGAGTCGTGTCGATAGAGTAGGAGCACTCTGTACTAGTTTGTACTAGTACAACTGTACAACTACTAGTACTGTACAAAGTTATACTAGTACTAGAGTACTAGTACTCCGGTACGTGCACGACACAGCTTCATAGGAACAAAAAATTGGGGCAAGATATTGTTTCGGGTGATTTCTCTCTTTTCTCAGTCAATGTACTATTACGAATAATATGATGTGGGGGGCACGCATGAAGCCACGTGGCACATCTGGAGGTCTTGTTGCGAGCTTCTTGTGTGGATCGATCACACTGCCACGCTGCTGGTTCGAGAAGAATGTGTCTGGGTACAATTAGCTTATAGTAGATCCGAATCCCAGCCACCTGGACCATTGGATCAACATCAATCAACGGTTTATATCGTATACGTGCAAATGCATGCATTGACTACATAAAAATAATAAATATATAATATATAATACATAATACCGCATATTAGGTTTCTCTAAAGTCAAACTTTGTATACTTTCAGCAAGTTTGTAGAAAAATATATTAACATATACACAACCAAATATATATCATTTGATTCATCGTTGCATATATTTTCACATCATGTGAATTTATTACTGTAAATGTTCACATTGTTTTCTACAAACTTGGTCAAGGTTTATATAGTTTGACTACAGTCAAAGCTATATGCGGAGTAAATAAAAACGGAAGGAGTAGTATAGATATAGATATAGAAATAAAAGAATCTAGTACTATAGTTTATAGATATAGATATATAGCAACCTTTTTTCTATATTAAAACTCGCGTTTTCATTTAGACATTGTTTAGCTTCGCTACAATTTGGATCTGCGAGATGTGTATGACTAATGCCTTGTTCAGATCGTCTATTAGGAACCCCACCATTATCCTTGATTAATTCCTATTAGAAATTTAGATTACATTATCTTAGTTCTTGTCGGTTCTT
The DNA here is from genome assembly GCA_039707655.1 of Elymus sibiricus. Classification (NCBI taxonomy): domain Eukaryota; kingdom Viridiplantae; phylum Streptophyta; class Magnoliopsida; order Poales; family Poaceae; genus Elymus; species Elymus sibiricus. The sequence continues at coordinate 401,534,279 of CM077666.1, forward strand.
CGGTTCCTTGCTGGAACTCGATCTCGTTATTCAGGTTGATCGTGCATACGACAATATCAGTGACCATGGGAGATTGGTTTAATTAGCGATTGTCGATTCGTATCATTGCATACGATGTAGTTGGATCGTCAATGTCAAAATCCACCAAATCAATAGTTATGCCCACTCTCATCGAATGATTGGGCCGCCATCACATGGCTACCAGCTAGACAATTCCTTCTATGAAACATACACATGAACACCCATCTCAGTATCTAGGTCCCCGCCTCTCTCTCTCTCTCTCTCTCTCTCTCTCTCTCTTGGAACACACACACCTCTCCACACGATCCATGTCTATTAGTCTCTCTCCCATCCATCAAAAAAATAGGCACACCGCCATTCTCTCCTTCTCTCGGCCCCTATCTATGTAGTTAGGTCTCCGTGTGACACACAAGCAATGCTCTCTATCTCTACTCTCTTTCTCTCCCACACATAACCTTACCCCTCCCCCCCGGTGAGCTATGTTGACGACCTCTATCTAGCTCTCACACACGAAAACAAACGATGTCTGTGTGTCCTTTATCGCACACATACTATCGCTCGCCCAATATCCCCGCCCCTGTAACCTTGTAGATTCCCTCTATGTTTATATCCTGTCACAGGTTGACGTTACACGCACCCCCTCACTCTCTCTTTCTCTCACGCACACACACACACCCTCTTCCTCCCTTTCGGACACCCCTCTCTCTCCGACACACACAGTCTTTAGAACACGCATATGCCCCCCTCTCTCTTTCGCTCACGCACACGCACACATGCACCCACTTCCTCCCTTTCGGACACTCCTCTCTCTGTGACACAGACATAGTCTTTCGAACACGCATATGCCTCCTCTCTCTCTTGCTCTCACGCACACGCACACACCCTCTTCCCCCCTCTGGGACACTCCTCTCTCTCCGAAAAACACACACACACATCAGTCTTTCGAACACGCATATGCCCCCCCTCTTTCTCTCGTGCACACCACACACCCTCTTCCTCCCTTTTGGATACTCCTCTCTCTCTGACACACACACACACGGTCTTTTGAACACTCATATGCCCCTCTCTCTTTAGGTCTCGCTGCCACCCCCCGGTCTTTGTGACACAAATATTCTCTCTATATCTAGCTATCTCTCGCAATAATACATGGATAGTCTAAATTGGAATCAAGCAAAGGATCACACTTCTCTTGATTCTCTCTTGGAAAACTGAGCTCCAATTACAAAAAGCGAATCCACTCTCAAACATAATATATGAACATAGGGTGAAATCTTCCACACAAATGTTTGTTGCGTGCATGCATGTCAATGATATGGATGTAGTACTACTCGTACATCCACGCTGGCCCAACTCACACAAATTACATCAAAACCCTTCTCAAAATATCGTGTACATGTGATGTTTATTGTACTACTCCTACTAGCCGGCCCCCGACATGTTCCAACATATTGTGCTACTTTAGATTCTATTTTTCTTGGTCAGACAATGTGTAAGTGTAACCACGAAAAGGTCAACCCCCGCCCCATTGGTACTGTAGCTCCAAGCTCCCATACGGACACAACACCCATTGGAGCACGCCGCCGTTGCCGAAGTGGACGGCTCCACGGCCTGGGAAGACGACGGAGTCTCCGACCTCGCCGAGGTGGAGCACACCCTCGACAGCCGTGAGTAGCGCACCCTCACTGGCAACGCGCCCACGCGGAGGACAATGTGATCCAGCGGCTCGCCCTCGTCGGCCACGAGGGGGGAGCGTGTGCTCCAGTAGCACGCCCAGGTCGGTCACGAGGAGGTGCATCGCGTCCTCGCCGCTCACAAGGTGGACAAGCATGTTCTCCAGCAGCATGCCCGTGAGCATCGCATCCTTGCCGCTCTTGACATGGACGAGCGCGTGCTCCGGCAGCACGCCCGCGAACATTGCATCCTCGCCACTCAGGCGCACGAGCGTGTTCTCCAACAGCACGGCCGCGAGCATGGCATCCTCGCAGCTCACGCGGTGGATGAGCGCGTGCTCCAGACAGAACCCCAGGAGTCAGGACATGAGCACTGCGCCCCCAGTGATGAGGAGTGATAACCCACAAGTATAGGGGATCGCAACAGTTTTCGAGGGTAGAGTATTCAACCCAAATTTATTGATTCGACACAAGGGGAGCCAAAGAATATTTCCAAGTATTAGCAGTTGAGTTGTCAATTCAACCACACCTGGAGACTAAATATCTGCAGCAAGTGATCAGTAGCACAGTAGTATGGTAGTTTGATAGCAGCAGCAATAATAGTAACAGTAATAGTAACGGTAGCAGCAATAGTAGTAGCAATTGTGACAGTAGTAGCAACAGTAGTAACTTAGCAAAGAACAATATGTGAAGAACTCGTAGGCATTGGATCGGTGATTATGTTGGATAACATTCATCATGTAACAGTCATAACCTAGGGCGACACAGAACTAGCTCCAATTCATCAATGTAATGTAGGCATGTATTCCGTATATAGTCATATGTGCTTGCGATAAGAACTTGCATGACATCTTTTGTCCTACCCTCCCGTGGCAGCGGGGTCCATAAGGAAACTAATGGATATTAAGGCCTCCTTTTAATAGAGAACCGGAGCAAAGCATTAACACATAGTGAATACATGAACTCCTCAAACTACGGTAATCACCGGAAAGAATCCCAATTATTGTCACCTCGGGGTATGCGGATCATAACACGTAGCATGTGCATATAACTTGCAAGATCGGATCAAGAACACAAATATATTCATAAAAACATAAAGGGTTTAGATATGAAATCATGGCACTTGGGCCCTAGTGACAAGCATTAAGCATAGCAAAGTCATAGCAACATCAATCTCAGAACATAGTGGATACTAGGGATCAAGCCCTAACAAAACTAACTCGATTACATGATAAATCTCATCCAACTCATCACCGTCCAGCAAGCCTACGAAGGAATTACTCACTCCCGGAAGTGAGCATCATGAAATTGGTGATGGAGGATGGTTGATGATGACGATGACGGAAGATCCCCCTCTCCGGAGCCCCGAACGGACTCCAGATCTGGCCTCCCAATGAAGAACAGGAGATGGCGGCGGCTCCGTATCGTAGAACATGATGAAACTTCTTCTCCTATTTTTTTCTCTGGAATTGTGAATTTATAGGCCTGAGATTAGGGTCAGCGGAGCCACGTGGGCCCCACAAGCCACCAGGGCGCACCAGGGGGGTGGCGTGCCCTGGTGCCTCGTGGGCAGCAGGTGGCCCCCCTCCAGTGGAACTTGGCTCCAGTATTTTTTATTTAATCCATAAAAAATCTCCAAAAAGTTTCGTCCAATTCCAAGAACTTTTATTTCTGCACAAAAAACAACACCATGGTAGTTCTGCTGAAAACAACGTCAGTCCGGGTTAGTTTCATTCAAATCATGCAAATTAGAGTCCAAAACTAGAGCAAAAGTGTTTGGAAAAGTAGATACGATGGAGACGTATCAACTCCCCCAAGCTTAACTCATTGCTTGTCCTCAAGCAATTCAGTTGACAAACTGAAAGTGATGAAGAAAAACTTTTACGAACTCTTTTGTTCTTGTATCTATATATATGCTTAAATAATACCCAAGTTTTTAGCAAAGATCATGAACTAACCATGCTCATCATAACTCTTAGAAATTATATTCACTCATATCAATGGCATAATCAACTAGCGAGCAATAATAAGATATCTCAAATGCCAACACTTTGTCAAAACAATCATGATATAATATGACAACATGGTATCTCGCTAGCCCTTTCTGAGACCGAAAACATAAATGCAGAGCACCTCCCAAGTTGAAGCAGCGACTAAACATTGTAATTCATGGTAGAAGAGATCCAGTCATGATGCACACAACATTAACTATACACAATGCATGAGAATGACAATAGTGCTCTCAGGACTGGTGCTTATTTGAGAAGGTGGTGACTCAACAATAAAAGTAAAATAACATAGAAGTAAATAGATGGGCCCTTCGCAGAGGGAAGCAGGGATTTGCATATGTGCCAGAGCTCAAAGCTTAAATCAGAGATAAAAATAATTTTGGGAGGTATGCCTTTCCTGTCAACGTCACGACCGAGAGTTTTCAATATCTTCCATGCTAAACACATTAGTGGCGGTTCCTAAGTGGTAAAGTAAAGTTTACTCCCCCTCCACCAACAAACACAAGCCATGGTTAGCCAAATCCTCGGGTGCCCTCCATACCAACAACTTTCCGAGGGAGTTTGTTTTATTATTTTGCAATTTTAATTATGGGACTGAGCATCCCGATTACCAGCCCCTCTCGTGCAAGGACAAGTGAATAAATGCTCATCATGAGAATAATCCGCTTAGCATGGAAGATACTGACCGCCCCCTGTCGCTCCATGAGCGGTACGGGCACACAAAACAGATGTTCATTTGAATATTTAGAGGTGGCACATGCAAATTTACTTAGAACGGCAAGGTAATACCGCATATAGGTAGATATAGTGGACTCATCTGGAATAACTTTGGTTTAAGGGTTTTGATGCACAAGCAGTATTCCCGCTTAGTATAGGCGAAGGCTAGCAAATAGGTTGAGAAGCGACCAGCTAGAGAGCGAAAACGGTCATAACCATGCATTATGAATAATCAACATTGAATACTAGCATGAGTAGGATATAAGCACCATGAACATAAATATCGTGGAGGCTATGTTGGTTTTGAATCAACTACATGCATGAACATGTGCCAAGTCAAGCCACTCGAAACATTCGGAGGAGGATACCATATCATCATACTACATCATGATCATTTTAATGCAGGTTGACACCCAAGATAAATCATTATCCACTCCTAGCTACTTAGGCATGGCATGAGTAACTATAATCTCTAATTGTCATCATAAACATGTTTAATCATAATATGCTGAATCATGGATACTGAGTTAAACATATTTACAAAAACAAAAACATATTGTGTTCATACCAGCTATTCCTTGCCACAGTCACTTCATCAAATCATCGTCATTATTGCCTTTCACTTGCACAACCGAATGATATGAAAATAATAATAGTGTAAGTGTGCCGTGGACTAAGCTGGAATCTGCAAACATTTTATTCAAAGGAGAAGACAATGTAATATGGGCTCTTTGTTAGATCAACAATAATGCATATGAGAGCCACTCAACATTTTCATCGTGGTCTTCTCCTTACAATGACTCAACAAAAGAAAAGAATTTAAGAGAAACACACTGAAATATTTTTAGAGTTTTTAGTTTTTTCTTTAAGGAAGCAAATTAAAGAAGGCAAAACAGAAAACGAGAAAAAGTATTTACATGGGAAAGCTCCCAACAAGCAAAAGAAGAAACGGGAAATCTTTTTGGGTTTTCTTTTAGTACTACAACTAATTAAGCTAGAAAGAAAAACCGAAAAGAAGAGAGAAATGTTTTTGGATTTTCTCAAAGTTTTTCAAACACACAAGAAGAAAGCGAAAAAAATAAAACTATCATGGATTATACAATGAAAAAGGTATGAACACCGACAATTGGAATGAAATGTGTGATCATGAATGTAATGTCAGTGAGAGATACGTACTCCCCCAAGCTTAGGCTTTTGCCTAGCTTGGTCTACGGCCATCCGTAGTAGCCATCCGGTCCCATGTGAAAGTGCTGAGGCGGCGGCACTTGTGCGTCCCAGTCCTGGGCCTCATCCTCTGCCGCTGCTAATGCGTTCCGGTAAGCAACAATGTCCGGTGGCATAATAGTATATCCGTTCCTGGCATGAGAATCAAACAAAGCAGGTGCAGGCAACGGAATAATATCACGAGTATCCTCACTAAAAACCAAGTTATAACGAATGTGGTGAGGAGGCTCAGGAGCATCAAGAAAGTGGTGGTCCCTCATAGACTGGTGATCTAAGTAAACTCTGGGCAACAAATAATCATGTGGCCGTATGTTAACATTAAAACGTCTCGCTAAGCAAGTAGCATAAATAACACCATGAATTTTACCCTTAGTCCTATTAGTGTGAAGGCGGCGTGCAATGATAGCTCCTAGGTTATAAGTGTTGTCATTATGCAGTGTGCGGCGTAAAATGGCAAAGTCGGGTGCACATAGCGCACCACCTTGCTCTCTAGCAGTCAAGCATTTCCCTATGAATAAAGCAAAGTAATGAACAGCGGGAAATTGCAAGCTAGTGGCTCGGGCTTTCGACACGCCCCTTTCCTCTCCCACAATTAAAGTGTGGAGGAAGGCCTCAAACTCCTCCGGTCGAGGCTCTCTTATTTCCCCATCAAAGGGGATCAAACATATCTCACAAAATTCAGCAAGCGGTATCTGATGATGTTCAGCATATAAATCAAAGCTCACCGCAGGGGGTTCGAGCCTATTCATTAAATGAAAGTTTTGCACAAAGGAATTTGTAAGGATGTGGTGCTGGTCACACTCATCTGCAAGGAAGTCGGTCAATCCGGCATTAGCAACAAATTGCGCGAACTCTTGGTTGAATCCGGCTTCGTTCATGAAGGCATTGTGCGGCCATTCGCACGGCCGGACCTCCGTCCTACGTGGAATGTTGAGGTCGCTGTCCGAGGAGTCCCCAAGGACTCCCTTGGTGTTCCGCTTCGAGGAACTCCTCCGGAAGAAATTCATTTTCTTTATGAACAATTTCTGAAAAAAAATTGGGCCACAAAAAGATGTTAACAAAACTTCACAAGATTGATAGCAACTACTCATATGGATGTCTAGAGGCCATATGAAGCATTCAAACTACTTGGGACTCAAAGAATTCAACATGCAAGCTCATTTTCAGTAGCACCAAGAGTAGCTAATTATGCCAAATATATTCCACTAGAGCAAAAACTAATTGGAGCAATGGAGGAGTCACATACCAAGTAGCAATCCCCCAAAACAGTTTCGGAAATGGAGCTCCGAGCAAAGAGATCAAAAATCTCAGGTTTGGGAGCAAGAACACGAGAGAGAGAGCTACCAGGAATTTTTGCTAGAGGTAAGAGATGCAGTGCGCTGAAGGGATAAGTGAGGGGATCCCTGTGGGGCCCACAAGCCACCAGGGCGCGCCCCAGGGGGGTGGCGCGCCCTGGTGCCTCATGGGCACCTGGGGCACCCCCCTGGTATGTTTTTAGTTCCAAAAATTCTTAAATATTCTATAAAAATTCATGTAAAAATTTCAGATCATTTTGGGCACTTTCATTTTTGGGCACTTTTTTATTGCATGGATAATTCAGAAAACAGGATAATCATGGCATTTTATTGCATTTAACTAAAAATAACAGAAAACAAAAAGTGGGTGCAGAAGGTTGTGCTTACTAAATTCATCGACCACATGCTTCTCAAAAAGAATCCATTAATAAGGTTGATCAAGTCTTATTAACAAACCATTTCCGAGTAACATGAAACCGAAGAACTTTTGGAAAACACTAGGTTACCTCAACGGGGATGCGTACCTCCCCAAAAATAAGAGTTTCATATTTCTTTTTGACAGTAGGAAGAGGTAGTTGAAAACTTCTAGTAGTAATTGTCGGAGTCTTTTCAATAACATGAACACCATTTACTTGAAATTGTTTCTTCGGAAAGTGCACCGTATGTTCATTACCATTGATATGAAAAGTGACCTTGCTTTTGTTGCAATCAATAACAGCCCCTACAATATTCAAAAATGGTCTACCAAGGATAATCGAGAAGTTGTCGTCCTCAGGCATATCAAGTATAACAAAGTCTGTTAGGATAGTGACATTTGCAACTACAACGGGCACATCCTCACAAACACCGATAGGTATGGCAGTTGGTTTGTCAGCCATTTGCAATGATATTTCAGTGGGAGTGAGTTTATTCAAATCAAGTCTTTTATATAAAGAGAAGGGCATAACACTAACACCGGCTCCTAAATCACACAAAGCAGTTTTGACATAATTTCTTTTAATGGAGCATGGTATAGTTGGTATTCCTGGATCTCCTAGTTTCTTAGGTGCTCCGTCCTTAAAAGATTAATTTGCAAGCATGGTAGAAATTTCAGCTTCAGGTATCTTTCTTTTATTTGTGACAATGTCTTTCATATATTTAGCATAAGGGGCCATCCTTAAAATATCTGTCAAACGAGTACGCAAAAAGACTGGCCTAAGCATTTCAGCAAAGCGTTCAAATTCTTCCTCATCCTTATTCTTAGATGGTTTAGGAGGAAAGGGAATGGGTTTTTGAACCCATGGTTCTCTTTCTTTACCATGTTTTCTAGCAACGAAGTCTCTTTTATCATAACATTTATTTTTAGAAGGTGGGTTATCAAGATCAATAGCAGGTTCTATTTCAACATCATTTTCAAGTTCTTTATCATTATCTGGTTGGGCATCCACATGAGCACCATCATTATTATTATCATCAGGTGATTTTTCATTACCAGATTGTGTCTCAGCATCGGAAACAGAAACATCATTATTATCCTCTAAGGGTTTTTCTACCTTAGGTTCACTAGAAGTATGCAAAGTCCTATCATTTTTCTTTTTCTTTTTCTTTTTAGATGGACTAGGTGCATCGACATTAAATCTTTGAGAGTCTTGTTCAACTCTTTTAGGGTGACCTTCAGGATAAAGTGGCTCCTGAGTCATTCTACCCCCTCTAGTCATTACTCTAACAACATGATCATTCATATTGTTATTCATTTCATTGAGCAATTCACTTTGAGATTTAGCAACTTGTTCTAACTGGGTTTGAACCATAGATGCATGTTTACCTACACCTTTGACATCATTAGCAATTCTAAATAACAGGTCACTCAAACGATCAATCATGTAGGCATTTTGTTTCAACTGTTTCATAACATTTGCATTTAAGTGGTCTTGCTTAATAATATATTTGTCAAACTCATACAAACATTGACTAGGAGGTTTGTTATAAGGAATATCACCTTCATCAAACTTTATAAGAGAATTTACCTCTACTACCTGTGGCGGTGTGTCAAGACCATGTATTTCTTCAATAGTTGGTAGATTCTTAACATCTTTAGCTTTAATACATTTTTCCTTCATACATTTCTTTGGTTCTTGCATATCTTCAGGACTGAGAAATAAAATACCCCTCTTCTTCGGAGTGGGTTTAGGCGGTGGTTCAGGAAGTGTCCAATCATTATCATTCTTCAATATATTATTCAATAGTTCCTCAGCTTGTTCAATAGTCCGTTCCCTGAAAACACAACCAGCACAACTATCTAGGTAGTCCCTAGAAGCATCGGTTAGTCCATTATAAAAGATATCAAGTATTTCATTCTTCTTAAGAGGATGATCAGGCAAAGCATTAAGTAATTGGAGAAGCCTCCCCCAAGCTTGAGGGAGATTCTCTTCTTCAATTTGCACAAAGTTAAATATTTCCTGTAAAGCAGCTTGTTTCTTATGAGCAGGAAAATATTTTTCAGAGAAGTAATATATCATATCCTGGGGACTACGCACACAACCAGGAGCAAGAGTAATAAACCATTTCTTAGCATCACCCTTTAATGAGAAAGGAAACAACTTAAGGATATAGTAATAGCGATTTTTTTTTCCTCATGAGCGAGTAGGGTGGCTATATCATTTAATTTAGTAAGATGTGCCACAATGGTATCAGTTTTATAGCCATGGAAAGGATCAAATTCAACCAAAGTAATTAATTTAGGATCGACAGAGAATTCATAATCCTTATCAATAACAAATATGGGAGAGGTAGCAAACTTAGGATCATATTTCATTCTCTCCTTGATAGATTTTTCTTTCATTTCAGCAAACAATTTTATAACTTCATCTCTATCATTACAAGCAAGAATGGCTCTAGTCATCTCCCTATCAAAGACATGTTCATCAGGTGATTCAACTCTAGTTGGAGAGCTAGGCATAATAGGTGAATCATAATTCTCAAGAGTTTCAACATTTTCAACATTCTCAATTTCTTTAGCTTTAGCAAGTTGTTCATCAAGAAATTCACCAAGTGGCACAGCATTATCAAACATAGTACTAGCATCATCATAAGTATCATTCATAGCAGAAGCAGTATCATCAATTACTTGCAACATATCAGAATGCATAACAAGTGGTGGTGTCACAAGTCTACTCAAAACAGAAGGTGAATCAAGTGCGGAGCTAGATGGCAGTTCCTTACCTCCCCTCGTCTTAGAGGAAACGATCTTGGTCTTAGCATCTTTTAGATTCTTCATAGTGATCAACAAATATAAATCCCAAGCGACTCAGCAAATAGAGCTATGCTCCCCGGCAACGGCGCCAGAAAAAGGTCTTGATAACCCACAAGTATAGGGGATCGCAATAGTTTTTGAGGGTAGAGTATTCAACCCAAATTTATTGATTCGACACAAGGGGAGCCAAAGAATATTTGCAAGTATTAGCAGTTGAGTTGTCAATTCAACCACACCTAGAGACTAAATATCTGCAGCAAGTGATCAGTAGCACAGTAGTATGGTAGTTTGATAGCAGCAGCAATAATAGTAACAGTAATAGTAACGGTAGCAGCAATAGTAGTAGCAATTGTGACAGTAGTAGCAATAGTAGTAACTTAGCAAAGAACAATATGTGAAGAACTCGTAGGCATTGGATCGGTGAATATGTTGGATAACATTCATCATGTAACAGTCATAACCTAGGGCGACACAGAACTAGCTCCAATTCATCAATGTAATGTAGGCATGTATTCCGTATATAGTCATACGTGTTTGCGATAAGAACTTGCATGACATCTTTTGTCCTACCCTCCCGTGGCAGCGGGGTCCATAAGGAAACTAAGGGATATTAAGGCCTCCTTTTAATAGAGAACCGGAACAAAGCATTAACACATAGTGAATACATGAACTCCTCAAACTACGGTAATCACTGGAAAGAATCCCAATTATTGTCACCTTGGGGTATGCGGATCATAACACGTAGCAGGTGCGTATAACTTGCAAGATCGGATCAAGAACACAAATATATTCATGAAAACATAAAGGGTTTAGATATGAAATCATGGCACTCGGGCCCTAGTGACAAGCATTAAGCATAGCAAAGTCATAGCATCATCAATCTCAGAACATAGTGGATACTAGGGATCAAGCCCTAACAAAACTAAGTTGATTACATGATAAATCTCATCCAACTCATCACCGTCCAGCAAGCCTACGAAGGAATTACTCACTCCCAGTGGTGAGCATCATGAAATTGGTGATGGAGGATGGTTAATGATGACGATGACGGAAGATCCCCCTCTCCGGAGCCCCGAACGGACTCCAGATCTGGCCTCCCGATGAAGAACAGGAGGTTGCGGCGGCTCCGTATTGTAGAACGTGAAGAAACTTCTTCTTCTATTTTTTTCTCTGGAATTGTGAATTTATAGGCCTGAGATTAGGGTCAGCGGAGCCACATGGGCTCCACAAGCCACCAGGGCGCACCGGGGGGGGGGGGGGGGGGGTGGCGCGCCCTGGTGCCTCGTGGGCAGCAGGTGGCCCCCTCCAATGGATCTTGGCTCCAATATTTTTATTTAATCCATAAAAAATTTCCAAAAAGTTTTGTCCAATTCCAAGAACTTTTATTTCTGCACAGAAAACAACACCATGGTAGTTCTGCTGAAAACAGCGTCAGTCCGGGTTAGTTTCATTCAAATCATGCAAATTAGAGTCCAAAACAAGAGCAAAAGTGTTTGGAAAAGTAGGTACGACGGAGACGTATCAAGGAGTACTTCTTGGTGGCCATCACTGTTCAGGAAAATCCCGTGACTCCGCCGGGCTAGGGAGGAGCGCGAGCTCCAGTGGGTGCTCGAGGAGTCCCGCGCCGATATGCAGGTGGCGGCCGACGTGCAAGATTATCCTTCGAGCTCTCCTCCTCCTATGACAACTCCTCCAGTGCGCCCGTCCTACGTCCTCTGCCTCGGCTCTGGCGAACCTTTGGAGTTTAGTTGTTATGGAACATGAATATTTGGATTAATCATACGACTACTTAAAAAGAATGTCATTTCTAACAAAATATGAAGGATTAAGACTAATGCAAAAAACAACCTATGACTAATTGGCATGAATAGATGATGTGGCAGCATTGCATGCTGGAGAGTAACGCAATATATTGCAATTTATGGATTGCATGCATGCCTAGCTTATGTGGCATGGTTACATGGCTAGGAAAGAAAATAGATATTGTGTTGTATAGATATTTAGGAATATAAGATACTATCCACATGCACACTTTCTCTCGAGCATATAAAGATCTTTAGAGTGCACTCCAATATTTTTTTTAGAGGCTTAGGTGCACCGGATGCCGTGCCACGTTACAAAATGTTAGAAAAAAATAAGAAACAAATCTCGAGTTTGGCACGAGTGGGAAAATATCTGGTGCTACCGCACCTTATATACTACCATGATATGGACGCACTAGGGCCATTAGATCTGTGATCCAACGGACAACATCTCAGGATGTGGACTAAAGCACCATTTCAAAAATGTTTGGGCGTTTTATGCAAAACTCGCACTGACCGATGCTGGCCACTCGATCCACGATCCAATGGCTCAGAATCTTGTATGAAGGTAGCATTTAAAGGTGTGGTAGAAGAGCGCGGTGGGGTGCAACTCTCGGCGCATGCGGCGGAGGGGTGGTGGGGCCGTGAGGGGGTGAGGCGCACGCCGGGGGACATGGTGTCATGGGTTCGAGTGGCGTCGTGGGAATCGCGTGTGGCAGTGGTGGAAACATGATGGTCACCATAGTTCAGCGTCCATGGACAAGCTGTCATGTCGTCAGACACATGCATTGCATACTGATCATTGCAAGGAGTAGGAGAGAAAACTAGGCGGATAAATACTTCACTATATTCAAGCGGACCTACGCTACTACATTTGTTCGAAAGACATGCACACCAGCGAAATAGTTCATCTATCCATATATACAGAGAGGAAATATTTTATTTAGGAACAAGAGAGGAAATAGTTCATCCATCTATAGTGCCCTGCTTCTTCTTCTTCTTATTTATCTTCTGATTTTCTGTGGGGGATGGCTTCGCTACAAGCTCCTTCGACCTTGCAGCTATCTCAAAACTCACACGGGCATCGAGGGCTGCATACTTTATCCGCTCGTAGGTCATTGGATAAATCTCCCATCCAGACGTCCTTAATTCCAGCGTCTCGTCACCCTTGTCAAGCTTTGTCCCGAGTACAAAATTTGCTACGTCGAATAAGGATGGTGTTTGTTTGTCACAACCCTCTACAGGAATTTTGGATTGTAGGTCGGCGGTCTTTTTCACATCAAGGTTGTACGGCACCAGCTTCTTTTTGTCCCCTTCGATGGCTGTTCCATAGAAGAATATGTCCTCCCGAGACAAGAAATCATGGAGCTCACCTGGTATGGAGGGCGCGTGCATGATGTGATACACCAAAACATCATCTCCGAGGCACAGCTGAAGGACGGCGGCGCGTTAAATCTCCCCAGTGACACGCGTGGTGTACTCTGCATCGAGACCAACGATCTTCATCTCCACATTTTCGAGGGAGTTGGATACATTGTTGATCCATTCCCGAACAACCCTTGCGTGGTCGGTGACGGTGGCGGCTATCCTCAACGAGCCTTCGCTGATCACATGTTTGACGCTAACAACCTGCATACGGATCTCTTTCTCCATTTGGAACCGCTGGACCGGAGGGCTATGGTTTGGAGTATTAGGATTAGGTGGCTAAACAGAGTGGAAGAACATGGTGGTTAAACAGAGTGGAAGAGGATGATTATTTAAAGGGGTTTCTGAGGTATGTGAAGAGTTTAAAACAGTGTGAATCCAGTGGGGTTTGAATGCAAACGAAGGAGAGGTGAAGAAGCCGAGGAAAATTGGTTCCCGATGGAGAATTAATGGAGAAGTGGCATACATGCAGTTGATTAGACGGCTAGGTAGACCGGCCTGCAAAACGAAAAGCCTATGTGAGTAGGTGCCGGTTCGGATGGATATTGGCGCGTGCCTGCGACACACAACTTCTGTGTTCAAATACCCGCAGAGCTAACCATTTTGTTTCAATTTTTTTCTTCCCATACTGTTGTTCTACTCCACGTACATGTATTGGATTGGCATTTCCCGTTACACTTTGCTCTAATTCCCAAGACATTTTTTTGGGGGGATATTAGACAGTTCATGTGCATTATCAGAGAACATGGCACAGAGTTTGAGATCCCAAGCCTTCTTCTGGTGGTTTCTCGATGATTCTGCGTGTGTGCTACGTATGTGTGTAACCTTTTCTGGTTAAGGAATATGTGGTTATACTCAAAAAAGAAAAAAAGGCCTTCTTCGTGCTTCCGCATGCACGAGAATTTTGGTCTGCTCACAATATGGATGCTACCTGGAGGATGAAGTGAACCCAGAGGCATGATACGTCTCCAACGTATCTATAATTTATGAAGTATTCATGCCATGTTTATTATAGTTTTGTATGATTTTGGTGCACTTTTATATGGATTTTATATGATTTTTATGGACTAACATATTGACCTAGTGCCCAGTGCCAGTTGCTGTTTTCTGCTTGTTTTTGGATTTCCAGAAAATCCATATCAAACGAAGTCCAAATGCAGCGAAACTTTTTGACGATTTTTTTGGACCAAAAGAGACCACCGAAGGTTCGTGGAAGGACCAGAAGCCTTACGAGGTGCACAGAATCCACCACCGCGCGCTTGGGGGGGGGGGCAAGAGCGCCGTGGTACCTCGTGGGCCCATCTTAGCCCATCTTCGCATGATTCCAATGCCAAAAATTCTTATAAATACCAAAACCCCTAGAAATAACCCTAGAACTTCGACTACGCCGCCGCAAGCCTCTATACCTCCACGATCTCATCTACAGCCCTTTTCTGGCACCCTGTCGGAGGGGGGATTCATCACCGGAGGTCATCATCATCATCCCGGCGGTCTCCATGACGAGGAGGGAGTAGTTCACCCTCGGGGCTGAGGGTATGTACTAGTAGCTATGTGTTTGATCTCTCTCTCTCTCTCTCGTGTTCTTGATTTGGCACGATCTTGATGTACCGCGAGCTTTGTTAATATAGTTGGATCATATGGTGTTTTCCCCTCTCTATCTTGTTGTGATGAATTGAGTTTTTACCTTTGAGGTTTCACTATTATCGGATTGAATACTTTTATGGATTTGAGAACACTTGATGTATGTCTTGCATATGAATACCCATGGTGACAATGGGGTATTATATTGATTCACTTGATGTATGTTTTGGCACTCAACTCGCAGATTCCCAAGGTGACATTGGGGTAATCTATGCATAGGGGTTGATGCACGTTTTCGTCCTACTTTCTCCGGTAGAAATCTTGGGGCACTCTTTGAAGTTCTTTGTGTTGGATTGAATATTATGAATCTGAAGTTGTTTGATGTGTATCATATAATTGACTCAGGGATACTTGTGGTGACATTGAAGTATCTAGGTGACATTAGAGTTGGTTGATGAGTATCATATGGTGTTATTTTAGTACGAACACTAGGGCTGTTCGTGACACTTATAGGGATGGCTCAATAGATTGATCGGAAAGGATAACTTTGAGCTGGTTTCGTACCCTACAACAATTTCATCTTATGTTCTCCGCTAGATAAGAACTTTGGAGTGACTCTTTGTCGCACGTTGAGGGATTATTATATGATTCAATTAAGTTAGCACTGTTGAGAGATTGCACTAGTGAAAGTATGAACCCTAGGCCTTGTTTCTAAGCATTGCAATACTGTTTGTGCTTCGTTTTATCACTTGCTACCTTGCTGTTTTTATATTTTCTGATTGCAAAAACCTATATCTACTATCCATACTACACTTGTATCACCATCTCTTCGCCGAACTAGTGCACCTATACAATTTGCCATTGTATTGGGTGTGTTGGGGACACAAGAGATTTCTTGTATTTGATTGCAGGGTTGTTTGAGAGAGACCATCTTCATCCTACGCCTCCCACGGATTGATAAACCTTAGGTGATCCACTTGAGGGAAAATTGCTACTGTCCTACAAAACTCTGCGCTTGGAGGCCCAACAAGAGTCTATAAGAATAAGTTGTGTAGTAGACATCAAGCTCCTTTCTGGCGCCGTTGCCGGGGAGGTGAGTGCTTGAAGGTATATCTTTATATCTTGCAATTGAATCTTTTAGTTTCTTGTTTACCACTAGTTTGGCTTATAAAAGAAAACTACAAAAAAATGGAATTGAGGTTGCCTCATATTATTCATCTTTATAATGTCTTTCATGAAAATGATGGAAAGGAAAATTGTGCTCAATTGTTAGAAGAAGAATTCAATAAAATGTTTGGCATAAAATCTTTAAATGATGAGCATGATCACAATGCTGCTAGTATGAATTCTTTGAAAATTCATGATGCTAATGATATGCAAAGTCACAAGTTTGGGGATGCTATGTGTGCTGAAGATGATATCTTTATTCCCCCTACTTTTGATGAGAAAATTTATTATGATGATTTCATGCCTCCTATTTATGACGATTACAATGATGAAAGTGGATTTTGGGAGGTCATGACTTTATTTAATGATGAATCCACTATTTTGGAAGAGGTTCCAATTGATTATGACAACAAAGTTGCTATCTATGATGATTATGGTGATGACATCTATGCTATAAAGAATAATGATAACCATGAAACTTGTCATCATGATTTTAATGCACAAATTGATTATGCCAATCAAGTATCACATGATAGTTATTTCCTTGAATTTGCTCCCACTACTATTGATGAGAAGAAAATTGCTTATGTGGAGAGTAATAAATTTTCTATGCTTGTGGATCATGAAAATAATGCTTTATATGATACTTATATTGTTGAATTCATTCATGATGCTACTGAAAATTATTATGACAGGGGAAGATATGCTTATATATATTTCAACAACATCAAGTTTCCTCTCTATGTGTTGAAAGTTTTGAAGTCGTGCTTGTTTTGCCTTCCAATGCTAGTTGATTCTTGTTCCCATAAATTGCTTGCTCACAAAATCCCTATGCATAGGAAGTGGGTTAGGCTTAAATGTGCTAGTCATATGCTTCATGATGCTCTCTTTGTGTTTCAATTCTTTACTTTTATGTGAGCATCATTGAAATCATCATGTCTAGCTAAAAGGCATTAAAGAAAAGCGCTTGTTGGGAGACAACCCAATATTTACCCCTACTGTTTTTGTGTGTTCACATGATTAAGCTACTGTATTAATCATGTTTTATATGCTTTCTTTCAATAATGTACCAAGTAAAGCCTTTGGGATAGTGTGGATACTTGTTTATTCGATTCTGTGCAAAAACAGAAACTTTTGCGTCCAGTGCTGGAATTTCTATTTTGTACTGCAGCGTGAGAAAATTCTGAAATTTTTACAGAGTATTGGGTTACAAAGTTTATACATTTTCCTAATTTTTCAGAATTTTTGGTGGTACATAATTATGGGTTTTAAATCGCTCACTACACGCTGTTCTATTTTTGACAGATTCTGTTTTCGGTGCATAGTTTGCTTGTTTTAGTGTTTCCATAGCTTATATTATTAAATATAAATTGTGTAAATGATAGACTACAGTAGAAATTATGTGAGAACAATTATGAATCTTGTCTTGACAGTACCTAAGTGGATGATTTATTTTTATCATACTAACCTATCTCACAAGTTTCGTTAAGTTTTGTGTGATTGAAGTTTTCAAGTTTTGGGTGAGATATCGATATGAGGAGAATAAGGAGTGGAAGGACCCTAATATTGGGGATTCCCAAGGCACCCCAAGGTAATATTCAAGTAATACCCAAGCAACTAAGCTTGGGGATGCCCCGGAAGGCATCCCCTCTTTCGTCTTCAACACTATCGGTAACCTCACTTGGAGCTATATTTTTATTCGTCACATAATATGAGTTTTGCTTGGAGCATCATTTTATTTTGTTGAGATTTGTTTTCTGTTATTTATAATCATGTTTTGTATCTTTTAGTTCAATAAAATGCCAATTATAGCCTTTACCATGCTCAGTTTGCAAGTTTATGTGTTGCTGTTTGAAAACAGAAAGTTTCTGTTATGTCCAGAATATTCCTGAATAGTCAGAACATGATAAAAATCTCAAATTTTTACACAGTAAGCATGCATGTGTTCTCTGTCATGTGGTAATTTTTCAGAATTTTTGGAGTTAGGGAAGTATGAATTCTTATTCACCCTTTACAGACTGTTTTGTTTGGACAGATTTCGGTTATAGTTGCATTGTTTGCATATGTTGCTTGTTTAATGTTTCTATTTGTGGATAGGAGTATTAAATATGCAGATGCATTTAGTATGCAATGTTTAATTATAATTTTAGTGATTTGTTACAGTATAGAATGTTAAGGTTTTGAGTTGATTTATACTAACTTATCTCACGAGTTGTTGTTGAGTTTTGTGTGGATGAAGTTTTTAAGATTTAGGAGAAACCATGATATGAGAGGAATTAAGAAGACACAAGAGCTCAAACTTGGGGATGACCAAGGCACCCAAGATAAAATTCCAAGAAGTCTCAAGCAACTAAGCTTGGGGATGCCCCGGTTGGCATCCCACCTTTCTTCATCAACACCTATCGGTTAGCCTAAGTTTTTACTTGTTTACATGATGTGTGCTATTCTTGGAGTGTCCTTTTATTTTCATTTTGTTTGGTGTTTGAATAAAATTATCAAGATCTGAAATCTTTATTTGGAGAGAGTCTTCACATAGCTACTTAATTACTTAACTACTCATTTGATCTTCACTTATATCTTTTTGGAGTAGTTTGTCATTTACTCTTGTGCTTCACTTATATCCTATGAGTAAATTGTGAAAGAATTGAATATCATAAATTTGAAATTATATGTGCTTCATATGCTTGTATCATGCCTAGTATTAGTTTCACATTGGGTTTAGAAAGTGAAATCTATTGAAGCTTGACAATCACAATATTGGTCATACAAGCAATTCATGAATGATTAGTATAAGGAAGAGAACTTTCACATATAAATATATTATCTTGGATATCTTTTATGATTGTGAATACCCATTAATTATTTTCAAACTTGAGCAAATTAGTTGAAGTTGGACAAGGAAGACAACGTAATGAGTTATGTTTGGGTATATTTGCATAGAAGTTATATTGTTATGGATCCTCCAGCATGTGGTGCTTTCTTAGGATCTTTTGCTAGCCAAAAATTCGTACTAAGTAGAGATACTACTTGTGCATCCAAAAACCATTAAACCCAGTTTCTTCCCATGAGTGTCCACCATATCTACCTATGGATTGAATAAGATCCTTCAAGTAAGTTGTCATCGGTGCAAAAAGCAATAAAAATTGCTCCTACAATATGTATGATCTTTTATTGCAAGGGAAAATAAGCGTTGTACGAACTTGTGATGGTAAAGAAATAAAAGTGACGGACTGCATAATAAAGGTTGCTATCACAAGGGGCAATATAACGTGACGTTCCTTTGCATTAAGGGCTTGTGCATCCAAAAATAAAGAGCGCATGACAACCTCTGCTTCCCTCTGCGAAGGGCCTATCTTTTACTTTATGTATTTACTTTTATGCAAGAGTCAATAGTATTACTTCTCATTTCTACCTTAATTACTCTCTAGTTGGCAAGCATCATGTGGTGGGGAAAGATCCAGGCACATATGGCCAGTCAAATATATTTGATCATTAATTATTATTGTTGACAATTATCTCTATGATAAATAAGTTGGGAGGTGAAACATTAAGCCCCTATCTTTCTCTGTGTTCGATGGATGCCATTTGTTCTAAAAATATACTTTGAGTACTAGCAATCATAGAAGATTAAATGATGATTGAGTATGTGGAGCTCTTACTTAGACTTTGTTGAAGATAAGTTGAATTGCAATTGTTTGGTGACTAAGAACATAGGTTGTTAAGTTTCAAGAGAATGCATTGTTTGAAGCATAACATGTGAATGGATTGCTACTTTATCATGATGAGTTTTATGAGAAAGAGTTGCTATTATGATGCTAGGAAAAGTGATTGAAATTATCATTGATCAAACTTACGCACTATGCTAGCAATTACACTTCATAAATTATTTCTTTTATCATTTACCTACTCGAGGACGAGCAGGAATTAAGCTTGGGGATGCTGATACGTCTTCAACGTATCTATAATTTATGAAGTATTCATGCCATGTTTATTATAGTTTTGTATGATTTTGGTGCACTTTTATATGGACTTTATATGATTTTTATGGACTAACATATTGACCTAGTGCCCAGTGCCAGTTGCTGTTTTCTGCTTGTTTTTGGTTTTCCAGAAAATCCATATCAAACGAAGTCCAAATGCAGCGAAACTTTTTGACGATTTTTTTGGGCCAAAAGAGACCCCCGAAGCTTCGTGGAAGGACCAGAAGCCTTACGAGGTGCATACAAGACACCACCGCGCGCTTGGGGGGGGGGGGCAAGAGCGTCGTGGTACCTCGTGGGCCCATCTTAGCCCATCTTCGCATGATTCCAATGCCAAAAATTCTTATAAATAGCAAAACCCCTAGAAATAACCCTAGAACTTTGACTACGCCGCCGTAAGCCTCTGTACCTCCATGATCTCATCTACAACCCTCTTCTGGCACCCTACCGGAGGGGGGGAATCATCAACGGAGGTCATCTTCATCATCCTGGCGGTCTCCATGACGAGGAGGGCGTAGTTCACCCTCGGGGCTGAGGGTATGTACTAGTAGCTATGTGTTTTATCTCTCTCTCTCTCTCTCTCTCTCTCTCTCTCTCTCTCTCGTGTTCTTCATTTGGCACGATATTGATGTACCGCGAGCTTTGTTAATATAGTTGGATCATATGGTGTTTTTCCCCTCTCTATCTTGTTGTGATGAATTGAGTTTTTACCTTTGAGGTTTCACTATTATCGGATTGAATACTTTTATGGATTTGAGAATACTTGATGTATGTCTTGCATATGAATACCCGTGGTGACAATGGGGTATTATATTGATTCACTTGATGTATGTTTTGGCACTCAACTCGCGAATTCCCGAGGAGACATTGGGTAATCTATGCATAGGGGTTGATGCACGTTTTCGTCCTACTTTCTCCAGTAGAAATCTTGGGGCACTCTTTGAAGTTCTTTGTGTTGGATTGAATATTATGAATCTGAAGTTGTTTGATGCGTATCGTATAATTGACTCACGGATACTTGTGGTGATATTGGAGTATCTAGGTGACATTAGAGTTGGTTGATGCGTATCATATGGTGTTATTTTAGTACGAACTCTATGGCTGTTCATGACACTTATAGGGATGGCTCAATAGATTGATCGGAAAGGATAACTTTGAGGTGGTTTCGTACCCTACAACAATTTTATCTTATGTTCTCCGCTAGATAAGAACTTTGGAGTGACTCTTTGTCGCACGTTGAGGGATTATTATATAATTCAATTATGTTAGCACTGTTGAGAGATTGCACTAGTGAAAGTATGAACCCTAGGCCTTGTTTCTAAGCATTGCAATACTGTTTGTGCTCCATTTTATCACATGCTACCTTGCTGTTTTTATATTTTCAGATTACAAAAACCTATATCTACTATCCATACTACACTTGTATCACCATCTCTTCGCCGAACTAGTGCACCTATACAATTTGCCATTGTATTGGGTGTATTGGGGACACAAGAGATTTCTTGTATTTGATTGCAGGGTTGTTTGAGAGAGACCATCTTCATCCTATGCCTCCCACAGATTGATAAACCTTAGGTCATCCACTTGAGGGAAAATTGCTACTGTCCTACAAAACTCTGCGCTTGGAGGCCCAAAAAGAGTCTACAAGAATAAGTTGTGTAGTAGACATCAAGGCATGCTAGCACAACCTCTTTCCTACTACTCCTATGTTACTGGTACTAGTAGTAATACAGGTGTAGTACTTGTTGGTCAAAATATTATTCATCTGGTCCTCACAGTGAAGTAACAAGACCCTGCGCCCGAGGTGACCCTAGTCCAGGCGGCGTGTTCGGGTGACCAAAGTCAGCCTCACCCTGTGCTGTCACTGTCACCGCCGTTGTATAGCATGCATGCCTCGCCTCGTCTCCCTCTCCCCTAGCACCACTCCATGTCCATCTCACCGGAGATCCTGAGGTCACTCTCAAAGTGCCCCCGCGTACCCTCTCGCCTCGCTCGCCTCCCCTAGTACCACTATTCTACTCGCTAGCCACTCCAGCACCGGGAGCCTTCTCCCCGGTAAATCAAGCCTAAAAAAACCCCACCTTCCAAACTCCACCACTGCCGAACCCGAACCGTGCAGCATTTGTATGAGCCGCGGCTGGAGCGATCTCCCCATGGACATCCTCCACCTCTGTTGTTCGCGTATGGATATGTCCAGCACCGTGCGGCTGGCTGCATGCTCGAGGGACCTGCACGTGGCCATCGTCGAAGCGAGGCCTGAGATTTTCAAGACACCCTATTTGCTGCTATCTAATGTTGCGGGATGGCGTGCTCACCACTGTGCTCACCATGATACGGTGGCGCACATCATGCCCCTCGACTTCGATCCGACCACCATCACCCGAAACTTCTTGTCAGGTATGTACTGGGTCGGCATGAACTCCCACTGGATGGCTGCCGTCGGAGAATACCGGAAGAAGTGGGTGCTCGTGAACGTCCACACCTCCCATGAGATTATCCTTCCTCCCTTGGATCATATAGGGATTGCCGTCGAGGCCCACTTCCTGTAGATTACCAAGTCAGCTATACGGACCTTGTTTTGCTGAAGGTTGTAATCTGCCAAGTGTCCACGGCATATGGGAATTACACAGACTTCAAGCTAATTGCCTTGTTCGACCGCGGAGTCGCCTATCTTTGCGGCAGTGCCGACTGTAGGTGGACACTACTCCCCTCGAAGAGCTGCATCGATGGTGATCCACAGTTCTGTGATGCTATTGAACACAATGGCATCATCTACGCGATCGACCATGCAGATGGCACCACATGTTGCTGGGACGCCTCGTGTAAGTTGTTTTTGTCTGATTTTAATGATAACGCCATTACATTGTTTGAACTTTTGTGATGATTGGCATATCCCTGTTACAACAGAATTTGAGTAGAACTATGGCAATGTATTAGAGACGCCGTAAATCAGGAAATAAAATAGGGAGATTTGGAAGTCCAAATGGTAATTTCTATATTTGGAAGTAGTTAAATCATGTGATTGTGAGCATGTCTATACAGCCAATTTGTACCCTTGAATAATCAAACGGCTAGGAAGATATGGATATTCTCCTAACTTTATAGTAATCTTTATACTACTAAATATGAGTGTGTATCAATAGCCATGTTAGTTTCCTCATTTTCATGATGTAGAAACATGCATAACACTGTTGGTTTCATCTAACCATACATTAGTTGGGAAGTAAAAGTGCATATGGAAAACTCTATACTTGGAACTAGTGAAATCCTATCATGCTTACCATGTCTACATGCCTATATTCGCCCTTCAGCAATCAATGGCTAGAATATTATCCTCACAAAAATTTTGCACACAGAACATGAGGAGAAATGCTACATACACGGGCTGCTTTTTACGGAATCAACGGAGAGGCTGAGCTGGGATTTTCTTATTGGGTAGAAATTAGGTGAAGGGCCCACCCCAACTGAAAATTAGGGGGGTGATGGGATTAGTTATAAAGCAGGTCCCGTAAAACCTCTGTAGTTGGCCCGTGCGTCTAGAATTATCGAACATGAGTATATAATAATGCATGGTGTGTTAGTTTCCTTTGAAGAATTTATTTGTGAGAACAGAACATGACTACATAACATGCATGGCTATATGAGTTTCCTCTGAAGAATCGACTACGAGATAACATGAGTATAACCATAACCATGCATGGTACTACTATATTTTCGACCCCAATATACATTTCCCTCTATTTTCCTCTCAGTTCCAACAGGGACAGATCAATGCTATTTCTTACATTATCCTGCTCATACTCTGAACACAGCTGATCTTACATTAACAATGTCTGTCCTTTTTGTCTCCTTTCTGATATGTTGCAGTGTCCATACGGCTCCTGCCCTTTGTAATCACACCACCTTTGCCAAAAACAGGGAAGCACAACTGGTTCCTCGCTCGATCAGACGACGGCGAAAGACTGATGATCATTCGCATGCATCAGCCGACAAGTTTATATTGCAAAAACCCCACTGTGTACAAGCAGTGTGAAATATGTGAGTATCTGGAGAATGTATGTTACGTCTATGAGCAGGATACCAGCTTGTTGGGGCCTTCAGGATTTTTGAGTTGGAGGCGGGTAAACAGCCTTGGTTCACACTCTCTGTTTCTCGGACTCAATTATCCGATTAACCAGGAGATCATCTTCAAGGATCCTGATGGTAGAGAGGCTCTGTTTGTTTGGGAAAACTGTGTGTACACGGTGAACTGATCTACAGGATCAGCCACCCCTGATTGTCAATGATACAACATGCAACCAAAAGAAGGTGAGAATGCGAAAGGCATCTGGATTAACTTTGATCCTTGGATGTCTCAACTTCGAAAACCAGTGATGTGGTACAAGCCTTGAGGTTGGTAGGTAATGGGGCAGTTTCGTTGAAAGGGTGGAGTCCTGGTGTCTAAGAATCACTGGTGGCTGAAGGGGAGCTGCAAATTATTATGGCGCTGGATCATCCCTCTTCGAATTACTTGCTGTATTAGCTACTTGTTCCGGATGGGCGATGTTCTCTTTTGTTATGCAGACTCCTTGTAATTTTGTCATCCTTGTCTATGTCACTCTTACTATGTACTAGTTCGCTCTGTTTAGAACTTTGTGATTTGTGTGTGGATCACGAGAGTCTGAGCGCTTCATATGGGTGCGTTTTGGTGGTTTAGCAAGACTTGTGAACTTTCATGTCTTGCTGTTTATGTCAGTAGTAGACGCTAGTCAGTGTTTGCATGTTGTATATATCGTTGTTTCGAATTGTTTTTTGTTTCAAACTGCTGATGTGCTAAATGGGGGCATCACCATTCTCCAGTGTTCAGTGTATATATCATTTTTTCAAGTTATAATTTGAGCTCAGTGACTTTTCGGTGATGTACACTTGTTTGGGACATGTGAGGTGTCATTGAATATGGGCCGAGTAGTAACGCAATGCCAAATAGGCCAATTATGAACTCTGATGGCGGGCGCTCAAAAAAAAGAAATATTAGTCCGACATGTGGGCGCCACCGGTGTTTTCGTGCGGTTGCGCGACAAGAGTGTACTGGCGCGCGTTCAAAATTCATGCTACCTTTTCATCCCGAATCCCCCGTCCCTCCCTGTAACAGCCCGAGACCGATTCCTTCCATTATTATTATTTCTTGATGTTGTTTGTTTTATTTTCTTTTGCATTGCATCATTCCATCATGCCATCATTGTTTTCAACCCATCAAAAACTCACATAAATAAATTGTAAGGATCTTTGGTCCATTTAAATCGAGGGAATGCACATGGTGATTTCTCTTTATAACTTATAAAATATCCTTCCAATATTTTAGGGAGCTATAATAAATATTCCATTAATTTGGGATCACCATAACACACTTGCAAAAATAAATCTCATGCCTTCTCTGCTTCAAGTTTGTTCTCCAAGCTTCCCCAAAAATTCATTTTCCATTTATCGAGGCTCCTCCAAAATTCTCAACATTTTTGGACACTCGGGACGCCTAGCCTCCATTCAAATTCCTTTGGCTCAAGACAAATAACTTCGAATTTAACTTCTCCGAATTTGTTGGAACCACTATCATTGGGTTGGAAATATTCCATAAAGCCTGACAAAATGTCCCACCATTTTATTCTTGTCCATGGCCTCCTCTCTTAATTCTTTTGGTCTCTCTATTTTTTTCTGAAAAGAGAAATTCAGAGAGAGAGAGAGAGAGAAGCCCAGGAACATGTGACACCCTGGTTTTCGCTCCTTGTTCTTTTTTCCTTCGCGGGATTTGACTCCCGTCTTTTTTCGGTGTTATTGGTTTTTCCCTCGCACTTGGGTATATAAAGATGGTCATTTAGTCTTGCCTTCCCTATCCATCCAGAGATTCTCCCTAGTCCAACCTTGCCACCCAAGATATTTTCTCAGGATTTTGCCGCCGAAACCCTACTCTCCGGTTTACCGGAAGGGAAACCCTAATTCCTTCTGTTACAAAGGAACCCCAATTTCTTTTGATCTTTTGCCTCCCAAATTTTTCCCAGTGATCATCCTATCTTTTTAAACCCTGGATATGTAAAAATATTGCCAAGTCATTTGCAATATTTTTCATTTAAAATTAATTCCTTTTTCTGCCAGTTAAAGGAATTAAATCCAGGAAAATATCTATCCATCTCCAAAGTTCATGAAAACTTGTGGAGATATTCTTTGTGATCATGTTGAGCTCTCATAAAAATATTGGCCATAATTAAATAAGGAAAATTTCCTTTTCCTATTTAAAGCCAATATTGCAATTTGGGCACTTTCCAAAGCAGCTACCATTTTGGTAGCCAGGAAAAATCCCAAATAATTTGTGGAGCTTCAACTATCCATATGTTCACCATTTCCATCAAGATCCCAAGTTCCATAGCTCAACTTTTGAGAGCATCATCCAATTCTTGTTTCTGGATTTATTTTGAGGTTGTGAAGCAACTATATTTTATATTACTTCAAAAATTCTCAAATTAATACAGGACCTCAAATTCCATATATGATGTGAGTATGCCAAAATTCACATCATTTTATCGAGCCAAATTTTCCCAAAAATTCCATCTAGTTTCTGTCCAGATCCAAGCTCTGTGAAGGAAGTACCACTTTGGAATTTCCAAATGAGCTGAAAATTTTCCACTACCTCCATACCTTCAAATCATCACTCTCCACCAAAATTAGTTCATTTCATCATGCCAAATGAGTGCAGCTTCAAAGTCAAGTTTCTGGACTAAAGTTGGCATTGCAAAGGAAGTATATGCAAACTTGGTCCAAATGACTTGAAATTTTTCCAGCATATACTCCTTCCTACCCCATCTTATTTTGACAACATTTCAACATCACTCACTAAGCCATTTCACCTCAGCTTGGTCCCCAAGTTTCTGTCCAGAAGCTGCTCTGGATCCCCAAGACCAACTTAGACCTTTCCTGGCTTGTCCAATGACCAATCTTGTCTATTTGAGAAGTGAGTAACCTGTTGGACAAGGTGTGACAGCTGGACTGGCACCAGAGCGCGATTTACCCGTGGTGACCGTGTGAGCTGCACGCAGAAACTGTGCACCGCGTGCTCATCGCGTCGGGTAGGCCAGCTCAGGCCGCCGTAGCTTGTCCATTCGTGCCGACCTGACTCCCCGTTGTCCACACCCCCATCTCCGGTCACTTCCCCCTTCGTTCCTTTCCCCGCCGTGCCGCGACGAACCTCGCCATGGTACTGTGGTGCCCGTGACCCACGCCGTCGTCTTCTCCCGTGGCTCCTTCCTCCCCGAGCTCTCTCGAGCACTCTCGAGGTCTCTCTCCTCCCCGCGAAGCCGCTCGTCGCCGCAACCGTCCAGCCACGTTGCCTCGGAGCTCCAGTACGCGGCTAAGATCGTCGCCATGGCCGTGCCTATCCATTGCCTCGGCCGGGCTATAAATAGCCACTCCCCGGTTCCTCTCGAGCTCATACCAACCCTCTCTCCCTCTCTGCTAGCTCCTACCCAAAGCATTCGAGCTCTCTCGCTCGAATTGCTCTCCACCGGCCGCCATGGCTGCCTCAGCCTCTGCTCAAATCCAAGCAAACCTGAGCCTCTCTCTCCATCTAACCCTCACCAGTACTCCTACCTAGCCTCCGTGAGCCTTCCCATACCCTCCATTCGCCGGCGGAGATCCCATGCGCTCGAAGCCAGCAACGGCCGACGGCCTCTGCCGCAGACGCCGAAGCCGCCGTCGCCCTGGTCCTCCTCGAGGTCCGTACACCCATGGAATGAACGTGGCTTGGCCTCCCGAGCACAACGGTAGGCCGAGCGCTGCGGGGGACGGCCGGAGCGGCCGACAAACCTAGCCGGAGTCCGCCCTACCCCGGTCAAGCACGGGCAGAAGGACGACGACGACGACACCCCCCCTCCAGCTGGCCGTTGCGGGTCCCGCGGACCCCACCAGTCAGCCACCGAGGTGCTGACCGGGCGGGCCAGTTGACCGCTTAAGTGGAAGCGCCCTCTGGAGAATACGTTTCCCTTTTGGGAAAGCGTATTTCACTACCGCTTCGGTTAAAAAGGCGTTTCCAATTGGAGAAAGCGTATTTTCAGAAGTGCGTTTTCTGTTTAACCCCGCCGGCCGAAACCTCTAAATAGTGAACGTTCGTCTTTTAACCACAGAAAAGCACATTTTCTATTTGTTTTTCTGCCTAAACAACGAACGGCCACAACTTTTCAACCACAACTTCGATTCAGGTGAATCCAATGCCCACGTCTTTAGTTCGTCGAGCCCGTTCCGATGCCATCACTTTAACAATGTTCAAACTTTCTGAAAATGACCATTTTGCCCCTGCCCTCTATTTAGCCTTTCCGGAGGGAACCTTTCCCGGTGAATTTTTCGCGAGGTGATCGTACTTCTCTCCGGTGAATCCGTCAACCCCTAGGCAAGCCGACCATCTGATATATGCCCTAAAGCATTGCTCTATGTTATTATTGTGTGTTTAATTAATGAATATGCCTGTGCTAGAAATAATTAAACTCCTGATAGTTGAACTTGCTATTTTCCTTACTCGTTAATGCTCATCATGTTATTGCACTAGTGACTCGTATGTAACAATATGGAGAAAGGTTGTTATGTTCTCATCGTGCATTATTGTGATTATCGCAATGATTAAGAAATGTGACTTAATAATGACAACCTCCTCCGTCGGCTTTATCGAGTCATAGTGCCACCTATCCAGACTTATCCGTGCAGCCACATTTGCCGGTATGGGACGGCCTTAACTTGGTCTAACCTTGTGCTCTTTTACCGGTACCACCAAAGAGGGAAGGTTATGCGCGCGTGCTACCCTGGCCCGGTAGGCGGCGATAACCTTTTGAGCCCAGTTGAGTTATTTGCCGGCGTCCCCATTTGGGACAGTTTAGTTGGCCACGACGGTGGCAGGTGTCACGGGGTGACACGGGGGCCACCCAGGACATGACCCTGGGAGGGTATGATTGTCGGTGGTACGGTAGAGGAGTCACGGGTTAGGCAAGTTTCGTTGGAGCAGCACTGGTCCACCCGAATGGGAACATGTACTAAGTACGAGGCCGGGAGCTCCATGGTGTGGGTAAAGTGCGCAACCTCTGCAAAGTGTAAATCTATTCGAATAGCCGCGTCCTCGGTCATGGACAGTTCGTACTAGGCCACTATTTGGTCTGTGTCGAGTCTGGAGGAACAAACTATATAATGATATTGCTAAGACTGAACCAGAGAATGGTAAGGTTTGTCAGACTTGCAGTGTAGATGCATGGACATCGAATGATGTCAGGAATATGAGATGTTAGCCATGCGATGGCTATAAGATGAGCGGCCGGGTGACCGCAAAGTTTGGATCGGATTTGGATCATGAGAATATTCGGAGTATGGATTATTTACTAGATATGATTTATCTTCGTCATACTGTACTTACTTCAGTACTTATCTTGCTGATAATCCTGCTAGGACATGATAACTTATATTGCTAGCTAGTTATGCCATGCCATGATAATTAATATTGCTCTAATAATTGATGCATGCTTGAATGCCATGGATTGATTTGCTTGGTGTATATGTTGGTTTGGTTTGCTTGCGAGTACATTCAAAAGTACTCAGCGGCCTTCAATGTGGCCAGGTTCACCTAAGGATCCGTCGAGGAGCCGGAGTGTTCGCGGGCTAGAAGAGCAACCCAGTCAGATCCCTGTGGATTGGAGCCGCACCAAGACCCTGCTGCCTTAGATAGGGCTTTTCCGCTGCCAGCACCCTTGTATAATATCATGTAAGACTGATATATCCATTAATAGAAATGTCTGTGTTCATGATACTTCTTGTAAAAGCGCATGCCAGAGTGATTTTCCTGGGCTGGTATGTGCGGTGACCGTCTGGCTACAGTGGTATTTAGGCGGGGTGCCACAATGGATGGTATCAGAGCCAGGCTGACCGTAGGTTACCCTAGCCAGATTTCATTGCCTTTTTGATTAGTAGAAAGCCCAGATGGATTTCAGCCATCTTTGCCAGACAGGCACGGCTACTATTGATCATAAGGCAACCCCATAGGTTTTGGCTCCATCAGACCCCAACTCTAGTGGCCTTTGCCTCCGGTGTGAAATGCCCACACCAGGCAACGACCCGTGAGCCCTTAACCCCTAGGTAAACCAGATATCCCTACCTTGCTTGCTAGCCATGGCATTTCTCTTCTCAAATCTAGTTTCCTTTGGGAAACGCATATAAATTCCATCTTTTCCCCGGCAACCCTAGGATCGTTGACTAAGCCACTTGGCTATGGTCATGCGTTGAGTTTGATGTTCCCTAAGGAGGTAGTAGGAGCTTGACACCAATTGCTACCAGGGGCATTGTGTGGTTTTGCTTCTAAGTCCTTAGAGGTACCTCGAGTGCGCTATATTAGTTATACTAGTGAATCTTCGGCCACATGTGTAAGGTCCGCAAAACTTGAGCTTTATTTGCTTTGTAGTATTCTTTTTGGGGTTTGTCGCGGTTCTTGCTTCTTTGCTCGATTTTGTTCTGCCGCTCCGACTGGATCCATCAGCAAGTGGCGACAAGAAGACCAACCTACAACTTGGATAATACCCAATAATCCAAATTCAGTAAGAGTCAAGCCAAGCCAACTGCCTGATATTCAGAACAGCAACCCCGGAGCTACCAAGTGAAGAATGGGTCAGAAGCAGAATCGGAGTGCAACCGACAAAGCCAGACTATAGCCAAGGGAGTTTGCCGCAGAATATATTACACCTAAGGAGCAAATTATTCGGTCCTTGACACAAAGATTATTTCAGTCAGTGGGGTGAATCTTGAGTCTTCTCAATGGACTCAAGAATCATTTATTATCCACAGAAGACATATTTCGAGAACGTGAAGGTGCCGAGAGCAACAACAAAACTCTGGTATGTTGATACAAATTTCAAAGCATATTTTGGAATTTACCGGTGCCCATACAAAATTTTCTGGGCAAAGTGAGCAAGGTTTGCGAGAAATATGGATAAGCTCACGGCTGCCCGGAATCAATGAGAAATTCAAGCTCAGCTAAACCGAATAGAATTGTCTACCAACTGCCTACCATCAGCAACACCTGGTATCCCGGATTAATTATCAACACGAAGTCTGCATCAATTGTGTAATTTTTATAGCAGCAATGATCAGACCAGCCGAAGGACAAACGGTGTGCATGACCAACAGGATATCTTCAGTCAAGGTATGGCCTGTACCAAGTTCTGGCTTTGCTATGGGTAAATTCCGGATACTTTGGAAGGAAGCCAGAATCGGCCATAGATCCGACTGCATACACAGTGAAAGGATTCGGGTGTGAGAAACCCAGCCTTCCTCCGCAAGCTATCGAGAAGAGCTTGCGAAGCAAGACTCCCAGTCTTCCTCGCTATGCTACTAGGGGGAAAATCTTCTAGGATGAGGTACTCCAGCCTTCCTCAGCACGCTACCGTGGAAAGCTTCCGGCATAAGGTACTTAACCTTCCGCGGTAAGCCACATGAAGGAAAGCTTCTGGGGTATGATACCCAGCCTTCTTCGGCATGATACCTTGACAAAAGCTTCGAGCATGAGGTATTCAGGCTTCTTCAACACGCCGTCGTGCCCACAACAATCTTGTCAGAAGCACGAACTAGTTCAGACACACGTCCGCCTCAGAACTCAGTGGATATGAAAGGATTTATCCTACCCCTGCATATGTTGTGAGCATGCAGTCCAGTGGATCAGTTCATGCGAGCCACTCATACACGGGAATGACTGTGTTCAGAGAAACATTGGCCCCATACTTCAAAGAAGGATATGAACACAACAATCCCTATAAGATATGCAAGAGTAAGTTGTGAGTACAAGCCCAGCAAGCTGGGATGTGACCAAGGAGCCGTGTTGGAAGGTCATGACAAGTTCCCCAAAAGGAACCCCCAAGAACAATGATGATTTGGACAAACCACCTTCATGATGGTCAATAAAATGAAATTTCACAGACAAGGTGATATTATCAATCTTTGTCAGACTCTTGCATATGCGGCCACAACAATGCACTACTTGCGGTTACAAGTGAGCTTGCCGCATTCATCCTGAATACGGGCCAAGATAAGAGGCTATGATCCGAAAGATACACAGGATGCTAGCCATATTATGTTCATCTCGATGGTTATAACAAGGACTACAGAGGCTATATATGGCAGAGCCACCTCAGAGATTACCGTCTATGATTACTTTGTGATCATGCCCGACATGTCAGTTGGAAATCACCTGAGGACGAAGTCAGAATGCAAGAGACAGAAGGGAACACCTCATACGAAACCCACAGTCAGACTGAAAGAAAGCCATCCCCAGTCACTCGAGGCCATACGAGACATGAGCCCTGTATCAAGAAAAGATGACTTGCCCTTGGCAGGCAGTGTACAAAGTATCGCAATAAAATCCGAAGCAGTTAGCCTCGGGTCATGAAAATCAAGCTATTTGTCGATACTATGAGCTACCCCACCAAGCACCAACCTACCAGAATAAAAGGTACACCTGACCGGAAAGAGAAGGATTCAATACAGCCGTTTGAGAAGACAGCACCTGAGCCATCAAAAGAGGCAGTTAAAAGGACCAGCAAATCAATGAAGACAAGACAGTTGATGGATCCAAGTCGCACACAGGTAAGTCCCCTTCACCGGGAGGTAAGCCGGAAATCTCGAGGACGAGATTTTCTTAAGGGGGGTAGGTTTGTGACACCCTGGTTTTCGCTCCTTGTTCTTTTTTCCTTCGCGGGATTTGACTCCCGTCTTTTTCGGTGTTATTGGTTTTTCCTCCCAAATTTCTTTTGATCTTTTGCCTCCCAAATTTTTCCCAGTGATCATCCTATATTTTTAAACCCTGGATATGTAAAAATATTGCCAAGTCATTTGCAATATTTTTCATTTAAAATTAATTATTTTTCTGCCAGTTAAAGGAATTAAATCAAGGAAAATATCTATCCATCTCCAAAGTTCATGAAAACTTGTGGAGATATTCTTTATGATCATGTTGAGCTCTCATAAAAATATTGGCCATAATGAAATAAGGAAAATTTCCTTTTCCTATTTAAAGCCAATATTGCAATTTGGGCACTTTCCAAAGGAGCTACCATTTTGGTAGCCAGGAAAAATCCCAAATAACTTGTGGAGCTTCTCCTATCCATATCTTCACCATTTCCATCAAGATCCCAAGTTCCATAGCTCAACTTTTGAGAGCATCATCCAATTCTTGTTTATGGATTTATTTTGAGGTTGTGAAGCAACTATATTTTATATTGCTTCAAAAATTCTCAAATTAATCCAGGACCTCATATTCCATATATGATGTGAGTATGCCAAAATTCACATCATTTTATCTAGCCAATGTTTCCCAAAAATTCCATCTAGTTTCTGTCCAGATCCAAGCTCTGTGAAGGAAGTACCACTTTGGAATTTCCAAATGAGCTGAAATTTTTCCAGTACCTCCATACCTTCAAATCATCACTCTCCACCAAAATTCAGTTCATTTCATCAAGCCAAATGAGTGTAGCTTCAAAGTCAAGTTTCTGGACTAAAGTTGGCATTGCAAAGGAAGTATATGCAAACTTGGTCCAAATGACTTGAAATTTTTCCAGCATATACTCCTTCCTACCCCATCTTATTTTGACAACATTTCAACATCACTCACTAAGCCATTTCACCTCAGCTTGGTCCCCAAGTTTCTGTCCAGAAGCTGCTCTGGATCCCCAAGACCAACTTAGACCTTTCCTGGCTTGTCCAATGACCAATCTTGTCTATTTGAGCAGTGAGTAACCTGTTGGACAAGGTGTGACGGCTGGACTGGCACCAGAGCGCGATTTACCCGTGGTGACCGCATGAGCTGCACGCAGAAACTGTGCACCGCGTGCTCATCGCGTCGGGCAGGCCAGCTCAGGCCGCCGTAGCTTGTCCATTCGTGCCGACCTGACTCCCCGTTGTCCACACCCCCATCTCCGGTACCTTCCCCCTTCGTTCCTTTCCTCGCCACGCCGCGACGAACCTCGCCATGGTACTGTGGTGCCCGTGACCCGCGCC
This sequence comes from Elymus sibiricus, assembly GCA_039707655.1. Classification (NCBI taxonomy): domain Eukaryota; kingdom Viridiplantae; phylum Streptophyta; class Magnoliopsida; order Poales; family Poaceae; genus Elymus; species Elymus sibiricus. Next base: position 401,568,442 of record CM077666.1, read on the forward strand.
GTCGTCTTCTCCCGTGGCTCCTTCCTTCCCGAGCTCTCTCGAGCACTACCGAGGTCTCTCCCCTCCCCGCGAAGCCGCTCGTCACCGCAACCGTCCAGCCACGTTGCCCCGGAGCTCCAGTACGCGGCTAAGATCATCGCCACGGCCGTGCCTATCCATTGCCTCGGCCGGGCTATAAATAGCCACTCCCCGGTTCCTCTCGAGCTCATACCAACCCTCTCTCCCTCTCTGCTAGCTCCTGCCCAAAGCATTCGAGCTCTCTCGCTCGAATTGCTCTCCAGTGGCCGCCATGGCCGCCTCGGCCTCTGCTCAAATTCGAGCAAACCTGAGCCTCTCTCTCCATCTAACCCTCACCAGTACTCCTACCTAGCCTCCGCGAGCCTTCCCATACCCTCCATCGCCGGCGGAGAGCCCATGCGCTCGAAGCCAGCAACGGCCGACGGCCTCCGCCGCAGACGCCCAAGCCGCCGTCGCCCTGGTCCTCCTCATGATCCGTACACCCATGGAATGGACGCGGCTTGGCCTCCCGAGCACGCCGGTAGGCCGAGCATTGCGGGGGACGGCCGAAGCGGCCGGCAAACCTCGCCGGAGTCCGCCCAGCCCCGGTCAAGCACGGGTAGAAGGAGGAGGAGGATGACACCCCCCCCCTCCAGCTGGCCGTTGCGGGTCCCGCGGACCCCACCAGTCAGCCACCCAGGCGCTGACCGGGCGGGCCCGTAGACCGCTTAAGTGGAAGCGCCCTATGGAGAATACGTTTCCCTTTTGGGAAAGCGTATTTCACTACCGCTTCGGTTAAAAAGGCGTTTCCAATTGCAGAAAGCGTATTTTCAGAAGTGCGTTTTCTGTTTAACCCCGCCGGCCGAAACCTCTAAATAGTGAACGTTCGTCTGTTAACCACAGAAAAGCACATTTTCTATTTGTTTTTCTGCCTAAACGACGAACGGCCACAACTTTTCAACCACAACTCCGATTCAGGTGAATCTAACGCCCACGTCTTCAGTTCGTCGAGCCCGTTCCGATGCCATCACTTTCACAATGTTCAAACTTTCTAAAAATGACAATTTTGCCCCTGCCCTCTATTTAGCCTTTCTGGAGGGAACCTTTCCCGGCGAATTTTCCGCGAGGTGATCGTACTTCCCTCCTGTGAATCCGTCAACCCCCAGGCAAGCAAACCATATGATATATGCCCTAAAGCATTGCTCTATGTTATTCTTGCGTGTTTAATTAATGAATATGCCTGTGCTAGAAATAATTAAACTCCTGATAGTTGAACTTGCTATTTTCCTTACTCGTTAATGCTCGTCATGTTATTGCACTAGTGACTCGTATGTAACAATATGGAGATAGGTTGTTATGTTCTCATCGTGCATTATTGTGATTATTGCAATGATTAATAAATGTGACTTAATAATGACAACTTCCTCCGTCGGCTGGATCGAGTCATAATGCCACCTATCCGGACTTATCCGTGCAGCCACATTTGCCGGTATGGGACGGCCTTGACTTGGTCTAACCTTGTGGTCTTTTACCAGTACCACCTAAGAGGGAAGGTTATGCGTGCGTGCTATCCTGGCCTGGTAGGCGGCGATAACCTTGTGAGCCCAGTTGAGTTATTTGCCGGCGTCCCCGTTTGGGACAGTTTAGTTGGCCACGACGGTGGCAGGTGTCACGGGGTGACACAGGTGCCACCCAGGACATGACCCTGGGAGGGTATGATTGTCAGTGGTACGGTAGAGGAGTCACGGGTTAGGCAAGTTTCGTTGGAGCAGCACCGGTCCACCCGAATGGGAACATGTACTAGGTACGAGGCCGGGAGCTCCATGGTGTGGGTAAAGTGCGCAACCTCTGCAGAGTGTAAATCTATTCGAATAGCCGCGTCCTCGGTCATGGACAGTTCGTACTAGGCCACTATTTGGTCTGTGTCGAGTCTGGAGGAACAAACTATATAATCATATTGCTAAGACTGAACCCGAGAATGGTAAGGTTTGTCAGACTTGCAGTGCAAATGCATGGACATCGGATGATGTCAGGAATATGAGATGTTAGCCATGCGATGGCTATAAGATGAGCGGCCGGATGACCACAAAGTTTGGATCGGATTTGGATCATGAGAATATTTGGAGTATGGATTATTTACTAGATATGATTTATCTTCGTCATACTATACTTACTTCAGTACTTATCTTGCTAATAATCCTGCTAGGACATGATAACTTATATTGCTAGCTAGTTATGCCATACCATGATAATTAATATTGCTCTAATAATTGATGCATGCTTGAATGCCATGGATTGCTTTGCTTGGTGTATATGTTGGTTTGGTTTGCTTGCGAGTACATTCAAAAGTACTCATCGGCCTTCAATGTGGCCAGGTTCACCTAAGGATCCGTCGAGGAGCCGGAGTGTTCGCGGGCTAGAAGAGTAACCCAGTCAGATCCCTGTGGATTGGAGCCGCACCAAGACCCTGTTGCCTTAGATACGGCTTTTCTGCTGCCAGCACCCTTGTATAATATCATGTAAGACTGATATATCCATTAATAGAAATGTCTGTGTTCATGATACTTGTTGTCAAAGCGCATGCCAGAGTGATTTTCCTGGGCTGGTATGTGCGGCGACCGTCTGGCTACAGTGGTATTCAGGCGGGGCGCCACAGAACATGCCTAGTTGGCCCAGCTGCCGCCCCCACCTAGGCTAGCCCAGTCGCAACCTGCGACCAGACCAGCCCACCAAGTCCCCTATCTAACCTAGCCCTCTTGTCGATCCCTCACGCTCCCTCCTCTCGATCCCCTCTCCCTTGCACCGCCAGGAGGGAGAGAGATGCAGCCCCGCCTCCCGATGGCCCTCTTTTGCCTGATCCATGGCCGCCGCGCCGGCGAGCACCAGCATCCGTCGCCCAGCCTCCCTTCCTCTGCCGGCGAGCCGCGCCACCCAAACTGCTCGCCTACACGCTCGAGCCTCATCTTCTCCCGTTCCGTCCCCCTGCTCGCCTCGCTCAGGCAGGTCACCGCCGCCGTGCTACCTCGCCCCCTCACACGCCGTCCGCTGCAGATCATGGCGCCGCCGCCTCGCTGTAGCCGATGCTATGCCCCGCTGCAGCTCCTCACCGTCGAGCCGTGTCTCGCCCGTAGCCGTATTCCGCAACACTGCTGCTGCCGCGCTTGCTCTGCTCATGTGCGCATCCGACACCGTTGGCCTCCTGCTGTCGCATGCGTTCTCTGTCGGTTCTCTGCTTCCGGTCTCCGACGCAGCTCCATGTGACGGGCGTGCATGCGGCCTCTGTGGCCATTGTGTGCATCGCTGTCATGCCTGGTTTCATTGTCTGAAATTGTTGACCCGAGGTGGCTATCACCGCCGAGATGCACCCCTGGATTCACCAAGTACCCCCTTCATGTCGACAAGACTGGCAAGTCCGACCCCGAACGATCGACGACTCGTGGACCATGTACCACTACCGATGCCAAGAGCAGAGACACCAAGTACAACGATGGCCCCGTAGGCTTGGATTCGCCAAGTTCCATGAATCCCCAAGTTCGGCTACCGCATCGGATCACCAAGTTCAACGACGACCCGCAAAGCACATGGATACATCAAGTTCCTACCCGAACGTGTACGACTACCGTCGCCATGGAACCGACAAGACCGTCAAGTGAACAACCACTTCCACTACGGCACGAGAACACCTACTTCCACTTCGAACCGCGATCGACTACGCACCGAACCCGAACCACCCCAAATGCACGCTCGAAGGTATAACCGCCGAGACGATGACCCGTGGATGTATGCATGTGTGATGTATGAGATGCACCGTTTGTTTTGCCCGTGGCCGAATTGTTCTTGCACTTTCCTCGTTGCCATGCCACCGACACGTGGGACACCCGGTAACGGGATCACCCCACCATCTCTTGCATGTTCCGCACATCCGCACACTTGCCCTTTTGCACCGGTGTCTCCATGAGTTGCCGGATCTTCGGAATGTTGCCATGGCACCATTTCCATTTTCGCCGCCGTGGCACCCAATTCTTTCCGCCATGGCGACAAATGCTCATTATGCCAACATTTTTTTTCCATAAATTGCATCTAACTTAAAATGTCATCCTCATGCATCTAATAACTAATTAATCGTGCATCGGATTAATATGATTCATATATGTAAGATGTTTAGAATTTCATGTAGATTCATTATATGCTACTCTCTCACATGCTAAATATATTTAAATTGTTGTTTGCATTAAAACTTGCCTAACCACATGCTAAAATGGTTTATTTCATAACTAAATAACCGTAGCTCCGAATTAAATGAACTTTATATGTGAATGGGGTGGAAAAATGTGTAGATTAACATGGTGCACTTACTTTTGCTGTTTAACAACAATAAAATATTGTTTTAGGCAGAACAGTACCAAATTCGAAAATTACATGTGGGGTTTTTCCAGAATTGTTTTGTGTTGTTTCCGGCTTCATTTAAATTGCCTAGATAGGTAGTTTTATTATGCTTCATGTCTTGCCATGTTTAACAACATTTAATCTTGTCATGTACATAAACGGGAGTGAACTAAATATTTGAATGTGGAGTTTCGTCAATATGCAACTTGTTGCATATTGAGTTTCACTTAATGTGTAGTATTGATTGTTGCACTTTGCCATGCCATGCATCCTTAAACTTGACATGCATCATACTTGGTTGTGCATCATGTCATGATTATGCTTGTGTGTTTACCATGTTGTTTCATTCTTTCTGGTTGTGCTTGTTCTCGATAGATCCGGTTTCATTGCGATTGTGAGGATTCGTTCGACTACGCTTGTTCGTCTTCTTCATGGACTCGTTCTTCTACCGAGCGGGATTTCAGGCAAGATGATCATTACCTTGGATATCACTACTATCTTTGCTTGCTAGTTGTCTCGATGCTATCACTATGTCTCGCTACCTACCACTTGTTTGTCAGCCTCCCATATGCCATGATACAGCCTCTAACCTCCACTACCCAGCAAACCGTTGTTTGGCTAGGCTACCGCTTTGCTTAGCCCCTCTTATAGCGTTGCTAGTTGCAGGTGCAGTTGCAGGTTGTTCCATGTTGGGACATGGATATCATGGGATATCACAATATCTATTATTTAATTAATGCATCTATATACTTGGTAGTGTGTGGAAGGCTCAGCCTTTTGCCTGGTGTTTTGTTCCACTCATGCCACCCTAGTTTCCGTAATACCGGTGTTATGTTCCTTGATGAGCGCTTCTAACACATGTGGGGCATATGGGAACCCCCCTGATCATTCGTTTTAGGATAAACTTCTCCAGCAAGGCCCAACATTGGTACTCCATTTGCCTAATAACAACTAAAACTTGCATATGGACTTACCGGTACCCGAGGATAATTAATCAACAACCCCGGGCTAGTGCTCCTCATGAGTGTTGGTCCAAACTAGAGCAGCTTGCGGCGCCGCCCGGGGCATCTCGTGGACTTGGTCGTTGTAACCATAGCTCATCCGCCGTGTCCTGAGAACGAGATACGTGGCTCCTATCGGGATCGTCAACACGTCGGGATGTCTTGCTGGTTTAGTTTCACCTTTTACGAGTGGCTTGTCCACCGGGATTCCTTATCGTAAGCATCGTGTTTTCATGGTGTGAGGATGTTCCATCGGATGCGTGTGGTAATTTATAATGGACTACTTGGAGCACCCCTGCAGGGTTAAATCTTTCGCGAAGCCATGCCCGCGGTTATGTGGCGACTTGGAAATTTATAACCTCCGGTTGTAGAGAACTTAAGACTAAATCTAATTAAAATACACCAACCGCGTGGGTAACCGTGACCGTCTCTTTTCGAGGGAGTTCGGGAAGAGAACACGGTGGGGTTATGTTTGACTTGTAAGTAGGTGTTTAGGATCACTTCTTGATCATTATTAGTTTGCGACCGTTATGCGTAGTTCACTCTTCTTATTCTTGTACTCGTAAGTTAGCCACCATACAATGCTTAGTGCCTGCTGCAACCCCACCACTTATCCATTCCATACCCATTAATCTTTGCTAGTTTTGATACCCATGGTAATGGGATTGCTGAGTCCTTGTGGCCCACAGATTACAACAACAACAGTTGCAGGTACAGGTAAAGCGATGATTTGATGTGAGAGCGATGCTTGTTCTATTTTGAGTTCTTCTTCTGCTTCTTCTTCTTCGTCGGTCATAGGATGGGTTCCCGGTTGGCAGCCTGGGATTAGCAGGGTGGATGTCGTTCTTGTTTGTCGTTTGATTTCATCCGTAGTCGGATCCTGCTCTTCTGTATGATGATTGCTATGTATTGATGTATTGATGTATTCATGATGTAGCTTGTGGCGAGTGTAAGCCTTTATCTCGTATTATCATCTATTCAGTACATGGTATGTTGTAATGATATCCACCTTGCGAAGCATCTCCGATATGCGCTTCTATCCTTAGTGGGATTTTTGAGTCCCTTGAGGATAGGACCGCATATTGGGCGTGACACTCCCCCACCTCTGGAATCTCGATTCCTACCCCAGTTCCCCCAAATCCGCTTCCTCTACTCCCTGTACTCAAGTGCACTATCATGGCGCCGGTCAACGCAGATCTCCCAGCCGGAGATCCTGAGGTCCGTCCTGCCTTCGGGCGCTGCGTGCTGTCGCTCAACAGTGGCATGGCGGCGCTTGACGACCAGTTTGCCGGCAAAGTGCTAATGGTAACCATCAACGGCGACCGGCCTCCCGTCTCGCCGGACGACCTGGTCAAAGCTCTTGGCATTGCGCACGGCATCCAAATAAGTGACTTGCTCGTCGAAGTCTGTCTGCCACCGGCTGATTTTTTTTGTCAGGTTCCTGACAATTTTCGACTGCAGTCGTGTGTTCGAATCTTCCTGGCGTTTGTTGTGTGATGCCGCACTGGTGAGCTTCGATCGGTGGCACCCAAGATGGGGCTCGGTGCCCTCTGAGCTTGAGTTTTTAGCAAAGCTTACCTTCCATGGCATGCCTCGACGGGCTTGGAACAGCGAGTCCATGAATGAGTTTATCAACGACCTAGGAGGTGAGTTCTTAAGTATGTTTGTTCCTCTAGACAGCTGGGCTCTGACGGTTATGGCATGGATGAAGAAGCCATCAACCATACCGAAGGTGATTGGTGTTGAGATACCGGTGCAGGAACCGGGGTTGTACTATTTGTCGCTACCAAGGCCGCCGCGGACCACGTTACGTATGTACCTATATCGAGTCTTCGTGCATGTCAAAGAAGTGGTCAATCCTTCAATCGAAGTCCTGCCGCCGCCGCTGGTGGTGGGGTCCATCGTCGACGACGTCCATTACAGGAGTCAACGTCAGACTTTCCCCGTGTTGCTCGGAACGATGGATGGCATAGGGCCTACTCCATCACGCGGCGGAGGCCACTACTTCTTTGGGAGGAGAGGCCGGGCTGGCTGCCTAGATGTGCTCTAATTTGAGGTAACAACTGAATCTTCTCTAATCCGAGCTATAGGTGTCAAGCTCTGATGTGCGAATACATTTGATTATGACCTGTTCTATTTTTGTACCTGGTTTTTTTTCGGAATGGGTGTACGTCAACTTAATGTGCTAGCAGAACTTATTGTGTTTGTCTGTCTGTTTTCTTTGCACTGCATTCAAGATATTTCCACGTCATTGATCAAGACAATGAACAGTGATGCACGAGTTTGTTGCTTTCAAGATAGCCCTACCCGTAGCGATCCACTGCTTCCACCCCTATTGTGCCACCCGCGTGAAATTTTTGTATGCAAGCTCAACGTGCTATGATGTTATATCATTGTGTCAACTATATAAGTTTGTACCGAGCATCAGCAATGCATATGGCTGAAAAATGTATGCACGAGCATCGACCGATCGGTTTCTCTCTCTCTCCCGCTAACAAGTGGGACCCGCTGCATTATTTCTTCGCTCGTCACAGCTTTTAATTAGGTTTCACTGGACTCTACCTTTTTTCTTAACTTATAATTTGAGTTCAGTGATTTTACAAAAATGTACAGAAGACTTGTTTGGGCCATTTCAGGCGTCGTTGAATGTGGGAGTACTTATGTAAAGTTGTATTGTACTACACATGCCTTGTTCGTTGAACATCATCAATGCAACTGGGCCGAAAGACGCGTGCCAGCCCAGGTTTTCCTTTGACCTAAAATAAGCGCAGCCCAGCCTATGTTTTTTTTATAAAAAAATGCACAACTCAGTTCTATTTTTTACAAGAATGCCAAGCCCAACTTAAAGTTTTTCAATAAAATTCCTAGCTCAGAATTGTTTTTTATAGGAAATGCTCTATTCTGACCAACATTGTTTTTTCACCCATTCTAGAAAATGGGTCTATTTCTACTTTTTTTTAATAATCGGGTCTATTTCTACTAAAAACAAATGGGTTGTAAACTAACAGATATAATAAATGGGCTGCATGTCCGCATTTTTTTACACAGCCCAGTAAATTGGTGTATTCGAACAAATAATCAAATGGGTTGTAGATTCTCAAAAATAGTAAATAGGTATTTTTTTCACCCAGACCGGGAAATAGATGTATTGAAAAACAAAATCAAATGGGCTGTAAAAACTAAATAAATGGGCTGCATGTCCGCCAAAGCCTTCGAAGCTTACTTTGTTGGCCCACGCCGAGGAGTTCTCAAAAAAAGAATGTTGGCCCACGAGGACGAAGCCTGCGCAAGGCGTGTCCATTTAGTCAACAAAATGATTTATAATGGTCAAAAAGAAAAGTCAACAAACTATTCTGACAACTGTAGCCATTGGATTGACATCGGACGGCCATCCTGCTTCTTTAATCTCTGATTTTGTTGCTCCAGCCGCCAAAAGCCCAAAACCATCACAGGCGGGAGTGCCTGCTTTTGCCTCCCATGGCCGGCTGTGCTGCCGCACAGGCCTCACCACCCCACCCTACTCCCACCGGTGGCCAGGTCATACCTATACTCACCGGTGGCCGGCTGTGCTGCCGCGCAGGCTCCAGGTCATTCCCACCCTTAGCCTAGCTGTCGTCCACCGCCTTGGTGCTCTCAGACGGCGTCGTCAACGCGGTCAACGAACGACAACCATCGGAAGAGGACTATACATGGAGAGGCTAACAGTTGGGACCCACGAGGTCAATGGTCATACGCCACGAAGTGCCTCCTTATCACGCGCAAGAAAAATGATTCCTCCCCCTGACAGCTTGGGCCCACCAGCTACATCTTCGCACGCAAGGAAGTGCCTCCTTATTACGCGCAAAAAAAAGACTCGTCCCACTGACATCCGGGACCCACCAGCTACATCTTCGCACGCAAGCAAGTGCCTCCTTATTCCGCGAAAAAAATGATTCCTCTCCCTGACAGCCGGGACCCATCATCTATATCTTCGCACGGAAGGAAGTGCCTCCTTATTACGCGAAAAAATGATTCCTCCCCATGACATCGCGGACCCACCATATTTGTAGGCTGACTTGAGGGCCTACTAAGTTGACGCGTACACAGGGCTTTGTCAACTTAGTCAACAAACGATTCAAGCAGCAGCGACCGTTGGATGTTAATCCAACGGCCGTGCTGCTTCTTCAATCTCTGATCTTCTTGCTCCCGCCACCCAAACCAGCTCTGGCGGGACCGCCTGCTCCTGCCTCCCATGGCCGACTGTGCTGCCGCGCAGGCCTCACCGCCCCACCCTACTCCAACCGCTGGCCAGGCCTTTCCTCTACTCACCCACATCCCATGTTATTCTCCAGCGACGGCAGCCTCACAGCGCAGCCGAACCAGTCAACCCTCGTACTCCCCTCTGCGTGGGCATCCACTGCCGCGTCTTTCCCGGCTCTGCGTAGTTCCCTTCCTAGGACTCACCGTCGTCCACCGCCTTGGTGCTCTCAGCGCGGCATGGTCAACGTGGTCAATGAACGACATCCATCAGAAGAGGAATGTATGCGGTGAGGCTGACAGCTGGGACCCTGCAGCTATATCTTCGCACGCAAGGAAGTGCCTCCTTATTACGCACAAAAAAAATGATTCCTCCCCCTGACAGCTGGGACCCTGCAGCTATATCTTCGCACGCAAGGAAGTGCCTCCTTATCCTCCCTGACAGCTGGGACCCACCCGGTCGAAGCATACGTAGCGTTGTCTATCTGGTTGCGAACGTGTACGTACAAACTGGTCGATCGGTCTCTCTGCAATGATGAACCATGGGCATGTAAGGAGCGGCACGTGTCGTAGTAGAGCCCCCGATGTAGCAGTTCAAGCAGCCCCGTCTAAATCGTGTACACGTACGTACAGCCACACTGTAAAAAATACGGGCACGTACGTACATACGGGCGGGGTCTCGAACACATACTCACACATACGTACTGCCAAGGCTTCTGTACATGGAGAGAGAGGCAACGGACGACAACAACGGCCTCCTGTTCATCATCAGCCAACCGGCTGGGTCGGAACGGAGGAAACAGCGCTGTGTTCATCGGGAACCAAGCGACTGGGTTGGAACACGTCCTGTTCATCGAGAGCCAACCGGCTTGGATGGAACAGCCGTAACGGGGTCCTGTTCATCGACTCAGGGTCTGGCGTACCGCAAAATGGAGGAAACGGCCTTCTGTTTGACCGCCTACGGTTGAAATGGGGTCCTATTCATCGGCTGGGGGTCTGGCGTACCGCAAAATGAAGGAAACAGACTTCTGTTCGAGCACCTACGGTCAAAACGTGCTCCTGTTGATCGGGAGGGCTCTGGCGTACCGCAAAACGGAGGAAACGGACTTCTCCCCAACTGCTTACGGTCGAAACGGGGGTCCTGTTCATTGGGAGGGGTGTGGCGTACCGCTAAATGGGACTCCACGGGCTACTGTTCATCCACGGTCGACCTCCCTCCACAGCCTCCACTAGCTACTGTTCATCCACCGTCGACTTCCTCCAGCCTCCACCGGCTACTGTTCATCCAACCTCCACCGGCTACTGTTCATTGCTACTTGTAGCTTGCGTTGGTATTTTCCCGAAGAGGAAGGGATGATGCAACACAGTAGAGATAAGTATTTCCCTCAGTTATGAAACCAAGGTTATCGAACCAGTAGGAGAATCACACAACACCTCGTTAGTAGCACCTGCACACAAACAACAAATCCTTGCACCCAACGCAAACGAGGGGTTGTCAATCCCTCGACGGTCAATTCCAAGATTAAATTGTATGTGATAGATAGATAGATTGAAACAAAAATACAAAATAAAATAAATAAAAGAAAATGGCAGCAATATTTTTAGGGTTTTAGTAATATGATTTAGATAGAATCGGGGGCCATAGTTTTCACTAGAGGCTTCTCTCGAGAAAATAGCATACGATGGGTAGACAAATTACTGTTGGGCAATTGATAGAAAATCAAATAATCATGATGATATCCAAGGCAATGATCATGTATATAGGCATCACGTCTGAGACAAGTAGACCGACTCCTGCCTGCATCTACTACTATTACTCCACACATCGACCGCTATCCAGCATGCATCTAGTGTATTAAGTCCATAAAGAACGGAGTAACGCCTTAAGAACGATGACATGATGTAGACAAGATAAGCTCACGTATGAATAAACCCCATCTTTTTAGCCTTAATAGCAATGATACATACGTGTCTTGTCCCTTTCTATCACTGGGATTGAGCACCGCAAGATTGAACCCATTACAAAGCACTTCTTCCCATGGCAAGATAAATCAACTCAGTTGGCCAAACCAAATCAATAGATCAGAGAAGAAATACGAGGCTATAATAATCATGCATGAAAGAGTGCAGCAAAGACTCAAATAATATTCATGGATAATCTGATCATAAACTCACAATTCATCGGATCCCAACAAACACACCGCAAAAAGTGATTACATCGGATAGAACTCCAAGAACATCGAGGAGAACATTGTATTGAAGATCAAAAAGAGAGAAGAAGTCGTCTAGCTACTAACTATGGACCCGAAGGTCTATGGTAAACTACTCACGCATCATCGGAAGGGCAGCAAGGTTGATGTAGAGCCCCTCCGTGATCGATTCCCCCTCCGGCGGAGTACCGGAGAAGGCCTCCAGATGGGATCTCTCGAGAACAGAAACTTGCGGCGGCAGAAAAAGTATTTCATGGACTCCCCTATGGGTTTCTGATTTTTCCTGAATTTATAGTGGTGGAATTAGGTCAAACGGAGCTGAGGTGGGCCCACGAGGCACCAGGGCACGCCTGCCCCCCCAGGCGCGCCCTGGTGGTTCGTGGCCACCTCCTCTGGCGTCTGGTCTTCTCCTGAAGCTTCTAGTGTTTATCTTGTCCAGAAAAAAATCTCCAAAAAGTTTTGTGGCATTTGGACTTCGTTTGGTATTGATTTTCTGTAAAACAAAAACAGGGCAGAAAACAACAACTGGCACTGGGCACTAAGTTAATAGCTTAGTCTCTAAAAATGATATATAATTGCTGTAAATGCATATAAAAACATCCAAGATTGATAATATAACAGCATGGAACAATCAAAAATTATAGATACGTTGGAGACGTATCATTCATCCACCCCCAACCGGCTGGGGTGTGGCGGCCTCATCGGGGTCCTGTTCATCCAAGCGCCAACCACCTTCACTCGGCCAGGGTACTGTTCATCCACAGCCAACCCACCGGCTGGGGAGGGGCGTACGAGTGGGCGGCAGCAACGGGAACTGTCATCCACAGCCAACCAACCGGCTCGATCGATGCGTCTCGACTCGTGTCTACGTATATCGCGCGCGCGGCAACAACGGGCACTGTTCATCGAGAGGCAACCCAACACCGGCTGGCTACGTCTCGCATGGGGGCTCGATCGGCTTTAGTAAGCAGCGAGAAGGATTGATCGGGTTCAGTTAGCAGCGAAGGGATCGCTCAGGTTCAGTTAGCAGCGAAGGGATCGCTCGGCTTCAGTACGCAGTGGGATCGATCGCTCGGGTTCAGTACGTGTAGTAGTGCGAGGGATCAATCGATCACTCGGGTTCAGTAAGCGAACGCCTTGCTTGGGTTCAGTTAGCCAACGCCACGCACACATGCGTGCGTACGAGAGAGAAACAAGCAAATCTCACTGCATCGCTTGGTCCCGACCACCCACCGTAACCGGGAACTCCCCAAAATTTTCCTCGCCATCACTTCTACCATGATTTTTACGTCATGGATGGCCCAAAGAATGTCATGCGGGTGCGTCTCCGGCCCGCCCAGGACGAAAAGCCCATTTTCTGTCATAATTTTTTGTCATAGAAGTAGGAGCCCACCACATCTATGATGATACGTGTTTTTGTCACAATTATTGTCATAGAAGTGTCACAACCATAACATAAAAAGTTTTCGTTCGGGCCATAATGTCACGGATGTGTCTTTTTTTTGTAGCGATGAATAATCTGATCATAAATCCACAATTCATCGGATCCCAACAAACACACCGCAAAAGAAGATTACATCGGATAGAACTCCAAGACACTACTGCAGGATGATCCTAACGTGACACATGTATACAAGACCAATCGACCAAACTGTGTGCCATGAATGAATCGCAAACGGTATCGTAATAAAACCATCACCAATAAAACGAAATGTGCGCGATGGCAGATCCATCAAGCATGATTCAGAAAAGATTTGCGTGTGCGAATTGTGGCATACAATTAATCCATAAGAACTGTTTGCGATGAGACAAAAGAATAGAAACGGTCAACTAGGTCAAGGTGTGTGCGATAGATGGCAGACTGTTCACTCGGATGAACCATTTGCGATGAGCCAAAACAACAGAAACGGTCAGGCAGATCAATGTGTGTGCAATAGACGACATACAGTTCACTCGGATGAATCGTTTGCGATGATCTAGAAGAACACAAACGATTAGCCAGATCAAGGTGTGTGTGATAGACGACATACATGTCAATCGGATGAACTGTTTGCGATAAGCCTAGAGAAACACAAACAATTCAGCTTAGCACGATGTGTGTTATACCCGGCAAACAGGTCCGTAATCAGAATTGTGTGGGAAGACCTATAATAACACAGACGATTCCTGCTAATAAGATGTGTGTTGTGGGCAAACGCTTGCTGGTATACAATTGTCAGCGATTGATGAAATCATCACTGACGGGTTCCGTAGTTTAGTCCGTGTGTGATGTGATTTGCTCTGACTGCACGACATCTATGCTCTGTCTACAGAACAACAACATATATACTTATAAGAACATGATTGCGTAATTAAAATAAACATCCAATTACATAACTGACTATAGATAACATTTTCACACACCAAAGCAAACAAATACATGCATAATAAACTAGGAGAAACGATAATCTAATCATCATCTACTTCTTCTTGTGACGCTTGCCGCTACTGCTCTGCTTGGGGCTTGATCCCTCGTTGTCTACATGAAGGAGGCACTTCCTCATGTCAAGGATCCGCCTGTACATCTCGTAGCATGTGTACACGTTCTTGGCCACGAACATGAGGTGATCTTCATCCAGCCTCCTCACCCAGGCCCTGTGCCAGACTGAAGGATTAACCTTGGAGGCATCCTTCATGTTACTATAGTAGGGGTCGATGATGGCCTCGGCGAGATCAACCTGGGATGCCTTGTCCTTAATGTTGCCCCAGATCCTGTAGTGGCCACGGATGTCGACAAGCTTCCGGCAGGCCATGCCCGAAGTCGCGAGCACTTTTACATCATCGATGATGTCCACCGTAGCAAACTTGTAGTCGGGGCTGTTGACAAACCTGGCAAAACGCTCGCATGGACTTGTGGCCAGGCAGTAGTGGTAGATGAGGACGTGATGGCGCACACACAACTGGGCGATGGCAACCTTCTGATCAAACCCGAGATGACCGCCGGTGTACTTGAGGTCGAAGCCGACCACTTTGTACTTGTCATCCTCAGCAAGCAACTGCTCCATGGTGTTGATGGTCTCCTCCACCACGACCGGGTCGTTGGTGTACACCACCGAGATGTTCTTCCCCCTCGCGTGGGTGTCCATAGGTTACACGCCGAACTCCATTGGAGCGCCGCTAGATATCCTCTCTGTATGTGTCGTCGTGGGTGTGCTTGTTGTGTTGTGGGGCGCAATCGAAAGGTTGAAGAGACTAAGGTTATAATGGCCGCGGGAATAAATGGGGAGGCCGAATGGCCAGGAGTATCAACACGTCTGGATGGCAGTTGATGTAGCGCGTAATTGCATCATGCCGCACGTATTAACTGCATCATGGCGATGCGCGTGGTGCAACCGCATGCATATGGTGCCCAAAACGTGATCGTGCGCCGGCCCCTGATACTTCTCCAATGTATCTATAATTTTTGATTGTTCCATGCTATTATAGTATCAATCTTGGATGTTTTATATGCAATTAAATGCCATTATATATCATTTTTTGGGACTAACCTATTAACACAGTGCCCAGTGCCAGTTGCTATTTTCTGCTTGATTTTGCCTTTTCAGAAAATCATTTTCAAAAAGAGTCCAAACGAGAAAAAAAGTTTGGATTAATTTTTTCTGGACCAGAAGAGACGCACGAAGCTTCGGGAGAAGACCAGAAGAGCCACGAGGAGGCGACAAGCCTGGAGGGCGCGCCCAGGGGGGTAGGCGCGCCCCCCAGGATTGTGGGCCCCTCGTAGCCTTTCCTGACCTAATTCCAGCGCTATAAATTCCCAAATATTCCCAATATACTAGAGAGACAAAAGAGAAAACCTTTCCACAGGCGCAAGCTTCTGTTCTTCCGCCATCCCATCTGGAGGCCTTTTCCGGTACTCTGCCGGAGGGGGAATCGATCACGGAGGCCTTCTCCATCAACCTTGCTACCCTTCTGATGATGTGTGAGTAGTTTACCATAGACCTACGGGTCCATAGCTAGTAGCTAGATGGCTTCTTCTCTCTCTTTGATCTTCAATACCATGTTCTCCTCGATGTTCTTGGAGTTCTATTCGATGTAATCTTCTTTTGCGTTGTGTTTGTTGGGATCCAATGAATTGTGAGTTTATGATTAGATTATTCATGAGAAATATTTGAGTCTTCTCTGAACTCTTTTATGCATGATTATTATAGCTTTGTATTTCTCTCCGATCTATCGATTTGATTTGGCCTGCTATATTGATTTATCTTGCAATGGGAGAGGTGCTTTGTGATGGGTTCAATCTTGCGGTGTTCAATCCCAGTGACAGAAGGGGACATGACACGTATTTGTATTTTTGTCATTAAGGATAAAAAGATGGGGTTTAATCATATTGCTTGAGTTTACTTTTTCAACATCACGTCATCTTGCTTAAGGCGTTGCTCTGTTTCATACTTAATACCCTAGATGCATGCTGGATAGCGGTCGATGGGTGGAGTAATAGTAGTAGATGCAGGCAGGAGTCGGTCTACTTGTCTCGGACGTGATGCCTATATACATGATCATTGCCATGAATCCATCATAATTATTTGCTTTTCTATCAATTGCCCAACAGTAATTTGTCTACCCACCGGATGCTATGTGTTCGAGAGAGAAGCCTCTAGTGAAAACTATGGCCCCCGGGTCTACTTTATCATATATAAAAAAGCTAAAAATAACTTGCTGCAATTTATTTACTTTTATTTTATTTAGTATTTTAGTTTATTTATCTATCACTATCAGAATTAATCCTTGCAAATAACCGCTAAGAGGATTGACAACCCTCTTATTTATGTTGGGTGCAAGTGTTTGCATTTTTGTGTAGGTGCGCTTAATGGGATTTTGCTTGGTTCTCCTACTAGATTGATAACCTTGGATCTTAACTGAGGGAAATACTTATCTCTACTATACTGCATCATCCTCTCCTCTTCGGGGAAATACTAATGCAGTCTACAAGTAGCAGGAAGAATTTTTGGCGCCTTTGCCGGGGGGTATCATCAAAATTACCAAGTACCTTGGCACAAACTGTCATCCACTTGCATTTATTTTATTTTCATTTGCCTCTAGTTTTCATCTCCCAAACTTCTGAAACAAAATTTACAAAAACACAAAAAATATTTTATTTGCTTGTTTGCTCGTTTGCTTGCTAAAATTGTGTGACTCAATGAAAATAAAAATATAGACTTATGGATCCTCATCCACTTGCTAATATTTTCAAACAATCCAATTATGATGAAGCAAGTGCTAGTGAGTTGAGTGTACTTGATTATCTTTATGAAGTTTTGCTTGAAAATCATGAATCTGAAAATTGTGATGAAGTGCTAAATGAAGAAGTTTATAAAGTGATTCATGGGAGCTCCTTGAATGAAAAGCATGATTGCAATGATGTTATTATAAATTCTATTAATGTCAATCGTGCTAATGATATGCAAAACTACAAGCTTGGGGATGATAATTTTGTCATGTCCACTACTTATTGCAATGAACATGATTGGGGTGATAATGCTTCTTTTGATCTTGAAAATTTATTTAATCCTCATAATGGATCTACCATTAATAATGAGATTTGCAATAGTATTTAAAGTGGGTTTGGAAGAGTGTTGACTTTAGGTAAAAAGAATCCCACATATTTGGAGAGTGTTCAATCTTATGAATTTTTTGATAAAACTGGGTTTGGAGAGGTCATGACTTTTGTTGATGTTAACCCCACTATCTTGGAAGATTATATGATAGCTATATTATTGAATTTGACTATGATCCTACATGTAATTATTATGAAAGGGGAAAATATGGTTGTAAAAATTTTCATGTTACTCAATTACCTCTCCTTGTTTTGAAATTTTTAATGCTTCATTCTTCCTATTTGCATATGCTAGATGTTGCTTGTCTTGATAATTTGTTTTACTATAAAATGCCTATGCATAGGAAGTATGTTAGACTTAAATATGTTTGTCTCATGTTTTATGATGCTCTATTTGTGCTTCAATCCTTGTCTTTTATGTGAGCATCATTAATATCCTAAGCCTAACTTAATGGCTATAAAGAAAGAGCTTGTTGGGAGGCAACCCAATGAATAAAATAAATTTTTGTTTTTACTTTCTGTTCTTGCGTGTTTACACAATTATAGCCTCTGTTATGATTGTGTTTTTAGCTTTTAATTAGTGTTTGTGCCAAGTAATGCCTTTGGGATGATGTTGATGATAGTATAATTGATGCTGTTTGGAAAACAGAAAGTTTTGCGTCCAGTGCTAGAATTTTAGTTCTGTAGTGGAGTGTCAGAAAATCTGAATTTTTTACATAGTATTGGTATACGAATTTTTTACGTTGTCCTAATTGTTCAGAATTTTTGGAGTTACATAAGTATGGCCTTTAAATAGATCTTTACAGACTGTTCTGTTTTAGATAGATTCTATTTTTGTTGCATAGTTTGCTTATTTTGATGAATCTATGGATCGTATCGGGGGGTATGAGTCATGGAGAAGTTGGATTATAGTAGCATTATGCCAATATTAAATATGAATCAATTTACAACAGTACCTAAACTTTAAGATTTGTTTGTTATACTAACGGATCTCACGAGGTTTCTGTTGAGTTTTGTGTGCTGAAGTTTTCAAGTTTTGGGTGAGACTACGATGGATAAAGGAATAAGGAGCGGCAAGAGCCTAAGCTTGCGGATGCCCAAGGCACCCCAAGGTAATATTCAAGGAAGACTCACGCGTCTAAGCTTGGGGATGCCCCGGAAGGCATCCCCTCTTTCGTCTACAATCTATCGGTAACTCACTTGGAGCTATATTTATATTTATCACATGGTATGTGTTTTACTTGGAGCTTCTTGTGATATAGTTTGTTTGATTTTGTTTGCTTTTTAGTTTGTCACAATCATCTTTGCTGAACACACCTTTTTGAGAGCGACACACATTATTCGTGATTTCTTAGAATACTCTATGTGCTTAACTTATATCTTTTGAGCTAGGCAGTTGCTCTAGTGCTTCACTTATATCTTTTAGAGCATGACGGTGGTTATATTTTAAAGAAATAGTTGCACTCTCATGCCTCACTTATATCTTTTTGAGAGTCTAATGAATAGCAATGGTAATATGCACGGGTTATGAATTTGGTCCTGATATGATAGGTATTCAAGAGGGATATAATAAAAACTTTCATGTAGATCACTGAATATGATAAGTTTGATTCCTTGCAATAGTTTTGCGATATTAAGATGGTAATATGTGGGAGGTGCTAGTAGATAATTGTGGTTTAGTAAGAATATTGGTGTTAAGGTTTGTGATTCCCGAAGCATGCACGTATGATCTGTTGTTATGCTAAGAAGTTGGAGCATGATTTATTCTTGATTATCTACCTTATGAGTGGCGGCCGGGGACGAGCGATGGATTTTTCCTACCAATATATCCCCCTAGGGGCATGCGTAGTAGTACATTGCTTTGAGGGCTAATAAACTTTCGCAATAAGTATGTGAGTTCTTTATGACTAATGTGAGTCCATGGATTATATGCACTCTCACCTTTCCGCAATTTGCTAGCCTCTTCGGTACCGTGCATTGCCCTTTCTCACATCGAGAGTTGGTGCAAACTTTGCCGGTGCATCCAAACCCCGTGATATGATACGCTCTATCACACAAAAGCCTCTTTATATCTTCCTCAAAACAGCCACCATACCTACCTATCATGGCATATCCATAGCCATTCCGAGATATATTGCCATGCAACTTCCACCGTTCCGTTTTTATGACACACATCTACATTGTCATATTGCTTTGCATGATCATATAGCTCACATAGTATTTGTGGCTCAGCCATTGTTCATCATTTTCATACATGTTACGATAGTGTCATTGCACATCGTGGTACACTTCCAGAGGCATTCATATAGAGCCATATTTTTGTTCTAGTATCGAGTTGTAATATTGAGTTGTAAATAAATAAAAGTGTGATGATCATCATTATTAGAGCATTGTCCCAGTGAGGAAAGAATGGTGGAGACTAATGAGTCCTCAAAAAAGTGGGGATGAGGTCCATCAGACCGTTCTAAAAAAAAGAGGCCAAAAAGAGCCCACGAAAAATAATATGAGAGAAAAAGAGAGAAGGGAAAATGTTACTATCCTTTTGCCACACTTGTGCTTCAGAGTAGGACCATGTTTTTCATATAGAGAGTCTCCTATTTTGTCACTTTCATAAACTAGTGGGAATTTTTCATTATAGAACTTGGCCTGTATATTCCGATGATGGGCTTCCTCAAATGCCCGAGGTCTTCATGAGCAAGCAAGTTGGATGCACACCCACTTAGTTTTCATGTTGAGCTTTCATACACTTATAGATCTTAGTGCATCCGTTGCATGGCAATCCCTACTCCTCGCATTGACATCAATTGATGGGCATCTCCATAGCCCGTTGATTAGCCTCGTCGATGTGAGACTATCTTCTTATTTTTGACTTCTCCTTATTAATCTCTACCACCCTATTCTATTCCACCCATAGTGCTATATCCATGACTTACACTCATGTATTGCGTGGGGGTTGAAAAAGCTAAAGCGCGTTAAAAAGTATGAACCAATTGCTCGGCTTGTCATCGGGGTAGTGCATGATAAATATTTTGTGTTAAGAAGATGGAGCATGACATGATTATATGATTTTGTAGGGATAATGTTCTTTAGCATTTTTATTTTGAAAGACATGATTGTTTATTAGTATGCCTGAGTATTGATGTCTTTATATCAAATTATAGACTATTGCTTTGAATCATTCGGATCTTATTATTCATACCGTAAGAGAGAGGTTACATGATGAAACATGTTAGGTAGCATTCCACATCAAAAATTCTGTTTTTATCATTTACCTACTCGAGGACGAGCAGGAATTAAGCTTGGGGATGCTTGATACGTCTCCAACGTATCTATAATTTTTGATTGTTCCATGCTATTATAGTATCAATCTTGGATGTTTTATATGCCATTATATATTATTTTTTGGGACTAACATATTAGCCCAGTGCCCAGTGCCAGTTGCTGTTTTATGCTTGTTTTTGCCTTTTCAGAAAATCATTATCAAAAAGAGTCCAAACGAGAAAAAAAACTTTGGATTAATTTTTTCTGGACTAGAAGAGACCCACGAAGCTTTGGGAGAAGACCAGAAGAGCCACGAGGAGGCGACAAGCCTGGAGGGCGCGCCCAGGGGGGGTAGGCACGCCCCCCAGGATTGTGGGCCCCTCATAGCCTCTCCTCACCTAAATCCAGCGCTATAAATTCTTAAATATTCCCAATATACCAGAGAGACAGAAGAGAAAACCTTTCTGCTGCCGCAAGCTTCTGTTCTTCCGCGATCCCATCTGGAGGCCTTTTCCGGTACTCTGCCGGAGGGGGAATCGATTACGGGGGGCTTCTCCGTCAACCTTGCTGCCCTTCCGATGATGTGTGAGTAGTTTACCACAGACCTACGGGTCCATCGCTAGTAGCTAGATGGCTTTTTCTCTCTCTTTGATCTTCAATACCATGTTATCCTCGATGTTCTTGGAGTTCTATCCGCTGTAATCTTCTTTTGCGGTGTGTTTGTTGGGATCCGATGAATTGTAAGTTTATGATCAGATTATTCATGAGAAATATTTGAGTCTTCTCTGAACTCTTTTATGCATGATTATTATAGCTTTGTATTTCTCTCCGATCTATCGATTTGGTTTGGCCTACTAGATTGATTTATCTTGCAATGGGAGAGGTGCTTTGTGATGGGTTCAATCTTGCTTAAGGCGTTACTCTGTTTCATACTTAATACCCTAGATGCATGCTGGATAGCGGTCGATGGGTGGAGTAATAGTAGTAGATGCAGGCAGGAGTCGGTCTACTTGTCTCGGACGTGATGCCTATATACATGATCATTGTCATGAATTCATCATAATTATTTGCTTTTCTATCAATTGCCCAACAGTAATTTGTTTACCCACCGTATGCTATGTGTTCAAGAGAGAAGCCTCTAGTGAAAACTATGGCCCCGGGTCTACTTTATCATATATAAAAAACCTAAAAATACCTTGCTGCAATTTATTTACTTTTATTTTAATTATTATTTTAGTTTATCTATTTACCTCTATAAGATTTAATCCTTGCAAATAACCGCTAAGAGGATTGACAACCCTCTTATTTGCGCTGGGTGCAAGTGTTTGCTCTTGTGTGTGCAGGTGCGTTTAACGGAATTTTGCTTGGTTCTCCTACTAGATTGATAACCTTGGTTCTTAACTGAGGGAAATACTTATCTCTACTATACTGCATCATCCTCTCCTCTTCGGGGAAATACCAACGCAATATACAAGTAGCAGGAAGAATTTCTGGCGCCGTTGCCGTGGAGACATCATCAAAATTACCAAGTACCTTCACACAAACTATCATCCACTTGCATTTATTTTATTTGCCTTTTTATTTGCATTTGCCTCTTGTTTTCATCTCCCCCACTTCTAAAACAATTTTACAAAAAAATACAAAAATATTCTGTGTGCTATCTTTGCTTGTGCTGCCACGTGCCTTCTATTTGCTTGCATCTTCGCTTGCTAAAAATCTATTGATATGGATCCTCATCCACTAGCTAATCTTTTCAAAAGATCCAATTATGATGAACCAATTGCTAGTGAGTTGAGTGCACTTGATTATCTTTATGAAGTTTTGCTTGAAAATCATGAATCTGAAAATTGTGATGAAGTGTTAAAAGAAGAAATTTATAAAGTGATTCATGATAGCTCCTTGAATGAAAAGCATGATTGCGATGATGTTATTATAAATTCTATTAATGTGAATTGTGCTAATGATATGCAAAACTACAATCTTGGGGATGATAGTTTTGTCATGTCCACTACTTATTGCAATGATCATGATTGGGGTGATAATGCTTCTTTTGATCTTGAAAATTTATTTAAGCCTCATGATAAATATGATATTGAAAGTAATGTTTGCAATAATATTGAAAGTGGGTTTGGAAGAGTGTCAACTTTAAGTAATAAGAATCCCACATATTCGAAGAGTGTTCAATCTTATGAAATTTTTGATGAAAGTGGGTTTGGAGAGGTCATGACTTTAGTTGATGTTAATGACACTATTTTGGAAGATTATAAAACTTTTATGCACGAGGATCATGAAGAGAATATTTTATATGATAGCTATATTGTTGAATTTGAATATGATCCTACATGTAATTATTATGAGAGAGGCAAATATGGTTGTAGAAATCTTCATGTTACTAAATTACCTCTCTTCATGTTGAGATTGCTATTGTTTCTTTCTTCTTCCTTGCATATGCTAGGTTTTGCTTGCCTTGATAATTTGTTTGCTTATGAAATGCCCATGCATAGGAAGTATGTTAGACTTAAATATGTTTTTCACTTGCTACATGATGCTCTCTTCGTGTTTCAATTACTATCTTTCATGTGAGCATCATTGAAATCTCAAGCCTATCTTAATGGCTAAAAAGAAAGAGCTTGTTGGGAGACAACCCAATAAGCTTTTACTTTTTGTTCTTGAGTGTTTACACAATTATAACCTCTGTTATGATAGTATTTTTATGTTTTAATTAGTGTTTGTTCCAAGTAATGCCTTTGGGATGATGTTGATGATAGTATAATTGATGCTGTTTGGAAAACAGAAAGTTTTGCGTCCAGTGCTGGAATTTATTTCTCTACTGGAGCGTCACAAAAATCTGAAATTTTTAAACAGTATTGGTATATGAATTGTTTACGTTGTCCTAATTTTTTAGACTTTTTGGAGTTACAAAAGTATGGCTTTTAAATAGATCTTTACAGACTGTTCTGTTTTAGACATATTCTATTTTTGTTGCATAGTTTACTTATTTTGATGAATCTATGGATCGTATTGGGGGGTATGAGTCATGCAGAAGTTGGAGTACAGTACAATTATGCCAATATTAAATATGAATCAATTTACAACAGTACCTAAAGTTTAAGATTTGTTTGTTATACTAACGGATCTCATGAGGTTTCTGTTGAGTTTTGTGTGCTGAAGTTTTCAAGTTTTGGGTGAGACTACGATGGATAAAGGAATAAGGAGCGGCAAGAGCCTAAGCTTAGGGATGCCCAAGGCACCCCAAGGTAATATTCAAGGAATACTCATGCGTCTAAGCTTGGGGATGCCCCGGAAGGCATCCCCTCTTTCGTCTACAATCTATCAGTAACTCACTTGGAGCTATATTTTTATTTATCACATGATATGTGTTTTACTTGGAGTGTCTTGTGATATAGTTTGTTTGCTTTTGTTTGCTTTTTAGTTTGTCACAATCAACTTTTCTCAACACACCTTTTTGGGAGGGACACACATTATTCGTGATTTTGTTAGAATACTTTATGGGCTTAACTTATATCTTTTGAGCTAGGCAGTTGCTCTAGTGCTTCACTTATATCTTTTAGAGCACGACGGTGGTTATTTTAAAGAAATAGTTGCACTCTCATGCTTCACTTATATCTTTTTGAGAGTCTAATAAATAGCAATGGTAATATGCACGGGTTATGAATTTGGTCCTGATATGATAGGTATTCAAGAGGGATATAATAAAAACTTTCATGTAGACCACTGAATATGATAAGTTTGATTCCTTGCAATAGTTTTGCGATATTAAGATGGTAATATGTGGGAGGTATTAGTAGATAATTGTGGTTTAGTAAGAATATTGGTGTTAAGGTTTGTGATTCCCGAAGCATGCACTTATGATCCGTCGTTATGCTAAGAAGTTGGAGCATGATCTATTATTGATTGTCTTCCTTTGTGTGGCGGACGGGGGCACGAGATGGTTAAATCCTACAAACCTCCCCCCTAGGAGCATGCGTAGTAGTACTTTGCTTCGAGGGCTAATAAACTTTCGCAATAAGTATGTGAGTTCTTTATGACTAATGTGAGTCCATGGATTATACGCACTCTCACCCTTCCGCAATTTGCTAGCCTCTTTGGTACCGTGCATTGCCCTTTCTCACATCGAGAGTTGGTGCAAACTTCGCCGGTGCATCCTAACCCCGTGATATGATACACTCTGTCACACATAAGCCACCTTATAGCTTCCTCAAAACAGCCACCATACCTACCTATCATGGCATTTCCATAGCCATTCCGAGATATATTGCCATGCAACTTCCACCGTTCCGTTTTTATGACATACATCGTCATTGTCATATTGCTTTGCATGATCATATAGCTGACATAGTATTTATGGCTCAGCCACCGTTCATCATTTTTATACATGTTACGCTAGCATCATTGCACATCCTGGTACACTGCCAGAGGCATTCATATAGAGTCATATTTTTGTTCTAGTATCGAGTTGTAATATTGAGTTGTAAGTAAATAAAAGTGTGATGATCATCATTATTAGAGCATTGTCCTAGTGAGGAAAGGATGATGGAGACCATGATTCCCCCACAAGTCGGGATGAGACTCTGGACGAAAAGAAAAAAAAGAAAAAAAAGGGAGGCCAAAAAGAGCCATGAAAAAAAAGAAAAAAAATGAGAGAAAAAGAGAGAGGGGGCAATGTTACTATCCTTTTTCCACACTTGTGCTTCAGAGTAGCACCATGTTTTTCATATAGAGAGTCTCCTATCTTGTCACTTTCATATACTAGTGGGAATTTTTCATTATAGAACTTGGCTTGTATATTCCGATAATGGGCTTCCTCAAATGGCCGAGGTCTTCATGAGAAAGCAAGTTGGATGCACACCCATAGTGCTATATCCATGCCTTGCGCTCATGTATTGCGTGGGGGTTGAAAAAGCTGAAGCGCGTTAAAAAGTATGATCCAATTGCTTGGCTAAAGCTGGGGTAGTGCATGATAAATATTTTGTGTTAAGAAGATGGAGCATGACATGATTATATGATTTTGTAGGGGTAACGTTCTTTAGCATTTTTATTTTGAAAGACATGATTATTTATTAGTATGCCTGAGTATTGATGTCTTTATATCAAATTATAGACTATTGCTTTGAATCATTCGGATCTTATTATTCATACCATAAGAGAGAGATTACATGATGAAACATGATAGGTAGCATTCCACATCAAAAATTCTGTTTTTATCATTTACCTACTCGAGGACGAGCAGGAATTAAGCTTGGGGATGCTTGGCACGTCTCCAACGTATCTATAATTTTTGATTGTTCCATGCTATTATAGTATCAATCTTGGATGTTGTATATGCAATTATATGCCATTTTTTGGGACTAACCTATTAACCCAGTGCCCAGTGCCTGTTGCTGTTTTCAGCTTGTTTTTACCTTTTCAGAAAATCATTATCAAAAAGTATCCAAAAGAGCAAACAACGAAGAGACCCACGAAGCTTCGGGAGAAGACCAGAAGAGCCATGAGGAGGCGACAAGCCTGGAGGGCGCGCCCAGGGGGTAGGGCACGCCCCCAGGCTTGTGGGCCCCTCATTGCCCCTCCTGACCTAATTCCAGCGCTATAAATTCCCAAATATTCTCAATATACCAGAGAGACAGAAGAGAAAACCTTTCCGCCGCCGCAAGCCTCTGTTCTTCCACGATCCCATCTGGAGGCCTTTTCTGGTACTCTGCCGAAGGGGGAATCGATCACGGAGGGTTCTTCATCAACCTTGCTTCCCTTCCGATGATGTGTGAGTAGTTTACCACAGACCTATGGGTCCATAGCTAGTAGCTATATGGATTCTTCTCTCTCTTTGATCTTCAATACCATGTTCTCCTCGATGTTCTTGGAGTTCTATCCGATGTAATATTCTTTTGCGGTGTGTTTGTTGGGATCCGATGAATTGTGAGTTTATGATCAGATTATTCATGAGAAATATTTGAGTCTTCTCTGAACTCTTTTATGCATGATTAATATAGCTTTGTATTTCTCTTCGATCTATCGATTTGGTTTGGCCTACTAGATTGATTTGCAATGGGAGAGGTGCTTTGTGATGGGTTCAATCTTGCGGTGCTCAATCCCAGTGACAGAAGGAGACATGACACGTATTTGTATTGTTGCCATTAAGGATAAAAATATGGGGTTTAATCATATTGCTTGAGTTTACTTTGTCTACATCATGTCATCTTTCTTAAGGTGTTACTCTGTTTCATACTTTATACCCTAGATGCATGCTGGATAGCGGTCAATAGGTGGAGTAATAGTAGTAGATGCAGGCAGGAGTCAGTCTACTTGTCTCGGACGTGATGCCTATATACATGATCATTGCCATGAATCCGTCATAATTATTTGCTTTTCCATCAATTGCCCAACAGTAATTTGTTTACCCACCGTATGCTATGTGTTCGAGAGAGAAGCCTCTAGTGAAAACTATGGCCCCCGGGTCTACTTTATCATATATAAAAATCTAAAAATACCTTGCTGCAATTTATTTACTTTTATTTTAATTAGTATTTTAGTTTATATATTTACCTCTATAAGATTTAATCCTTGCAAATAACCGCTAAGAGGATTGACAACCCTCTTATTTGCATTGGGTGCAAGTGTTTGCTCTTGTGTGTGCAGGTGCGTTTAACGGAATTTTGCTTGGTTCTCCTACTGGATTGATAACCTTGGTTCTTAACTGAGGGAAATACGTATATCTACTATACTGCATCATCCTCTCCTCTTCGGGGAAATACCAACGCTGTCTACAAGTAGCAGGAAGAATTTCTAGCGCCGTTGCCGGGGAGACATCATCAAAATTACCAAGTACCTTTGCTCAATATATCATCCACTTGCATTTATTTTATTTGCCTTTTTATTTGCATTTGCCTCTTGTTTTCATCTCCCCCACTTCGAAAACAATTTTACAAGTAGCAATGTCCTGCGGCACCGCGAAGGCCTCGAACGATTCGCAAGGGCTCTTACAAGCGCATTCGCCGCGGAGGTGAACTGGACGAGCCGGCAGTGGTGGATTCCTTAGCCAGCAAAGACATGCGCGCCGAGCTCATTAAGCAGAAGGAGGCGAATGCCTGCTTGGTGAAGCTACTGGAGGAGACCTATGCCTCGGTTGAGAAGGCGACCGGCCTCATCGAGCAACAAACGACTCACAATGCGAAGCTCCTCGATGAGTACGAGAAGCAGAGGAAGCTGACCGCTGACTGGAAGATGTAGCATGAGAAGAGCAGTGCCTCGGGGAAGATTCTGAGAGCCCTCGTCGGGAAACTGCTGGATGACATGGCGAAGCTCCGCATCGAGCGCGAGTGGCTGGTGGAGGAATCCATGGTTGCTGTCAAGCAAAGTCATGCAGATGTGAAGCAAAGCATCGACGTTCTCCGCGAGAAATCCCGAGCCAAGGAGGCACTGCGGAAGATGGCGGGGGAGAGGCGAGAGGAGAAGAAGGTCCTGGAGGCGATGAAGAAGGAGATGGAGGAACTCTGCGCCCAGCAACCGATCAAGAAGTAGAGAGCAGGGACCTAGACCGTTCTTCGCATCTTCCTTCTTCTCTTGCCCCTCTGTCTTTCGGGCGTTGCCGCATGTGGCATTTTAAATTATCTTGAATATGTAAGACAATTATTATTCGTTGCCATTGTAAATTTGTCGTCGTATTATTTCGTTTGTAGGTACTGTACATGTATTCGAGTCGAAAACAGGCTAAAAGACGCGTTCTCAGTGAGGCACGAACAAAACAATGCTAAAAGTTGAGCGGGGCCATGGTGACGGTGTCCTGGACTAGGGGGTACTCACCACGTCGTCTCCCGACCAGTGGGTCGGGCCGAGGACCCCCATGGCGGTTCACTATTGGGCCACTTCGGGCAGCCCATGACATATACGAGGAAGGTTCCACAAGACTTGGTGATCAAGACAAGGACTCCTTTCCACCGACATAGCCGACTAGGATTCTTGTTATCCTAGGCCTCCGGTACATTATATAAGTCGAGGCTAGGCTAGGCTAGTCGATAGATCATTATGATATTCATCATCTCCCCTAGGGTTTAGACCACAACTTACGATCTCGAGGTAGATCAAGCTTGTACTCGATACATCTCCATCAAGAGCAGGACGTAGGGTTTTACCTCCATCAAGAGGGCCCGAACCTGGGTAAACATCGTCTCCATTACCTCTGTTACCATCGATCCGAGATCCACAGCTCGGGACCCCCTACCCCGAGGTCTGCCGGTTTTTACACCGACACTGGTGCTTTCATTGAGAGTTCCGCTGTGTGATCGCCGCGGTTCGATGGGAATTCAGATCGGCTCCGACGCGATCTACACGTCGGGACCGAACCTCATCGTCGACGACGGCATCTTTGTTGCCTGCTCGACTAGCAACCTCGGCTGGACCGAGGACAACGCTACATGTCAGATCATCAAGATCGGACTGGTGCCCTCATCAACATCAACTCCGATCTCTATCAAGATCATGGGGGAATCGTCCGTGGTGCTCAGGGGCTCAACATCAACATTGCCCTCGCGCGATCATGCAGTTTTTTCTGCACAGCGAATTCCTGTTCGCCATCCCCGTCTCCTCGAGCGTTGCTTTGACTATTGCTTCGGTGGAATTGTGTGGAATTGAGTCTAGAACAACCCTATAAAATTTCATCGTATTCCGATGGAGGAATCTCCGGCAATCTACGATATACCAGAGCCCTATCAAATCTGGACGTGAATCTGGACGAGTTTAGGGCCAGGAGTCTAGCGTCCAGCTCGGACATTGGTTGGAAGATCCAACCGTTGATCGGCTGCGAAATTCCTATATATACCATCCCTCAAAATTTCAGCTCGATCCAACGGTTCAAACTCCGGGACGAGTCCGAGGAGTGCATCAATTTTCGGATCTATTTCCTGCGCGAAAACGAATCCGGCCCGAATTCATCTTTCTTCATGAATGGGACATTGGACATCCTTTTTGAGGGAATCTTTTCTAGAGCATTGTGTGTTGTTCTCGAACACGTGCCCATAAATTTTGAGTCTTTTCCGAGGTGATCTTCACCGTCGTGCCGATGTCAAATCGGCCCGACCATGTTGCTCAACGGCTACCGACCTGCGATAGAATCGACTGCGTCGTCGCTTCGTCGAGCCGAGGTCAACCTCATCAGGATCATCACCCCGGCGAGCCAACCAAGAGTTCGGTATCACGGCTAAATCATCACCAACATCGTCGCCCCACGGATTGCACGGGTCAGGCGCGCCGGCATCTCCGCGCGGTCAATTCATCGAGCCGGCTTTGACCGCGTCAGAAGTTACGATCTGCGTCGGCATGGCCGCGCCGTTGCTTCTTCAAGCCGATGTCCACCACGTCGACCTGCTTCGACACCTCGGCTGGCATGGGGGCTGCAACGTCATGTTACCGACCTGCTCCGTCAACTCGGCTGGACCGGGGGCTTCACCATCTCTTCATCAACCTATTCGGACGACTTCGATGTCACCAGCCGACCAGTTTCGTCATCTCGGCTGGATCGGGGACTTCGACGTCACCAGCCGACTAGCTTCGTCATCTCGGCTGGATCGGGGACTTCGGCGTCACCAGCCGACCAGCTTCGTCATCTCGGCTGGATCGGGGACTTTGGCATCGCCAGCCGACCAGTTTCGTCATCTCGGCTGGATCGGGGGCTTCGCCTCAACATATCAATAGTGTTGTACTACCACTTCATCAAGCCGAGCTCTTCGCTCGGACACCTCGGCCGGACCGGGGGCTTCGCCATCGCTTCATCGACCTACTCCGGCGTCGCCCTGCCGACCTACTCTGTCTCCTTGGCTGGACCCGGGGCTTCGTCTCGGCACATCGGCAGTTTTGTGCTGCCACTTCATTAGCCGAGCTCTTCGCTCGGCCACCCCAGGACCGGCTTGGGGGCTGGGATCTCGACCCGTTGCAAGCCCGGACTACGTCATCAACGCCGAGCACAGTAACCAGCTAAGTCGCTTTCATGCTTAACTTTTTTCAATTTTTAATTTTTGTTTGGTTCATCCAAGCGTTATACTTTTGTGTTAAATAGACAAGTTATTAGTTAAACACTTAGTTTGTTAAAAACACTCCCTTTACCCATGTTAACTGGGGGCTCTTCAATTTATATGATCCATTTTATAATAAGTGTTTTCTTCTAAGTCGTTGCAAAGTCTTTTTCTATCACTCCTTTCTCGACACGAGTGTGTGGTCAATAGCCGGATAGCCTGGTTTCTCTCTAAAGCCGCTCAAGTTTGGTTCGCTAAGCTGGCCTGAGAAGCACTCCGCCTTCGGGAATAGGAGGTTGAAGCCGAAGGCTGACCCGCTTGAAGTCTTGAGATCGGATGTGTCATGCTAACGCACGAGGGAAGGACAAACTAATTTTAAGCTCACTTTTCGGATTGGCACCAAAAAACTTGATTTAGTTCGGACGTCAAGTTTTTACATAAGTTTTTTGGCTTTTCGAGCTTATGACACTTTTAAGCTATTTGTATGTTTTTCTTTCAGGAGGCGGGACATCCTCATGACCGAGGTGCCCTGCGTAATAATTCAGCTTGGGAGATCTTTTTCGACCCGCAGCTCGGCATCTTTCCTGCCGACCTATACCTCGGCGTTGGCGAAATGCACATGACATCTGGACTAGTTCCCGAGGAGATTCGATTCTCAGGTTGGTCGGCCGCACCCAACCTGAGTCTCGGGGGATACTGTGTGTCTCCAGCATAACTCTCGCAGTACAACTTCGGATGCCTTTAAAGCATCGGCAATATCAACGGGGGGCTGCGACTAGAGCCGAACCCACCAAAAGCCAAGGTACTCCGAGGAGTCCTCGGCAAAATGTTCTTGGATATTGCTTTATATGCATCAGTTTCGAATTGTGTCTTCGGTCAATAGTTGGGTTGCCCGGCTCCTGTGCTTGCCTCCTACGTTCCGCTTTGTTTGGCTAGGTGTGCAAAGGGAGAACCACTGCGATTGTACTTCCGATTTAACTGGTCAAGTACCTCAGTGGAGAAAGCCGAAAACTGACTGTCACAATGAGTGCAAACTGGTCAGTGATCCGATGACTGTGTCAAACTATCAATCGATAGAGGTTACCCCGTGGGCCTTTCATAAAATTGGCCGAAGTGTTAATGGCTTGACCTCGGCTGACGCCGAACACTAACCGGGGGCTAATAACTGGCCTCCCAACTTTAAACTCCTATGACTAAGTGAAAGTTATAAAGCCTGGATATCTGATTGCCTCGTTTCCGCTAACACAACCGCCTCCGGGCATCGAGACGTCGGCTAAGGGTTGTCTTGTTACCGCGGAAACACCCTGCGTAGCATCTACAAAGGGGTAGAAGCCGACGATGGGCCACTCTCAAATGATAATCAGTCACAAAGGAGTCAAAATAGCATATAGCATAAAAGCGTATGTATTCAATATACGAGCGCTACCTTCCGTAATTATCGTTATAAAGACATAAATATGCATCAATTTGACTTAAGATTTTGGCCAAGCTGGGTTGCCTTGCTCCTGTGCTTACCCCCTACGTTCCCGATTGTTCGGCTAGGGGGTAAAGGGAGCACCTCTGTGATTGTTACTATCGGGTCATCCGAGTTAGTACCTCAGACTGGGTGAAGCCGAAAGCTAGGCATCTTAAGAATACAGTTGGTCGGCAACGACGGAAGTGAAAATTTAGGTTCATTAAAGACCACAGAGTTCGGGAAGTTTCCCCAAACTAAATCCTCAATATTTTTCTCCCACATTGATCGGAGTTGAGGTTTTCACGATCATGGTCAACATGATAGCCTGAGAAAAGGAACTTATAAAGGAACTATTTTTCTTGGAAGATGTTTCTTATGCTTAAACGTAATATAACATAAGCTTTGTTCCACTTTGTTTGTAGAACCAAATAGCTGGATTGCCTTGTTCTTCGAAGAGTCTGGTTCGCCTCGGCGGACCAGGAGTAGGAAACACTCCTCGCCCAGTGGTCGAGGAGGGAGAAGCCGAAGGCTGGTTAACAAAGTTTGTAGAACAGAGGCATTTGTAATGATGTAAAGTACTTGGATACATAGAATCATTACACATAAATTGTGATTAAAGTCAATTTACTCTGGATATCGATCCTTAAGTCGGCCACCCGGGCCCAAATTAAGGCTCGGGGGCTACTGGGCTTCACGCTTCTCAATTAAAGCCATTGAAGGGGTACATCGATCCCCTGATCTGGTGTTGCCACCCGACCAGTGGCTCGGGGGCTACTGCATTGCTGATTCAATGCAGGAAAATTCAAAGTGCAAAACAGTTTCTGAGGAGATTACGATCCTTGGGTTGGTCGGCCGCACCCAACCTCAGTCTCGAGGACTATGCACACCGTGTTTCTGTTCCTAAGTATGCTGCCGAGCTAGGTGTTGATCCTCGGGCCGATTTCGCGAATCGACCTGAGTCTCAGGGGCTACTGGGTCATCAGTTTTATGATTTCCTTTAGGTGCATCTCGGATTTTTGGCCGACACACACCTTGAGGGCTACTGGCTATACATCTCGACAGAGAATAAATTGCGCCAATTGGAAATAAATTCAACAAAAAATCAGCTCATGGCCGAGGTGGCGCCCCACCTCGAAAGTAGTCCAGCGTAAAGCACGGATGCAAGTGACTGGCTCCATAGAGGGCATTTTTTGCATTAAGCTCGGCTGAATTCCTTCAACTTTTTCAAGACCGAGGTAATCTATGACACCTCGGATGCCGATCGGCATTAGAGCTCGGCTACAAAAAGACATCTCGGATGCAGTCCGACGTTCGAGCTCGGTTGCAAGAGGACACCGCTGCACGGGGTAAAACTATGAACCCGAGGTGCGGCGTAAAAATAACAAGGCATTGATAAAGGCCGAAAACTTAAAGTGCTCCTCGGATGCCTGACGTATGAACTCTTCGGATTCAGCTTGGCGATCCTCAAGATCGAAGATGGGAAGATTTGTTGAACCAGCTTTCAAGACTGACGGTCGAAGACGAAGAACAGCTCGGAAGAACCGAGGAGCGTCCCCAACTTGAAGACCGGTTCAGGGGGCTAGTGACGGTGTCCTGGACTAGGGGGTACTCACCACGTCGTCTCCCGACCAGTGGGTCGGGCCGAGGACCCCCATGGCGGTTCACTATTGGGCCACTTCGGGCAGCCCATGACATATACGAGGAAGGTTCCACAAGACTTGGTGATCAAGACAAGGACTCCTTTCCACCGACATAGCCGACTAGGATTCTTGTTATCCTAGGCCTCTGGTACATTATATAAGCCGAGGCTAGGCTAGTCGATAGATCATTATGATATTCATCATCACCCCTAGGGTTTAGACCACAACTTACGATCTCGAGGTAGATCAAGCTTGTACTTGATACATCTCCATCAATATAAACAAGAGCAGGACGTATGGTTTTACCTCCATCAAGAGGGCCCGAACCTGGGTAAACATCGTCTCCATTGTCTCTGTTACCATCGATCCGAGATCCACAGCTCGGGACCCCCTATCCCGAGGTCTGCCAGTTTTTACACCGACACATGGGATCACAAGCAAACTACCTCAGTCCAGGTGCAGTAACCACATGTTAAACAGCAGCTCGGCCGCAATAAATGGAGAAGTTGGGAGTGACGCGAGCGGCGGGTGGAGCTCAAAGGGCCCGCTTCCTGGTGAGCCTGCACGCGTCCCGTCAAGCCTGCGCGGTGGACTGCTCGCACGCGTCCTGTCGAGCCTGCGGTGGACTGCTCGCACGCGTCCCGTCTAATCAAACAGCTGCCCGCACGGCACCTCCATTCCAATAAATAGTGGGACGCATGGCGGCACGTAAATGGTTAGTGGAACGCCCACGGTTCAAATAATACAACCGTTTGCGATAATAATGTGGCAGCTATTTGTGCCAAAATGCCTACG
This sequence comes from Elymus sibiricus, assembly GCA_039707655.1. Classification (NCBI taxonomy): domain Eukaryota; kingdom Viridiplantae; phylum Streptophyta; class Magnoliopsida; order Poales; family Poaceae; genus Elymus; species Elymus sibiricus. Next base: position 401,603,039 of record CM077666.1, read on the forward strand.
TTTGCTGTTAATGTGTGTGCCTTGTGTCAAATTGGACACAAAATTTACCACGGCATATATGTGCCATGTCATGACACCATGCCAAGTTTCATGAATTTCAGGTGAGTTTTGGATTTACGGCGATTTAAAAACCAAGTTTCTCCATGTTTGCGGCCGAGCCGCGACACCGAGATGTTTGTAATTTATTCCCATTTCTTGCATGGGACCTAAACATGCACCCAAGGACACAAAAATAATTTTCCAACCCATTTTGGTGCACTAGAGCATGTGCTTGTAGTTCAAATTTGAATTTTGCACATTAAATGCCTAGAAAACACAATTAACCTATAAAAAAGTCCAAACGAACCCTGAAAAATTCCATATGTCGGCACGACACTCCAATTTGTCTATGTTGCCTCTAGAAAAAAAAAGCCAAGGCGAAAAGAGGCAGTGAATGTCGTTTCATCGACAAGGGTGACACGTTCCCTATCGGAACCATGAGGCTTTTTTGTGAGAAGCTCCGGTTTGTAAGAGGCTTGTATCAAAACTTGCCCTAAATTGGACAAATCTTTTACCATGGCATATATGTGCCATGTCATGACACCATGCCAAGTTTCATGAACTTCAGGCGAGTTTTGGATTTACGGGGATTTAAAAACCAAGTTTCTCAATGTTTGTGGCCGAGCCGCGATGCCGAGATGGTTGTATTTCATTCCCATTTCTTGCATGGGACCTAAACATGCACCCAAGGACACAAAAATGATTTTTTCAACCCATTTTGATGCACTGGAGCATGTGCTTGTAGTTCAAATTTGAATTTTGCACATTAAATGCCTAGAAAACTCAATTAATCTATAAAAAAGTCCAAATGAACCCTGAAAAATTCCATATTTTGGCACGACACTCCTATTGGTCTATGTTGTCTCTAGAAAAAATAATCCAAGGTGAGAAGAGGCAGGGAATGTTGTTTCGCCCACAAGGGTGACACGTTCCCGATCGGAACCACGAGGCTTCTTTATGAGAAGCTCCGGTTTATAAGAGGCTTGTACCAAAACCTGCCCCAAATAGGATTTTTTTTACCATGGCATATATGTGCCATGTCATGACACCATGCGAAGTTTCATGAATTTCAGCCGAGTTTTGGATTTATGGGGATTTTAAAACCAAGTTTCTCAATGTTTGAAGCCGAGCCGCGACGCCGAGATGTTTATTATTCATTCCCATTTCTTGCATGGGACGTAAACATGCACCCAAGGACACAAAAATGATTTTTCAACCCATTTTGGTGCACTGGAGCATGTGCTTGTAGTTCAAATTTGAATTTTGCACATTAAATGCATAGAAAACTGAATTAACCTATTAAAAGTCCAAACGAACCCTGAAAATTTTCATATTTCAGCACGACACTCCTATTGTTCTATGTTGCCACTAGAAAAAAAATCCAAGCGAGAAGAGGCAGTGAATGTCGTTTCGCCCACAAGGGTGACATGTTCCCTATCGAAACCACGAGGCTTCTCGTGAGAAGCTCCGGTTTGTAAGAGGATTGTACCAAAATTGGCCCAAATTGGACAAATTTTTTCCCACGGCATATATGTGCCATGTCATGACACCATGCCAAGTTTCATGAATTTCAGGTGAGTTTTGGATTTACGGCGATTTAAAAACCAAGTTTCTCCATGTTTGCGGCCGAGCCGCGACACCGAGATGTTTGTAATTTATTCCCATTTCTTGCATGGGACCTAAACATGCACCCAAGGACACAAAAATAATTTTCCAACCCATTTTGGTGCACTAGAGCATGTGCTTGTAGTTCAAATTTGAATTTTGCACATTAAATGCCTAGAAAACACAATTAACCTATAAAAAAGTCCAAACGAACCCTGAAAAATTCCATATGTCGGCACGACACTCCAATTTGTCTATGTTGCCTCTAGAAAAAAAAAGCCAAGGCGAAAAGAGGCAGTGAATGTCGTTTCATCGACAAGGGTGACACGTTCCCTATCGGAACCATGAGGCTTTTTTGTGAGAAGCTCCGGTTTGTAAGAGGCTTGTATCAAAACTTGCCCTAAATTGGACAAATCTTTTACCATGGCATATATGTGCCATGTCATGACACCATGCCAAGTTTCATGAACTTCAGGCGAGTTTTGGATTTACGGGGATTTAAAAACCAAGTTTCTCAATGTTTGTGGCCGAGCCGCGATGCCGAGATGGTTGTATTTCATTCCCATTTCTTGCATGGGACCTAAACATGCACCCAAGGACACAAAAATGATTTTTTCAACCCATTTTGATGCACTGGAGCATGTGCTTGTAGTTCAAATTTGAATTTTGCACATTAAATGCCTAGAAAACTCAATTAATCTATAAAAAAGTCCAAATGAACCCTGAAAAATTCCATATTTTGGCACGACACTCCTATTGGTCTATGTTGTCTCTAGAAAAAATAATCCAAGGTGAGAAGAGGCAGGGAATGTTGTTTCGCCCACAAGGGTGACACGTTCCCGATCGGAACCACGAGGCTTCTTTATGAGAAGCTCCGGTTTATAAGAGGCTTGTACCAAAACCTGCCCCAAATAGGATTTTTTTTACCATGGCATATATGTGCCATGTCATGACACCATGCGAAGTTTCATGAATTTCAGCCGAGTTTTGGATTTATGGGGATTTTAAAACCAAGTTTCTCAATGTTTGAAGCCGAGCCGCGACGCCGAGATGTTTATTATTCATTCCCATTTCTTGCATGGGACGTAAACATGCACCCAAGGACACAAAAATGATTTTTCAACCCATTTTGGTGCACTGGAGCATGTGCTTGTAGTTCAAATTTGAATTTTGCACATTAAATGCATAGAAAACTGAATTAACCTATTAAAAGTCCAAACGAACCCTGAAAATTTTCATATTTCAGCACGACACTCCTATTGTTCTATGTTGCCACTAGAAAAAAAATCCAAGCGAGAAGAGGCAGTGAATGTCGTTTCGCCCACAAGGGTGACATGTTCCCTATCGAAACCACGAGGCTTCTCGTGAGAAGCTCCGGTTTGTAAGAGGATTGTACCAAAATTGGCCCAAATTGGACAAATTTTTTCCCACGGCATATATGTGCCATGTCATGACACCATGCCAAGTTTCATGAATTTCAGGTGAGTTTTGGATTTACGGCGATTTAAAAACCAAGTTTCTCCATGTTTGCGGCCGAGCCGCGACACCGAGATGTTTGTAATTTATTCCCATTTCTTGCATGGGACCTAAACATGCACCCAAGGACACAAAAATAATTTTCCAACCCATTTTGGTGCACTAGAGCATGTGCTTGTAGTTCAAATTTGAATTTTGCACATTAAATGCCTAGAAAACACAATTAACCTATAAAAAAGTCCAAACGAACCCTGAAAAATTCCATATGTCGGCACGACACTCCAATTTGTCTATGTTGCCTCTAGAAAAAAAAAGCCAAGGCGAAAAGAGGCAGTGAATGTCGTTTCATCGACAAGGGTGACACGTTCCCTATCGGAACCATGAGGCTTTTTTGTGAGAAGCTCCGGTTTGTAAGAGGCTTGTATCAAAACTTGCCCTAAATTGGACAAATCTTTTACCATGGCATATATGTGCCATGTCATGACACCATGCCAAGTTTCATGAACTTCAGGCGAGTTTTGGATTTACGGGGATTTAAAAACCAAGTTTCTCAATGTTTGTGGCCGAGCCGCGATGCCGAGATGGTTGTATTTCATTCCCATTTCTTGCATGGGACCTAAACATGCACCCAAGGACACAAAAATGATTTTTTCAACCCATTTTGATGCACTGGAGCATGTGCTTGTAGTTCAAATTTGAATTTTGCACATTAAATGCCTAGAAAACTCAATTAATCTATAAAAAAGTCCAAATGAACCCTGAAAAATTCCATATTTTGGCACGACACTCCTATTGGTCTATGTTGTCTCTAGAAAAAATAATCCAAGGTGAGAAGAGGCAGGGAATGTTGTTTCGCCCACAAGGGTGACACGTTCCCGATCGGAACCACGAGGCTTCTTTATGAGAAGCTCCGGTTTATAAGAGGCTTGTACCAAAACCTGCCCCAAATAGGATTTTTTTTACCATGGCATATATGTGCCATGTCATGACACCATGCGAAGTTTCATGAATTTCAGCCGAGTTTTGGATTTATGGGGATTTTAAAACCAAGTTTCTCAATGTTTGAGGCCGAGCCGCGACGCCGAGATGTTTGTTATTCATTCCCATTTCTTGCATGGGACGTAAACATGCACCCAAGGACACAAAAATGATTTTTCAACCCATTTTGGTGCACTGGAGCATGTGCTTGTAGTTCAAATTTGAATTTTGCACATTAAATGCATAGAAAACTGAATTAACCTATTAAAAGTCCAAACGAACCCTGAAAATTTTCATATTTCAGCACGACACTCCTATTGTTCTATGTTGCCACTAGAAAAAAAATCCAAGCGAGAAGAGGCAGTGAATGTCATTTCGCCCACAAGGGTGACATGTTCCGTATCGAAACCATGAGGCTTCTCGTGAGAAGCTCCGGTTTGTAAGAGGATTGTACCAAAATTGGCCCAAATTGGACAAATTTTTTCCCACGGCATATATGTGCCATGTCATGACACCATGCCAAGTTTCATGAATTTCAGGTGAGTTTTGGATTTACGGCGATTTAAAAACCAAGTTTCTCCATGTTTGCGGCCGAGCCGCGACACCGAGATGTTTGTAATTTATTCCCATTTCTTGCATGGGACCTAAACATGCACCCAAGGACACAAAAATAATTTTCCAACCCATTTTGGTGCACTAGAGCATGTGCTTGTAGTTCAAATTTGAATTTTGCACATTAAATGCCTAGAAAACACAATTAACCTATAAAAAAGTCCAAACGAACCCTGAAAAATTCCATATGTCGGCACGACACTCCAATTTGTCTATGTTGCCTCTAGAAAAAAAAAGCCAAGGCGAAAAGAGGCAGTGAATGTCGTTTCATCGACAAGGGTGACACGTTCCCTATCGGAACCATGAGGCTTTTTTGTGAGAAGCTCCGGTTTGTAAGAGGCTTGTATCAAAACTTGCCCTAAATTGGACAAATCTTTTACCATGGCATATATGTGCCATGTCATGACACCATGCCAAGTTTCATGAACTTCAGGCGAGTTTTGGATTTACGGGGATTTAAAAACCAAGTTTCTCAATGTTTGTGGCCGAGCCGCGATGCCGAGATGGTTGTATTTCATTCCCATTTCTTGCATGGGACCTAAACATGCACCCAAGGACACAAAAATGATTTTTTCAACCCATTTTGATGCACTGGAGCATGTGCTTGTAGTTCAAATTTGAATTTTGCACATTAAATGCCTAGAAAACTCAATTAATCTATAAAAAAGTCCAAATGAACCCTGAAAAATTCCATATTTTGGCACGACACTCCTATTGGTCTATGTTGTCTCTAGAAAAAATAATCCAAGGTGAGAAGAGGCAGGGAATGTTGTTTCGCCCACAAGGGTGACACGTTCCCGATCGGAACCACGAGGCTTCTTTATGAGAAGCTCCGGTTTATAAGAGGCTTGTACCAAAACCTGCCCCAAATAGGATTTTTTTTACCATGGCATATATGTGCCATGTCATGACACCATGCGAAGTTTCATGAATTTCAGCCGAGTTTTGGATTTATGGGGATTTTAAAACCAAGTTTCTCAATGTTTGAGGCCGAGCCGCGACGCCGAGATGTTTGTTATTCATTCCCATTTCTTGCATGGGACGTAAACATGCACCCAAGGACACAAAAATGATTTTTCAACCCATTTTGGTGCACTGGAGCATGTGCTTGTAGTTCAAATTTGAATTTTGCACATTAAATGCATAGAAAACTGAATTAACCTATTAAAAGTCCAAACGAACCCTGAAAATTTTCATATTTCAGCACGACACTCCTATTGTTCTATGTTGCCACTAGAAAAAAAATCCAAGCGAGAAGAGGTAGTGAATGTCGTTTCGCCCACAAGGGTGACATGTTCCCTATCGAAACCACGAGGCTTCTGGTGAGAAGCTCCGGTTTGTAAGAGGATTGTACCAAAATTGGCCCAAATTGGACAAATTTTTTCCCACGGCATATATGTGCCATGTCATGACACCATGCCAAGTTTCATGAATTTCAGGCAAGTTTTGGATTTACGCGGATTTAAAAACCAAGTTTCTCATTGTTTGTGGCCGAGCCACGACGCCGAGATGTTTGTAATTCTTTCCCATTTCTTGCATGGGACCTAAACATGCACCCAAGGACACAAAAATGATTTTTCAACCCATTTTGGTGCACTGGAGCATGTGCTTGTGGTTCAAATTTTAATTTTGCACAATAAATTCCTAGAAAACTCAATTAATCTATAAAAGGGCCAAAGGAACCTTGAATAATTTAAAGCAGTTCTGGTCAACCGTCTGGCACCCGTGGGTAAGCACTGTGTGCGCACGCGTCGTGCTGAGCTCGCTTTTCCTTCTTTCCTAAGTTTTCCATATCAATGGTGTTATATATCCAAACACGCTACCGTTTCCCGCCACTCCCCCAATCAGTTTCCCGCCACTCCCCCTGTCAGTTTCCCGCCACCACTGTCAGTATGCCATACCGCTGTATACCATTCCAAGCATGCCAATCCGGAGAAGCGCCACCCTTGTCATCAACCTCCTCGATGAGGAGAACGAGCCGGAGCAGGCCGGAGAGCAAGAACGGTTGCGCGCCGCCGAGCAAGAGAGGCAGCGCGCCGCCGAGCGTGAGCGGTATCATCACGCCCCAGTGCTTGAGCGGGCTGATGTCTACACATGTGTTCGTCGCCGCCCATGGAGCGGAGGAGAGCAAGAGTGGCAAAGCGCTGCCGTGTAAGAGTAGAAAGTGCCGCCGCGCATCAGGTGCGGTGTGCCGCACTTTTTGAGCAGAGTCGTGTCAGCATCCCGTTGACTCAACCAGTCGAGAGGCCGTTTCCAGGGCCGGTAAGCATCCCGGTTCCCCACCAGGAATGGGCAGCCACCGTCAGCGCCATAATTGCCCCCGACGGCATACGCACTGCCAGAATCCGCCGCCATGACACCAACGGGCTGGTCGATTGGCCCTTCGACCTCCTTGGCCCCCCAGGTACCGCCAAAGACGAAGCAGAAATGCTCGTCGCGGCTTGGAATGGACCGTCGCCAAGGAAATATCCTGGGCGGAGATCGATATCACGGTACAGTAGTTCCGCGAGCGTATCAGATGCGTGGACGAAGGCATATACCAGTTCATGCTCAGCCAAGAGTTCCCGTAGGCAAGGGTCATGGACTTCGGTAGGTTTAGGCTTTGTTTGTATTGGTTTTTGCCTGGTTTTCCGCAATTAACTGGGCAACCATCTTCTTCTTAATTAATGAAAAGTCACAACTTTTGCTTCTTCCGGCCAATTTCATGTAAAAAAATTATGTATGTTTGAATGGAAGTGGTCCGGTATGTAAAGATTGCACACGGTTTCCAAAAGCACAAACATGTGTGATAGGGAGTAGGTCCCACACGGTGACCATCGGGATACGCCTTAAACGCGAGGAGGCAACTCTTATCAGCAAGGTGTTGCTTCCCTTCCGCTAGCTGATTCGAATAGAATGCACATGTTAAGCGAGCTGTGGCTGGAGCAGTGTAAGGATGGGTGACCGGATGGGAATTTGCTATATCTCAAGCTTCATTTAAGTGATATGATATGGTCTTACAGACATTTAGCATCCAAATATGTCTGTAGTGCCCTATCGTGTCGATTAAATAAACCTTGCGGTCCTTGTTTTGTAAATTTGGAGAATGGTTTTTGTTATTTCAACATATAATGTGCTTTTTAATTGATTTCAATAAGGTTTTTTATTTGTTGTTTTGGAAATTTTGATATGAAATTTAGTTATTTGGAGAATGATTTTTGTCATTTCAACATATAATGTGCCTTCACTACAAAAAAACACTTCAATGATGATACGTCTTTGTCACAGTAGGTCACGTTTTCTGTCATGCATGTACATCCATGACGATTTTATGACAGAATCAAGATAGTCATACTTCTGTTGTCGTAGAAGTGTTCCATGACAATACTCAAATTATCATCACGGAAGTGTCCACTTCCGTTACGATAAATGGCGTGTCATGGAAGTGTTTTCGTCAAGGGTAACCGACACGTGGCATCCACCGTAACGGTTCACTATTAAGCTAACGGGTCCGGTTTTGGATCGATAAGTGATACGTCTCCATCATATCTATAATTTTTGATTGTTTCATGCCAATATTCTACAACTTTCACATACTTTTGGCAACATTTTATATTATTTTTGGGACTAACATATTGATCCAGTGCCTAGTGCTAGTTCCTGTTTTTGCTTGTTTTTTGTTTCGCATAAAATCCATATCAAACGAAGTCCAAATGCGATAAAATTTTACTGAGAATTATTTTGGAATATATATGTTTTTAGGAAGAAGAATCAATGCAGGACGGTGCCCGAGGTGGCCACAAGGCAACAGGGCGCGGCCCAGGGGGGTCATGCCGTGTTTCCTTGTGACTCCCTCAAACGTCGGTTTGGGCCCTTCTTTCGCCGCAAGAAAGATAATTTCTGGATAAAAATCTCCTCAAAATTTCAGCCCAAGAGGAGTTACGAATCTCCGGGAATATAAGAAATGGGTTTCAGCCAGAAACAGTAACGCGAAACAGAAGAGAAACAGAGAGAGAGATCCAATCTTGGAGGGGCTCCTCCCCTCCGGGAGCCATGGCAGCCATGGACCAGAGGGGAAACTCTCCTCCCATCTAGGGGGGAGGCCAAGAAAGAAGAAGAAGGAGGGGGGCATTCTCCCTCTCTATTCCGGTGGCGCCGGAGCGCCGCCAGGGGAACCATCGTGACGGTGATCTACACCAACAACTTCGCCGCCGTCATCACCAACTCTCTCCCCCTCTATGCAGTGGTGTAACCTATCTATTCCCGCTGTAATTCTCTACTTGAACATGGTGCTTAATGCTATCCAATGATGTGTGGCAATCCTATGATGTTTGAGTAGATTTCTTTTGTCCTACGGGTTAATTGTGGTATGGTGTGATTGATATGAGTTTTATGTTGACATGGTGCTATCCTATGGTGCCCTCCGTGTCGCGCAAGCATGTGGGATTACCGCTGTAGGGTTTGCAATACATTCATAATTCACTTATAGTGGGTGGCTAGAGTGACAGAAGCTTACACCCGAGTAAGGGGGTTGTTGCGTATGGGAGTAAAGGGGACTTTTTACTTAATGCTATGGTTGGGTTTTACCTTAATGATCTTTAGTAGTTGCGGATGCTTGCTAGAGTTCCAATCATAAGTGCACATGATCCAAGGACAGAAAGTGTGTTAGCGTATGTCTCTCCCTCATTGCATATGATAAGTATCTATCGTGTTATATTCAATTGCCTATGGACAATCTTTCTCATCGTTCTACAAAAAGCTCTCTACTAAACAACTAACTTTTATTATCTTGCAAATTACTCCTAGTTTTATTCTCGCTAAGTACTTCTAGTTTTATTCTTGCAAACTTATCCTTACACCTACAAAGTAGTTTTATTCTTGTTCTGGGTAAAGCGAACGTTAAGTGTGCGTAGAGTTGTATCGATGGTCGATAGAACTTGAAGGGAATATTAATTCTACCTTTAGCTCCTCATTGGGTTCGACACTCTTACTTATCGAGAAAGGCTACAATTGATCCCCTATACTTGTGGGTTATCAATAAGCCACTACCAGCCCCGACCAACGTCAATTTTCCACGTGTAAAATTCTCATTTGCCAACGGTACCATGTGTTAGCTCGGCGTGGAGACAGATGTCAACCGTCCAATGGACAGGAGTCGCCAATGAAACGTCGACACGTGGAATGGCCCAACAGTGGCCCATTTAGGGTAAAAGGGCTGGCCCAACAAAAGGCCCACAAGATTTCATCAGATACTAATGGGCCGGCCCGTTAATAGCCTGCCATGTTTTGGGCTGAATTACGGCCCATATCAGATCCGGCCTGTTAACAGCCTACCATGTTTTGGGCCAAATTATGGCTCATATCAGATCCGGCCCATTAACAGCCTGCCATGTTTTGGGCCAAATTACGACCCATATCAGATCTGGCCCATTAACAACCTTCCATGTTTTGGGCCAAATTACGGCCCATATCAGATCCGACCCGTTAACAGGCACTGTGCTTTTGGGCCCATTGAGGACCCGACTTGGACTTCGGCCTCTTAAAGGCCCATTTAACAGTTTGGCCTGATATTAGTTTCTGCCTGTTAGCGGCCCTTGTTACATATGGGCCGTTGTCGGCCTGGTTTCACTTTCGACCATTTAACGGCCCATGCTGTATCTGGGCCTATTTCTTGTCCGAAGTGACATTCGGCCTCTTAACGGCCTATAGTCTTCGTGGATACATTTTAGCCCAACCTGGCTATCGGCCTGTTAAAGGCCCGTGATATAGTTGGGCCTATTTATGGCCCGCTTTGCATCCGGCCTGCTTAAAACCAATAATGTGATTGGGCCAACCAAGGCCCGACATAAATTTTTGGCCTGTTAATGGCCCGTCAAGTCATTGGGCCAATCATGGGCCGAGGTATATTTTGGCCTGCTGTCGGCCCGTGAATTATTCGGCGCAATTCAAGCCCAATCTACTTTTCAGCCTGTTAAAAGCCCATTATATTTTCTGGCCCAACTAAGGCAAGTGGTTTACTCGGCCTCTTGAAGGCCCGAAACTAATAATGAGCCAGTTTACATCTGGGCCTACTAATGGCCCGAGATGATTGTGGGCCCATGTTTCGGCCTATTTATAGCGATTAGCGGGCCGGCCAGTTTTAGTACCGTAATTTTTTTATATAAACCTAACGTTTTGGCCCATTACGCTCCATCGAAGCTTACGGCCTTTTCATAGAGTGACGACAGCATATACAGTAAATAAATTATAGCATCGTGACGAAGAATTAACCTAGACTATACAACAAAGAAATTACGGCATATTACATCCACTGGGCATCAAAGTTCGCCGCTGATACGTCTCCAACGTATCTATAATTTATGAAGTATTCATGCCTTGTTAGCAATAATTTTATATGATTTTGGTGCACTTTTATATGACTTTTATATGATTTCATGGACTAACATATTAACCTAGTGCCCAGTGCCAGTTGCTGTTTTCTGCTTGTTTTTGGTTTTTCAGGAAATCAGTACCAAACGGAGTCCAAACGCTATGAAAAAATTTGATGATTTTTTTTGGAAAAAAGAGACCCTAGAAGCTTTGGGAGGAGACTAGAAGCCTCACGAGGAGGTGACAAGGCAACAGGGTGCTCCCCGGGGGCGGCCGCACCCTGATGCCTTGTGGGACCCCTGTGGCACCTCTTCGCGTGATTCCAACGATGAAAATTCTTATAAATACAGAAACCCCCGAAAGTTAACCTAGATGAGTTTTTCCGCCGCCGCAAGCCTCTGTTCTGAAGCGAATCCATCTGGAGCTCCGTTCCGACACACTGCCGGAGGGGGGAAGTCATCACCGGAGGCCATCTTCATCATCCTCGCTGCTTCCATGATGAGGCGGGAGTAGTTCACCCTCGGAGCTGAGGGTATGTACTAGTAGCTATGTGTTTGATCTCTCTCTCGTGTTCTTGATTTGGCATGATCTTGATGTACCACGAGCTTTGTTAATATAGTTGGATCATATGGTGTTTCTTCCCTCTCTATCTTCTTGTGATGAATTGAGTCTTTCCCTTTGAGGTTTCGTTATTGTCAGATTGAATATTTTGGATTTGAGAACACTTGATGTATGTCTTGCATGTGGATACCCGTGGTGACAATGGGGTATTCTATTGAGTCCCTTTATGTATGTTTTGGTAATCTAGGCACATGGGTTGTTACATGTTTTCATCTTCTTTTCTCCGATAAAAACTTTGGGGTACTCTTTGAAGTTCTTTGTGTGGATTGAATATTATGAATCTGAATTTGTTTGATGCATATCGAATAGTTAAACTCACGGATACTTGTGGTGACATTTGAGTATCTAGGTGACATTAGAGTTAATTGATGCGTATCATATGGTGTTATTTTAGTATGAACTCTAGGGTTGTTTGTGACACTTATAGGGATGGCTCAATAGATTGATCGGAAAGGATAACCTTGAGGTGGTTTCTTACCCTACAACATTTCCATCTTATGTTCTCCGCTAATAGGAACTTTGGAGTGATTCTTTATCGCACGTTGAGGGATTGTTATATGATTCAATTATGTTAGCACTGTTGAGAGATTGCACTAGTGAAAGTATGAACCCCAGACCTTGATTGTTCTTGACATTTCCATCTTATGTTAGCATAGGAAGTGTGTTAGAATTAAATGTTCTTGACATTTGATTCAAGATGCTCTCTTATATGTTGCAATTCCTATTCTTATGTGAGCATCATTAAAATCATCATGCCTAGCTAAAAGGCTTTAAAGATAAGTGCTTAATGGGAGGCAACCCAATATTTATCCCTACTATTTTTGTGTGTTCACATGATTAAGCTACCATAGTAATCATGTTTTATAGCTTTTGTTTCAATAATGTGCCAAGTAAAGCCTTTGGGATAGTGTGGATACTTGTTGATTTGATTCTATACAAAAACAGAAACTTTTGTGTCCAGTGCTGTCAATTCATGCCATTTCTTATTGTCAAGTAAAGAGACACGGTTTAAAATAGCATTAACATCGTATGGCATTGTTCATAGTTAAGAAATGGTAGGAAATGACATTGTGCAGGAGTGGCTAGCTTCACCACACCAGTGGATTACAGATCAAGAACACAAGCATACATGCAGTGCTAAAGAACGTATAAGCATTGATACGTCTCCAATGTATCTATAATTTTTGATTGTTCCATGCTATTATATTATCAATCTTGGATGTTTTTATATGCAATTGTATGCAATTATATATCATTTTTTGGGACTAACCTATTAACACAGTGCCTAGTGCCAATTGCTGTTTTCTGCTTGTTTTTGGCTTTTCAGAGAAACAATACCAAATGAAGTCCAAATGCCATGAACCTTTTTGGAGATTTTTTTCTGGACAAAAGAAACCTGGGAAGCTTCGGGGGGAGGCCAGAAGCCCCACAGGGGCTTAACAAGGCACTAGGGCGCGCCCCAGGGGAGGGCGCCATAGTACCTTGTGGGGCCCACGTGACTCCTTTTGAGCTAATTCCACTTCTATAAATTCACAAATATTGGGAAACCCCCAGAGAGCCAGAAGAGAAAACCTTTCCGCCACCGCAAGCCTCTGTTCTTCCACGATCCCATCTGGAGGCCTTTTCCGGTACTCTGCCGGAGGGGGAATCGATCACGGAGGTCTTCTACATCAACCTTGACACCCTTCCGATGATGTGTGAGTAGTTTACCACAGACCTACGGTTCCATAGCTAGTAGCTAGATGGCTTCTCCTCTCTCTTTGATCTTCAATACAATGTTCTCCTCGATGTTATTGGAGTTCTATCCGATGTAATCTTCTTTTGCGGTGTCTTTGTTGGGATCCGATGAATTGTGAGTTTATGATCAGATTATTCATGAGAAATATTTGAGTCTTCTCTAAACTCTTTTATGCATGATTGTTATAGCTTTGTATTTCTGTCCGATCTATCGGTTTAGTTTGGCCTACTAGATTGATTTATCTTGCAATGGGAGAGGTGCTTTGTGATGGGTTCAATCTTGCGGTGCTCAATCCCAGTGGCATAAAGGGACATGACACATATTTGTATTGTTTCCATTAAGGCTAAAAATATGGGGTTTATTCATATTGCTTGAATTTGCTTCTCTACATCATGTCATCTTGCTTAAGGCGTTACTCTGTTTCATACTTAATACCCTAGATGCATGCTGGATAGCGGTCGATGGGTGGAGTAATAGTAGTAGATGCAGGCAGGAGTCAGTCTACTTGTCTCGAACATGATGCCTATATACATGATCATTGCCATGAATCCGTCATAATTATTTGCTTTCCTATCAATTGCGCAACAGTAATTTGTTTACCCACCGCATGCTTATGTGCTCAAGAGAGAAGCCTCTAGTGAAAACTACGGTCCCCGGGTCTATCTTTATCATATAAAAAACCTAAAAATACCTTGCTGCAATTTATTTACTTTTATTTTAATTAGTAATTTAGTTTATCTATTTACCTCGATAAGATTTAATCATTGCAAATAGCCGCTAAGAGGATTGACAACCCTCTTATTTGCGTTGGGTGCAAGTGTTTGCTCTTGTGTGTGCAGGTGCGCTTAACGGAATTTTGCTTGGCTCTCCTACTGGATTGATAACCTTGGTTCTTAACTGAGGGAAATACTTATCTCTACTGTACTGCATCATCCTCTCCTCTTCGGGGAAATACCAACGCAGACTACAAGTAGCAGGAAGAATTTCTGGCGCCGTTGCCGGGGAGACATCATCAGAATTAGCAAGTACCTTCGCACAAATTATCATTCACTTGCATTTACTTTATTTACCTTTTATTTGCATTTGCCTCTCGTTTTCATCTGCCCCACTTCTAAAATATTTTACAAAAACACAAAAATATTTTGTTTGCTTGTTTGCTAGTTTGCTTGCTTTGTCGCGATTGCTCAAGAAAATACAAAATTGTGTGACTTTTCCAATACCAACAATAATGATTTTATTAGTACTCCTACTGCTCCTCCCACCACTAGTGCGGAGTCATGTGACATTAATGCTGCCTTGCTTAATCTTGTTATGAAAGAACAATTTTCTGTTAGTCCTAATGAAGATGCTGCATCCCATCTAAATACTTTCGTTGAACTTTGTGATATGCAAAAGAAGAAAGATGTGGATAATTATATTGTCAAATTAAAATTATTTCCGTTCTCACTACGAGATCGTGCTAAAACTTGGTTTTCATCGTTGCCTAGAAATAGTATTGATTCTTGGGATAAGTGTCAGGATGCTTTTATTACTAAATATTTTCCTCCCGCTAAGATTATTTCTTTAAGAAATCAAATTATGAATTTTAAGCAACTTGAGCATGAACATGTTGCCCAATCTTGGGAGAGAATGAAATTAATGATAAGAAATTGCCCAACTCATGGTTTGAATTTATGGATGATCATACAAAAAATTTATGCGGGACTAAACTTTGTCTCTAGAAATTTGCTAGACTCTGCCGCAGGTGGCACTTTCATGGAAATTACATTGGGAGAATCTACAAAACTTCTTGATAATATTATGGCAAATTATTCTCAATGGCACACTGAACGAACTCCAACTGGTAAGAAGGTAAATTTTGTTAAAGAAATTAATACTTTGAGTGATAAGATGGTTGCATTATTGAAATTGGTTGCTAGTAAAATTGCTCATATTGATCCTAATGATATGCCATTGTCCACTTTGATTGAGCAAAATAATTATGCTATTGATGTGAATTTTGTCTCTAGAAATAATTTCAACAACAATGCTTCATAGGGGTAATTTCAATGCTAGACCGTTTCCTGGAAATTCCTCTAATAATTATGCCAATCCTTATGCTAATTCTTATAATAATAATAATAGGATGCCCTCTGATCTTGAAATTAATATTAAAGAATTTATTAGTTCGCAAAAGAATTTCAATGCTATGATAGAAGAAAAATTGAATAGAGTTGATGAATTGGCTAGGAACATGGATAAAATTGCTCATGATGTGGAAAATCTCAAAACTAAAATTTTGCCATCTAAGCATGATATAAATGAGTCTATTAAAGCTATCTATGTCTCCATTAATGAAAGTAAAGAAAGGACCGCTAGGTTGAGAGCTAAGCGAAAATTTCTAGAAAAAGCTATTCCACCCGGTTTCTATCGTAGTAATGATGAAGATATTAAAATGATTAGTGTTACACCTATTGAATCTTTGTTTAATAATATAAAACTTTATGAAAAAGGGACTGAAGAAGAGTCAACTTTAGAAAGAAGGAGTCCCACTTGTTTGGAGGGTGATAATCTTGGTCATAAAAATGAAAAAAGTGGGTTTGGAGAGGTTAAAACTTTAAATAGTAATGCACCCACTACTTTGGATTACAAGGACTTTAATTATGATAGTTGTTATTTAATTGAGTGTATTTCCTTGTTGAAATCCATGATTAATGCACCAAATGCATATGAACAAAATAAAGCTTTGACTAAACATATTGTAGAAGCCATGATGAAAGCACATGAAGTAAAACTTGAGTTAGAAGTATCAATTCCTAGAAAATTACAAGATGAATGGGAATCCACTATTAAAGTAAAAATTAAATATTATGAATGTAATGCTCTTTGTGATCTTGGTGCTAGTGTTTCCACTATACCAAAGTCTTTGTGTGATGTGCTAGGTCTCACCGACTTAGATCCTTGTTCCCTTAATTTGCATCTTGCGGATTCCACTATTAAAAAGCCATTGGGTAGAATAAATGATGTGCTTATTCTTTCAAATAGAAATTATGTGCCCATGGAGTTTATTGTTCTTGACGTTGAATGCAATCCTTCTTGCCCCATAATACTTGGTAGGCCTTTTCTTCGAACTATTGGTGCTATTATTGATACGAAAGAAGGTAATATAAGATTTCAATTTCCACTAAATAAAGGGATGGAACACTTCCCTGGGAAGATAATTAAAGCACCATATTAATCCATTATGAGGGCCACTTATGGAATCAATTTGAAGGATGACAACACTTGAAACTATGCATTATGCCTAGCTAGGGGCATAAAACAATAGCGTTTGTTGGGAGGCAACCCAATGAATAAAATAAATTTTTATTTTACCTACTATTTTTGAGTGTTTGAATGATTATAGATTCTGTTATGATTATGTTTTTATGTTTTAATTAGTGTTTTTGCCAAGTAATGCCATTGGGATGATTTGGAAGATAGTATAATTGATGCTGTTTGGAAAACAGAAAGTTTTGCATCCAGTGCCGGAATTTTAATTCTGTACTGGAGCGTCAGAAAAATATGAAATTTTTACACAGTATTGGTATATGAATTGACCACGTTGTCCTAAATTTTCAGAATTTTTGGAGTTACATAATTATGGATTTTAAATAGATCTTTACAGACTGTTCTGTTTTAGACAGATTCTGTTTTTGTTGCATAGTTTGCTTATTTTGATGAATCTATGGATCGTATCATGGGGTATGAGTCATGGAGAAGTTGGAGTACAGTTGCATTATGAAAATATTAAATATGAATCAATTTAAAACAGTACCTAAAGTTTAAGATTTGTTTGTGATACTAACGGATCTCACGAGGTTTCTGTTGAGTTTTGTGTGCTGAAGTTTTCAAGTTTTGGGTGAGACTACGATGGACAAAGGAATAAGGAGTGGAAAGAGCCTAAGCTTGGGGATGCCAAGGCACCCCAAGGTATTATTCAAGGAAGACTCAAGCGTCTAAGCTTGGGGATGCCCCGGAAGGCATCCCCTCTTTCGTCTACAATCTATCGGTAACTCACTTGGAGCTATATTTTTATTCATCACATGATATGTGTTTTACTTGGAGCGTGTTGTGAAATAGTTTGTTTGCTTTTGTTTGCTTTTTAGTTTGTCACAATCATCTTTGCTGAACACACCTTTTTGAGAGGGACACACATTATTCATGATTTGTTAGAATACTCTATGTGCTTCACTTATATCTTTTGAGCTAGGCAGCTGCTCTAGTGCTTCACTTATATCTTTTAGAGCACGGCGGTGATGATATTTTAAAGAAATAGTTGTACTCTCATGCTTCACTTATATATTTTTGAGAGTCTCATGATAGCAATGGTAATATGCACGGGTTATGAATTTGGTCTTGATTTGATAGGTATTCAAGAGGGATATAATAAAAACTTTCATGTAGATCACTGAATATGATAAATTTGATTCCTTGCAATAGTTTTGCAATATTAAGATGGTAATATGTGGGAGGTATTAGTAGATAATTGTGGTTTAGTAAGAATAATTGTGTTAAGGTTTGTGATTCCCAAAGCATGCACGTATGGTCTGTCGTTATGCTAAGAAGTTGGAGCATGAATTATTATTGATTGACTTTCTTTGTGTGCCGGTCGGGGGCGCACGATGGTTAACTCCTACCAACCTCCCCCCTAGGGGCATGCGTAGTAGTACTTTGCTTCAAGGGCTAATAAACTTTCGCAATAAGTATGTGAGTTCTTTATGACTAATGTGAGTCCATGGATTATACGCACTCTCACCCTTCCGCAATTTGCTAGCCTCTTCGGTACCGTGCATTGCCCTTTCTCACATCGAGAGTTGGTGCAAACTTCGCCGGTGCATCCAAACCCTGTGATATGATACGCTCTATCACACATAAGCCTCTTTATATCTTCCTCAAAACAGCCACCATACCTACCTATCATGGCATTTCCATAGCCATTCCGAGATACATTGCCATGCAACTTCTACCTTTCCGTTTTTATGACACACATTATCATTGTCATATTGCTTTGCATGATCATATAGCTGACTGTCATGGGTATGACCATCTATGGGGCCATCTAGCCCCTTGTGGTTCGGCGGGGTAGATCAACGTGCACAAAGAGCAGAATCAATGGAGAGCGCAAGGGATTTACCCAGGTTCGGGCTGCTGAGAAGCATAAAACCTTACTCCTGCTTTGGTGTATTGGATGTGTGAGAGCACAGGTACAAGGAGCGCTTCTCCCGACAAGGTGCGGAGAGAGCAGCTACGCACGCAAGACGTGCTCATGTTTGAAAAAGGATCTGAATCCCTCTAACTGTTGCCCTGGCCCTCCTTTTATAGCTCAAGGGGTTACCACAGTGGCAAAACAGTAATTACAATTCGATTAGATAGCAAACAGTGCTACCATACCTAACTCTGCCAGTTTAGGACAAAATCATTAAATGCTCCGTTAGGTGTCGTGTGGAGAGGCAGCCCCGGCAAGGTTTCTGCACCGCTCGCCCAGCTACCTCGTATTGTTTTGACACGCCTCCTAGACGGGTGTCATTAAAGGCAAATCTTCTCCCTGCATGCTGACACGTGCCCGACAAATCTCACCAACCAGCCTGCGTGGTCGACACCTCACTGATTAGCGACTAGCCACTCGGTGAGGTGGAGCACTGACGAGCTGGCGAAAGCTTGCCGGCACGGAGCTTGCCGGGTCTTCACCTTGCCGGTTCGACCTTGCCCGGCAAGGAATGTCTTCACCCTCATCACTAGTTGAGTGCTTGTTGATGCTTCGTCTTGAGCTTCTCTCTAGTAGCTTCTGCAACTGAATTTTTGAATCTTGTCGTGTGGCAAGTTCCGGCAAGTCTTGGCCGGCAGGGAGGCTGCCACTGTCTGTGCATAAGTCAGGGTATGAAATACCCATGTTTTATACACCGACAGGAGCCCCGGGGCATGGGCCATACGCGCGTCCAAAGTGTCGTTGGTCTAGGCCCAAATAATGCACAGACACGTGGCGGGGAAACTGCCACTGTAATTTTTGTCATGATGGTTTTCACCTCTTGAGATCTTCTTTGCTTCTTCATTAATCTGGACTTGAGTGCGTTCTTGGTCATCTTCCGGCAAACCTTGCCGTCGGACAGACAGCCGCTAGGCGTGCTCAGACCAGGAATACGCTCATATGCGGGGCGTCGCTGGTTCAAACTGAACCGGTGCACGGCTACGCGTGGCAAAGGATAACTGCCATATCTGTCTTTACTTCTCCTTTTTCTGCGCCCTTTCATCATGCGCGTTTGCATGCATGCAAGGCAACTGATTGGCGAAGAAGGGCGGTCGTTGGAGTGATGCGCCCGGCCAGGGACGCAGGGCGCGGAATTGGCGAACTTGGACGGTCGCTGGAGTAATGCGCCCGGCCAGAAGTGCAGGGCGCGGGATTGGTGAATCTGGGCGGCCGCCCGAAGATAGTGAAGAACCAGCCTCCCCCCCTGCGCTCTCCCTATAAAGAGGGGGCTGCGGGATGCGATGCTCATCCATCTCCTTCCGCTCCAATCCTCAGCAACTGTCGCCTCCTTCTTTTATCTTCTTCCTCCGCATCTGACGACGGCATGGTGAGGGGAAGAGGCCGCGGTCGCGCCTCCACCGCCAAGGAGAGAGCTTCTCCTTGGCTCCATGCCCATGCCTCAGTCGCAGCTGCGGAAGCCGGCTCCAGCGCTCAAAGGGAGGGCCGCGGCCCGTGGTCGTGGAAGACACGGTGCCCGTGGTCGAGGCGGCCATGGCGGAGCGCTTGCTGCTTCATCTTTGGTCCTTCCTCCCCCGGCAGAATGCCACACAGAGGACACGACGCAGGAGTTTGTCATGGAACTGCGTGATCGGCCGCGGAGCTGGCTGCGGCTTCCTCGCCCTTTCGCTAGGGAGATGGAAGGCCGCCATCTGCACGGCTTGTGGCTGCGTGTGGATGGCTTCTGCAACGGCCCAGTCTGGGTGACCGTTGAGACCTCCAACAATGGCCTTATGTACCTCACGCTCGGGTGGAAATCCTTTGTCCGTGCTTCACTTCAGGCTTGTCGGATCCGACACGCTTGTTGTGAAGTTCTTCGGGGCCTCGGGCGCTCGCTTGGAGTGTTGCACGGAAAGCTCGAGCGACAGCGACACCGCTTCCTCCAGCGAGGCTGAGGATGATGATGATGACGGCGATGACGACGGCGCTCCAGGGATGAAGATCGAGGACGACGGCGACGAATCTGGCTGAACGCTGGCAGCACCATCATCTGGTCTTCCGGGAATGAGTCGGGCTTCGCCTAGGCGCTCCTTTTACCCACCTTGCACTCGATGTAAACCCTGCGGGGAAGGGCCAATAAAATGTAACTGAGTGCTTTTAATGAATATCTATTGTTTGTCGGGCTTAGATGAATGCGTGCTATTCCCCTCGTTTTATTTCGTCTTTGTATGATTGTGCTCCCTACGCTATTGGGAAACTTGCCGGTAAGCACACTTGCCACGAGCGCTCCGAGGAACAGGTCCTTAGCAGCCTGCTGGAAGTGTCGTTGCCGGCAAGGTAACTTGCCGGGCCAGAACGCAGCTGCTAAGCTTGCCGAGCGGACTCGAGGCAAACTAGAGCGCGAACTGATCGCGACAATGTTCCTTCGCGTGCAGGTTTCTCATACAAACACAGAATCGTTCAAGGGAAATCGCAAATGTAATAAGGAAATTGTTTCAAAGTTTGTCAACTTAGCTTTTTCTTGCACTGTTTTCTTCGCCATACAAAATGACCACTTGAACGTCATTAAAATGGTACCCCATCGTCACTCCCCTCGGGAAACTTGCACGCGAGGGATCCTTCTGTCCTTTAAGAAAAAGAAAGAAGAGAAAAGAGTGGTTTGAGAACCTTGACGGTTCATCAGCCATTCCAAACATACCCCGGCAATCTGCGCCTTATGGGTAGAACTTGCGAAGATGCTCAATATTCCATGAGTTTTGCATTTGAATGCCATCTTCGGTCTCCAGACGGACTGCGCCAGGCCTGGTGACTCGTACTACCCGATAAGGGCCTTCCCACTTCGGCGTCAACTTGTTTGATCTCTTGGCGGACTGAATGCGCCGAAGAACAAGGTCACCTTCCTCAAGGCTTCGGGCATGCAATTTGCGGCTATGATAGCGGCGCAAGGCTTGCTGGTAGCGTGCAGCTCGCACAGCCACCCGAAGACGATCCTCCTTAAGGAGCATTGCATCATTTTGCCGCAACTGCTCTTGCTCAGCTTCATCGTAAGTGAGCACTCGAGGTGACCCGTATATGAGTTCCGTGGGGAGCACCGCTTTTGCACCATAGACTAGGGAGAAGGGTGTTTGTCCGGTAGCTCAATTTGGTGTCGTCCTGAGTGACCAAAGAACTGCCGGCAACTCATCAATCCAGCGTCTTCCACACTTGCGCAGTCTATCAAAAGTTCTTGTCTTGAGGCCTCGTAGCACTTCAGCGTTCATCCTTTCCGCTTGGCCGTTGCTTCTCGGGTGAGCAACAGATGCAAAACAGATTTTGCCGCCAAGGTCCTGGATATACTGCGTGAAGGTGCGGCTCGTGAATTGGGTGCCGTTGTTGGTGATGATTATATTAGGAACCCCGAAACGGTAAACTAATCCTTTAAAGAACTTGACGGCTGATTGCGCTGTCACCTTCCTCACTGACTCCACTTCGGCCCACTTTGTGAATTTGTCGATCGCAATGTACAAGAACTCAAAGCCCCCGGTAGCACGGGGGAAGGGGCCCAAGATATCGAGCCCCCAGACCGAAAAGGGCCAGGAGAGAGGGATTGTTTGAAGAGCTTGAGCTGGCTGATGTATGTTCTTTGAATGGAACTGGCATGCTTCACATTTGGCTACTAGCTCAGTCGCATCCTGGAGGGCAGTGGGCCAATAGAAGCCTTGCCGGAAAGCTTTGTTGGCAAGTGCCCTTGATCCTATGTGAGAGCCACATATGCCCCCATGTATCTCCGCCAACAGCTTCAGTCCATCTTCCTGGCAAATACACTTCAATTTCACACCGTTTGGTCGCTTTCTGTATAGAATGCTATCCACAAAGTGATACATACTTGACTGAGGGGCTACTTTCTCAGCTTCTTGTTGCTCATCGGGAAGTTCTCCTGTTTGAAGAAAACGAACTATCTGCTGCACCCATGCCGGAGCCTGCGGCTCGACAACAAGGACTAAAGGCATTTCTTCGGCCGCGGGAGCGCTTGCCTCGGCGGCAAGAACCTGGGGTTCCGCGCGAAGCCGCTGCTCACCGACAACCGTGTTGTTATCCCCGGCACCCTTCTTACCGGCGGCTTCAGGGAGCTCTGCCGGAAAGTAGATGCCGGTATTCAACTTCCTTCTCTTACTGGCCTGCGTTGATGGAGTGACTGTTGGTTGATTCAAATGGAGCACAAAAGTCCCCGGTTCCACAGGTAGCTTTTGAGCGGCACACTTTGACAGGTGATCAGCAATGCTGTTTTCCGCACGGGGAACGTGCTCTGTTTGCAACCCGTCAAAGTGTTCCTCCAATTTTCACACTTCTTCCACATACGCTTCCATCAATAGGATCTGGTAATCTTTGTTTACTTGCTTCCTAACAAGCTGCGAGTCACCGCGGATGATCAATTTTCTGATCCCAAGGTCCACTGCGATCCTAAGACCGGCAAGGAGCCCTTCGTACTCAGCAGTGTTGTTTGTAGGTTGCTCCCTGGGCAAGTGCATTTGAACCACATACTTGAGGTGCTCTCTGGTGGGTGCGACAAGCAGCACTCCGGCACCGGCGCCTTGTAGCGAGAAGGCACGATCAAAGTACATGATCCATTCTTTGGCCGTCTCTTTGCTGGGGAGAGCTGTTTCTTGAATTTCTTCGTCTTGCGTTGGTGTCCATTCTGCAATGAACTCCGCCAAGGCCCTGCTCTGAATTGTTGAAGTACTTTCAAACTTAAGTGCAAAGCTTGACAATTCCAACACCCACTCTACTATCCTGCCAGTTGCCTCTGGATTTCTCAGAATGCGCTGCAGCAGAAAGCGAGTGATGACTGTAATCTCATGTGCTTGGAAGTAGTGACGCAGCTTCCTCGAGGTCATAAGGAGGCCGAAAAGCAATTCCTGCACTCCAGAGTATCTTGATCTAGCCCCCTGCAAA
This sequence comes from Elymus sibiricus, assembly GCA_039707655.1. Taxonomy (NCBI): domain Eukaryota; kingdom Viridiplantae; phylum Streptophyta; class Magnoliopsida; order Poales; family Poaceae; genus Elymus; species Elymus sibiricus. Next base: position 401,626,591 of record CM077666.1, read on the forward strand.
AGGGAACTAACAAAATACACGGGCTGCTGCACCACCTTCTACTTCGGCACCACTTGTTGATTGGCCTCATTTGCTTGCGATGTTCCTGACTTGTCGGCACCAGACTTTGCCGAAGAAGATTCTGGTTTTTTGCTGGACAGGCTTGCCGCGGCTGCTTCCTCGTCATCAACTTCCCTCTGAGCCACTAATGCAGCACTAGCCACTTGATTTGTTGCCGCAACATATAACAGCAACGGCTCTTGTGGTTTAGGTGCAACTAGTGTTGGCGTGGAGGAGAGGTATCTTTTCAAATCCTACAGCACGGCCTCCGCTTCCGGAGTCCATTTCATGGGCCTGCCTTTTTCAAAATCTTGAAAAACGGCAGGGCGCGCTCAGCAGACCTTGAAATGAATCTACTCAAGGCAGCAATGCAGCCGGCAAGACGCCGCACATCCTTGACGCTTTTTGGTGCTTGAATCTGCTCAATTGCATTGATCTTATCTGGATTTGCTTCAATTCCTCGTTGAGATACAAAGAATCCGAGAAGCTTGCCGGATGGAACGCCAAACACACACTTCTCGGGATTGAGTTTCAAATTGATTTTGCGCAAGTTTGCAAATGTTTCTTCTAAATCTTGAATGAGGGTTGATTTGTCCTTGGTTTTGACCACTATATCATCCATATATGCTTCCACATTCCTATTCAGCTAGGGCTCAAAACCAATCTGGACTGCTCTTGCGAATGTTGAACCAGCACTCTTTAACCCGAAAGGCATACGCACGAAGCAGTATGTGCCACATGGAGTAATGAATGCGGTTTTCTCCTCATCCTCCTTGGCCATGAATATCTGTTGGTACCCAGAATATGCATCAAGGAAGGAGAGTAAATCACACCCGGAAGTAGAGTCTACAATTTGATCGATGCGCGGCAAGGGGAAAGGATCCTTTGGACATGCTTTGTTGATATCAGTGTAGTCAATACAAAGTCTCCACTTTTCGTTTGCTTTGCGCACCATAACTGGATTTGCCAACCAAGTTGGATGTAGTACACCTCTAACCAAACCTGCTGCTTCAAGTTTCTTGATTTCCTCAGCAATGAACTGTTGCCGCTCCAAAGCATGCTTCCCGACCTTTTGCTTGACGGGCCGAGCGTGGGGACAGATGGCAAGGTGGTGCTCAATTACCTCCCTGGGAACACCGGGGATGTCAGATGGTCACCATGCGAACACATCGACGTTCGCCCGCATGAAGGCAATGAGCGCGCTTTCCTATTTGCTGTCAAGGGAGGCACTGATGGTGAAGGTACCGTCAGTGCCATCCTCCCTCGCCAGCACCTTTTTGGTTGCTGGTGAAGTAGCTTTGGATTTCTTACCGGCAGAGCACTCCGGCAAGTCTTCAACGGGCGCGCAGCACTCCGAAGAGGCGCGCTTCCCGGAATCCTTGTCTGGGGTCTTGCCGGACTTCTTGCTTTCCTTCTTCTTGGTAGGAGCTGGCGCCTTGGCGGCCTCTGCTACAACCGCATCTCGGTACATCTTATCGACGCAAATAACTGCATCTTTCTTGTCGGAGTTGATGGAAATGACACCCATCGGCCCTGGCATCTTCAACGTGTTGTATGCATAGTGAGACACTGCCATGAATTTTGCCAAGGCTGGGCGGCCAAGAATTCCATTATACGGCAAGGGGATCTTGACAACATCAAACACAATCTTTTCTGTTCTGTAATTCAATTCCCCCCAAGCGTCACCGGCAATGTAATCTTTCCCTTAGGCTGGCTTCTTCCCGGGTTTACTCCTTGAAACATGACTGTTTTCTCGAGTTCCTTGTCGGGAATCTGCAGCCTCTTGATTACTTCAGGAGAAATCAAGTATAGGCCGGCCCCACGTCAACTTACATTTTCGTGACCTGGAGGTTGCGAATTGTTGGGGAAACCAACAACGGCAAACACCCGACCGTGGTTGTGCGATCAGGGTGGTCCTCGGCATCGAAAATGATAGGCGTGTGAGACCACTTGAGCGGCTTTTGGGAGCCTATTGCCGGTTCTGCCGCATTAACCTCATGTGCCCACTACTTAAGTTGGCGATGAGAGGAGTGCAAAGATGCACCTCCGTCAACGCACATGGCCTCAGTTGCCTTCTGGAATTCTTGTTCACTGGACTCTCCGTCGTCCTCTTCCTCTTCACTTCCATCATTTTCCTCTTTCTTTTCGCGGTCTCTAGCAGGTTTCTCTTTTTGCTGCTTGGCCTTGCAGCAACGGCCTCCTCGACCACCATGGCCCTTTTTGCCGGATCCACCGGCACCATCTTGACCCTTTTCTTTGTCACGTTTTTCATATTCAGCCTTCTATTTTTCAACAAGGTGCTCGACTTGTCAGCACTCTTGGAGATCGTGGCCCTTGGTGCGGTGAATCTTGCAGTACGCCCCATCAAACTTGCCGGCCTTCTCATTTCCCACCACCTCATGGCAAGTGGCGCATATAGCAGCCTCCTTGCCGGAGTTCTCAGTCTTAGCTTTCTTGGCAGACTCAGAGTTGCCGGAGCCCTCAACGGCCATAACAGTTTGGCCTTTGCGCTTCTTGTTGCGCTTTCGGCCCTTCTTCCTCGGGGTGGCAGCATCATCGTCTTCGGAATCTACCTTGGCACCAGCGTCCTCCACGGGAAGCCTTCTTCCTTCCTCAGCGCGTGCGCACTTATCCGCCAATGTATAGAGTTCGTTAACGGTTTTGGGCAGCTTGACGTTCATCTTCTCGCGCATCCTCCGATTGCGCACATTCATGTGAAAGGCGGCAATGATGGCTGCGGGGTGCACATCTGGAATGTTGCGGTGTACACGGCTGAATCTCTGAATGTACTTGCGCAGAGTTTCGCCATCTCTTTGCGGAATCACCTGCAGGTCGCTGGGCTGTCCAGGGGCCTTGTGGCCTCCGATAAAGGCACCAACAAACTCATTACAGAGATCTGCCCATGAAGAAATGGAGTTCTCCAGCAAGTTCATCAACCAAGATCTCACATTGGGCATCAACACCGACAAAAAGTAGTTGGCGAGGATTTTCTCATCTCTTCCTCCGGCAGCTTGCACGGCAATCGTGTAGATGCCCAGAAACTCTGCCGGGTTCAGCTTGCCGTCGTACTTTTCTGGTACTTCTGGCTTGAAGGCCCGGACGGACGGCCATCGGACTTGCCGCAGCTCACGGGTGAAGGCAGGACATCAAACCTCGTAAGGCAGATATCCGGCAACCCCTAGCGCAGGCTCATCTACGATGGGGCCGTTGCGCGCGTCGGATTGACGGCACGCCTCCCGGCACCATTCGATGGTTGTGCGGGCATCCTCTACCTGCCTGTCTCGCAGCACTTGCTGCTGATCTTGCCGCGCTCGCGGATCCGAAGAGGCCATCAACATTTCGTCGGTCTCGAAAGATCGTTGAGCTTGCCGCGGTTGTTGGCGTTGCTGCTGTTGAGACTGTTGTCGCTGGGGTGATTGCACCGTTAGTGCAGCACCATCAACGCGGCCACCAGTTGGAGCTACTGGTGCTTTTTGCGGACGCCACGAGGGCTCCGCCTGCTGTGACTTGCTCGCTTCGGCAAACCCAATCAGGCTCTGGATGGTGGCTCTCCATTCATCCATTTTCTCTGCTGCCGGAGGGAAGTTCAGCAGCATTTGGGCTCTCGCCATCGCCTCTGCTGCTGTGGCTGGCATGGCCGAAAGCGAAGAGCGTGACGTCGCTCTACTCCTGGCAGAGCCAGCAGGAGCGTGTGGCACCCCCGGCTCAGAGAGACCGGAACACCCCGTATTCCAGCCCAGAGATCAAGTCTTCTGGAATACGACACTTTTTGGCATAGAACAAATCAGCTCTTTATTATAAATAAACGGGGTACAAGGGTCCGATATTACAAAGGTTACAGGGACACGACGACACTTCGCCTGCTAAGGTAGTTCTATGCTGGCAGCGGAACAACTCGTAGCGGAATAACTTCTAGCAGCGGAACGGCGACAACAGTGGTGAACTCCACTCCGCAGGGATTCTGGCTGGAACGCATCCTAGAGCGCAACCTCGGGGTCCACGACAAACAAGCAATCACGGCATCACCTGCAATCTGGCATGACACGCCAGGTGAGTACTTTGAATGTACTCGCAAGCTCACAGCAACCAAAGCAATCAAGACATACAACAGCATGGCATTTATAGGTTAATCATCAAAGATGAACACGATACTACTAGAACAACATGAGCATGGCAACAACATGAGCATGGCAACAACATATAATTCATGATATGAACAGGATGATACTAGCACTAGCATGCACGGGGGTCGAAATTTAAGGTCTCATGGACCAACTTACTCTGCTCGGAGGTTGTCTCGTAACCACCAACTTACCATCGTGATCATCACACGACCACACGGAGCTTGATCTCTACCTGTGATCATCGCATGACCACATAAAGATCAACCAACTTCTTTTCTCATCGAACCGGGGTTGTTTATTATTCAGATTATTATTTCTGTTGACCCATAGTGTGACCTACTAAGAACTGTGTCCATGACCGAGGACGCGGCTATCGATAGATTATACACTCTGCAGAGGTTAGTACACTGTACCCACACTACGGAACTCATGGCCTCGTGCTCCCATTCGGGTGGACCAACGACGTTGCGACAAAACCAATCTATTGCATGACACTCTCCCGGCCACTCCGACAAACTCCCCTTTGGGCTATGTCCTGGGTGACCCTGATGTCAACATGTGACATCCGCCACCTCTGTGGCTGCCACCGTCGTGGCCAAACAAAACTGTCCCAAACGGGGACTTGAGCTCAATACCAAAACTGGGTACACAAGGCTTATGGCCGCCTACCTGATCAGGGTAGCGCGCGCACATAACCTTCCCTAGTATGAGGCACCGGCGAGAGGCATGACAATAGACCGCATTAGGGCCTCCCATAAGGCAAGTGTGGCTGCACTGGTTAGCTCGATTCGGTGGCACCATGACTTAGCCAACAGATTTGTTCAAGTTCGATTAATGTTAGGTTCAACTTGAATGGTGATGAGCTGAGTCACAGTAAAATAATATGACAATGCATATGAGTATGATATCAATGCAACCATGGATGGCTAACATAACCTTTTCACAACATAGTATCAACAAAGCTAAATCATTTATCTACGAGATGCAAATGATCATGGCATAATGACGATCATGACTATCACAAGTATTTTCATAACAAACCCTAACTATTCAAATGAGCATATCGTTATCGCTAGCATCGGAAGGTAAATCTAAGAACTAACATGATAAAAATAACACTAGCAAATAATCATTTAGCTTACTAGATGCAAATGAACAGGGCATTAGAACGAGCATGGATTCACAAGCATATATTATTCACAAAATAATTAAATGAGCAAACAATCATTTAAATATTCAAGTGGAAACCATGGCTACTGCAATGCCATCATGCAAGTGGCTGTTGTGTCTTGCCTAGGGATGAAGGAACCATCGGGGAGAGGTGCGATGAACTCGCGGAAAGAATCGCCGGAAAAGTTTCCCTCTCGGCGGAGCTGTTTTAAGGGCAAGGGAAAAATGGTCATTTTCACAGTATGACAACCTCAGGAAAATGATACCATCGGAAAGGGCTCGACGAACTGAGATCGTGGGCTTTGGAATCACCTGAATTGGAGTTACGGTTGTCGAGTTACGGCCGTTCGTTCGTTAAGCAGAAAAAGAATTAAAAATTGTCCATTTCTGGCCTTAACGGACGAACGTCCGCTAATTAAGGGTTTCGGTGCCGGGCTGAAAAAGAGAAAGCGCACTCTGAGAAATACGTCTACGAAGTACTGAAAGCGTAGTTTCAACCGAAAACGCACCAGAGTACGCTTTCAATAACAAAAACGTATTTTACCGAAATGCGCCTCCACTTAACCCGACGTGCGGGACGGCCGGGGACTTATTAGGCTGACTGGTGGGACCCGCATTGACTTCTCTCTCCTCCTGCTCTTCTTCTCCTTCCTCGCGACGAATAGAGGCAGAGGCGAGGCCGCACGGCGCCGGCGCTGGCCCCGGTGGCTCCGGCCATCTCCGGCCGAGGAGGAGACACCGACGGGCTCGGGACGGAGTACCGCGCCCCTCTGGCCCAAGCACGGCCGCCGAAGAGGGCTGGGACCGCGGCGGCTAGGAGACCCGCAGGCGAGGCCGTCGGCCGGCCTTGGTTTCGGACGTGTGCTTGTCCCCGAGATGTACTGAGTATAGGGGAAGGTCCGCCAGGTCTTGGCGGTGCTATGGCCGCCAGAGAGAGGGAGGGGAAAGAGCCACTGGCTCAAATTTGAGAAGAAGACCGCGGCGGCCATTGCAGCAGTGGTGATCGAGGAGGGGCTCCAGGGCTCAAAGGAGAGGGTGGGGAGGGCTAAGGGAGTGAGGGGAGGAGGATGGTGAGCTCGGGAGAGGCTCGGGTGGGTATAAATAGACAAGGCGGAGGTGGTGCCGCCCCCGGATGTCGCCGCGGCCGGATGGAGTGTGCTCTGGCGACGTTCGCGTACGCGTGCGCATGCGCGGAGGGGTTGAGGGCGACGGGAGAGCGCTAGTGGAGTGGCAGAACAGAGCAGACGCGGGCGGCGCGGAGTTCGGTCGGCCACTCGACCACTGTGCGCACATGGCTGCGGCCACCGTGGCGCGAGGAGGGCGAGGAGGAGGGGGCCAGGGCGGGAGAGTGAGCGTGAGGCTGCCACGAAGCTCTGAGACACGATGAGACGCGCGAGAACGGGCAGGAGGAAGACGCCCGAAGCAAAACGCTAACCAGAGCACGCCCAACGCTGGCAAACAGCGTGGTCACCGCGTGCACAGGCGCACGCGGTGCGCTCTGGCCAATTAAAACATGTCTAGCGCATAGTCCTTGCTGAGTGGGTCCTCCCTGAAGTGATAGCTCGAATAAATCTACTGTGGGTTGATGGGAAGGTTCAGCTAAAGTTTGATGTAGCAAACTTTGACCAATAGCTGTGGTAAAATGGTTTGGTTAAATGGTCAAATAAGATGTCACACAGGTTTAGGGTAGGAAGGACTATAATACTTTGAATTTTGAAATGATTTGGACCAGTATTTAACATAGTTGCTTTACAACTGCCAAATCTGGTCCAGAAGCTAGATCAGGAAGTATCACTCACATCATTGCTTGGGTTGAGCTGAAAATTGGTGGAGGATTATTATTTGGGCATATGAAGGTGTCATAAAAATTTCATTCCATTTGGATAAGTATAAATGGTACTTCCTTCACAATGATCCATACTGGACAGAAACTTGGGGGAGTTTTGTGGAGCAAATGTCTTGGCAAAATAATGTGAGTTTTGGCAGTCTCACATTATTTAGGGATATTTAGGTCCTGGATTAATTTCATAATTTTTGAAGCAATATAAAATATAGTTGCTTCACAAACTGAAATTGTGACCAGAAACCAAGATTTGAAGGTGTGCTCACAGATATTTTTGGATGGAGGTGAAATTTTGTGGAAAGTAATTATTTGATCATATGGATGATTTCCCAAAATTTCAACTCATTTGGATAAGCCTAGCTAGTCCTTCCTTCACAAAGCTTCTCTCTGGACAGAAACTTTGGAAATTTGCTGAGGAAGATTTACTAGGCAAATGAAGTTGAATTTTGGCATGTGGCAATTATTTGGGTAGGAAAGAGTTCACAAAAATTTTGAGGGCAATCAATAAAAGCTAAATAGCACTTCCTTCACAAAGTGCCATTCTGGACAGAATGGAAAATGAATATTCCTGAATTATTTTTGAACTAGGCAAGGATGGGTTTGGACATATTTGTGGAAGATACGATCCAAAGAATTTATGAGAATTTTTTGGGAATTTTGTGGAAGACAAAAATATAGGTTGCCTCACAACCTAAAGCAAAAAGTGTTATTCCTTTAATAGAAAAAGGAATATTCCCAATAAATAAATATTGGGATTGGGCTAAGATGGAAATGACATGGACTTAGGATAGATTTGAGAGTGACAAGCCACTAGGAAGTGGCAGGAGAGAAGATCTTCCCAGGTTTCCAGACCACCTTGCCATGGAAAAAAGGAACTCCAAATAAAAAAATTCGAAGAAATCCAAAAGAAAAAGAAAGGGCCAAAAATTGGGGTGTTACAAACCTACCCCCCTTACGATAAATCTCGTCCTCGAGATTTGGTTGCTCAGGGAACAAGTATGAATATACTGACTTAAGGAAACCGTTTCCAACTCGGGTATCCTTTTTCCTTCATATGATGTTCCCACTGAATTTCATTTAACTGACTGCCTTGCTCTGGGGTGGTTTGCTTCACCGTATCCATATTCTGACAGACCTTCCTTCATATGTTCATCCTTGCTCTGACTTCAATTCTTTTATGTCTGCTGCCTTGTCTGATATTATCATGACCGGGATTTCCATAAGTCCAGGAGTGAGGTCCCTATTGACGTGACATTCTTATATCCAGCACTGATAGTATGAATGGAGTCGGGAACAAATTTTCTCGGTGGACATGAAACATTTATTCCTTGCATCGGGTTACTAGAGTAGATGCATGTCCTCCGGGTTCAAAACAATGCTGAGAATCATAGCCATTCTCTTGGCGGGATCTGACTGCTGGAAGGTAGTTCTGAATTACCTTGGCTGGCTCCACTGTCTTGAATCCGTACCGATGATTCGACTGTCACCTTGATATGAGGTCCTTACAAACAGAGTAGACCCCTTGGGTGTGTGTTCATGGTGATCAATACAGAATCAGACTATCTTGGGTATCCATACCATGTTGTTCATGCAACTATTATCATACCTGTATTGCCAGGCTTGCTCCTTCATTATTGTTCTCTTTTTCTGAATCTTTTGCTGAAAGAGCTTGGCCATAAATATCTTTAATTCTTCGTGTGACCATAGGTATTGTCAGGTGTAACATTCCAGCAATCATACCTTATCCTTATCCTCAGGCAGTGCAGCAACATTTAACTGGCAAGTTCATCATCTCTCGAGCTTTAACTGTAGGGCAATGATCATCCGAACCTTTGCATGAAATCAGCAAATAAATCAGTAGCCACCAGAACGGTCTTTACAACTCAGATCTGGGACATTGCTGAAATAACTCAACCATGGCTCACGACGGCTGAAAAGCAGCTCAGAGCGTGAAACAGTGTTGATAAGAAGAATGTAGCATTTCCCTAAGACGGCCGAAGAACAGCTCAGAGCACAGGGTCACTGCTACAAAAAGAAAGTCAACAGCTGCCCGAGACGGCCGAAAAGCAGCTCAGAACACGGGCCAGTTGTTGAAAAGAGAAATATAAAGGCGGCATCCACCCTGGATGGCCAAAAGCAGCTCAGAACACAGGCGTGGTGCCGTTACCAGGAAAAAGGTAGGCAAGGGTTCATCATGATCATATACCAGGTTCACAGTTATTTGTATAGTTCTCACTGTTGTGGTCAATCATTTATGACAGTGACAAGGGTTAACAATATCACCTTGTCGGGCATGAGGAAGCTGGCCTTGATATCCACTATCAGGATTGTTGTCAGACATTGCATCACACTGAGGTGTATATTCTTCCTCTTACATAATTCATGTGGTTATCGGATTCTCATTATGCTTGCATCATCGTTCGAGTGACTTGAATGACCTTGGCAGCATGCCCACAATATATATGGAAGGGTGTGTAGCTGAGCAGTTGATTCCTGAGGCATACACTTGGGTCCTGACTGATTCTTGCTTCTGACAAAATTGTTGTGGATCTGATCCTTGAGAGGCACTGCCATATACTGCCAAATCACTGTGTAACATCTTGATGACTGTTGGTAGTGCCGTACTGACGAAGATTGGATAGCTTGTGTTGGAAGCCATCTGAGAGTATCGTGCTGAGGAAGACTGAATAGCTTGTGCTTGAAACTTTTGCCGGGATAGTGTGCTGAAGAAGACTGGGTATCGTACCTCAAAAGTTTCTTCTCCTGGTTGCTTACTGGAGAAGATTTGGTGCCTTATGCTGGAAGCTTTCTGCAGTGGTTTACCGAAGAAGACTGGGTGTCTTACACTGGAAGTTATCCACATATCGTACTGAGGAAGACTACGGAACCTTGCGTCGTAAGCTTCCCTGGTAGCGTGCGGAGGAAGATTGGGTTGCTTATACCAGAAGCTTTTCTCTATAGTGTGCAGACTGAATGCCATATATACATATGCCCTTGATATTCCTCTGACTGGAAATGTACTGTTGTCTTGCACAAAAATTGTCTTCCAGCAAGTTCATTACAATTGTGATGGTTGCCCACTGAGGTAAACTTGATGCTGATGGTCAATCCAGGATAGCATTTGCATTCAGATCAGATATTTCCAATATAATGCCGTCCACGGATAACTCCATACTGTTTAGCTGAGCTTCCAAATATTTGAATCCCTCACTGATTCTTCAAGTCCGGTGTCGGTTGATGAGCAACTTTCATAAGGGGAAAATAAGGTAACACCGAAGGCCCAAAGAAAGAAACAAAAGAAACGACTGAACAAAAGCACACACAGCATTAAGATTACATACAAGCAACATCACATTTTATAGCTATTCACCTCACTATGCATGCCTACTTAAGCACACAATTCTCGAGGGAACTCCGGTACTACGATCTAACATGCTGTGACGGTGTGCACGAAAGTGGATCAGCGTGTGGAGGGATTGGTGTAAATGGAGCTACACCAAGCGCTGGCTCAGCACCGGATGCATCTGGACGGCTTAGGGATGAGGTCGGACTCAGTGATCATGTAGCGAGACACGGATGTCACGGCCACATCATCATCAAGCGGACGGACGGAACCCGTACCCGTCCAGGGAATGGGTGATAGGGTAGGATCATGGTGGAAAGCAGGGTCTGCTGGCATTGCCCTTTTCTGGTAACAAATACCAGTAAGGGTTGCCAAAGAGGTGGGTTGGATGGCAAGATCCGGGGTAGAAACATGTCTACCTCCGAAACGATAGGTGTGGCTGAAGAGAAAAATAAAATTGGTGTGATACATGTGCATCAATCCTGCAAGAGATCGACATCGCAAGGTACCTCGGCATCACTCCGCTGGGACAGAGATGACACCAAACACCAAAGGGCAAGTATGCAAAGCTGGAGGGTGCAGGTAGTGGATCGAAACCGATACCACCTACACTCACAAGATCAACCGTTAACGACAAGATAATAAGTCTACATGCATGCTATGCAGCAAACAAATGCAACAACCAAATGCAACAAGCAAGCTGGATTCTGAACTACCGGTTTCTAACACTCGCGCTGACTAGGGCGTCCTACAGCCAGACCGGCTCTGATACCAAGCCTTGTGGCACCCCCGGCTCAGAGAGACCGGAACACCCCGTATTCCAGCCCAGAGATCAAGTCTACTGGAATACGGCACTGCTTGGCATAGAACAAATCAGCTCTTTATTATAAATAAACGGGGTACAAGGGTCCGATATTACAAAGGTTACAGGGACACGGCGACACTTCGCCTGCTAAGGTAGTTCTATGCTAGCAGCGGAACAACTCGTAGCGGAATAACTTCTAGCAGCGGAACGGCGACAACGGTGGTGAACTCCACTCCACAGGGACTCTGGCTGGAACGCATCCTAGAGCGCAACCTCGGGGTCCTCGACAAACAAGCAATCACGGCATCACCTGCAATCTGGCATGACACGCCAGGTGAGTACTTTGAATGTACTCGCAAGCTCACAGCAACCAAAGCAATCAAGACATACAACAGCATGGCATTTACAGGTTAATCATCAAAGATGAACATGATACTACTAGAACAACATGAGCATGGCAACAACATATAATTCATGATATGAACAGGATGATACTAGCACTAGCATGCATGGCGGTCGACATTTAAGGTCTCATGGACCAACTTACTCTGCTCAGAGGTTGTCTCATAACCACCAACTTACCATCGTGATCATCACACGACCACACGGAGCTTGATCTCTACCTGTGATCATCGCATGACCACATAAAGATCAACCAACTTCTTTTCTTATCGAACCGGGGTTGTTTATTATTCAGATTATTATTTCTGTTGACCCATAGTGTGACCTACTACGAACTGTGTCCATGACCGAGGACGCGGCTATCGATAGATTATACACTCTGTAGAGGTTAGTACACTGTACCCACACTACGGAACTCATGGCCTCGTGCTCCCATTTGGGTGGACCAATGACGTTGCGACAAAACCAATCTATTGCATGACACTCTCCCGGCCACTCCGACAAACTCCCCTTTGGGCTATGTCCTAGGTGACCCTGATGTCAACATGTGACATCCGCCACCTCTGTGGCTGCCACCGTCGTGGCCAAACAAAATTGTCCCAAACGGGGACCTGAGCTCAATACCAAAACTGGGTACACAAGGCTTATGGCCGCCTACCTGATCAGGGTAGCGCGCGCACATAACCTTCCCTAGTATGAGGCACTGGCGAGAGGCATGACAATAGACCGCATTAGGGCCTCCCATAAGGCAAGTGTGGCTGCACTGGTTAGCTCGATTCGGTGGCACCATGACTCAGCCAACAGATTTGTTCAAGTTCGATTAATGTCAGGTTCAACATGAATGGTGATGAGCTGAGTCATAGTAAAATAATATGACAATGCATATGAGCATGATATCAGTGCAACCATGGATGGGTAACATAACCTTTTAACAACATAGTATCAACAAAGATAAATCATTTATGCTACGGGATGTAAATGATCATGGCATAATGACGATCATGACTATCACAAGTATTTTCATAACAAACCCTAACTATTCAAATGAGCATATCATTATCGCTAGCATCGGAAGGTAAATCTAAGAACTAACATGATAAAAATAACACTAGCAAATAATCATTTAGCATACTAGATGCAAATGAACAAGGCATAAGAACGAGCATGGATTCACAAGCATATATTATTCACAAAATAATTAATTGAGCAAACAATCATTTAAATATTCAAGTGGAAACCATGGCTACTGCAATGCCATCATGCAAGTGGCTGTTGTGGCTTGCCTGGGGATGAAGGAACCATCGGGGAGAGGTGCGATGAACTCGCGGAAAGAATCGCCGGAAAAGTATCCCTCTCGGCGGAGCTGTTTTAAGGGCAAGGGCAAAATGGTCATTTTCACAGTGTGACAACCTCATGAAAATGATACCATCGGAACGGGCTCGACGAACTGAGATCGTGGGCTTTGGAATCACCTGAATCGGAGTTACGGTTGCCGAGGTACGGCCGTTCGATCGTTAGGCAGAAAAATAATTAAAAAGTGTCCATTTCTGGCCTTAACGGACGAACGTCCGCTAATTAAGGGTTTTGGTGCCGGGCTGAAAAAGAGAAAGCGCACTCTAAGAAATACGTCTACGAAGTACTGAAAGCGTAGTTTCAACCGAAAACGCACGAGAGTACGCTTTCAATAAACGAAAACGTATTTTACCGAAATGCGCCTCCACTTAACCCGACGTGCGGGACCAGCCGGGGACTTATTAGGCTGACTGGTGGGACCCGCATTGACTTCTCTCTCCTCCTGCTCTTCTTCTCCTTCATCGCGACGAACAGAGGCAGAGGCGAGGCCGCGCGGCGCCGGCGCTGGCCCCGGTGGCTCCGGACATCTCCGGTCGAGGAGGAGGCACCGGCGGGCTCGGGACGGAGCACCGCGCCCCTCTGGCCCAAGCACGGCCGCCGAAGAGGGCTGGGACCGCGGCGGCTAGGAGACCCGCAGGCGAGGCCGTCGGCCGGCCTTGGTTTCGGACGTGTGCTTGTCCCCGAGATGTACTGAGTATAGGGGAAGGTCCGCCAGGTCTTGGCGGTGCCATGGCCGCCGGAGAGAGGGAGGGGAAAGAGCCACTGGCTCAAATTTGAGAAGAAGACCGCGGCGGCCATTGCAGCAGTGGTGGTCGAGGAGGGGCTCCAGGGCTCAAAGGAGAGGGTGGGGAGGGCTAAGGGAGTGAGGGGAGGAGGATGGAGAGCTCGGGAGAGGCTCGGGTGGGCTTAAATAGCCAAGGCAGAGGTGGTGCCGCCCCCGGATGTCGCCGCGGCCGGATGGAGTGTGCTCTGGCAACGTCCGCGTACGCGTGCGCACGCGCGGAGGGGTTGAGGGCGACGGGAGAGCGCTAGTGGAGTGGCAGAACAGAGCAGACGCGGGCGGCGCGGAGTCCGGTCGGCCACTCGACCACTATGCGCATGCGGCCGCGGCCACCGTGGCATGAGGAGGGCGAGGAGGAGGGGGCTAGGGCGGGAGAGTGAGCGCGAGGCTACCACGAAGCTCTGAGACATGATGAGATGCGCGAGAACGGGCATGAGGAAGACGCCTGAAGCAAAACGCCAACCAGAGCACGCCCAACGCTGGCAAACATTGTGGTCACCGCATGCACAGGAGCACGCGGTGCGCTCTGGCCAATTAAAACATGTCTAGCGCATAGTCCTTGCTGAGTGGGTCCTCCCTGAAGTGATAGCTCGAATAAATCTACTGTGGGTTGATGGGAAGGTTCAGCTAAAGTTTCATGTAGCAAACTTTGACCAATAGCTGTGGTAAAATGGTTTGGTTAAATGGTCAAATAAGATGTCACACAGGTTTAGGGTAGGAAGGACTATAATACTTTGAATTTTGACATGATTTGGACCAGTATTTAACATAGTTGCTTTACAACTGCCAAATCTGGTCCAGAAGCTAGATCAGGAAGTAGCACTCACATGATTGCTTGGGTTGAGCTGAAAATTGGTGGAGGATTATTATTTGGGCATGTGAAGGTGCCATAAAAATTTCATTCCATTTGGATAAGTATAAATGGTACTTCCTTCACAATGATCCATACTGGACCGAAACTTGGGGGAGTTTTATGGAGCAAATGGCTTGGCAAAATAATGTGAGTTATGGAATTATCACATTATTTAGGGATATTTAGGTCCTGGATTAATTTCATATTTTTTGAAGCAATATAAAATATAGTTGCTTCACAAATTGAAATTGTGACCAAAAACCAAGATTTGAAGGTGTGCTCACAGATATTGTTGGATGGAGGTGAAATTTTGTGGAGAGTAATTATTTTATCATATGGATGATCTCCCAAAATTTCAACTCATTTGGATTAGCCTAGCTAGTCCTTCCTTCACAAAGCTTCTCTCTGGACAGAAACTTTGGAAATTTGCTGAGGATGATTTACTAGGCAAATGAAGTTGAATTTTGGCATGTGGCAATTATTTGGGTAGGAAAGAGTTCCCAAAATTTTTGAGGGCAATCAAGAAAAGCTAAATAGCACTTCCTTCACAAAGTGCCATTCTGGACAGAATGGAAAATGAATATTCCTGAATTATTTTTGAACAAGGCAAGGATGGGTTTTGACATATTTGTGGAAGATACGATCCAAAGAATTTATGAGAATTTTGTTGGAATTTTTTGGAAGACAAAAATATAGGTTGCCTCACAACCTAAAGCAAACAGGGTTATTCCTTTAATAGAAAAAGGAATATTCCCAATAAATAAATATTGGGATTGGGCTAAGATGGAAATGACATGGCCTTAGGATAGATTTGAGAGTGACAAGCCACTAGGAAGTGGCAGGAGAGAAGATCTTCCCAGGTTTCCAGACCACCTAGACACGGAAAAAAGGAACTCCAAATAATTTTTTTTGAAGAAATCCAAAAGAAAAAGAAAGGGCCAAAAATCGGGGTGTTACAGAGCGCCATCGCGGTCTTGCTGTCGCGGCGCATGATCAGCAGTAGGTCGCCGTGGGGATCCGGAACCTGATCGAGAGGGGTCTTGCCGTGAGGTCGCCGCTGCCTGGAGTTGTTGGCGCCGCTCGAAGTTGCGCTATGCCTATTGTGCGAGGGGCGTGGCGTCTGTCCTGAAGCAGCATCTCTGGGTGCCGCTGCAGCAGGGTCTTGGCTCGCGCCGGCCCGGGCATTGCTGCTCCGGTGGCTGCGTTCGTCGGTGCGGCGAGGAGGAGGAGGAAGACGTCGATCTGCTCCGCCTGCGCCGTCTCGACTTTGTTCACCAGAGGATCGAGGAAGTCGACCGCCTCCAGCGCGCTCGTCTCCTGCACCGACCACAGTGGGCAGGGCGACCGCGCCACCTATGCTGGTCGTGCCAACTGCGGTATCCGCACCACCCGCAGTGGCTGCGCCGCCTGCGGATACGCGCGAAGGGGCCATCGTCGTGATGCCCTTCTTCTTGGGGGCCATCGACGACGAGGAGAACGGTGATGAAGCTGATGAAGCTGACGCGCAATCCACTGATTCAGGTTCACGCAAGCGATCCCCCTACCTGGCGCGCCAAAGATGTCGTGGGTACGACCATCTATGGGGCCATCTAGCCCCTTGTGGTTCGGCTGGGGAGATCAATGTGCACAAAGAGCAGAATCAATGGAGAGCGCAAGGGATTTACCTAGGTTCGGGCCACTGAGAAGCGTAAAACCCTACTCCTGCTTTGGTGTATTGGATGTGTGAGAGCACAGGTACAAGGAGCGCTTCTCTCGGCAAGGTGCGGAGAGAGCAGCTACGCATGCAAGACGTGCTCGTGTTTGAAAAAGGATCCGAATCCCTCTAACTGTTGCCCTGGCCCTCCTTTTATAGCTCTAGGGGTTACCACAGTGGCAAAACAGTAATTACAATTCGATTAGATAGCAAACAGTGCTACCATACCTAACTCTGCCAGTTTAGGACAAAAGCATTAAATGCTCCGTTAGGTGTCGTGTGGAGAGGCAGCCCCGTCAAGGTTTCTGCACCGCTCGCCCAACTACCTCGTATTGTTTTGACACGCCTCCTGGACAGGTGTCATTAAAGGCAAAGCTTCTCCCTGCATGCCGACACGTGCCCGACAAATCTAACCAACCAGCCTGCGCGGTCGACACCTCACAGATTAGCGACTAGCCGCCCGGTGAGGTGGAGCGCTGACGAGCTGACGAAAGCTTGCCGGCACGGAGCTTGCCAGGTCTTCACCTTGTCGGTTCGACCTTGCCCAGCAAGGAATGTCTTCACCCTCTTCACTAGTTGAGTGCTTGTCGATGCTTCGTCTTGAGCTTCTCTCCAGTAGCTTCTGCAACTAAATTTTTGAATCTTGTCGTGTGGCAAGTTCTGGCAAGCCTTGGCTGGCAGGGAGGCTGCAACTGTCTGTGCATAAGTCAGGGTATAAAATACCCATGTTTTATACACCGACAGTGACATAGTATTTGTGGCTCAGCCACCGTTCATCATTTTCATACATGTTACGCTAGCATCATTGCACATCCTGGTACACTGCCAGAGGCATTCATATAGTCATATTTTTGTTCTAGTATCGAGTTGTAATTTTGAGTTGTAAGTAAATAGAGGTGTGATGATCATCATTATTAGAGCATTGTCCCAGTGAGCAAAGGATGATGGTGGCTATGATTCCCCCACAAGTCGGGATGAGACTCCGGCCGAAAATTAAAAACAAAAGAGGCGAAAAAGAGCCATGAAAAAAAATATAAAGGAAAAAAAAAAGAAAAAAAGAAAAAGAAAAAAATAAATGAGAGAAAAAGAGAGAAGGGGCAATGTTACTATCTTGTTCCACACTTGGGCTTCAGAGTAGCACCATGTTTTTCATATAGAGAGTCTCCTATTTTGTCACTTTCATATACTAGTGGGAATTTTTCATTATAGAACTTGGCTTGTATATTCCGATGATGGGCTTCCTGAGCAAGCAAGTTGGATACACACCCACTTAGTTTTCATGTTGAGCTTTCATACACTTATAGCTCTTAGTGCATCCGTTGCATGGCAATCCCTACTCCTCGCATTGACATCAATTGATGGGCATCTCCATAGCCCATTGATTAGCCTCGTTGATGTGAGACTTTCTCCATTTTTGACTTCTCCTATTTATCTCTATCACCATACTCTATTCCACCCATAGTGCTATATCCATGGGTTGCGCTCATGTATTACGTGGGAGTTGAAAAAGCTGAAGCGCGTTAAAAAGTATGAACCAATTGCTTGGCTAAAACCGGGGTTGTTCATGATAAATACTTTGTGTGAAGAATATGGAGCATGACATGATTATATGATTTTGTGGGGATAACGTTCTTTAGCATTTTTATTTTGAAAGAGAAGATTGTTTGCTAGTATGCCTGAGTATTGATGTCTTTATATCAAATTATAGACTATTGCTTTGAATCATTTGAATCTTATTATTCATACCGTAAGAGAGAGATTACATGATGAAACATGATAGGTAGCATTCCACATCAAAAAATCTGTTTTTATCATTTACCTACTCGAGGACGAGCAGGAATTAAGCGTGGGGATGCTTGATACGTCTCCAACGTATCTATAATTTTTTATTGTTCCATGCTATTATATTATCAATCTTGGATGTTTTTATATGCAATTGTATGCAATTATATATCATTTTTTGGGACTAACCTATTAACCCAGTGCCTAGTGCCAGTTGCTGTTTTCTGCTTGTTTTTGGCTTTTCAGAGAAACAGTACCAAATGAAGTCCAAATGCCACGAAACTTTTTGGAGATTTTTTTCTGGACAAAAGAAAGCTGGGACGCTTCGGGAGGAGGCCAGAAGCCCCACAGGGGCTTCACAAGGCACTAGGGCGCGCCCTAGTGGGGCGGCGTAGTACCTTGTGGGGCCCACGTGAATCCTTTTGACCTAATTCCACTTCTATAAATTCACAAATATTGGGAAACCCCCAGAGAGCCAGAAGAGAAAACCTTTCTGCCGCCGCAAGCTTCTGTTCTTCCACGATCCCATCTGGAGGCCTTTTCCGGTACTCTGCCGGAGGGGGAATCGATCACAGAGGGCTTCTACATCAACCTTGCTGCCCTTCTAATGATGTGTGAGTAGTTTACCACAGACCTACGGGTCCATAGCTAGTATCTAGATGGCTTCTTCTCTCTCCTTGATCTTCAGTACAATGTTCTCCTCGATGTTCTTGGAGTTCCATCTGATGTAATCTTCTTTTGCGGTGTATTTGTTGGGATCCGATGAATTGTGAGTTTATGATCAGATTATTCATGAGAAATATTTGAGTCTTCTCTGAAATCTTTTATGCATGATTGTTATAGCTTTGTATTTCTCTTCGATCTATCGGTTTAGTTTGGCCTACTAGATTGATTTATCTTGCAATGGGAGAGGTGCTTTGTGATAGGTTCAATCTTGCGGTGCTCAATCCCAGTGACAGAAAGGGACATGACACGTATTTGTATTGTTGCCATTAAGGATTAAAATATGAGGTTTATTCATATTGCTTGAATTTGCTTCTCTACATCATGTCATCTTGCTTAAGGCGTTACTCTGTTTGATACTTAATACCCTAGGTGCATGCTGGACAGCGGTCGATGGGTGGAGTAATAGTAGTAGATGCAGGCAGGAGTCGGTCTACTTGTCTCGAACGTGATGCCTATATACATGATCATTGCCATGAATCCGTCATAATTATTTGCTTTTCTATCAATTGCCCAACAATAATTTGTTTACCCACCGTATGCTTATGTGCTCAAGAGAGAAGCCTCTAGTGAAAACTATGGTCCCCGGGTCTATCTTTATCATATAAAAAACCTAAAAATACCTTGCTGCAATTTATTTACTTTTATTTTAATTAGTAATTTAGTTTATCTATTTACCTCGATCTGATTTAATCCTTGCAAATAACCGCTAAGAGGATTGACAACCCTCTTATTTGCGTTGGGTGCAAGTGTTTGCTCTTGTGTGTGCAGGTGCGCTTAACGGAATTTTGCTTGGTTCTCCTACTGGATTGATAACCTTGGTTCTTAACTGAGGGAAATACTTATCTCTACTGTACTGCATCATCCTCTCCTCTTCGGGGAAATACCAACGCAGACTACAAGTAGCAAGCGTCAATGGCCAGTGTGCTATCAATTAATCACATTTCAGATTGGCAAATAAAGAGACACGATTTAAATAACATTAACATAATATGGCATAGTTCATAGTTATGACATAGCAGGATATGACATTGTGCTGGAGTGGGTAGTTTCACCACACCACTGGATTACAGATCAAGAACACAAGCATGCATGCACTCTAAAGAAGATCACCGTTCCTCTGTTTAGTTTAATTTACATGGTGTGAATAAGGAACTAGGTTGTACAACTAAAAACTGAAATTGAGAAGGACAAACTTATGTTTATGAACTTCTTCATAATTAACTTTAAACATGCAATTTGATGCAAACGCGAAAAATAAACAGTAGTTGCAGTCATGTCTATCCAAATATACACGACAAAGTTTGAAGGCTCGAGAAGGACAAACTTTTGTTAGTAGTGAAGACCCGCTCTATAAAGCCCTTGTCCATGCTGATGGGGGGGGCAATTCAAGTAGTTTACCATAGAATCTTTTGTTAAGCATAAATATAGATGTGATAATATAGGAACAAATGGAGAATATTTAAGCTAAGATGCAGAGTGATGCTACATAATCAACTGGCTATAAATGTTAGAACAGCGGTATAAGCAAAAAGGTACTGACAAGAGTAATGCAGAGCTAAACTTCTTCATTAGCATTTGTTTTGTTCAAAATTTTGGTAAGAGTAAATATAGATCTGATAAGGTCTAGAAAATGGAGGACAAGGGGAAATAAGCTGCAGAGTGATGGTACATGAACAACTAGTTGTTAATATAAGTACAGTGATGAAGGACAACAGGTACTTACAAGAACAATGCAGAGCTAAACTTCTTCATAAGCATTGGGTTTATTCTACATTAATGTAAGCATTAATATAGATCTGATAATTTGGAGCGAACAGTGGATAAGCAAGCTATCATGCACACAGATGTCACATAATCAACCAGGTATGAATGTAAGTACAGTGTTACAGGGCAACAGGTACTAACAAGTGCAAAGCAGCGAGCAACATAGTTGTGATATCCTGTCGTCCATTTCAAACCGTTATTCTTCTTTGAGCAGTTTTCCTGCAAAAGAGATCGGTAAGGCACATGCAGAAATGTAGGACATCAAATTGTCATGTGATCTCATAGACAATACCTCTTCCTGGGGACGAGACCAGTGCATAACAAGGTTTTTTGATTCAATATCTTGTAAATTTAGCACAGGAGACTTCACCGAAATTTTGTCTATAGACTTGCCATCAAAGTGTGTTTTCCTCAGGAAACACCGATACTGCTGCAACGCATCCTTGAAAAGCGCAAGCAAGCTTTGCTTGTCATGACTATCCAGATTGACCCTCGCCTATTTAGAAGAATGTAATGTAAATCATTGATGTGTTCAATCAATAGAAAACAAGAGAATAATCACCATGAATAATAGCACTTACACGTAAGTGGGACAGGACGATGTGAAAATGGTGTTTTTCTTCACTATAATCTTCCCATTCCCATGATGGGAAGATACACACGTGGTTCCTAACAACGTTGAAAGCATTGTCTTTTAAACTGGGAATAACTGGAATGGGGTTCCAATCTGTGGGAATTGAGGCACTCTGTAGTTGGAATAGGTCTTTGGCCTGTGGATTTGGTGGAATTTTTGCTGGACTGGGATTTTTCTGTGGTACGGCTGGTGCTATGGCAACTGAAATCGTCATACCTTTTGCTGGAGTGCAGTTCCTGTGTGGTGGGGCTAGTGGTATGGCCAGCGGAGTATGGGTACAGTCTGCTGGAGTCGGACCTAGGTTTTGTGGCGCTAGTTCTATCGCCAATATAAGTGGGGTGCTATCTGATTCGTTCGGTACCACCACCTTTTACAAAGACTTTGTTTGTACTCCTTCAGGTTCTGCAATCACCCTCTTCCTTTTGGATGTCTGATACACAAGAACATCATTTGAATGGATAAACATGGTATGATGACAGATGGAATAGGTATTGATGATGGATGGGCATGGCATCTTCACATATATGATGAGTAAACTATGCAGATGGCGGTGCAACGAAGTAGAAGAAATGCAAGACACCTTATGCAAGATACGTGCAACCAAT
The DNA here is from genome assembly GCA_039707655.1 of Elymus sibiricus. Lineage (NCBI taxonomy): Eukaryota > Viridiplantae > Streptophyta > Magnoliopsida > Poales > Poaceae > Elymus > Elymus sibiricus. The sequence continues at coordinate 401,648,508 of CM077666.1, forward strand.
AAAACCTTGACAAATTAGAACAGGCACCTTGATGGGTGAACACGATAGGTGATCTGCCTTTGACTGCACGAGCTTAGAATAGTCATTAGGATCATATTTTGAACACGAATCTGTAGGTGGGGAGCGTGTGGGTTTCATTCCATCCAGAATGTAACTCAATCCCTTGATGCCAAGTTTGTTAGCCATTGCACTTTTCCACAGTATTCTTCTGATGCGCGCATTCTCATATTCATTGTGATCATGTTCAATATCTGATATGCATGAAAACATAAATAGTACTGAGATTATCTTTGAAATGCATAGGATCTCCTAATATAATAGGGGCTCCCTGTAAACCCTTGTGTGCTACCTATGGAATTTTGATGAGAGAGCCCATGTGTGCTGTAATTTGGTGCGTACATTAATATAATCTGGCACTAATGCTAAAAAAATAGGCTCCCTGTTGGCAGCTCCAGAAGTAATGATAGTTGGCAGATGATAGGTTCAAAATATACTGTATACAAAGTTTATTGCCAAACCATGATGACGAGAGCGCACAGAGAAATAGTATTCCCTCATGTCTCTATATGTGGCGCACGTGCATTTCAAAACTCGCGTAGTAACATTAGCTAACCAATTAAATGTGTCTCTATTTTATTAGTATTTGTAACGTATCAGATTCGAATTTGATAACTAAGCTTTGGAATTATGAGTGGCATGTAGTTTAGCTTGAAGGATGGAGTGCTGCTAGTACGACATGAAGCATCTATAGGCAGATCGTAGTGTAGATAAAAGGGGGAAACCATAACATCATAAATAAATTGGGAAAGTGGAACTGGCTGGAGAATATGGGGTTGTATTGCAGCTACTAATAGAAAGCATTTCGATCCCCTACAGGCCAGCTCTATTCAACTGAAGGCGCACTACTGTTACTATCAGTCTAGTCTCTCAAAGGCCACACAACTCCTAGCATTTCCTGGATATTATGGCAGACCAACTCGAAGTGCTGAAAGCATCTAGCAGAAGCGGCCAATAGACCTGTTTACTGCAGATCTCCCTGCTCCCCTTCCTGACAAGGAACATACTGTACTTATTAAAGAAGAACAGAAGAGGAACATGTTAAAGAATAGAAGAGGAAGCATATTGTGGAGATTCCACTTCTTTCTATACATTTGGAAACTAAGCTCATGATAAACCAGGCCACGTGCATTTGGCAACTCAAGTGGGAACATTAGCTGACCAATTAAATGTGTCTGTTAACTAATATCATTATCATATCACATCCGTATATGAACAACTAAGCTTTGGAAATATGAGTGGTGTGTTATTTAGCATGAAGGGTGGAGTGCTGCTAGTATGACACAAAGCACCTACGCAGATGATAGTGTAGATAAAATGGGAAGACCCTAAGCATCATGAGTAAAATCGGGAAAGTGGAACTAGCTGGAAAATATGGGCTTGTATTGCCAGTACGGCTAGAAAGGCTTTGGATCCCTGATATGTCTCCAATGTATCTATAATTTATGAAGTATTCATGCCATGTTTACAACAATTTTATATGGTTTTGATATGATATGAATGGAACTAACCCGGACTGATGCTGTTTTCAGCAGAACTACCGTGATGTTGTTTTTTGTGCAGAAATAAAAGTTCTCAGAATGGGCTGAAAATTTACGGTGATTTTTTGTGGATCAAAAGAGACCCCCGAAGCTTCGAGGAAGGACCAGAAGCCTCACGAGGAAGCTACAAGCCTAGGGGCGCACCCTCCCCCCCAGGGCGCGCGGAGCAGGCTTGTCGCTCCCTCGTGGGCCTCCTTGACGTGAATCCAACGCCAAAAATTCCTATAAATATAGAAAACCCCAGAAAGAAACCTAGAACTCCCACGCCGCCGCCGCAAGCCTTTGTACCGAAGCGATCTCATCCGGAGCCCTGTTCTGGCACTCTGCCGGAGGGGGGAAATCATCACCGGAGGCCATCTTCATCATCCCGGCGGTCTCCATGATGAGGAGGGAGTAGTTCACCCTCGGGGCTGAGGGTATGTACCAGTAGCTATGTGTTTGATCTCTCTCTCTCTCTCTCTCTCTCCCGTTCTTGATTTGGCATGACCTTGATGTATCGCGAGCTTTGTTAATATAGTTGGATCATATGGTGTTTCTTCCCTCTCTATCTTCTTGTGATGGATTGAGTCTTTCCCTTTGAGGTTTCGTTATTGTCGGATTGAATATTTCAGATTTGACAACACTTGATGTATGTCTTGCATGTGGATACCCGTGGTGACAATGGGGTATTCTATTGAGTCACTTGATGTATGTTTTGGTGATCAACTCGCGGATTCCCGTGACCTATGAGTGATCTAGGCATAGGGGTTGGTTGCACGTTTTCATTATCTTTTCTCCGATAAGAAACTTTGGGGTACTCTTTGAAGTTCTTTGTGTGGATTGAATATTATGAATTTGAAGTTGTTTGATGCATATCGAATAATCAACTCACGGATACTTGTGGTGACATTGGAGTATCTAGGTGGCATTAGAGTTGGTTGATGCGTATCATATGCTGTTATTTTAGTACGAACTCTAGGGCTGTTTGTGGCACTTATAGGGATGGCTCAATAGATTGATCGGAAAGGATAACTTTGAGGTAGTTTCGTACCCTACAACAATTTCTATCTTATGTTCTCCACTAATAGGAACTTTGGAGTGATTCTTTGTCACACGTTGAGGGATTGTTATATGATTCAATTATGTTAGCATTGTTGAGAGATTGCGCTAGTGAAAGTATGAACCCTAGGCCTTGTTTTCAAGCATTGCAATACCATTTGTGCTCCATTTTATCACTTGCTACCTTGCTGTTTTTATATTTTCAGATTACAAAAACCTATATCTACTATCCATACTACACTTGTATCACCATCTCTTCGCCGAACTAGTGCACGTATACAATTTACCATTGTATTGGGTGTGTTGGGGACACAAGAGATTTCTTGTTTTTGATTGCAGGGTTGTTTGAGAGAGACCATCTTCATCCTATGCCTCCCACGGATTGATAAACCTTAGGTCATCCACTTGAGGGAAATTTGCTACGGTCCTACAAAACTCTGCACATGGAGGCCCAACAACGTCTACAAGAATAAAAGTTGCGTAGTAGACATCAAACTCTTTTCTGGCGCCGTTGCCGGGGAGGTGAGGGCTTGAAGGTATATCTTTAGATCTTGCAATTGAATCTTTTAGTTTCTTGTTTATCACTAGTTTGGTTTATAAAAGAAAACTACAAAAAAATGGAATTGAGGTTGCCTCAAATGCTGTATCTTTATAATGTCTTTCTTGAAAATAAGGATTCCGATAATTGTGCTCAATTGTTAGAGGAAGAATTTAATAAAATATTTAATGTGAGTCTTTTGAATGATGCATGATTGCAGTGTTGTTAGTATCCTTTCTATGAATATCCATGATGCTAATGATATCCAAAGCCATAAGCTTGGGGATGCTATGTTTGATGAAGATGATATTTTTATTCCCCCTACTGTTGATGGGCAAATTTATTATGATGATAGCATGCCTCCTATCTATCATGATTGCAATAAAAATGAAAGTGGGTGTGGAAGAGTGTCAAATTTAGGTAATAATTATCCCACTATTTTGGAGGGTGTTCAATTTTATAATAACGATAAAAGTGGATTTTGAGAGGTGATGACTTTATTTAATGTTGAATCCACAACTTTGGAAGAGGTTTCAATTGATTATGATGAGAACAAAGTTGCTACTTATGATGATTATTGTGATGATACTTATGTTATAAAAAATAGTGATGATACTTATGAATACCCTTTTACTGAACATTACTCTTTTAATGTGGAAACAATTTATAGTATTCAAGTTTCATATGATACTCCCACTATTATGAATGAGGAGAAAATTGCTTATGTGGAGAGTAGTAAAAAATTTATGCTTGTGGATCATGAAAAGAATGCTTTATGTGATAGTTATATTGTTGAATTCATTCATGATGCTACTGAAAAAATTTATGAGAGAGGAAAATATGCTTTTACATGTCTCAATAATATCAAGTTTCCTCTCTATGTGTTGAAAGTTTCAAAGTGATACTTGTTTTGCCCTCCTATGCTAGTTGATTCTTGCTCCCATAAATTGTTTGCTCACAAAATCCCTATGCATAAGAAGTGGGTTAGACTTAAATGAGCTTTCAATGTGATTCATGATGCTCCCATTGTTTTTCAATTCTTTACTTTTATGCGAGCATCATTGAAATAATCATGCCTAGCTAAAAGGCATTAAAGAAAAGCGCTTGTTGGGAGACAACCCAATATTTATACCTACTGTTTTTGTGTGTCCACAAGATTAAGCTACTATAGTAATGATGTTTTATATGTTTTCTTTCAATAATGTGCCAAGTAAAGCCTTTGGGATAGTGTGGATACTTGTTGATTTGATCCTGTGCAAAAACAGAAACTTTTGCGTAGAGTGCTGGAATTTCTATTCTGTACTGGAGCGTGAGAAAATTCTAATTTTTTTACAGAGCATTGGGTAACAAATTTTTTACGTTATCCTAAGTTTTCAGAATTTTTTGAGGCACAAAAGTATGGTTTTTAAATCGCTCACTACATGCTGTTCTGTTTTTGACAGATTCTGTTTTCGGTGCATAGTTTGCTTGTTTTAGTGTTTCCATAGCTTATATCAAGTAATATAAATTGTGGAAATGATGAAATACAGTAGGAATTATGTAAGAACAATTATGAATCTTGCCTTGACAGTACCTAAGTGGATGATTTATTTTTATCATACTAACCTATCTCACGAAGTTCCGTTAAGTTTTGTGTGATTGATGTTTTCAAGTTTTGGGTGAGATATCGATATGAGGAGAATAAGGGGCGGAAAGACCCTAAGATTGGGGATGCCCAAGGCACCCGAAGGTAATATTCAAGGAAGACCCAAGCAACTAAGCTTGGGGATGCCCCGGAAGGCATCCCCTCTTTCGTCTTCAACATTATCGGTAACCATACTTGGAGCTATATTTTTATTCGTCACATAATATGAGTTTTGCTTGGAGTGTCATTTTCTTCTATTGATATTTTCTTGGTGTTAACAATAATCATGTTTTTTTATCTTTTAGTTCAATAAAATGCCAATTATAGCCTTTACCATGCTCAGTTTGCAAGTTCATATGTTGCTGTTTGAAAACAGAAAGTTTTCTATTATGTCCAGAATATTCCTGAATAGTCAGTACATGAAAAAAAATCTGAAATTTTTACAAAGTAAGCATGCATGAGTTCTATGTCACGTGGTAATTTTTCAGAATTTTTGGAGTGAGGGAAGTATGAATTCTTATTCACCCTTTATAGACTGTTCTGCTTAGACAGATTTCGGTTATAGTTGCATTGTTTGCATATGTTGCTTGTTTAATGTTTCTATTTGTGGGTAGGAGTATTAAATATGCAGAGGCATTTAGTATGCAATTTTTTATTATAATTTTAGTGATTTGTTGCAGTGGACAATGTTAAGGTTTTGAGTTGATTTATACTAACTTATCTCACGAGTACTTGTTGAGTTTTGTGTGGATGAAGTTTTTAAGATTTAGGAGAAGCCATGATATGAGAGGAATTAAGGAGACACAAGAGCTCAAGCTTGGGGATGCCCAAGGCACCCTAAGATAACATTCCAAGAAGTCTCAAGCAACTAAGCTTGGGGATGCCCCGGTTGGCATCCCAACTTTCTTCATCAACACCTATTGGTTAGCCTAAGTTTTTACTTGTTCACATGATATGTGCTATTCTTGGAGTGTACTTTTATTCTCATTTTGTTTGCTGTTTGAATAAAATTATCAGATCTGATATCTTTATTTGGATAGAGCCTTCACATAGCTATTTAATTGTTTAACTACTCATTGATCTTCACTTATAACTTTTGGAGTAGTTTGTCATTCACTCTTGTGCTTCACTTATATCCTTTGAGTAAATTGTTGAATGAATTGAATATCATAAATCTGAAATTATATATGCTTCATATGCTTGTCCCATGGGGAGTAGTGACTTCACATATAAAAAGTATAAGTTGTAAAATGTATTGAAAGTTAGCAAACACAGCATTGGTCACTTGAACAATTCATGAAAGAATATTGAAGGAAGAGAGATTTCACATATAAATATACTATCTTGGACATCTTCTATGATTGTGAGCCCCCATTAATTATTTTCAACCTTGATCAAGTAGTTGATGTTGGACAAGGAAGACAACGTAATGGGTTATGTTTGTTTATATTCACATAGAAGTTATATGTTCTTGGATCCTCTAACATGTGGTGCTTGCGCCCTATCCTTTGCTAGCCAAAAATCTGCACTAAGTAGCTAGAGATACTACTTGTGCATCCAAAACCCTTGAACCCAGTTTCATGTCATGAGATTCCACTATATCTACCTATGGATTGAATAAGATCCTTCAAGTAAGTTGTCATCGGTGCAAAAGCAATAAAAATTCCTCCTAAATATGTATGATCTTTTATTGTAAGGGAAAATAAGCTTTGTACGAACTTGTGATGGTGAAGAAATAAAAGCGACGGACTGCATAATAAAGGTTGCTATCACAAGGGGCAATATAAAGTGATGTTCCTTTGCACTAAGATCTTGCACATCCAAAAATAAAAAGCGCATGACAACCTCTGCTTTCCTCTGTGAAGGGCCTATCTTTTACTTTATGTATTTACTTTTATGCAAGAGTTAATAGTACTTCTTTATTCCGTTTTTATTTTTTCTCTTGGCAAGCATCATGTGGTGCGGAAATGTAGGAACGAAGTATGTCTACCAGAGGGGGGGGTGAATGGGAGTTTTAATTTTTTTTCGGAAAAATCAAAACTCTCGGAACCCAACAGCGGAGCGAAAGAAAATAGCATACAGTGAGTGAATACAATCTACCGAATGGAAACTAAGGACATGCATCGAGATAATTCACATGGTTGAAATATGTCATAAGGTACAGTTCGAATGTAAAGGAGAGTAGCAGAGGTAACCAGTGATGCTCGATGGTGACAAGATATTTGGTAGACCAGTTCGCCCTTCTGCAAAAGGACTACGTCTGGTTGGAGGGGTTGTGATTTAACACAGAAGATAAACTCTCTTCGCCCTATTCTCCTCGACAATTGGTTCGTCAACAAATGCCGATTACTCGTGGTAGATGCTTGAGGCGATCTCCGAACCTTTACAAACTTCTTCTTCGAGAACCACAATTACTCTTGGTGTCTGAAGAAATTGACACCTAACCGTCTAGAGAGTTCGCAGCTCTCAAGAGTAATAGGCGGAGCGTACTGGACTTAGATTCGAGTGATGCTGAACCACTATCTAATTTTTCAGCTCTAGGGTTTTCTCTCGGTGGATTTTAAACTCAAATCTCTCGGAGAGGGGTTTGCTCAACAATCTTCTCAGAATCAAATGGAGCAGCCACTGGACAACGCCGATACGGGGTGGCAATTTATAGCCGCAACCTTCCCTGATGGGAAATGACCATTTTGGACACGCTGTCCAGTCAATGGCCAACCGACACGTTCACAACGGTCGGATTTCAAGAGCAACGGTAACATTACTTGAGGAGCAAGTAATGCTAACTCCTCGGTCAGAGGCAAATCTCTCGCAGCGAAGAAGATCATAGTCTCTTGCTGGCAAGTATTTGCTCAGAACACAAAGAGATTTCTCTCGCAACTTTCATTGGATTTGGGTTTAGCATCAGCGAATCAAATCTTTGAATGCTACACCCCTATTAATAGTATGGTGGTCCTATGAGTCAATAAAGAGAAGAGAAACAACGAAATGAATGCTATGTCCTCGCTTCGTCTTCAATCTTCTCGGTAGCAGTCATATTCTTCGGACAAGTACCGAATCAATTGCTTTGCATCAGCAAATTTTGAGGGGTCTCTTTTGTCGTCATAAACTTCGGTGATAACCTTCACTGCTATGCAGGGAATATTCTTCGGAGTTTGAAACCAAACTCCTCTTGACTCCGGGGACCTGTTACTCTGTGTGCACTAGCAAACACATTAGTCCCTCACTGTTTGTCAACAATCTCCAAAACATAAGGAGGCAAACTATTGCACCAACAATCTCCCCCTTTTTGGACGATTGATGACAAAACAGATAATCATCGAAGTGAAGATAGATAAGTGAAAAGTAATTCCAACAAAAGTGAGTGAGAGTTACTTTGCTCGAAGATGAAATAGACTCCCCCTAAATGTTTGTAGGGAAGAAGGATATGAGATAAATTCTCCTGCAAGTACTGAATAATATGGAGGAAATTTCAATCATTCGAGACATTGATTCGCACTGATGAGATATAATCCATCGAGATCGTAGTGCAATCATTTATAACTTTTGATTATAATTCCACCTGCAAGACAAATGCTTCGAGAGAAATGGTGCAGCAGTAGGGGTTATAAACATTACAACACAGAAGTTATCGAGTTTTACAACATAGTACAGATAAACTTAAAACCATAAGTTGCAAAACCAAAACCAATCAAAACATAGAAAGCAAATCTATCGAGACTCGATGTAATTCTCCCCCTTTTTGTCAACAAGTGTTAAAAAGGTGACGAATAACATGAGTGCAAAAACGCAGAGCACGGTTCAATCGGTGGCATCTCCAGATGAACTATCTGAGGTGAGTTCTTCTTCGAAAGTGACAGGATTGTCTTCGTCTTCAGCAGCATCAGATTTTCCTTCAGAAATATTAACTTGGGGCTGAGCAGATGAGGGTATAGCTGGAGGAGCCACAGGAGGAACACCGGATTGCACATTGCCTTCGGTAGGTTTTACTGTCGGTGAGGTGGCTTCAGACTCGTCAAGCAGTTTACGAAGCTTGAGATGAAGAAGATCAGTTGTTGGCTCACGAACTGGCAGAGGAGGGGTACTCCAATCTTGAAAATCTTCAACCATGAAGCCTTTGTCAATGTAATCATAGAGCTCTTGGAGATTGACATTCAGGAGTTGTTTCTCGGTGAAGAACTTGCGTAGCAATTTCCAGAGCCTCTTCTTGTTTTCATCAGCTATCAGATGCATTATCCTTGTGCGATTGTTGAGAGCATTTAGCTCGGAGGCGAGATTTTCTTTCTCGCGTCGATCCTCAGTGATATGCTGCAGCAGCAGTTGTTGTGTGCGCAAACTGACTTTGAGTTGCGATGGAGGTTGAGGCGAAATCTTCCGGTCACGCTGAGGCAGACGTGGCCCATCAAATTGCTTGTGATAATCTGGGGAGCTTGATGCAGGTGATTTGCCCAAAGAAATATCTTCCATGACTTGCAAGGTATCGCGAACAGGAGGAATGAAGCTTTTATGGTTTTCCTTTGCAAGATACACTGTGCGCATTGCATGATCAACCACTTTCTGAATCCAGGGCGCGAACACTTTGATGCAGAAGGGATATTGAGCAGAATCCTTTAGAATGCGCAGGAACATGTCTTCCACGTCGAAGATGTTTCGCTCAGAGATTGCATAGATAGCATTTCGAAGAACATCTGAGAAGGATTTGTCTGGATTCATACCCGCCAGAGGACAAATGGTGTAAGAGAGCATGTGGAATAGCGTTTGATTCTCGGACATTAAGTGCTCTGTATGAGGAGGACCAGTGTAGTCACGAATCTTTTCTTGATCCATAGTGCAGCGAAATTTTTCATCCGATATGACATCAATGTTATGGACCCGAATTTCAGTGTTACCATGCTCAAAGCGAGGGAAATGGAAGTACGAGACAAAATCTGTAGAAGTGCGTTTAATGCATTTTCCTTCGGTCATCCACTCCATAATCCATTTTGAACTATCAGATTCATTGCCAGAGATATACAGTGTAGCATAGAACTGAAGAATAATCTCTCGGTTCCAAGGATGCTCGAATTCAAAGACCTTGGTGAGGCAGAAATCATCCAGATCCTGAAGCAATTGATTGAAACAGCCATTGTTGCGCATTGCAGAGATGTCCAGATATTTGTGAGGAAATATCTTTCGGCTTTCATAGAGGACCCGAGAGTAATAGATGGCTTGTTCCTTAGTCCAGAAGCGAGGCGATTCCGAAGTGCGCGGCCCATCATACGACTAGCTTGAAAGAATTTGGGATGCGCATTCCGATTGAAAAGAGGTCCTTTGGCACCTGCTCCTGACGAGAACAAAAGCAGTTCTTCACGAGGGTACGGGTATTTGAGTTCTTCTTCAAGAGAAAGATATTCATCACCATATACAACCGAGTCAGTACGGCGAGAAGAGATAGATTTTTGTTCAGAAGGACCAATATCGGGCATTCGAGTCGCTGTGTTGATGGATAACTTGAGTGGAGACGGAGCATGAGGCACAACAGAGGGTGCTACAGAGACTGTGGGCAGTAGGACAGGTTCATCCACTTTAGGCATAGAGGCCGAATCATAGACTGGAGGTGGTTGCGGTTGTGCCACTGGAATCTGTTGTTGCTCGACAATAGGAGGTGACGAGACTTTTGGAGCTTCGTGAGCCGGAGAATCTTGGGGCTCGGATTGAGGGATTTCACCTTCCTTAGAAACAGATTGTTGCGAGGGAATATCAGCGCGAGCAGGGGATGCCACATGAACTAATTCAGTTGGCCTTGGCAAGGGAGGAGCATCCGAGTCTTTGACTGGTGGGTTCGAAGGAATAGCTGGCTCAGGAGATATTTCTTGCAGAGCAGGATGAGACTGAGCAACTTGGGGAACAGTTGATGGTTCCTTCGGAGCCGGAGGTACATTTTTCTTTGCCATTCGTTTTCGTTGCTTTTTCTTTTGTTGAGCAACTTGATCAATGTGACCCTTGACCAAATCATTGTACCCAGTGCCTTTGGCTTGATGTTCATCGCAGATCTTGCGAACAATTTCATCTAGATCCATGTGAAAGCATAACCTTCGGTGACGAAGGAGAGTCATGGCGCGACTGATGTCCTTCTAGGAATCTTCGAGTGCTTTAATAACAAATTTTGAAGAGGCAGTTTTCATTCGATTATCAAGGTCCATTAGCTCGGCAGAGAGAGAGAGTTGATCTCAACTGGGTCTTCCCTCAGTTCTTGAACTACGGAAGTGGCTTGTGTGATAACTTCAGCAGGGATTGGCAGAGAGGCCACTTCACCATCGAATGGATTGTCCACAAATTTATCGAGCTGTTCCATGATAAATATGTGATCATAATAATGAGGGGCATCAAACTGGACAGTAGGAGCAGTCTGGACAGGAACTTGCTTGGAAGGAGGCTTAGACGCCAATGGCTGAGTCAAGGTAGGCGCAAACTTAGCAGCCTTCTCCTTCGGAGCAGTTGCTTGTGGAGCATCTTTCTCGGTAGGCGCCTTGATTTTCTTCAAGTCAGGTTTGGGAATTCTTTCGCCTGGCTTGACAGAACTCACAGGAGTGTCAACTACGAAATCCTTCAAATTGATAGCATCTGGATGAGGAGTTGTGTTCACATGCTGTCTCAGAGTGACAGTGGTAGCAGGGGTTTTTCTAGCTGGGATCTTCTTCGGTGGTACTTCTGGAACCAAATTAACCCGAAGATCAGGCAGCACAGTTGATGTGGTAATATTGACTTCCTCGCTGAGAGTAGCAGCAACTTCTTCCTTGGTGAGCGGAGGGTCATCATCATCAGCTGAAGAATCATTCATTTCCATTTCATCAGCAGGATCAGCCTTTTTCTTCTTTGGTGTGCTCTTTTTCTTTGCAGCAGCGCTGGGATCATGCTTTCGTTTAGAACGACCTTCAGATTTTCCTTCGGCCTTTTTCTTCTCCACATCATCTTTGAGGAGGCGATGGTTTTCCTCTTCACGAGCCTTTTGATTTTCAGCCCTCTGAGCTCGCTTGATGGCATTGCGCTGACGCTTAGCAAGCTCATCAGGATAAGATTCGGGTGTTCGAAGAGAGGACTCATGAGCATTTTGTGGTGGAGGTGGTTTCTCTTGAGGACCATTTGGCTTTATGAGAGAAATTTCCCGGCAGTCACCCCATGGAGGATGAAACGCAAAGTTTTGAGCAAACCGAGGATGAACAAATTCATAGTTGAACCACTTTCGCACCCAGTGACGGCGAATCCATTGTTGACGCGTATCTCTCTGGTGTTTGGTTTCTCCTGGAACAGTATCATACCGGTCATGAGAGATGTACTCAGCTGCATTTGTGTATGCCTGTTTGCCACCCCTCTTCTTCTTCGAAGCATTCTCTTCTTGCTCATCGGCATTTTGCTTGGTTCTTTTTCGCTTGCTGGTTGATGGGCCTACCGTTGGGCCCTTAGCATTCGGAGCTTTGGATTCATCAGCAGTACCCAGAACAGCATCATCTCTGTCAGCCAAGCTCACTGGTTTAGCTGAATCCTCAACTGACTGCATTTTCCCTAACTCGGTGATGTGCAGCGACTACGGCGGCGCGAGGATGAAGATGATCCACGGCGGCGAGAAATGACTTCGGCGACCTCTTTCCGGCAGCAAAGCAGCGAAGATGATCGACGGCGTCGAGCTTGAGGTGGAGCAGTGCGGTAGGGCTTCGGAAGGTGACGGTGGTGGAAAGAGATGCGAAGTGAAATGAGGGAGGGTGGCGGCACAAAATATATATGCAAGGAGGAAATAACCGCACCCGGTGAATCTGATCAGATGGCTACAGGTAGAGGACTTTTGCGATTCAATGGACCAGATGCACTGGCAGTTGATGAATAGCACGTGGCAACCATCACCAAAGAACGTGGTCCAGACTTGGGCGGGAAACCCGAAATTTTGGACAGCTTTCGCCAAAACAGATTAAGTTCAGACCGAAACTTTAACGTGGTCAAGGACACCAGATAAAGTTTCGTTTCCAGATAAATTTTGTGCATTCATAACGGAGCAGCATAGACTGGAAGAGATAGAATAGAGGGAAAACAGGGTCCTAGATATTTCACTTAGACGAATAAACACAAACACCCGAGAGAGAAGCTATGAGTGAAATACACTCGGACTAACACAAAAACTTCAATCGCAACTCAAAAAGAGAAATTTTGGTGGCGTTACCCACCGTATGTCGGCGTGCGACACCTATTGGATCGTGTGGATCCCTTTTACGGTTCGGCTGGGGAAAAGATGTACACAAAGAGCGGATCCAACGATCAACGCGGGGATTTTTTACCCAGGTTCGGGCCGCTGAGTAGCGTAAAACCCTACTCCTGCTTTGGTTTATTATGGGTGTTTAAGCTCAGGTACACGGAGCGCTTCTTGGTGAACAGTACGCAAGAAGGGAGGCTACGCATGCAACTGGGCCAGAAAGCTCTTTTTCCCTGTAGCTTCGCCTTGGGCCTCCTTTTATATGTCCAAGGGGTCACCAACAGTGGCGAACAACACTTACAAGAGGTGTAAAGTTGCTACAGTGTTTACATGCTTATCACTGATGACTTAGGACAAACGCAATAAATGCTCCACTTAGGTGTCCCTTACTTTCTTGGGGAGGGAAAAAGAGCCCGTCCCATCAGCGCCGCTTAACCCCATCCGCCGCTAGTGCCATGACACGCATCCAGGAGGACAAACCCTAAACAATAGGCTGGTCGCTGCGCTGGAGCGGTGGCAGGGCGGTGGGATCTTGCCGGGTGCGAGGCCTTGCCGGGCCTTCGCGAGCCTTCCCGACAAGTATCTTGCCGGGAATCCAGCCTTCGGTCTTCTGTCTTCTGATCATTAGCTTGAATGCCTTCTTGATAATCTTGTATTTGTTTCCAGCTGTTCTCCGGCAGGCCTTGCCGCTGGTATGGCTACAACCGTCCGTGCACAAGTATGGGGTACTAAAAAGACCCAAACTTTAGTACACCGACACCGTATAAGAACGGTATGACCCCGAGCATCGCACAATTATCGTGGCACCTGGTCAGTCTAGTTCTTCGTTAATGTATTCACTCTCAGAAAGAAAATTTCACTTTGTCGAAATTTTCAAACTCTTCGAGTGTTGTGCACCCATCCCTTCTAAGATGTGGAAGTGATGGTATGGGTGCCGAGTCCAGCTTAATGCACGTTTGCGGAATCTAGGATATTTAGCTCACACCGTAACGCATAGAATCTTTTCTCATCGAGAGGCTTGGTGAAGATATCAGCTAGATTCTCTTCAGTATTGACGTGACTGATAACAATATCCTCTCGAGCAACATGATCGCGTAGGAAATGAAGTCTGATCTCAATATGCTTGGTGCGAGAGTGCTGCACTGGATTGTGTGCAATTTTGATCGCACTCTCATTGTCGCACAAAAGAGGAATCTTCTTGACCTTCATGCCATAATCCTTCAGAGTCTGCTTCATCCATAATAACTGAGTGCAACAAACGCCAGCAGCAATATATTCGGCCTCAGCCGTAGAGAGTGAGACACAATTCTGCTTCCTTGACGACCAACATACCAATGATCTACCAAGGAAGTGACATGTCCCCGAAGTAGATTTCCTGTCAACCCGGTGACCTGCATAATCTGAGTCTGAATATCCAACGAGGTCAAACTGTGCTCCCTTAGGATACCATAAACCTAAGGTGGGGGTGTGAGCCAAATATCTCAGAATACGCTTGACCGCTTGGTGATGCGATTCTTTCGGTGCAGCTTGAAAACGAGCACACATACAAACACTCAACATGATGTCAGGTCTGGATGCACATAAGTAGAGAAAAGAACCAATCATCGAACGATACGCTTTCTGATCGTAATCTTTACCGTACACATCTGCGTCCAGCTGGCCATTCGTGGGCATGGGAGTTTTGTAGCCCTTCTGTTTGCAGTCTTGCATTTTGAACTTTTTCAGACAATCTCTCAGATATTTCTTCTGAGATATGAAAATTCCATTGTCCTGTTGACGAATTTGCAGTCCGAGAAAGAACTTGAGTTCACCCATCATAGACATTTGATATTTCTCGGACATCATTCACCCGAATTCCATACTGCAAGCATTGTTAGTACAGCCAAAAATAATATCATCCACATAAATTTGACATACGAATAGATTGCCATCAATAGCACGAGTGAAAAGAGTGGAATCAGTGGATCCTAGCTTGAACCCTTTGTCAAGCAGAAACCTCTTCAGAGTGTCATACCAAGCTCAAGGGGCTTGCTTCAGCCCATACAAAGCCTTTTTCAACTTGAAAACTTTGTAAGGAAACTGAGGGTTTTCAAAGCCAGGTGGCTGCCTAACATATACTTCCTCAACAATTTCACCATTAAGGAAAGTACTTTTCACATCCATTTGATAAAGCAGAATATCATTGTAATTTGCATAAGCAAGAAGAATATGAATTGCCTCAAGGCGAGCAACATGAGCATATGTTTCACCGAAATCAATACCTTCTACCTGTGTATACCCTTGAGTGACAAGACGCGCTTTGTTTCTCACAACAATGCCATTTTCATCTTGCTTGTTTCGGAAAATCCATTTTGTGCCGATGATATTGTGCTTCTTAGGATTCGGTTTGTCAACCAATTCCCACACATCGTTCAATTCGAATTGCACCAACTCTTCTTGCATAGCATTCATCCAATCGGGATCATTCATAGCTTCTTCATACTTGGTAGGTTCTGTCAATGAGACAAAGGAGAAACTGCCACAGTAGTTAGCCAAGCGTGTGCGAGAGCGAGTTGTGGGTCGGCAACCTAGATTTTTGAGATCTTCGAGGATTAATGCCGGGTCAACTCGATTTGCCACTCGTGGTAAAGGATTTCCTTCTTGATGATCATTTTCATTTTCCTCAGTATCAGCATTAGGATTGGCATTAGTATCGCCATTTTCATCTTGATTGCCATTTTGATCGGCATTTGCATTTGCATTTGGGTTGCCATTTGTGTTCGGTGCGGCATTTTCTTCGGTAGTAGATTGGCGTGTTTTTCGAGCTATGGGGGCATCATCATCGGAAGAGTCAAATGTATTTCCTTCGACTGGTCTGACGTCCCCAATGGCCATTTGCCGAATAGCATCCGAGATCGGAGGTTCATCTATCACATTAGGCAGGTGCTCCTTTTGAGAGCCGTTAGATTCATCAAACCACACATTTACCGTTTCCATAACTTTCCCGTGGTGAGAGTTATAGACACGATAAGTATGCGAGTTCGAGCCATAACCAAGAAGAAAACCTTCATGTGCCTTGGGTGCAAACTTGGAATTATGATTCATGTCACGAATATAGCAAGGTGCACCGAAAACACGTAAATAAGAAACATTCGGTTTCTTGCCAGTGATAAGCTCATATGAGGTTTTCTTAAGGAATTTGTGAAGATAAACACGATTCATAACATGGCAAGCAGTGTTGATAGCATCAGCCCAGAAACGAATGGGAGTTTTATACTCACTGAGCATTGTTCTCGCCATTTCAATGAGAGTTCGATTCTTTCGCTCAACAACTCCATTCTGTTGGGGAGTGTATGCGGCAGAGAATTCATGAGTGATACCATTTTCATCGAGAAAGTCTTCGATATGAGTATTTTTGAACTCAGTACCATTGTCGCTTCTGGACATGCTTAATTCGCACATCATATTCCTTTTGAGCCTTCTTGGCGAATCTTTTGAAGATGTCTTGGGTGCAGGTTTTGTCTTCGAGAAAGAATACCCAAGTGTATCGAGAGAAATCATCAACAATAACCAGACCATAATGACTGCCTCCGAAACTTGCATAGTTTTGAGGCCCGAATAAATCCATATGAAGAATTTCCAGTGGTCTTGTTGTGGTCATGACAGTTTTTGACGAATGGTGCTTCTTGGCCAATTTGCCAGCTTCACATGCAGCGCAGAGACGATCCTTGTCGAATTTTACATCAGGAATACCACGGAGATGATTTTTCTTCATGAGAGTCTGCAAATTTCTCATACCTGCATGACCAAGTCTTCGGTGCCACATCCATCCTTCGGTTGCTTTTGCAAGCAAACAAGTTTGGACTGAGGGACCCTTAGAGAAATCCACAATATATAAATCACCTTTTCTATTTCCCTCGAAAACGAAGGAATTGTCAGTGGCCATAAAGACGATGCACTTGGATTTAGAAAATAGAACTAGCATGCTTAGATCACAAAGTTTGCCAACTAACATGAGATTGAATCCAAGAGACTGAACAAGTAAAACGTCATCAATGTTCCTGTCCCTGGATATAGCAATTTTACCTAACCCAATTACCTTTCCTTTGTTGTTGTCGCCGAAAGTAATATACTTCTAAGATGAAGTAGTTAAGTTGGGGTCGACAAACAACAACTTGTCTCCGGTCATATGACTAGTGCATCCACTATCCATTATTCATTCGGTACATCTGAAGACATAGTCTTGCAAAGAAATCAGGCGTTCTTAACCACCCACATCTTTGTAGGTGGCTTCGAAACATATGAGCGAGCAGGATATGATTTCTTTCGATAGTTATGAGAGTTGTGACCTGAATGAGTACAAGCATAATCGAAAGAATATGCATTAAAATTCCTTCCCGATGAATGAGTATAGTGATTAGATGAGGTATGCATGTACTCATTCTGTCGAGCCTTTACAAGGATATATCGAGCATTTTCTTCCTGCATGGTTAGTAGCCTGGTAACAGGTAATGCTTCGATAGTTTTCCTGGGCACCCATATGGCTTCCTTTGGGGGGCTATTCCTGCTGTTAGGTCCAACATAGCGAGCAACATCCTCACCATGTTGATTTTTGAACAACTTATAGTTGTCCAAAGAATCATCATATGAGTATTCAGGAATAGGAGAGTCATATCCCGAAAGTAAAGCTGGATCGAGCGTTTTGCTCTTGACAGGCACCCACACAGTGCGAGGATATTGATCAGGTTCGCAGTAGGAGCCATTTTCATTCAATTTCCTTTCGAAACCGATACATTCTTTCCTTGGATTTTTGTGAAGAATGGATTTCTTCAGAACATCACACAGTGTTTGATACCCTTTGAGAGACTTGAACATTCTTGTCTGAAGAAGATCCTTCAACCTAGCATTTTCATCAGAAATAGAACCATTTTCCTCGACAGAGGGGTTAGCATTCACAGAAGATTCAGCATTTGATTCAGTGTTACTGCGTTCAAGGCATTTTAAGCAGGGTGGTACAAACACCTCAGGTTTTTCTTTGAGTTGTTGGGTGAGAAGAGAATTTTCTCTGATCAAGTCATTATGAGCCTCTCTCAGCGACTCGAGTTCATGTTTTCGTTTCAGGTAATCATAAGTCAATCTTTCGTGGTCAGCTGAGAGAAAATCATGACGATCTGATAGTTCTTTCATTCGAGACTCGAGAGTGGAATGCTCTTCTGTCAACGACTGAATTTTTCTGCATCTCCTCAACCAACAACCCTTTAGACTTCCTGATGGTTTTCTCAATTTTTTCTAGAGAGTTTTGTTGCATATAAGCAATTTTGATCAGTTTAGCATGGTCAACCTCATCAGAAGAATATTGATCACTGGAGTGAACCTTGTGATGTTTGGAGGATACCTTTTCTTTCGAAGCTTTGGCCATGAAGCAGTACACAGGAGACTCGTTGTCGCTCGAAGGATTCTCGAAGAAGTTTGATGCAGGAGTGGAGGCACATGCTATGCCAGCCATGCCGGAATCAGAATCCTCATCGGATTCATCAACTTCTTCGGAGTCAGATGATGCTTCTTCATCGGAATCCATCTCCTTGCCGATGTACGCCTTGGCCTTGCGAGAAGTGTTTTTGCGGTTAGATGAGGACTTGGAGGGATTCCTTAAGGACGATCTTGACGAAGACTTGGAGGAGCTATCCTTCTTCTTCAAGAACTTTTTCGTTTTCTTCTCATCATCAGAGTCGTAGCTTTTGCTCTTGCCTTTGCCATGGTTGTGTCCTGAATCAAATCTTCCACTGGCACGGATTTCAGCTTCCCAGAGAGGGCAGTTCGAGATGAAATGTCCTGGCTTTTTGCACTTGAAGCAGGTGTATTCTCCAGTAGGTTTTGATGAAGATTTGGAGCCGCCAGAGTTGCTGGATCCTTTCTTTTGAAACTGTCTTTTCCTTTGAAGGCGCTGGAATCTTTTTGTGATCAATGCGAGATCCTTGCTGATCCTTTCGGGGTCATCTGAATCTTCATCGGCGTTTCCTTCTGAGGAAGAATCAGCCGCAGCCTTGAAAGCATGATTTGTTCGGTGACTTGAGCCATAGAGATCTCTCTTTTCTTCTTCTTGTTCTTCGTGGGTGTTTAGCCTTTCCATGATATCAGCAGAGTCGAGAACTTTGAAATCAGCTCCTTCCCGAATCATCAGAACTAGAGTGTCGAACGAACTGTCAAGGGATTGGAGCAGTTTCTTCACAACTTCGTGATCAGTGATGTCTTTGGCGCCGAGACCATGTAGCTCATTTGCAATGTCACTCAGACGATCAAAGGTTTGCTGGCAGCTTTCATTTCCAATTCGCTAGAACCGATTGAACTTGGCCCGAAGAGTATTGATGCGAGCTTCTTTCTGAGTTGAAACACCCTCGTTTATCTTTTTGAGAATGTCCCATAATTCCTTTGCAGTTTCACACTGATGGTAGCGTAGAAATTGAGCACGAGAGAGATGGCCACCAATTTCATCTTTGGCTTGAGCATCCATCGGAATGAGTTTCTTCTCGTGGTCAGTGGGGACCCGGGGCACTTCAACCACGAATCCATTCTGTACCACATTCCACATATCATCATCAATAGCTCGGAGACGGATCTTCATCTTCTCCTTCCAGAAGGGATAGTCCGTCCCATCGAAGATGGGAATCTTGAGGTGCGACTTGTAGCTCACTGAAGACATACTTAAACTCCAAGGTGGTTAGACCAAAATGAGCAGAGTCAAGGAGTACCTTGCTCTGATACCAATTGTAGGAATGAAGTATGTCTAACAGAGGGGGGGTGAATGGGAGTTTTATTTTTTTTTCGGAAAAATCAAAACTCTCGGAACCCAGCAGCGGAGCGAACGAAAACAGCATACAGTGAGCGAATACAATCTACCGAATGGAAACTAAGGGCATGCATCGAGATAATTCACATGGTTGAAATATGTCATAAGGTACAGTTCGAATGTAAAGGAGAGTAGCAGAGGTAACCAGTGATGCTCAATGGCGACAAGATATTTGGTAGACCAGTTCGCCCTTCTGCAAAAGGACTACGTCTGGTTGGAGGGGTTGTGATTTAACACAGAAGATAAACTCTCTTCGCCCTATTCTCCTCGACAATTGGTTCATCAACCAATGCCGATTACTCGTGGTAGATCCTTGAGGCGATCTCCGAACCTTTACAGACTTCCTCTTCGCGAACTACAATTACTCTTTGTCTCTGAAGAAATTGACACCTAACCGTCTAGAGAGTTCGCAGCTCTCAAGAGTAATAGGCGGAGCGTACTGGACTTAGATTCGAGTGATGCTGAACCACTATCTAATTTTTTGGCTCTAGAGTTTTCTCTCGGTGGATTTTAAACTGAAATCTCTCGGTGAGGGGTTTGCTCAACAATCTTCTCAGAATCAAACGGAGTAGCCACCGGACAACACCGGTGCGGGGTGGCTATTTATAGCCGCAGCCTTCCCTAATGGGAAATGACCATTTTGGACACGCGGTCCAGCCAATGGCCAACCGACACGTTCACAATGGTCGGATTTCAAGAGCAACGGTAACATTACTTGAGGAGCAAGTAATGCTAACTCCTCGGTCAGAGGCAAATCTCTCGCAGCGAAGAAGATCATAGTCTCTTGCTGGCAAGTATTTGCTCGGAACACAAAGAGATTTCTCTCGCAACTTTCATTGGATTTGGGTTTAGCATCAGCGAATCAAATCTTTGAACGCTACACCCCTTTTAATAGTACGGTGGTCCTATGACTCAATAAAGAGAAGAGAAACAACGAAATGAATGCTACGTCCTCGCTTCGTCTTCAATCTTCTCGGTAGCAGTCATATTCTTCGGACAAGTACCGAATCAATTGCTTCGCATCAGCAAATTTTGAGGGGTCACTTTTGTCGTCATAATCTTCGGTGATAACCTTCACTGCTACGCAGGGAATATTCTTTGGAGTTCGATACCAAACTCCTCTTGACTCCAAGGACCTGTTACTCTGTGTGCACTAGCAAACACATTAGTCCCTCACTGTTTGTCAACAATCTCCAAAACATAAGGAGGAAAACTATTGCACCAACAATCCAGGCACATATATCCAGCTGAATATAGGTGATCATGAGTTATTATTGTTGACATTATCCTTGAGATAAATAAGTTGAAAGGCAAAACATTAAGCCCCTATCTTCCTATGTGTTTGACTGAAACGGTTTGTTCTAAAAATATGCTTTGAGTGTCAGCAATCATGGAAGACAACATGATAGTTGAGTATGTGGAATTTGCTAAATCAAAGGTCTTACATAGACCCTTCCTGAAAATAAGATGAATTGCAATTGTTTGATGACTGAGAACGTTGTTTGTTAGTATTCAAGAAAGTTTATGATCTATACTTTAACATGTGAATAACTTGCTACTTGATCATGAGAAGTTTTATGATATGAGCTACTGTTTATGATATATAATGATGCTAGAAAAGTGACTAAAATTATCATTGATCAAACTTGTGCACGATGCTAGCATTCACACTTCATAAATTATTTCTTTTATCATTTACCTACTCGAGGACGAGCAGGAATTAAGCTTGGGGATGCTGATACGTCTCCAACATATCTATAATTTATAAAGTATTCATGCCATGTTTACAAGAATTTTATATGGTTTTGATATGATTAGAATGGAACTAACCCGGACTGACGCTGTTTTCAGCAGAACTACCGTGGTGTTGTTTTTTGTGCAGAAATAAAAGTTCTCGGAATGGGCTGAAAATTTACGGTGATTTTTTGTGGACCAAAAGAGACCCCCGAAGCTTCGAGGAAGGACCAGAAGCCTCACGAGGAAGCGACAAGCCTGGGGGGCACGCCCTCCCCCCCAGGGCGCGCGGAGCAGGCTTGTCGCTCCCTCGTGGTCCCCCTTGACGTGAATCCAACGCCAAAAATTACTATAAATATAGAAAACCCCAGAAAGAAACCTAGAACTCCCACGCCACTGCCGCAAGCCTCTGTACCGAAGTGATCTCATCCAGAGCCCTGTTCCGGCACTCTACTGGAGGGGGAAATCTTCACAGGAGGCCATCTTCATCATCCTAGCGGTCTCCATGACGAGCAGGGAGTAGTTCACCCTCGGGGCTGAGGGTATGTACCAGTAGCTATGTGTTTGATCTCTCTCTCTCTCTCTCTCTCTCATGTTCTTGATTTGGCACAACTTTGTTAATATAGTTGTATCATATGGTGTTTCTTCCCTCTCTATCTTCTTGTGATGGATTGAGTCTTTCCCTTTGAGGTTTCGTTATTGTCGGATTGAATATTTCAGATTTGAGAACACTTAATGTATGTCTTGCATGTGGATACCCGTGGTGACAATAGGGTATTCTATTGAGTCACTTGATGTATGTTTTGGTGATCAACTTGCGGATTCCCGTGACCTTGGGGTGATCTAGGCATAGGGGTTGGTTGCACATTTTCATTATCTTTTCTCTGATAAGAAACTTTGGGGTACTCTTTGAAGTTCTTTGTGTGGATTGAATATTATGAATTTGAAGTTGTTTGATGCATATCGAATAATCAACTCACGAATACTTGTGGTGACATTGGAGTATCTAGGTGACATTAGAGTTGGTTGATGCATATCATATGGTGCTATTTTAGTATGAAGTCTAGGGCTGTTTGTGGCACTTATAGGGATGGCTCAATAGATTGATCAGAAAGGATAACTTTGAGGTGGTTTCGTACACTACAACAATTTCTATCTTATGTTTTCCGCTAATAGGAACTTTGGAGTGATTCTTTGTCACACGTTGAGGGATTGTTATATGATTCAATTATGTTAGCACTGTTGAGAGATTGCGCTAGTGAAAGTATGAACCCTAGGCCTTGTTTTCAAGCATTGCAATACCGTTTGTGCTCTATTTTATCACTTGCTACCTTGCTGCTTTTATATTTTCAGATTACAAAAACCTATATCTACTATCCATACTACACTTGTATCACCATCTCTTCGCTGAACTAGTGCACGTATACAATTTACCATTGTATTGGGTGTGTTGGGGACACAAGAGATTTCTTGTATTTGATTGCAGGGTTGTTTGAGAGAGACCATCTTCATCCTACACCTCCCACGGATTGATAAACCTTAGGTCATCCACTTGAGGGAAATTTGCTACTGTCCTACAAAACTCTGCACTTGGAGGCCCAACAATGTCTACAAGAATAAAAGTTGCATTGTAGACATCAATCCCCTACAGGGGCTGCTCTCTTCAACTGAAGGCGCACTACTATTACTATCAGTCTAGACTCTCAAAGGCGACACAGCTCCCAGCATTTCCTGCATATTATTGCAGACCAACTTGAAGAGTTGAAAGCATCGATCAGAAACGACCCAATAGACCTGTGGACTGCAAGTGTCCCTGCTCCTCTTCCCGACAAGGAACATACTGTACTACTATACTTATTAAAGAAGAACAGAAGAGGAACATGTTAAAGAAGAGCAAGCAGATTTGGATAATACAATGTTCGTTGCCCACCCATGATGAACCAGAGCGCACAAAGAAATGCAATTCCCTGTTGTCTCTCTATATGTGGCCACGTGCATTTGGGAACTCAAGTGGAAACATTAGCTGACCAATTAAATGTGTTTGTTAACTAATATCATTATCATATCACATTCGTGTATGAACAACTAAGCTTTGGAATTATGAGTGGTGTGTTGTTTAGCTTGAAGGGTGGAGTGCTGCTAGTACGACACAAAGCACATACAAATCATAGTGTAGATAAAATGGGAAAACTCTAAGCATCACGAGTAAAATCGGGAAAGTGGAACTAGCTGGAAAATATGGGCTTGTATTACCAGTACAGCTAGAAAGGCTTTGGATCCCCTACAGGGGCAGCTCTCTTCAACTGAAGGCACACTACTGTTACTATCAGTGACTCTCAAAGGCGACACAGCTCCCAGCATTTCCTGGATATTATGGCAGACCAACTCGAAGAGTTGAAAGCATTCATCAGAAGCGACCCAATAGACCTACCAACTGCAAATGTCCCTGCTCCTCTTTCAGGCAAGGAACATACTGTACTACTATATTTATTAAAGAAGAACATAAGAGGAGCAGGTTAAAGAAGAGCAAGCAGATTTTGGATACTACAATGTTCGTTGCCCACCCATGATGAACCAGAGCGCATAAAGAAATGCAATTCCCTGATGTCTCTCTATATGTGGCACACAACTTTTTTGGAACTAAACTAGGAACATTAGCTGGCCAATTAAACGTTCTTTGTTTTAGTAATATCAGCATCATATCATATTTGTATTTGAACATCTAAGCTTTGCAAATATGAGTGGCATGTTGTTTCGCTTGATGGGTTGAGGAGCAGTGCTGGCATGACACGAAGCACCTAGGATGATGGTAGTGAATATAAAAGGGGAAAACCATAAGCATTACGAGTATAGTGTTGAGCGTGCCATGGCGGATCTGAAGGTGCAAAGGGGACAAAGGCTACTCAAACAATGTTTGCTTTCAACTAAGAAGTAAGATTCTAAGGGATGGACAAGAAATTACAGTAAAGCAGTGGCGATCTATTTTTTGGCTGAGATAAATAACTTGATCAGATATGAAAGAGTACCGCCTCTATTGCGGCGCCGTGTAGGCATCTGCTGAGAATTTGAGAGTGTTGCGGTTGCGATGGCAGTCGGCGGCGTGGAAGCAGATCTGGCAGGGCAGACAGTGGCGGCGGGGGATATGTCCCGGCGCGGTGGACGAGACGGTCGTAGGACCGGCCCCGGCAAGGTGGACGACGGCGCGGATGAAGAGAGAGGACATGATTCAAGGATCCTGGTCCAGAGCCGTGGATGAGAGAGACGTCGATCTCTTGTAATGGACGACGGTGTCGGGGTATCAGCTTTGGCATGGTGGAGGAGGACAACGGCGGATGGGGTGGCGGACGGAGGAGGCTGGGGTGGAGAGGGTGTTTTGGCGCCACGGAGTACGAATGGGGAAATGGAGGGAAAGAGGTAGGGGGGAACCATGTCTTTGGTACACGCTTGTCTCAGATGCGGGGAAAGTTACAAACTTAGCCCCCGTTTAAAATTCCAGACATCAGAGCGATATTGGTCGGTTGGGGGTAGGACAGTAATCTCGCATACCCCGAATATTTGTCGAGGGCGATTTCGGCCGAAGAGAGTTTGTTTTGGCGCCCACTGTTGGCGCACACCGTGTATGAATCGGGGTGAGAGCCGATTTTGCCCGAGGAGAGACTATATTTTGGCGCCCACCGTGTATGAATCGGGGTGAGAGGCGGTTATGTCACGTTTGAGTGAAATTACAAACCTACCCCTATCGAGGCCTATAGAAATTGAGCCTGCAGGTTTTGCGTGTCAGGGCATAGGCATTAATTTCCATATCCCAAAATTTGGTTTTGGGCAGTTACAGCCGAGGAGGGACTGGGTGTTTCACCGCTTCGTTCAAATTTTAGGAGAGTAAGCTTTCACGTTTACCGTGCCATCTCAATTCGAATCCATTTTGTATTCTTTTTTTGAGCAGGATCCATTTTGTATTCGAATACAAATCTATATACATCATTTTTTGTATATATGCTTTCAAAAGCACAACACCCTTTATATATAAATGTGGTTTACAAATGCCATAATCTCAAATTCATAATTTTGAATTCAAATATTTGAAACCACTTTATGTTCAACTCAAGTGCATGGATCACTAATATCAAGAAATTAAATAACATACATGTGCCCAAATTCAAATGAATATGCATGTTTGATAGATCAATTTTGGTTCGAGTATGAATTACATATATCATCATCTCTAAATCAAATATTTGAATCCCTTTTATGTTGACATCTTTTATACACGCAACTAAATATTTGAATCTTCTTTCATGCCCATCTCTCTCTAGGTCTCTCTCGCGTGCTCCTTCATATAGCTATCACTCTCTTTTCTCTATCTCACCCGCACACTCAGTACATGTTTCTCTTTTTCACAAACATAGTCTCTCGCCGTCTCTCTCGAGAGGTGTCACACTCTCTCTATCTCTATAGACCACTCGGCTTTCATTATCTCTTACGTCTCTATCGTGCTCTGGTATCTCTCCAGCTACCTAGCATTATTTTCCCCGCCACACACACTCTCTCACTCGGCTTTCATTTTGTCTCTCTCTCTAGGGATCTCTCACGCACCTCATCTCTTTCTAGATATGACTCCTACCACTAAAACTTCTCTTTCTCTCGCACACACACCATTTGTCGGGGTCTCCTTTCCCTCTTCACCTCCGTTCCAAAACTGAAACTATTCCTTTGTTTACTAGTTAGACAAACTCTCTCTCTCTCTCTCTCTCTCTCACTCACTCTCTCACAAACACACACACACAACTCTCCCTTTCGCACACCTGTCTCCTATCTCTCCCACACACACTTATCTACCAGCCTCTGGCTAGGTTTATCCATCTATTACACACTCTCGCTTCCCCTCTCTCGTATATGTCTCTCTCGCGCTCCTTGTATCTATGTAGATATCACGCCCCTTATTGAAACACGCCCTCTTTGTGTAGTGTCTCCCGCACTCCCTATTTGTTTGTAGCATGAACTCTCTTTCTCCGTGGCACACATACACATGCACTCGGCATTCCTTCTCCTGCGCTCTCTCTAGGTCTCTCCCGCATAATGTTTGTAGGCCCCTTCGTTCCACGCACCCCGTCTATCTAGGCCTCCCTTGCACACAATGTATCTCGCTCCCTAACCATTCATGTGTACTCCATGTGACTTCTCCCATTCTCTCTCCGTCGCACACACACGTGCTCCACCGATCACCAAGCCTTCTTCCCTACCTCTCTCACACCTGCATACTTCGAAGTCTCTCTCTGATCCTCGATCTTTTGTCTACCTCTATTTCTCTCCATCATGCACACACACTAGCTACCGTCTCTCTTTATGTTGATACCTCTCGCACACACACTCTTCGTGTCTTTTCACACATGCACTCCCTCCTCTCTCTCTCTCTCTCCATCTCTCTTTTAGACACATGATCTATCTCGAGGTTGATCTCTCGTATGCACGCTCCCCCCCTCTCTCTCTCTAGGTTACTCTCTTTCTCTATGCCTGTTCTCACGCACACACACCATTTGTTTGTAGGACGATCCCTTGTAGGACAAAATCTGGTGCTCCAAGGCCTCCCATGCTCCCATGATATGAGAGTTCTCGGGCCATTGGATCATGGATACAACTTCTGGACCTGAGCAAAATTTTGAGACTCTTTGAGGGGTCTTCTGCAATTTTTTATGACCTCTACCTGTGCCCGTTTGATAGATGATCCAACGGTCCCCACAAGAATGCTAGAGTATTATTATTATTTTTTGGACATCACACAAACACTGGAGTACATATACGAAGAGAAGAGGCGCATGCAGTCGGTCTCTCGCTGTCTCGCACACATGAGAGTTACGTAACACACTGTAAACAAATAAACCCGTAGGTGCACGATTTCTGCATGCACAGGTACCGGGTACGTGGTGGAGCGCACTTTTGTGCGAAGAGTCAGCTCACATGATAATTTGATCCGCAGGTGTTGACGGTACGGGACCACACATGAACGACCTGGAGGCGGTGGCTTGCTGATACGTCTCCAACGTATCTATAATTTTTTATTGTTCCATGCTATTATATTATCAATCTTGGATGTTTTATATGCTATTTTATATCATTTTTGGGAACTAGCCTATTAACCCAGTGTCGAGTGCCAGTTGTTGTTTTCTGCTTGTTTTTGGTTTTCCAAAAAATCAGTACCAAATGGAGTCCAAACGCTACGAAACTTTTTGATGATTTTTTCTGGACATAAGAGACCCTAGAAGCTTCGGGAGGAGACCATAGGATGTACGAGGAGACGGCAAGGCAACCCAGTGCGCCCAGAAGGGGCGGCTTGTTGCCTTGTGGGCCGCTCAAGGCTCCGTCTGACCTAATTTCACTTGTATAAATTCTCAAATATTGGGAAACCAACAGAGAGCCACCCAAAATAACTTTTCCGCCACCTCAAGCTTCTGTTCTTGTGGCGCCCCGCCTGATTACCACTGTAGCCAGACGGTCGCCGCACACACCAGCCCAGAAAATCACTCTGGCATGCGCGTTTACAACAAGTATCATGAACACAGGCATTTCTATTAATGGATATATAAGTCTTACATGATATTTTACAAGGGTGATGGCAGCGGAAAAGTTCTATCTAAGGCAACATGGTCTTGGGTGCGGCTCCAATCCGCAGGTATCTGACTGGGTTACTCTTCTAGCCCGCGAACGCTCCGGCTCCTCGCTAGTGGACGTCGGATCCTTAGGTGAACCTGGCCACATTGAAGGCCGCTGAGTACTTTTGAATGTACTCGCAACCAAACCAAACCAACATATACACCAAGCAAAGCAATCCATGGCATTCAAGCATGTACTTGTTATTAGAGAAACATTAATTATCATGTCATAACAGAATTATCCAGCATGATAACTACTAAAGTAAAGTAAAGCGTATCAAGTAAATAATCCACACTCCGAATATTCTCATGATCCAGTCCAAACCATAACCAAATCCAATCTAACTCTTGCGGTCATCCGACCACTCATCTCATAGCCATCGCATGGCTAGCATTCATACCCCTGACATCATCCGATGCCCATGCACCTTCGCTGCAAGTCTGTCCCAGCTTACCTTTCTCTGGTTTTATAATAGTAATAACTTTATATGGTTTATTCCTCCAGAATCGACACAGACCAAATAGCGTGACCTAGTATGAACTGTGTCCCATGACCGAGGACGCGGCTCTTCGAATAGACTTACACTCTGCAGAGGTTGCACACTTTACCCACACTATGGAGCTCCTGGCCTCGTACTTTAGTACCTGTTCCCATTCGGGTGGACCGGTGCTGCTCCAACAAAACTTGTCTATTGCCTGGCACTCTTACGGTCCCACCGACAATCATACCCCTTTCGGGTCATGTCCTGGGTGGCCCCTGTGTCACTCCTGACACCTGCCACCATCGTGGCCAAACAAAACTGTCCCAAACGGGGACCTGAGCTCAATAACCAAACCGGGCTCACAAGGTTATCGCCGCCTACTGGGCCAGGGTAGCACGCACGCATAACCTTCCCTCTTTGGAGGTACCAACAAGAGGCAAGACAATAGACAAAGTTAGGGCCTTCCCATAAAGGCAAATGTGGTTGCACTGATGAGCTCGGTTCGGTGGCACTATGAATCGATCCAGCCGACGGAGGAGGTTGTTATTATTAAGTCACATTCTTTAACAGTAACAATGCACAATGAAAACATAACAACTTATCTCCATAATGTCACCTATGAGTCACTAGTGCGATAATATGATGAATACTAGCAAGTAATGTAAATAGCAAGTTCAACCTAGCAGGAGTTTAATTATTTCTAACACAGGCATATTCATTAATTAAACATGCAAGAATAACACAAAGCAATGCTTTAGGGCATATATCAGATGGTCGGCTTGCCTGGGGGTCGATGAATTCACCAGAGAGAAGTGTGATCACTTCGCGGAAGAATTCGCCGGAAAGGCTTCTCTCCCGGAGGGGCTGAATATAGGGCAGGGGCAAAATGGTCATTTTCAGAAAGTGTCAACATTGTGAAAGTGATATCATCGGAACGGGCCCGACGAATAGAGATCGTGGGCTTTGGAATCACCTGAATTAGAGTTACGGTCGCGGAGAAATGACCGTTCGTTCGTTAGGCAGAAAACAAATGAAAACCTTTCCGTTTCTGCGCTTAACTGACGAACGTCCGCAAAGTAAGGTTTTCGGCCGGCGAGGTTAAACAGAAAACGCACTTCAGCAGAATACGCTTTCCGCATACTAAAAGCGCATTACCAGCCGAAGTAATAGAATATTACGCTTTCCCAAAAGGGTAAACGTATTTTACGGAATGCATTCCACTTAAACCCGCGGGCCCGATGGCTGAGTGGCTGACGATTGGGGCCCGTGTTGGCCTCTCTCTCTCCTCCCGCCCTGCTTCTTCTACCCCCGACGGATGCGACAGAGCAGAGGGGTTCGCCGGCGCCGGCGCCCACCCGGCCGACTCCGTCCATGTCCCGAGACGCTCTGGCCACCGATGTGCTCAGAAGAGGACGCCGCCTCCATCCTGCTTGAGCACGAACGGCGACGAGGACCAGAGCTGTGGCGATGAGGCCTCCAGCCGACTTTGAATCCCGGCGTGTGGTCGTCCCGTGGAATAACCGAGGACATGGGGGGCTCCGCACGGCCTCGGGATGTCCTCTGGTAGTGGTAGAGCGGAGAGGGAGGGCGCGGGCGGCTCAAATTTGAGCACGGGGTGGCGGCGGTCGTGGTGGCCATTGGATGGCAGAAGAGCTCCAGGAGCTCACTTAAGTGCTGGGAGGGGTGCTAGGGGGAAAGAGGAGGTTGCCTCGGCCGCTGTGGCGCTCGGGGAGGGCTCGGGCCGCGGCTATTTATAGCCGGCCGGCGAGGGGGATAACCACGGCCGTCGTGGCGTGCTTATCGCCGCATTGGAGCTCCGGCGAGGTGGCAAGCACCGAACGGTGCTGACCTGACGAGCGCCAGAAGGAGGGGACATTTCGGAGAGGAAGAGGATAGGGGGAGAGGCGACAGAGAGGATCACGGGGCAACAGTGCCGCGTCAGAGCTCGCCGTGGCGTGAGGAGGAAGAGAGAGGAGGGGAGAAGGGTCTAGAGAGGGGCGCGTGGACATCGCGGTGCCACTAGACACGCTCAGACAAGCCGGAGTTGGCCGGAGCTGGCCTACCTACGCGACCAGACATGGTCAACGTGCAGAGCTCACGTTTGGCCTTGCCCGTGGCATGGTCACCATGTCAACACGCGCTCTGGCGTTTTCCTGGATGCTACATCATGTCAACGGGGTGTCTCACTGCTCATATAGATGAGAGAAGTGGCTGGGATCATCTAGATAGCTCTGAGGTGAGAAAGTTGGCATGAAGTTATTTCTGAACAGAAACTTAGCTGGATCTTTCTGGAGAAATGGATGAAGAATTGAATTTGAACCTTTGTCAAGTTGGAATGAGGTAGGAAGGTGTAGGTCCTGGCAGAATTTCAAGCCATTTGGACCTTGTTTGCATATACTTCCTTCACAATGCAGAGTTTGGTCCAGAAACTAAACTTTGAAGCTGTGCTCAAATGGCTTCATGAGTTTGGCTCAAATTTGGTGGAGAGTGATGATTTGGATGTGAGAATGCACTGGTAAAATTTCATACCATTTGGATGCTCCTACATGGTACTTCCTTCACAGTTCTTGAATCTAGACAGAAACTAGATGGAATTTTTGGAAGAAAATGGCTATATAAAATGATATGAATTTTTGCATGCTCACATCATATAGGTAGAGTGAGGTCCTGGATTAATTTCAAGGATCATAGAGCAATATAAAATATAGTTGCTTCACAACCTCAAAATAAATCCAGAAACAAGAATTAGATGATTCTCTCAAACTTTGAACTGTGGAACTTGGGATCTTGATGGAAATGGTGAAGATATGGATAGGAGAAGCTCCACAAATTATTTGGGATTTTTCCTGGCTACCAAATTGGTAGTCCCTTTAGAAGGTGCCCAAAATGCAATATTGACTTTAAATAGGAAAATGGAATTTCCCCTATTTAATTATAGCCAATATTTTTATGGGAGCTCAATATGATCACAAAGAATATCTCCACAAGTTTTCATGAACTTTGGAGATGAATAGATATTTTCCTGGATTTAATTCCTTTAACTGACAGAAAAAGGAATTAATTTTAAATGAAAAATATTGCAAATGACTTGGCAATATTTTTGCATATCCAGGGTTTATAGATGTAGTAGAGTCTCTGGGACAAGTTTGGGAGGCAACAGATCAAAGGAAATTGGGGTTCTTTGTAACTGCAAGGATTAGGGTTTCCCTTCCGGTAACTCGGAAGGTAGGGTTTTGGCGGCAAAATCCTGAGAATATAGTTTGAGTGGCAAGGTTGAATTGGAGAGGATCTCTGGTCTAATAGGAAAGGCAAGGCTATATGACCATCTTCCTATACCCAAGAGCGAGAGAAAATCCGATAACATCGAAAAAAAGATGGGAGTCAAATCCCGCGAAGGAAAAATCGAAGAGTGAAAACCAGGGTGTCACAAACCTATCGCCCTTAAGAAAATCTCGTCCTCGAGATTTCCGGGCTTACCTCCCGGCGAAGGGGGACATACCTGGGTGTGACTTGGATCCATCAGCTGTTTTGTCTTTGTTGGTTCACTGGCCTTTTAACTGCCTCTTTTAATGGCTCGGTTGCTGCCTTCTCAAAAGGCTGCATTGAATCCTTCTCTTTCCTGTCAGGTATATCTTCTGTCCTTGTTGTTTATTGTTTGGATTTGGCAGGTAGCGGGTAGTATCGGCAAATAGCTTCGATTCCATGGCCTGGAGCTAGTTGCTGCGGATTTTATTGCGATACTTCGTACACTGACTGCCAAGGGCGAAATATCCTTTCTGGGTACAGGGCTCACGTGCTCGTATGGCCTCGAGTGACTAGGGATGGCTTTCTTTCTGCCTTGTCAGAATGCTCAGTCTGACTGTGGGTTCCGTACTGATGTTTCCTTCTGTCTTATGCAATCTAACTTTGTCATTAGGTGATCCACAAGGAACAAAATTGTAAAACCCGATTTTTGGCCCTTTCTTTTTCTTTTGGATTTCTTCAAATTTTTATTTGGAGTTCCTTTTTCCGTGGCTATGTGGTCTTGAAACCTGGGGAGATCATCTCTTCTTTATCTCCCAAGTGGCTTTTCACTCTCAACTCCATCTCAAGACCATGTCATTTCCATCTTGGCCCAACCCCAATATTTATTTATTGGGAATATTCCTTTTTCTATTAGAGGAATAACCCTGTTTGCTCTAGGTTGTGAAACAACCTATATTTCTGTCTTTCCAAAAATTCTCACAAAATTCTAATAAATTATTTGGATCATATCTTCCACAAATATGTCAAAATATATCCTTGTCTAGTTCAAAAATAATTCATCAATATTCATTTCCTATTCTGTCTAGTATGGCACTTTGTGAAGGAAGTGCCATTTATCTTTTCTTGATTGCCCTAAAACTTTTTGGGCACTCTCTCATATCCAAATAATTGCCACATGCCAAAATTCAGCCTCATTTGCCTAGTAAATCATCCTCAGCAAATTTCCAAAGTTTAGACCAGAGAGAAGCTTTGTGAAGGAAGTACTAGCTAGGCGTATCCAACTGAGTTGAAATTTTGTTAGATCATCCATATGATCAAATAATTACTCTCCACCAAATTTCATCTCCATCTAACAAACTATGTGAGCACATCTTCAAATTCTTGCTTCTCGTCACAATTTCAGTTTGTGAAGCAACTACATTTTATATTGATTTATAAAATCTGAAATTAATCCAGGACCTAAATATCCCTATATCATTTGAGCATACCAAAATTCACATCATTTTGCCAAGTCATTTTCTCTACAAAATTCCCCCAAGTTTCTGTCCAGTGTGTAGCATTGTGAAGGAAGTACCATTTTGATTCATCCAAATGGTATGAAATTTTTGCAGTGCCTTCAGATGCCCAAATGATCATACTCCACCAATTTTCAGACCAATCCAATCATCCAGGTGAGTGCTACTTCATGATCTAGTTTCTGGACCAGATTTGGTAGTTGTAAAGCAACTATGTTAAATCCTGGTCCAACTCTTTCCAAAATCCACAGGATCATAGTCCTTCCTACCCTAAACCACTGTAACATCCTGGTTAGCACTTAGCCCCTCCCATTTGATCACTATTTCATGCCCAAGTTTGCTACAACAAACTTCAGTCGATCACTCCCATCAGCACACAGTCTATTTCTTCGAGCCATCACCTCAGAGAGGTCCCACTTAGGAAGGATTACGCGGTTCACACCTTTTGCGAGGCATACGTGCCCTCCTCTCGCCATTGCACGCGGTGACCATGCGGGCTGGCATGCATTTGGCGTGCTCTGGGCATCGGCTTGCTCCGGGCACTGCCCTCCCAGCTGCTCCCGCGCGTCCTAGCATGTCCCAGAGCACCGCCGTAGCCACGCGTTTGCTCCCCAACCCTGGCCCCCTCCTTTTTCTCCCTCGTTCCTCCCCGGCGCGCCACGCCGCACCGCATGCCCGCAGCCGCCGGCGTCTTCCTCCTATCTTCTTCCTCCCCGTGGCATTTCCGCGCCGCGTGAAGCCCCTGGCCTCTCTCCCCCTCCGTGAGTCCGCACCCATACGCGGACGCGTCAGAGCGGCGCCCACCCACCCTTGGCGGCACCCGAGCTCGGGCATCTTGCCCCGGCTACATATAGCCCCTCCCCGAGCAATCCGAGCCCACCAACGGACTCACCTTCATCCCAGCTCCCTCCCGACCCCCTCTAACCATCACCGGAGTCTCCCCTGCCCACCGACAGTCGCCACGGCCATCGCCGGTCGCTGCTCGAATTCGAGCACCTCTGCCTATCCCTTCCCACCTAGCCACCGCAGGAGACCTCCACCGACCCCCTTGACCCTCCGCCACCCTTCCCCACGCCTGCCGAACCACCGTAGCCTCAAGCCAAAGCCCGCCCATAGCCACGTCCACCGCAGCCGGAGCCCCGCTCAGTCCCGAGCTCCGCGACGACCGTGCGGTGCACCAGAGAGACCGCCTCACCCTCCAGATCACGCCGGTGGTTCGGACGCCCCAAATGGTGGCCGGAGCCGCTGGCTATCACCGTCGAGCGCCGCCTCTGCCTCGGCCAGGCACGGGCGCGGGAGGAGGGAGACGAACCTGCAAGCGGGCCCCGCCTGTAAGTGACCGAGCGGTCGGGCCCGCCACTTAAGTGAAGGCGCCTTTTCATCTAATACGTTTTCCCGATCCGAAAGCGTATTTTGTTTCTACTTCGGCCTAGATTACGTTTTCTCTGTTGGAAAACATATTTGCAGAAGTACGCCTTATCTTTTTCAGCTGCCGGCCAAAACCCTTATTTTGTGGACGTTCGTCCGTTACAGCAGAAAAGAACAGATTTTTATTCGATTTCTGCCTAACGAACGAACGGTCGTATCTCCGCGACCATGACTCCGAATCAAGTGATTCCAAAGCCCATGATCTCAGTTCGTCGAGCCCGTTCTGTTGACATCATTTTCACCATGTGGTAACATTCTAAAAATGACCATTTTTCCCCTGCCCTTATTCAGCCCCCTCCGAGAGGGAAACTTTTCTCGCGATTCTTTCCGCGAGTTCATCGCACCTCTCCCCGATGGTTCCTTCATCCCCAGGCAAGCCACAACAGCCACTTGCATGATGGCCTTGCAGTAGCCATGGTTTCCACTTGAATATTTAAATGATTGTTTGCTCATTTAATTATTTTGTGAATAATATATGCTTGTGAATCCATGTCTATGCTTATGCCATGTTCATTTTCATCTAGTAAGTGAAATGATTAATTGCTACTGTTATTATTATCATGCTTCATGCTTGTAATTGTTTCCGATGCAAGTCATAACGTTATGCTCATATGAATAGTTAGGGTTGGTTATGAGAATACTTGTTATATTCATGATCATCGTTATGCTATGCTCATCTGCATCCCATAGACTAAATGGTTTATCTTTGTTGATGGTTATGTTGCCCATTCATGGTTACGCTGATGGCATGCTCTTGTGCATCGTTATTTCATTATGTTATTATGACTCAGCTCATCACCATTCAAGTTAAACCTGACATTAATCAAACTTGAACAAATCTGTTGGCTGAGTCATGGTGCCACCGAATCGAGCTCACCAGTGCAGCCACACTTGCCTGGATGGGGAGGCCCTAATGCGGTCTATTGTCATGCCTCTCGCCGATGCCTCCAGCTAGGGAAGGTTATGCACGCGCGCTGCCCTGATCAGGTAGGCGGCCATAAGCCTTGTGTGCCCAGGTTGGTATTGAGCTCAGGTCTTCGTTTGGGACGATGTTTTGTTTGGCCACGACGGTGGCAGCCACAAAGGTGGCGGATGTCACGATTTGACATGAGGGACACCCAGGACATAGCCCAAACAGGAGTTTGTCAGAGTGGCGGGGAGAGTGTCATGCAATAGATTGGTATTGTCGGAATGTCATTGGTCCACCCGAAAGGGAGTACGAGGCCATGAGTTCCGTGGTGTGGGTACAGTGTACTAACCTCTGTAGAGTGTATAATCTATCGATAGCCGCGTCCTCGGTCATGGACACAGTTCGTAGTAGGTCACACTATGGGTCAATAGTAATAATAATCTGAATAATAACAACCCCGGTTCGATGAGAAAAGAAGTTGGTTGATCTTTATGTGGTCACGAGTTGATCGCGATGGTATTCTTGATGAGGGTTGATCATGAGGTGATCGTGTGATGATCACGATGGTAAGAAAGATTGATACCTAAGGTGGTTACGAAATAACCTCCGAACAGAGTAAGTTGGACCATGAGACCTTAAACGTTGACCCCCTTGCATGCTTGTGCCAGTATCATCATGATCATATCATGAATTATATGTACCTGTCATGCTCATGTTGTTCTAGTAGTATCTTGTTCATCATTGATGATTAACCTGTAAATGCCATGATGTTGTTTGTCTTGATTGCTTTGGTTGCTGTGAGCTTGCGAGTACATTCAAAGTACTCACCTGGCGTGTCATGCCAGATTGCAGGTGATGCCATGATTGATTTTTTGTCGAGGATCCCGAGGTTGCACTCTAGGATGCGTCCCAGCCAGAGTCCCTGCGGAGTGGAGTTCATCACCGTCATCGTTGTTCCGCTGCTAGAATTTATTCTGCTTCGAGATGTTCCGCTGCTAGCATAGA
The DNA here is from genome assembly GCA_039707655.1 of Elymus sibiricus. Taxonomy (NCBI): domain Eukaryota; kingdom Viridiplantae; phylum Streptophyta; class Magnoliopsida; order Poales; family Poaceae; genus Elymus; species Elymus sibiricus. Next base: position 401,685,319 of record CM077666.1, read on the forward strand.
ACAACCTTAGCAGGCGAAGTGTCGCCGTGCCCCTGTAACCTTTGTAATATTGGACCCTTGTACCCCGAATATTTGTAATAATGAGCTGATTTGTTCTATGCCAAGTAGTGCCGTATTCCAGAAGACTTGATCTCTGGGCTGGAATACGGGGTGTTCCGGTCTCTCTGAGCCGGGGTGCCACAGAGCTTGTTATCAGAGCCAGGTTTGGCTGTAGGACGCCCTAGTCAGCGCGAGCGTTAGAAACCAGTAGTTCAGAATCTAGCTTGGTTGTTGCATTTGGTTGCTGCATAGAATGCATATAGACTTATCATCTTGTCTCTAACGATCTTATCTTGTGAGTGTAGGTGGCATCAATTTCGATCCACTACCCTCCCGCTTCGCATACTTGCTCTTTGGTGTTTGGTGTCAACTCTGTCCCAGCGGAGTGATGTCGAGGTACCTAGTGATGTCGATCTCTTGCAGGATTGATGCACATGTATCGCACCATTATATTCTATTCAGCCACACCTATTGTTTCGGTGGTAGACATGTTTCTACCCTAGATCTTGCCATCCAACCTGCCGCTTTGTCAACCCTTACTGGTCTTTGTTACCAGAAAAGGGCAATGCCAGCAGACCCTGCTTTCCACCACTATCTTACCTTGTTCCCCCTTTTCCTGGACGAGTACGGTTCCCTCCCGTACGCTTGATGATGATGTGGCCATGACATCCGTGTTCCACTACATGATCATCGAGTCCGTCCTCATCGCTAAACCCGTCCAGATGTAACCGGTGCTGAGCCAGTGCTTGGTGTAGCTCTATTTACACCAACCTCTCCACACGCTGATCCACTTTCGTGCACACAGCCACAGCATATTAGATCGTAGTACCAGAGTTTCCTCGAGAATTGTGTGCTTAAGTAGGCATGCATAGTGAGGTGAATAGCTGTAAAATGTGATGTTGCTTGTATGCAATCTTGATGCTTTGTGTGCTTTTGTTTGAGTCGTTTCTTTTGCTTCTTTCTTTGGGCCCTCGGTGTTACCTTATTTCCCCTTATGAAAGTTGCTCATCAACCAACACCGGACTCGAAGAATCACTAAGGATTTCAAATATTTGGAAGCTCAGCTAAACATTATGGAATTCTCAGCCGGCTGCATTATATTGAGAATATTTGGTTCGAATACAAATGATGTTCTGGAATAACTATCAGCATCAAGATTGCCTTAGTGTGCAACCATTACAACCGTAAGGAACCAGCAGGAAGGCAAATTGTGTACAAGGCCAACCTTATATTGCGAGTCAAAACAAGCAAGAGTGTGCCATGTATCCAGTACTCAACAAGAAGGAGAGACCGACAAATTATTTTCATACAAGTAATCAACAGCAGGAACATCAAGGGTATATATATGGCATTCAGTTCGCATATCACAGAGAGAAGCTTCTGGTGTAAGCGCTCCAGTCTTCCTCCGCAAGCTACCAGAGAAGCTTACGCCGCAAGGTTCCTCAGTCTACCTCAGTACGATATGTGGATGATTTCCAGCATAAGATACTCTGTCTTCCTCGGTAAGCTACCGCAGAAAGCTTCCGGCATAAGGCACCGAATCTTCCTCAGTAAGCAACCAAGAAAAAAAAACTTCTGAGGTACGATACCCAGTCTTCTTCAGCAAGCTATCCCGGCAAAAGCTTCAAGCATAAGCTATCCAGTCTTCCTCAGCACGCCACTCTCTATAGCTTCCAACACAAGCTATCCAGTCCTCGTCAGTACGGCGCTACAAACAGTCATCACCATGGGTACAAGGTATTACACAGTGAGTTGGCAGCATATGGCAGTGCATCTCAAGAATCAGAACCACAACAGTTTGGTCAGAAACACGAGCTACTCAGGACCCAAATGTCTACCTCGGGAATCAAATGCTCAGATATGCATACTTCCATGTATAGTGTGAGCATACCGCCAAGGTCATGTGAGTCACTCGTATGATGATACCAGCACGGTGAGAATCCAACAAATCCATGAGTATGTAAGAGGAAGAAAGCAAGTTATACACCTCAGTGTGATGCCATGTCTGACAAGCTATGAAGCAAGACAATGTTGGGACAACAATCCTGACAGTGGATATCAAGGCCAGCTTCCTCACACCCGACAAAGTGATATCATTAACCTCTGTCACTGTCATGTATGATTGACCACAACAATGAGCTCTATACAAGTAACTGTGAACCTAGTATATGATCATGATGAACCCTTGCTTACCTTTCCCTGGTAACGGCACCACGCCTGTGTTCTGAGCTGCTTTCGGCCGTCCGTGGTGGATGCCGATTTTATATTTATCTTTTCAACAACTGGCCCGTGTTCTGAGCTGCTTTCCGGCCGTGTCGGGCAGCTGTTGAGTTTCTTTTTGTAGCAGTGACCCTATGCTCTGAGCTGTTCTTCGGCCGTCTTAGGGAACTGCTACATTCTTCTTATCAACACTATCTCATGCTCTGAGCTGCTTTTCAGTCGTCATGAGCCCTGGTTGAGTTATCTCAGTAATGTCCCAGATCTGAGTTGTAAAGACCGTTCTGGTGACTACTGATTTATTTGTCGATTTCATGCAAAGGTTCGGATGATCATTGCACTACAGTTAAAGCTTGGGAGATGATGAACTTGCCAGTTAAGCGTTGTTGCACGGTCATAGGATGAGGATAAGGTATGCTTGTCGGAATATTGCACCTGACAGCACCTATGGTCACACGAAGAATTAAGGATATATATGGCCAAGCTCTTTCAGCAAAATATTTAGCAAAAGAGAACAATAATGAAGGAGCAAGATTGGCAATACCGGTATGATAATTGTTGCATGAACAACATGGTACGGATACCCAAGGCAGTCTGATTCTGTATTGATCACCGTGAACACACACCCAAGGGGTCTACTCTATTGTAAGGACCTCATATCAAGGTGACAGTTGCATTGTCGGTACGGATCTGTGACAAAGAAGTCAGCAAGATTTAGAATTACCTACAAGCAGTCAGACTCCGCCAAGAGAACGGTTATGATTCTCAGCATTGTTTTGAACCCGGAGGATATGCATCTACTCGACTAACTCGATGCAAGGAATAAATGTTTTGTGTCCACCGAGGAAATTTGCTCATAACTCCATTGAATACTATTGGTGCTGGATAGAAGAGTGTCACGTCAATTGAAAATCACTCTCGGACTTATGAAAATATGACATATTCCCATCAGGATAATATATCAGATAAGCCAGCAGACATAAAAGAATTGAAGTCAGAACAAGGATGAACATATGAAGGAAGATCTGTCAGAATATGGGATATGGTGAAGCAAGCCATCCCAGATCAAGGTGATCAGTTCATATGAAATTCAGAGGGAACATCAAGGAAAAGGATACCTGAGTTGGAAACGGTTTCCATAATTCAGAATATTCATACTCGTTCCCTGAGCAACCAAATCTCGAGGACGAGATTTATCGTAAGGGGGCAGGTTTGTAACACCCCGATTTTTGGCCCTTTCTTTTTCTTTTGGATTTCTTCGAATTTTTATTTGGAGTTCCTTTTTCCGCGGCTATGTGGTCTTGAAACCTGGGGAGATCATCTCTTCTTTCTCTCGCAAGTGGCTTGTCACTCTCAACTCCATCTCAAGACCATGTCATTTCCATCTTATCCCAACCCCAATATTTATTTATTGGGAATATTCCTTTTTCTATTAAAGGAATAACCCTGTTTGCTCTAGGTTGTGAAACAACCTATATTTCGGTCTTTCCAAAAATTCTCACAAAATTCTGATAAATTCTTTGGATCATATCTTCCAAAAATATGTCAAAATCTATCCTTGTCTAGTTCAAAAATAACTCAGGAATATTCATTTCCTATTCTGTCTAGTATGGCACTTTGTGAAGGAAGTGCCATTTATCTTTTCTTGATTGCCCTCAAACTTTTTGGGCACTATCTCATATCCAAATCATTTCCACATGCCAAAATTCAGCTTCATTTGCCTAGTAAATCTTCCTCAGCAAATTTCCAAAGTTTTTGACCAGAGAGAAGCTTTGTGAAGGAAGTACTAGCTAGGCTTATCCAAATGAGTTGAAATTTTGTTAGATCATCCATATGGTCAAATAATTACTCTCCACCATATTTCATATCCATCCAACAATCTATGTGAGCACATCTTCAAATTCTTGCTTCTGGTCACAATTTCAGTTTGTGAAGCAACTACATTTTATATTGCTTTATAAAATCTGAAATTAATACAGGACCTAAATATCCCTATATAATTTGAGAATGCCAAAATTCACATCATTTTGCCAAGTCATTTTCTCCACAAAATCCCCCCAAGTTTCTGTCCAGTGTGTAGCATTGCGAAGGAAGTACCATTTTTATTAATCCAAATGGTATGAAATTTTTGCAGTGCCTTCATATGCCCAAATGATCATACTCCACCAATTTTCAGCCCAATCGAATCATCCAGGTGAGTGTTACTTCATGATCTAGTTTCTGGACCAGATTGGGTAGTTGTAAAGCAACTATGTTAAATCCTGGTCCAACTCTTTTCAAAATCCATAGGATCATAGTCCTTCCTACCCTAAACCACTGTGACATCCTGGTTAGCCCTTAACCCCTCCCACTTGATCACTATTTCATGCCCATGTTTGCTACAACAAACTTCAGTCGATCACTCCCATCAGCACACAGTCTATTTCTTCGAGCCATCACCTCAGAGAGGTCCCACTTAGGAAGGACTACACGGTTGACACCTTTTGCCAGGCATACGTGCCCTCTTCTCGCCATTGCACGTGGTGACCACGCGAGCTGGCATGCGTTTGGCACGCTCTGGGCGTCGGTTAGCTCCGGGCACTTCCCTCCCAGCCGCTCCCGCGCATCCTAGCGTCTCCCAGAGCACCACCATAGACACGCGTTTGCTCCCCAGCCCTGGCCCCCTCCTCTTTCTCCCTCGTTCCTCCCCGGCGCGCCACGCCGCACCGCGTGCCCGCGGCCGTCGGCGTCTTCCTCCTGTCTTCTTCCTTCCCATGGCATCTCCGCGACGCGTGAACCCCCCTAGCCTCTCTCCCCCTCTGCGCATGCGCACGCGTATGCGGACGTGTTAGAGCGGCGCCCACCCGCCCTTGCTGGCACCCGAGCTCGGGCATCTTGCCCCGGCTACATATAGACCCTCCCCAAGCACTCCGAGCCCACCAACGGACTCACCTTCGTCCCAGCTCCCTCCCCGACCCCTCTAACCATCGCCGGAGTCTCCCCTGCCCGCCCACAGTCGCCACGGCCATCGCCGGCCGCTGCTCGAATTCGAGCACCTCCGCCTTTACCTCCCCACCTAGCCACCGCAGAAGACCTCCACCGACCCCCTTGAACCTCTGCCACCCTTCCCCACGCCTGCCGAACCACCATAGCCTCGAGCCAAAGCCCGCCCATAGCCACGTTCGCTGCAGCCAGAGCCCCGCTCATTCCCGAGCTCCTCGATGACTGTGCTGTGCACCAGAGGGACTGTCTCACCCTCCTGATCACGCCGGTGGGTCGGACGCCCCAAATGGTGGCCGGAGCCGCCGGTTATCGTCATCGAGCGCTGCCTCTGCCTCGGCCAGGCATGGGCACGGGAGGTGGGAGACAAACCTGCAAGCGGGCCCCACCCGTAAGTGACCGAGCGGTTAGGCCTGCCACTTAAGTGAAGGCGCCTTTTCATCTAATATGTTTTCCCGATCCGAAAGCGTATTCTGTTTCTACTTTGGCCTAGATTACGTTTTCTCTGTTGGAAAACATATTTGCAGAAGTACGTCTTCTCTTTTTCAGCTACCGGCCAAAATCCTTATTTTGCGGACGTTCATCCGTTAGCAGCAGAAAAGAACAAATTTTTATTCGATTTCTGCCTAACGAACGAACGTTCGTATCTCCGCGACCGTGACTCCGAATCAGGTGATTCCAAAGCCCACGATCTCAGTTCATCACGCCCGTTCTGTTGACATCATTTTCACCATGTGGTAACATTCCAAAAATGACCATTTTGCCCCTGCCCTTATTCAGCACCCTCCGAGAGGGAAACTTTTCAGGCGATTCTTTCCACGAGTTCATCGCACCTCTCCCCGATGGTTTCTTCATCCCCAAGCAAGCCACAACAACCACTTGCATGATGGCCTTGCAGTAGCCATGGTTTCCACTTGAATATTTAAATGATTGTTTGCTCATTTAATTATTTTGTGAATAATATATGCTTGTGAATCCATGTCTATGCTTATGCCATGTTCATTTTCATCTAGTAAGTGAAATGATTAATTGCTACTGTTATTATTATCATGCTTCATGCTTGTAATCGTTTTTGATGCAAGTGATAACGTTATGCTCATATGAATAGTTAGGGTTGGTTATGAGAATACTTGTTATATTCATGATCATCGTTATGCTATGCTCATCTGCATCCCATAGACTAAATGATTTATCTTTGTTGATAGTTATGTTGCCCATCCATGGTTACGCTGATGTCATGCTCTTGTGCATCGTTATTTCATTATGTTATTATGACTCAACTCATCACTATTCAAGTTAAACCTGACATTAATCAAACTTGAACAAATCTGTTGGCTGAGTCATGGTGCCACCGAATCGAGCTCACCAGTGCAGCCACTCTTGCCTGGATGGGGAGGCCCTAATGCGGTCTATTGTCATGCCTCTCGCCGGTGCCTCCAACTAGGGAAGGTTATGCGCGCGCGCTGCCCTGATCAGGTAGGCGGCCATAAGCCTTGTGTGCCCGGGTTGGTATTGAGCTCAGGTCCCCGTTTGGGACGATGTTTTGTTTGGCCACGACAGTGGCAGCCACAAAGGTGGCGGATGTCACGAGTTGACATCGGGGACACCCAGGACATAGCCCAAAGGGGAGTTTGTCGGAGTGGCCGGGAGAGTGTCATGCAATAGATTGGTTTTGTTGGAATGTCGTTGGTCCACCCGAATGTGAGTACGAGGCCATGAGTTCCGTGGTGTGGGTACTGTGTACTAACCTCTGTAGAGTGTATAATCTATCGATAGCCGCGTCCTCGGTCATGGACACAGTTCATAGTAGGTCACACTATGGGTCAACAGTAATAATAATCTGAATAATAACAACCCCGGTTCGATGAGAAAAGAAGTTGGTTGATCTTTATGTGGTCACGAGTTGATCGCGATGGTATTCTTGATGAGGGTTGATCGTGAGGTGATCGTGTGATGATCACCACGGTAAGAAAGATTGATACCTAAGATGGTTACGAGATAACCTCCGAACAGAGTAAGTTGGTCCATGAGACCTTAAACGTCGACCCCCTTGCATGCTAGTGCCAGTATCATCATGATCATATCATGAATTATATGTACCTGTCATGCTCATGTTGTTCTAGTAGTATCTTGTTCATCATTGATGATTAACCTGTAAATGCCATGCTGTTGTTTGTCTTGATTGCTTTGGTTGCTGTGAGCTTGCGAGTACATTCAAAGTACTCACCTGGCGTGTCATGCCAGATTGCATGTGATGCCATGATTGATTGTTTGTCGAGGATCCCGAGGTTGCGCTCTAGGATGCGTCCCAACCAGAGTCCCTGCGGATTGGATTTCATCACCGTCGCCGTTGTTCCGCTGCTAGAATTTATTCTGCTTCGAGATGTTCCACTGGTAGCATAGAACTACCTTAGCAGGCGAAGTGTCGCCGTGCCCCTGTTACCTTTGTAATATCAGACCCTTGTACCCCGAATATTTGTAATAAAGAGCTAATTTGTTCTTTGCCAAGCAGTGCCGTATTCCAGAAGACTTGATCTCTGGGCTGGAATACGGGGTGTTCCGGTCTCTCTGAGCTGGGGTGCCACAAAAATGACCGCACTATTACCGTCGTATCCTTAGCTGAGATGCCAGGCATGATCACAAAGTAATCATAGGTGGTAATCTCCTATTCCAATGCCACCGTGGCATTTATGAACCGTCAATGTCGACGTGTATGTGCTTTTAGCTATTCTATCTGAATGTCTTATTTCCATGTGAATTCAGACTGTCAAACTTTGTCAATTACTGAGGTGGCTCTGCCATATATAGCTTCTGTAATCCTTGTTATGACCACTAAGCTGAACATAGTATAGCTAGCATCCGGTGTTTCTTTCGGAGCATAGCCTTTTATCTTGGTTGATGGCCCCTATTCACGATGAGTATGACATACTGGCTGCATTGTTGTGGCCGCATGTGTAAGAGTCTGATAAGGATTGGCAATATTACTCTGTCCGTGAAGTTGTATCTTGTTGACCGTCACGGAGGTTGTTTATCCGAAGCTTCATTGTTCTTGGAGGTTCCTTTTGAGGAACTTGTCATGACCTGCCAACACGGCTCCTTGGTCGTATCATAACTTGTTGAGCTTGTACTCACAACTTACTCTTGCATATCTTGTAGGGGTTGCTGTATTCATATCCTTCTTTGAACTATGGGACCAATGTTTCTCAGAACACCGTCATTCCCGTGTATGGGTGGCTCGCATGAACTGATCAACCAGACTGCATGCTCACAACATATGCAGGGGTAGGATGAATCATTTCATAACCATTGAGTTCTAAGGCGGACGTGTGTCTAGACTAGTTCGTGCTTCTGACAAGATTGTTGTGGGCACGATGGCGTGTTTGAAGAGGGCTGAATTCCTTGCATTCGAAGCTTCTGCCAAGGTAGGGTGCCGAAGAAGGTTGGGTGTCATACCTCAGAAGTTTCCCCTCAGGTTACATACTGGGGAAGGTCAAATGCCTTATGCCGAAAGCTTTTTGCGATAGCTTGCTGAGGAAGATTGGGAGTCTTGCGTCGTAAACTCCTTCCGATAGCTTGCGGAGGAAGGCTAGGCTCCTTGTACCAAAAGCCTTGCGTTGTGATACGCAGTCGGACCTGTGGCCGGTTCTGGCTTCCTTCCGGAGTATCCAAAACTCACCTATGGGGGAGCCAAAACATGGTATAGGCCATACCTTGCCTGAAGATATTCCGTTGGTCATGCACACCGCTTGTCCTTCTGCTGATATGATCATTGTTGCTATAAAGGTTGCACAACTGATGCCGACGTTATGTTGACAATTACTTTGGATGTGTGCCGATAGTAAGCAATTGGCGGATAATTCCATTTGATTTGGCTGAGCTTCCAGGTGTTTGGAATTCTCATTGGTTTTGGGCAGCCATGAACTCATCCCTATTCCTCGCAAACCTTGTTCACAGTGCCCAGAAATTTGTATATACACTGGTGAATTCCAAGATATGCTTTGAAATTTGTACTAACATACCGGAGTTTTGTTGTGGCTCTCGGCACATTCACATTCTTGAAACATGTCTTCTGTGGGTAATACATGATTCTTGAGTCCATTGAGACAAGACTCAAGGTTCACCTTACTGACGGAAATAATCCTTGTGTCGAGGACCGAATAATTTGCTCTTGCTGGTGTCCATTCCCGATAGCTCATCTCACTGTTCCTTTGGTGTGATCAATTCTGAGGCAAACTCTCTCAGGTATATTCTGGCCTTGTCTGTTGCATGCAAAGTCTGCTTCTGACCCATTCTTTATTCTTGACAGATCTGATATTGCTGCTTTGAATATCATGTGGTTGACTTGAACTGACTGAGTTGGACTATTGGGTATTATCCGAGTTGTGCTCGGGTCTTCTTAGGCAGCTCTTGCGGATGGATCCAGTCAGAGCAAAAGAATGATATCAACAAAAGAGGCAATAATCACTAAAAACCAAAAATGCCACAAGCAAATAAAGCTCAGATTTTGCGGACTTTATACACGTGGCCAAGGATTCACTAGTATAACTAATATAGCGCACTCAATGCACCTCTAAGGATTTAGAAGCAAAACCACACAATGCTCCTGGTAGCAATTGGGGTCAGGCTCCTACTACTTCCTTAGAGAACATCAAACTCGACGCACGCCATAGCCAAAGTGGCTTGGTCAACGATCCTCGGGTTATCGGGGAAAGATGGAATTTATAGGTGTTTCCCAAAGGAAACTAGATTTGAGGAGAGACAGGCCCTGGTTAGCAAGCAGGGTAAGGATATCTGGTTTACCTAGGGGTTCAGGGCTCACGAGTCGTTGCCTGGTGTAGACTTTGCCCATCGGAGGCAAAGGCCATGAGAGTTGGGGTCGGATGGAGCCAAAACCTATGGGGTTGCCTTATGGTCAATAGTAGCCGTGCCTGGCTGGCAAAGATGGCTGAAATCCATCTGGGCTTTCTACTGATCAAGAGGCAATGAAATCCGGCTAGGGTAACCTACAGTCAGCCTGGCTCTGATACCATCCGTTGTGGCACCCCGCCTGATTACCACTGTAGCCAGACGGTCACCGCACACACCAGCCCAGGAAATCACTCTGCCATGCGCGTTTACAACAAGTATCATGAATAGAGTCATTTCTATTAATGGATATATAAGTCTTACATGATATTTTACAAGGGTGATGGCAGCGGAAAAGTTCTATCTAAGGCAACATGGTCTTGGGTGCGGCTCCAATCCACAAGGATCCGACTGGGTTACTCTTCTAGCCTGCAAATGCTCCGGCTCCTCGCTAGTGGACGTCGGATCCTTAGGTGAACCTGGCCACATTGAAGGCCGCTGAGTACTTTTGAATGTACTCGCAAGCAAACCAAACCAACATATACACCAAGCAAAGAATCCATGGCATTCAAGCATGTACTTGTTATTAGAGCAACATTAATTATCATGTCATAGCAGAATTATCCAGCATGATAACTACTAAAGTAAAGTAAAGCGTATCAAGTAAATAATCCACACTGCAAATATTCTCATGATCCAGTCCAAACCATCACCAAATACAATCTAACTCTTGCGGTCATCCGACCACTCATCTCATAGCCATCGCATGGCTAGCATTCATACCCCTGACATCATCCGATGCCCATGCACCTTCGCTGCAAGTCTGTCCCAGCTTACCTTTCTCTGGTTTTATAATAGTAATAACTTTATATGGTTTATTCCTCCAGACTCGACACAGACCAAATAGCGTGACCTAGTAAGAACTGTGTCCCATGACCGAGGACGTGGCTATTCGAATAGATTTACACTCTGCAGAGGTTGCGCACTTTACCCAAACTATGGAGCTCCTGGCCTCGTACTTTAGTACCTGTTCCCATTCGGGTGGACCGGTGCTGCTCCAAAAAAACTTGTCTATTGCCTGGCACTCTTACGGTCCCACTGACAATCATACCCCTTTCGGGTCATGTCTTGGGTGGCCCCTGTGTCACTCCTGACACCTGCCACCGTCGTGGCCAAACAAAACTGTCCCAAACGGGGACCTGAGCTCAATAACCAAACCGGGCTCACAAGGTTATCGCCGCCTACCGGGCCAGGGTAGCACACACGCATAACCTTCCCTGTTTGGAGGTACCAACAAGAGGCAAGACAATAGACCAAGTTAGGGCTTTCCCATAAAGGCAAATGTGGCTGCACTGATGAGCTTGGTTCGTTGGCACTATGACTCGATCCAGCCGACGGAGGAAGTTGCTATTATTAAGTCACATTCTTTAACAGTAACAATGCACAATGAAAACATAACAACTTATCTCCATAATGTCACCTACGAGTCACTAGTGCGATATTATGATGAATACTAGCAAGTAATGTAAATAGCAAGTTCAACCTAGCAGGAGTTTAATTATTTCTAACACAGGCATATTCATTAATTAAACATGCAAGAATAACACAAAGCAATGCTATAGGGCATATATCAGATGGTCGGCCTGCGTGGGGGTCGATGAATTCACCGGAGAGAAGTGTGATCACTTCGCGGAAGAATTCGCCGGAAAGGCTTCTCTCTCGGAGGGGCTGAATATAGGGCAGGGGAAAAATGGTCATTTTCAGAAAGTGTCAACATTGTGAAAGTGATGTCATCGGAACAGGCTCGACGAATAGAGATCGTGGAATCACCTGAATCGGAGTTACGGTCGTGGAGAAATGACCGTTCGTTCGTTAGGCAGAAAACAAATGAAAACCTATCCGTTTCTGCGCTTAACTGACGAACGTCCGCAAAGTAAGGTTTTCGGCCGGCGAGGTTAAACAGAAAACGCTCTTCAGTAGAATACGCTTTCCGCATACTAAAAGCGCATTCCCAGCCGAAGTAGTAGAATAATACGCTTTCCCAAAAGGGTAAACGTATTTTACGGAATGCGTTTCCACTTAAACCCGCAGGCCCGGTGGCTGAGTGGCTGACGATTGGGGGCCGCGTTGACCTCTCTCTCTCCTCCCGCCCTGCTTCTTCTACCCCCGATAGACGCGACAGAGCAGAGGGGTTCGCCGGTGCCAGCGCCCGCCCGGCCGACTCCGGCCATCTCCCGAGACGCTCTGGCCACCGACGTGCTCAGAAGAGGACGCCGCCTCCATCCTGCTTGAGCACGGACGGCGACGAGGACCTGAGCGGTGGCGGCATGGGTTCCCGTGGCGAGGCCTCTGGCTGGTTTTGAATCCCGGCGTGTGGTCGTCCCGCGAAATAACCGAGGACATGGGGGGCTCCGCACGGCCTCGGGATGTCCTCTGGTAGTGGTAGAGCAGAGAGGGAGGGCGCGCGTGGCTCGAATTTGAGCACGGGGTGGCGGCGGTCGTGGTGGCCATTGGATGGTAGAAGAGCTCTAGGAGCTCACTTAAGTGCTGGGAGGGGTGCTAGGGAGAAAGAGGAGGTTGCCTCGGCCGCTGTGGTGCTTGATGTCTACTACACAACTTGTTCTTGTAGACTCGTGTTGGGCCTCCAAGCACAGAGGTTTGTAGGACAGTAGCAATTTTTCCTCAAGTGGATAACCTAAGGTTTATCAATCCGTGGGACGAGTAGGTTGAAGATGGTATCTCTCAAACAACTCTGCAACCAAATACAAGAAATCTCTTGTGTCCCCAACACACCCAATACAATGGTAAATTGTATAGGTGCACTAGTTCGGCGAACAGATGGTGATACAAGTGTAGTATGGATAGTAGATATAGGTTTTTGTAATCTGAAAATATAAAAACTGCAAGGTAGCAAGTAACAAAACAGAGCACAAACGGTATTGCAATGCTTAAAAACAAGGCCTAGGGTTCATACTTTCACTAGTGCAATCTCTCAACAATGCTAATATAATTCGATCATATAACCATCCCTTAACGTGCAATAAAGAGTCACTCCCAAGTTCCTATTAGCGGAAAACATAAGATAGAAATTGTTTGTAGGGTACGAAACCACCTCAAAGTTATTCTTTCCGATCAATCTATTGAGCTATTCCTATAAGTGTCACAAACAGCCCTAGAGTTCGTACTAAAATAACACCATATGATACACATCAACCAACTCTAATGTCACCTAGATACTCCAATGTCACCACAAGTATCCGTGAGTTGATTATACGATATGCATCAAACAACTTCATAACCATAATATTCAATCCACACAAAGAACTCCAAGGAGCACCCAAAAGTTTCTATCGGAGAAAAGATAATGAAAACGTGCATCAACCCCTATGCATAGATTACCCCAAGGTCACGGGAATCCGCGAGTTGATCACCAAAACATACATCAAGTAAACCAATAGAATACCCCATTGTCACCATGGGTATTCATATGCAAGACATACATCAAGTGTTCTCAAATCTGAATATTCAATCCGACAATAACGAAAACTCAAAGGGAAAAGATTCGATTCATCACAACAAGGATAGAGAGGGAAGAAACACCATATGATCCAACTATATTAACAAACCTCACGATACATCAAGATCGTGCCAAATCAAGAACACGAGAGAGAGAGATAAAACACATAGCTACTGGTACAAACCCTCAGCCCCGTGGGTGAACTACTCCCTCCTCGTCATGGAGACCGCCGAAATGATGAAGATGACCTCCGGTGAAGCTTTCCCCCCTCCGGCAGGGTATCGGAAAAGGGCTGTTGTAGGATCGAAAGTATGTCTAGAGGGGGGGTGATTAGACTACTTGACCAAATAAAACCTAACCTTTTCCCAATTTTAGTTGTGGGCAGATTTTAGCAATTGTACATGTCAAGCATCACCCTACACATGCAATTCTAAGAGTATAGCAGCGGAAAATAAGCAATTGCATATGTAAGTAGAGAGGGGAATGGAGCTTTCAAACGCAATGAAGACACGGTGGTTTTTGGCATGGTTCCGATAGGTGGTGCTATCGTACGTCCACGTTGATGGAGACTTCAACCCACGAAGGGTAACGCCTGCGCGAGTCCACGGAGGGATCCACCCACGAAGGGTCCACGAAGAAGCAACCTTGTCTACTCCACCATGGCTTATGTCCACGAAGGACTAGCCTCACTCAGGGTAGATCTTCACGAAGTAGGCGATCTCCTTGCCCTTACAAACTGCTTGGTTCAACTCCACATCATGTCGGAGGCTCCCAAGTGACACCTAACCAATCTAGGAGACACCACTCTCCAAAAGGTAATAGACGGTGTGTTGTTGATGAACTCCTTGCTCTTGTGCTTCAAATGATAGTCTTCCCAGCACTCAAACAACTCCTCACAAATTTGGCTATAGTGGAAGAGGGATTTCAGTGGAAAGCAACTTGGGATAGGCTAGAAATCAAGTTTCAAATGGTAGGAATGGAATAGCTTGATCTCAACACATGAGTAGGTGGTTCTCACTCAGAAAATGTATGGTGGAAGTGTAGGCACGTTCTGATGGCTCTCCTTGCTGAGAAGGAGGTGGTGGAGGGGTATATATAGCCTCCACACAAAATCCAACCGTTACACACTTTTAACCCAACTCGGTGGCACCGAAACAATCATCTCGGTAGCACCGAACTGTGTAAAAGATATGAATGTTAGGAATCTCGGTGGGACCGATACGAACAACTCGGATGGACCGAAGTGCAATGGCTAGGGCAAACCTCATCTCGGTGGCACCGATTGCATCAACTCGGTAGGACCGAAGTGAAGCAATAAGGCAACAGAGAGTTGGCAAGCCATCTCGGTGAGACCGATTTGCAAAACTCGGTGAGACCGAAGTAAGTGCAAACGATTACAAAGAGTTGGCAAGGCAATCTCGGTGAGACTGAGATCCATTTCGGTGGATCCGATTTGTTAGGGTTTTGGCAGTGGCTAAGTCTTGGATGAACTCGGTGGGGCCGGATAGGAAATTTTGGTGGGGCCGAGTTAGAATGTAGGTTCTGGACATATTTGGGTAGAGAGAGTGGTTGAGGGTTTAGGAGTACTGTCACTAAGCACTTGAGCAAAAAGACCATTAAGCAACACCTCATCCCCTTTTAATAGTATTGGCTTTCCTATGGACTCAATGTGATCTTGGATCAACTAACCAAAAATGTAGAGTCTTGATCTTTTGCCAATCCTTGCCCTTAGCATTTTGAGGGCTCCACGTCTCTAGTCCATGCCATGCCAATCATTGAACATCCTGAAATCTTAATCTTGAATGTACATTAGTTTAATGAGATAGATGGTGTTATGAATTATGAAAACCACCAAGGGAGCAAATGTGCTTTTAGCTATAGATGAGATTAAGGAGGTACAGAGGCTTGCGGTGGCGAAGTCGAAGTTCTAGGGTTATTTCTGGGGGTTTCTCTATTTATAGGATTTTTCAGCGTTGGAATCAGGTTAGACGGAGCCACATGGGCCCCATGAGGTACCAGGGCGTGCCTGGGGGGATGGCGCGCCCTGGTGCCTCGTGGGCACTGGGTGGCCCCCCTCCAGTGGGTCTTGGTTCCAGTATTTTTTATTTATTCCATAAAAAATCTCCGAAAAGTTTCATCCAATTCCAAGAACTTTTATTTCTACACAAAAACAACACCATGGCAATTCTACTGAAAACAGCATCAGTCCGGGTTAGTTCTAATCAAATCATACCAAAACCATATAGGATTGTTATAAACATGGCATGAATACTTCATAAATTATAGATACATTGGAGACATATCAGCATCCCCAAGCTTAATTCCTGCTCGTCCTCGAGTAGGTAAATGATAAAAGAAATAATTTATGAAGTGTGAATGCTAGCATAATGCATAAGTTTGATCAATAATAATTCCAATCACTTTTTCTAGCATCAATATATATCATAATCAGTAGCTCATCTCATAAAACTTCTCAGGATCAAGTAGCAAGCTATTCACATGTTTAAAGTATAGGCCATAAACTTTCTTGAAAACTAACAAACTATGTTCTCAGTCATCAAACAATTGCAATTCATCTTATTTTCAGGAAGGGTCTATGTAAGAGCTTTGATCTAGCAAATTCCACATACTCAACCATCTTTTTGTCTTCCATGATTAATGACACTCAAAGCATATTTTTAGAACAAACCGTTTTAGTCAAACACGTAAGAAGATAGGGGCTTAATGTTTCGCCTCCCAACTTATTTATCTCAGGGATAATGTCAACAATAATAACTCATGATCACCTATATTCAACTGGATATATGTGCCTGGATCTTTCCCTACCACATAATGCTTGACAACTAAATAATAAATAGAGCGGAATAGGGATGAACATTAATGACTCTTGCATAAAAGTAAATAGAGAAAAGTAAATGCATAAAAGAAAAAGATAGGCCCTTCGCAGAGGGAAGCAGAGGTTGTCATGCGCTTTTTGTTGTTGGATGCACAAGCCCTTAATGCAAAGGAACGTCATGTTATATTACCCCTTGTGATAGCAACCTTTATTATGCAGTCCGTCGCTTTTATTTCTTTACCATCACAAGTTCGTACAACGCTTATTTTCCCTTACAATAAAAGATCATACATATTTTAGGAGCAATTTTTATTGCTTTTTGCACCGATGACAACTTACTTGAAGGATCTTATTCAATCCATAGGTAGGTATGGTGGACACTCATGGCATGAAACTGGGTTTAAGGGTTTTTGGATGCACAAGTAGTATCTCTACTTAGTACAAATTTTTGGCTAGCAAAAGATCCTAAGGAAGCACCACATGTTAGAGGATCCATGACAATATAACTTCTATGTGAATATAAACAAACATAACTCATTACGTTGTCTTCCTTGTCCAACGTCAACTACTTGATCAAGCTTGAAAATAATTAATGGGGGCTCACAATCATAGAAGATTTCCAAGATAGTATATTTATATGTGATGAGTTCTGGACATATTTGGGTAGAGAGAGTGGTTGAGGGTTTAGGAGTACTGTCACTAAGCACTTGAGCAAAAAGACCATTAAGCAACACCTCATCCCCTTTTAATAGTATTGGCTTTCCTATGGACTCAATGTGATCTTGGGTCACTAAACCAAAAATGTAGAGTCTTGATCTTTTGCCAATCCTTGTCCTTAGCATTTTGAGGGGTCCACGTCTCTAGTCCATGCCATGCCAATCATTGAACATCCTGAAATCTTAATCTTGAATGTACATTACACTACTAGGAAAAGGGCTATACAAACAACTCGGATGGACCAAAGTGCAATGGCTTAGGGCAATCCTCATCTCGGTGGCACCGATTGCATCAACTCGGTAGGACCGAAGTGAAGCAATAAGGCAACAGAGAGTTGGCAAGCCATCTCGGTGAGACCGATTTGCAAACTTGGTGAGACCGAAGTGAATGCAAACGATTACAGAGAGTTGGCAAGGCCATCTCGGTGGGACCGAGATCCATTTTGGTGGATCCGATTTGTTAGGGTTTGGCAGTGGCTAAGTCTTGGATGAACTCGGTGGGGCCGGATTGGAAGTTTCGGTGGGGCCGAGTTGGACTTTAGGTTTAGGACATATTTGGGTAGAGATAGTGGTTGAGGGTTTAGGAATACTGTAACTAAGCACTTGAGCAAAAAGACCATTAAGCAACACCTCATCCCCTTTTAATAGTATTGGCTTTCCTATGGACTCAATGTGATCTTGGATCGCTAAACCAAAAATGTAGAGTCTTGATCTTTGCCAATTCTTGTCCTTAGCATTTTGAGGGGTCCACATCTCTAGTCCATGCCATGCCAATCATTGAACATCCTGAAATCTTAATCTTGAATGGATATTAGTTCAATGAGATATATGTTGTTATGAATTACCAAAACCACCAAGGGAGCAAATGTGCTTTCAATCTCCCCCTTTTTGGTAATTGATGACAACATATAGATCAAAGCTTCGACAGATGATTAAAAGAATGAAATACATCGTCGCTTTGAGAAGTATGTGATAAGCAAGAGCTCCCCCTAAATTTGTGCATTATTAAAAATTTGCGTTTGAATGCAAATGCACAATCGATTAGGCTTATGGGTCACTCTTCCATGTCACATACATCTTGGTGGAGCGCGCAAAATGATATGATTGGAATAGAATGCACGCATCACCAACATAAGTGAGTGATCATATAAGATAATGAAGAAGATAAACATAGATCATCACAATAAGCATAATATGATCATCACATGAGGTAGCTCACAAGTATAAGCAACATATTAACTGTAGCAAGCACACACGTAGCAAAGTACCAACAAGCAAATAAGTAGCAAAAGAACTCTCGAGAGAAAAACTAACGACCAAAATACTCTCTCTCGAAGCCTATGATCTATACAAATTCTCCCCCTTTGGCAACAAGTACCAAAAAGATCGAACTGTATAGGACTAGTCGGCACTCTAAGCATGGTCCTTCGAAGCTCCTGAAGGCGATCTCCTACTAGCAGCTCCGGTGTGCGTAGATGGCGTAGAAAGAAGTGCATCCGCGAAGGCTTCTGCAGACGTCTATTGGGCTGGTGGAGCGGAGACCGGTGGGGGCACTGTGGCAGTAGCAGCTGGTGCAGATACTGTGGTCCTCGGATCCACAACGGGTATTGCAGCAGACCTGGCTACTCTGGGCACTGTCTGAAATTGCTGTGTGGTTGGTCTGTCATCTCCACTGTCATCTGATGGGGCTGTCTTGACAGCATCAACGTCATTCTACAGTTGCTCTACGGTAGTCTGAATCTCTGTCACCTTCACATCAAGATCATGAAATTTGGTCTCAATAATCCGCTCAAAACTAGCCTGGGTCTGGGTGAGGTTGGCCACACTTTGCTCAATCCTCAGAGTGGCTTCAAGAAGATATGTCATTTGATCCTTGGGTGTCCTGAGATTGGTGATAGGAGCATTTGGAGCTGATGCCTCCTGAGCTGCTTTTGCTTCCTTTGCTATGCGGATCTCCTCTTGGGCTTGTGCTGAAGTGGGATGCGAAGAATCCATCACTATCACATTGTCCTCAAACTCTGGACGGAGTGGCAAGTGCTCTCAATCAAGAAGGTATGTGCTGGTTCCAACCTTGGAATTGATCAAAATCTGAATATGTGGGGCATATCTGCATGATCTCTTCTGATCTGCTGCAGTCCTCTTGATAGTTTCTACTATCAGGCTCATCACCTTGAACTTCTGAGGTGTATCAAACAAATGCAGCAAATTGATGGAGTGGCCACGAATCATTTTGTCATCTCCTGACTTGGGTAGCAGAGTATACCGCAGTATAGTGTTCGTTGTGGCTAATCCTGGGAGCAGATGCTTCACTGATCCAAGTTTGTGAGTCTCAAGGTCTTTCTGAGGAATTGCAGTGTACATGTTGGCCATGGAGTTGTGATCCATCTTGAGCTTGGCATAGATATCAATGTCATCATCCTCTTCCTTGGGTGCTCCAAGAAGACTTGCCCACCCAGAGATGGTAGACTGGTATCTGATACCCTCAGTCATCCATATAATGTGGCCATCTGGATAGAAGTGTGCAGTAGAGTAAAACTGCATGACCATCTCATCATTCCACTTGGTCAACTTCTTACCGACAAAGTCATCAACTCCTGCAATCCTGAAGCTTTCATGGACATGGGGGAAGAACTCCTCATTCTCATCAAAGTATTCCTAATCCACCCATTTCATGTCACTGACTATGGGCTTCTTATCAAGCAACACTGTGTCATAGAAATCTTGTTGTTCACGAGTGTGAAAGTGATAGTCACATGCTGTCCTTCTCCTTATAGCATAGGGATCTGTCAATCTCCACTGATGCAACCCTTTATCCTTCCTCATCATCATGTTCTCTGCGACTGGGTGTGCATTGTCATGGTCTGGTATCTTTGGCTTCAACTTTCTGAGCACTAGAGGCTCTTCATCAACATTTGACTCAGACACTGGGGCCTTGTTCTTCTCTGCGGCTGAAATATTCCTTGTAGATCTCTTCGGTGCTGACACCTTTGGCTTGGCCTTGGGGGCAATAGTCTTAATCGCATCTGACATAAGCTTTTGAGCTTTTGCATGGGGTACAGTGGCTGCTGGCTCTTCCTCCTCTTCCTCCTCATCAATCATCATGGAGGGTCTGCCAATCACACGGGCAATACTTTTCCTTACTCTCATCTTCTTGCCACCTGCAGCTGGTTCTGTGTCACTAGGCTCTTGCATAGTATGCTTAGGCACTTTCCTCACAGTTGTTTTATCTTTGGCAGTTGAAGGTTTGGTGCTGTACTCCTTAGCAAGCACAACTCTCTTTTTCTTGGATGCAGCTTCACTTGCAACAAAATCCTCATCCTCACTGTCTGAGGTTTTCTTCTTCCTTGTTCTGGTTGCAGCTTTTGGAAGATCTGGAGAGCTCCTCTCTCCCTCATAGAAACTTTCAGCTGGGCTTGACCCTTCACTCATTTCTGCATTCTGCTCTGACCTGTTCTGACTGTCACTGCTGGGAACTGACATCTTGCTGAGCTGACCCTGTGAATAGATAGGTATGGGCAGAGTAGATGAGTCATCACAAAAAGGAGATAATTTTCATAAAATTTGAGTTCAACTCTTAGTTTCAAGTTTTCACAGGATGCATATCGGATGAACCGAGTTGATCATCTCGGTGATACCGAAGCACACTACAGAAACCTTACATGCCACTTCGGTCAGACCGATATGGGGTTCGGTGGCTCCGAGAGGCTAGGGTTTCACTGAGATTTACTTTCGGTCTCACCGATTCGTACAACTCTGTGGCACCGAGACGTACTAGTGCTATGGCCAGAGGCCAAATCGGTGGAACCGAAAACTTCGAATCGGTCGGTCCGAGATCATTCTGCGGAAACTTAAACCTAAAAATTTCGCTCGAATCTAATCTACGGAGTTTGTAGTGTAGCAGGAGTTCTCAATCCGTGGCATGAATTCAGGCAGTCCAATCGTGCATTGAATCGGAAAAGGGAAGCACGAAAGGGATCGAATCTCACCCTAACTTGGTGGAGATTCTCTACGGCGGCAACGGCGGAGGAGATTCCCGTTGACGGCGGCGGAATCCGGCGGCGAGAGCTCGCTGGAGACGACGGCGAAGTCCGAAGACAAAGGGTGATGGCAGCAATGGGGAGCGGGAACGAGTGGGGTCGAGAACTTTCAACCGTTCGGTCCGCGCGACATATACACCCGTACGCTGTCGGTGGCGCCGAGTTGAACAACTCGGTGGCACCGATATGTGTAACTGCACGCAGTATAGCACATCGGTGGTGCTGAAATGGTTCAATTCGGTAGCACCGAGATGGAAAACCTAGATCAATCTAAGTGATTTCGGTTGGACCGAGTTGGAGTGAATTGGTTCTGCCAAAATCATTTAGAAGGTTTTGGAGGTTCAGCCCTTTCAGATCGGTGGCTCCGAGTGCTCCTCACCCGGAGGGTCCGAAAATGACTTGTTCAATTTTTGTGATGCAGCAAGAATAGAATTTGAGACAAGAAAGCATAGATAGCTAGAGAAGGTACTTAGGCATTCTTGTACATCCCCTTGGTCAGAAAAACCAAGACAATCAAAACAACAAATGGATGTCCTCGAATGATGAACACATGCAAACCAACATGCTCACACAATAAGATAGCAAATGAAATATGTGTCAAACATGCACAACCAATTCTAGCATCTATCAAGCAATGGCGATGACTAGGTCATCTATATATGAGTATATTGACTTAGGAGCCAAATGAGAACATTTTATCATAGGTCATACTCATCGTTTAAGCACAAGTGGGGTTACCACTTTTACATAAAGCATTAATGTGTTCACACCATTAGAGTTGCTTTAGCTCAATTGCTTAGAGCAAAGCTCCCCCTAGATGTGATATCCCCCCTAAGAGGGATGAACTAACCTTGGATTTTGTCGATGATGACTTTATATAGATGTTGAAGATGTGGATGCTCAATGTTGATGTAGACCATCAAGAGTTGGGAGCAATCCTTTGGAGTTTTGTGCTTTCAATACCTACATGGGTTAGTCCCACACAAGGAACATACAAGGATATCCATAGACATAGAGTGAAATACATATATGATGATGTCCATGAATGCATTGAATACCTTGTCCCTTGCCTTACCCACAAGAGGGTTTGTGACTCCATGAACTAGTGCAAAATGTGGAAGTTGGTTGCACAAGTCCTTGCCATAAAGAATATGAGTGAAGTTTGTTGGTGGAGTCACCCTCAAGAACTCTCTAGTTCTTCTTCTTTTGGACCCACATCAACTTTATGGGAATCCTTGGAGTTGTAGTAGTACTTGATGAAGTAGAACTTGATGAAGTCTTGGGAACCCACTTGACCATGGCTTGAGGAGCTTCTTCAAATGAATCAATCTCTTCTTGAAGCTTGTCCTTGCCTTTTAGCTTGTGGTCTTGTGGTGGAAGATCTTCTTGAGCTTTTGTTCCCTTGAAAGAAGTAGGATCATACTTCTCTTGTTGAGGAACAAACTTCGTCTTGGGGTATTGATATTCTTCCCACTCAACTCCATTGGCATTGAACTTTCGTTCAAAACCAACACCTTGGTTCTTCCGGTTCCTTCCTTGCTTGCGTACAATTTCCTCAAATTGCTTACTCCCGGCAAGACTCTTGTAGACACCTTTTTCTATAATTCCTTTCAATAGCATATTTTCTTGCTCAAGTGTAACTTGGCTAAGAGAATCATTAGTGGAATCAATAGAACTACTAGAAGTAACAACATTGGATTTAGCATTGTTATTGTTACTACTAGAGGTAGAACCATTTTTACTCTTGTTGCTAGTTTGCTTAGATTTAACTTGTGGCATAAAGGTAGACAAGAGTAAACGTTTGGCAAGATTTTTACTCTTGTTGCTAGTTTGCTTAGATTTAACTCGAAGTGTAGCTTCTCATGAGTTCTTAGAAGTTCTCTATGATCCTCTTGAGTTGTTTCATGAGCTAACTTAAGAGCATTTAGTTCTTTAGTTAGACGCTCAATCTCCTTCATAGCATTGTCACTCGTTTCCTCTTGACTATCATAATTACTAGAATTTTCATTATAGCTCACATTACTATCCTTGTCAACAAGTAAATCATCATCACCAAGCAAATCATCTTCATCACTATTGAAATCAAGATACTCGGGGTGTGATACCTTGGGGCCTTTTGCCATGAAGCATCTTCCAATTCCTTCATTTGGTGAGTCAAATAGATCATAGGAGTTGGATGACACAAGTGCAAGTCCGGCAACACCTTCATCTTGACTATAGTCGGAGTTGGAGTGATAACTTCTCTCGGAGTGGTTGTCGGAGTCGGAGCCGGAAACCCATTCACCAACATGAGCTTGATGTCTTCTTCTTGTGTAGCTCTTGGATGACTTGTCCTTCCTCTCTGAATCCTTGCTTCTTCGAGAGTGTCTTTTTTCATAACGATAATCTCTACTCCTTCTCTCCTTATGAGGTGATTCGTCTCTTCTATGTCTTCCTCTTGGTGATTCGTCTCTTTTCTTGTAGGGAGCCATACACTCATTGCAGTAGTGTCCGGGCTTTCCACAATTGTAGCAATTTCGGTCATGACTTGATGATCTTCTCTCATAGTGTCTTGAGCTAGAGCTTCCTTCTTTCCCTTTGTTCTTGTAGAACTTGTTGAACCTTTTCACCATTAGGCTTATCTATTCATTTGATACTAGCTTGTCACTTGAAGTTGTTGGAGCATCGGTTGAGGCCTTGTAAGCACCACTTGATTTGTTGTGCAGCTCCTCTTTGTCCTTGAGTGACATTTCATGAGCAACAATCCTTCCAATGACTTCCGTGGGCTTGAGATCTTTGTAATTTGGCATCATTTGGATCAATGTGCTGACGGTATCATATTTTCCATCCAAAGCTCTAAGTATCTTCTTGATGATGAATTTGTCGGTCATCTCTTCACTTCCTAAGCCGGCGATCTCATTTGTGATGAGAGCAAGCCTAGAGTACATCTCAGCGACTCCTTCACCATCCTTCATCTTGAACTTGTCAAGTTGACTTTGAAGCACATCTAACTTATATTCCTTGACAGACTCGGTACCCTCATGCATATCAACCAAAGTATCCCAAATTTCCTTTGCATTCTTGAGGCGGCTGATTTTGTTGAATTCTTCCGGACATAAACCGTTGAATAGAATGTCACAAGCTTGAGCATTGTATTGTAACATCTTCAATTCTTCCGGGGTTGCTTCATGATCTGGTTCCTTGCCGTCCTCAAAGAAGTCACCTTGCAAGCCAACACGAACAACAGCCCAAACGGCGGGGTTATGACCAAGAATATGCATTTTCCTCTTATGTTTCCAACTAGCAAAGTTTGTACCATCAAAATATGGACCTCTACGGTGATAGTTACCCTCACTAGACGCCATACTCTCCTAGGTTGTGAAACCAAGGCTATGATCACCAAAACAATGGAAATCAAGGCTTACGGAAACCAAAGCTCTGATACCACTTGTAGGATCGAAAGTATGTCTAGAGGGGGGGGGGTGATTAGACTACTTGACCAAATAAAACCTAACATTTTCCCAATTTTAGTTGTGGGCAGATTTTAGCAATAGTACATGTCAAGCATCACCCTACACATGCAATTCTAAGAGTATAGCAGCGAAAACTAAGCAATTGCATATGTAAGCAGAGAGGGGAATGGAGATTTCAAATGCAATGAAGACACGGTGGTTTTTGGCGTGGTTCCGATAGGTGGTGCTATCGTACGTCCGTGTTGATGGAGACTTCAACCCAGGAAGGGTAACGGCTGCGCGAGTCCACGGAGGGCTCCACCCACGAAGGGTCCACGAAGAAGCAACCTTGTCTATTCCACCATGGCTTACGTCCACGAAGGACTAGCCTCACTCGGGGTAGATCTTCACGAAGTAGGCGATCTCCTTGCCCTTACAAACTGCTTGGTTCAACTCCACATCATGTCGGAGGCTCCCAA
The DNA here is from genome assembly GCA_039707655.1 of Elymus sibiricus. Taxonomy (NCBI): domain Eukaryota; kingdom Viridiplantae; phylum Streptophyta; class Magnoliopsida; order Poales; family Poaceae; genus Elymus; species Elymus sibiricus. Next base: position 401,710,415 of record CM077666.1, read on the forward strand.
GTGACACCTAACCAATCTAGGAGACACCACTCTCCAAAAGGTAATAGACGGTGTGTTGTTGATGAACTCCTTGCTCTTGTGCTTCAAATGATAGTCTTCCCAGCACTCAAACAACTCCTCACAGATTTGGCTATGGTGGAAGAGGGATTTGAGTGGAAAGCAACTTGGGATAGGCTAGAAATCAAGTTTCAAATGGTAGGAATGGAATAGCTTGATCTCAACACATGAGTAGGTGGTTCTCTCTCAAAAAATATATGGTGGAAGTGTAGGCACGTTCTGATGGCTCTCCTTGCTGAGAAGGAGGTGGTGGAGGGGTATATATAGCCTCCACACAAAATCCAACCGTTACACACTTTTGGCCCAACTCGGTGGCACCGAAACAATCATCTCGGTAGCACCGAACTGTGTAAAAGATATGAACATTAGGAATCTCGGTGGGACCGATAGGAACAACTCGGATGGACCGAAGTGCAATGGCTAGGGCAAACCTCATCTCGGTGGCACCGATTGCATCAACTCGGTAGGACCGAAGTGAAGCAATAAGGCAAAAGAGAGTTGGCAAGCCATCTCGGTGAGACCGATTTGCAAAACTCGGTGAGACCGAAGTAAGTGCAAACGATTACAGAGAGTTGGCAAGGCCATCTCGGTGAGACCGAGATCCATTTCGGTGGATCCGATTTGTTAGGGTTTTGGCAGAGGCTAAGTCGTGGATGAACTCGGTGGGGCCGGATAGGAAATTTTGGTGGGGCCGAGTTAGAATGTAGGTTCTGGACATATTTGGGTAGAGAGAGTGGTTGAGGGTTTAGGAGTACTATCACTAAGCACTTGAGCAAAAAGACCATTAAGCAACACCTCATCCCCTTTAAATAGTATTGGCTTTCCTATGGACTCAATGTGATCTTGGATCAACTAACCAAAAATGTAGAGTCTTGATCTTTTGCCAATCCTTGTCCTTAGCATTTTGAGGGGTCCACGTCTCTAGTCCATGCCATGCCAATCATTGAACATCCTGAAATCTTAATCTTGAATGTACATTAGTTTAATGAGATATATGGTGTTATGAATTATGAAAACCACCAAGGGAGCAAATGTGCGTTTAGCTATAGATGAGATTATGGAGGTACAGAGGCTTGCGGTGGCGGAGTCGAAGTTCTAGGGTTATTTCTGGGGGTTTCTCTATTTATAGGATTTTTCAGCGTTGGAACCAGGTCAGACGGAGCCACATGGGCCCCATGAGGTACCAGGGCGTGCCTGGGGCGGTGGTGCGCCCTGGTGCCTCGTGGGCACTGGGTGGCCCCCCTCCAGTGGGTCTTGGTTCTAGTATTTTTTATTTATTCCATAAAAAATCTCCACAAAGTTTCATCCAATTCCAAGAACTTTTATTTCTGCACAAAAAACAACACCATGGCAATTCTACTAAAAACAACATTAGTCCGGGTTAGTTCTAATCAAATCATACCAAAACCATATAGGATTGTTATAAACATGGCATGAATACTTCATAAATTATAGATACATTGGAGACGTATCAGCATCCCCAAGCTTAATTCCTACTCGTCCTCGAGTAGGTAAATGATAAAAGAAATAATTTATGAAGTGTGAATGCTAGCATAATGCATAAGTTTGATCAATAATAATTTCAATCACTTTTTCTAGCATCAATATATATCATAATCAGTAGCTCATCTCATAAAACTTCTCAGGATCAAGTAGCAAGCTATTCACATGTTTAAAGTATAGGCCATAAACTTTCTTGAATACTAACAAACTATGTTCTCAGTCATCAAACAATTGCAATTCATCTTATTTTCAGGAAGGGTCTATGTAAGAGCTTTGATCTAGCAAATTCCACATACTCAACCATCTTTTAGTCTTCCATGATTAATGACACTCAAAGCATATTTTTAGAACAAACCGTTTTAGTCAAACACGTAGGAAGATAGGGGCTTAATGTTTCGCCTCCCAACTTATTTATCTCAGGGATAATGTCAACAATAATAACTCATGATCACCTATATTCAACTGGATATATGTGCCTGGATCTTTCCCTACCAGATAATGCTTGCCAACTAAAGAATAAATAGAGCGGAATAGGGATGAACATTAATGACTCTTGCATAAAAGTAAATAGAAAAAAGTAAATGCATAAAAGAAAAAGATAGGCCCTTCGCAGAGGGAAGCAGAGGTTGTCATGCGCTTTTTGTTGTTTGATGCACAAGCCCTTAATGCAAAGGAACGTCACGTTATATTACCCCTTGTGATAGCAACCTTTATTATGCAGTCCGTCACTTTTATTTCTTTACCATCACAAGTTCGTACAACGCTTATTTTCCCTTACAATAAAAGATCATACATATTTAAGGAGCAATTTTTATTGCTTTTTGCACCAATGAAAACTTACTTGAAGGATCTTATTCAATCCATAGGTAGGTATGGTGGACACTCATGGCATGAAACTGGGTTTAAGGGTTTTTGGATGCACAAGTAGTATCTCTACTTAGTACAAATTTTTGGCTAGCAAAAGATCCTAAGCAAGCACCACATGTTAGAGGATCCATGACAATATAACTTCTATGTGAATATAAACAAACATAACTCATTACATTGTCTTCCTTGTCCAATGTCAACTACTTGATCAAGCTTGAAAATAATTAATGGGGGCTCACAATCATAGAAGATTTCCAAGATAGTATGTTTATATGTGAAATTTCTCTTCCTTCAAAATTCTTTCATGAATTGTTGAAGTGACCAATGCTATGTTTGTTAACTTTCAATAAATTTTACCACTTATACTTCTTGTATGTGAAGTCACTACTCCCCATGGGACAAGCATATGAAGCATATAAATTTCAACTTTATGATATTCAATTCATTTCAACAATTTACTCATAGGATATAAGTGAAGCACAAGAGTAAATGACAAACTACTCCAAAAAGATATAAGTGAAGATCAAATGAGTAGTTAAGTAAATAGGTAGCTATGTGAGGACTCTCTCTCACTTAAAAATTTCAGATCTTAAGTATTTTATTCAAACAGCAAAGAAAACAAAATAAAATGACATTCCAAGAATAGCACATATCATGTGAAGAAGCAAAAACTTAGGCTCAACCAAAAATGACCGATAGTTGTTGATGAAGAATGGTGGGATGCCTACCGGGGCATCCCCAAGCTTAGATGCTTGAGACTTCTTGAGATATTAATTTGGGATGCCTTGTGCATCCCCAAGCTTGAGCTCTTGTGTCTCCTTAATTCCTCTCATATCATGGCTTCCCTAAATCTTAAAAACTTCATCCACACAAAACTAAACAAGAACTCGTGAGATAAGTTAGTATAAATCAACTCAAAACCTTAACATTCTCTACTGTAGAAAATCACAAAAATTATAATTAAACATTGCATACTAAATGCCTCTTCATATTTAATACTCCTATCCTCAAATAGAAACATTAAACACGCAAACATATGCAAACAATGCAACTATAACAGCAATCTGCCAAAACAGAACAGTCTGTAAAAGGGGAATAAGAATCCATACTTCCCCAACTCCAAAAATTCTGAAAAAATTACCACGTGACAGAGAACTCATGCATTCTTACTGTGTAAAAATTTCAGATTTTTATCATGTTCTGACTATTCAGGAATATTCTGGACATAACAGAAAACTTTCTGTTTTCAAACAGCAACACATAAACTTGCAAACTGGGCATGGTAAAGGCTATAATTGGCATTTTATTGAACTAAAAAATACAAAACATGATTATTGATAGCATAAATCAAATCTCAACAAAATAAAATTACGCTCCAAGCAAAACTCATGTTATGTGACGAATAAAAATATAGCTCCAAGTGAGGTTACTGATAATGTTGAAGACGAAAGAGGGGGTGCCTTCCGGGGCATCCCCAAGATTAGTTGCTTGGGTATTCCTTGAATATTACCTTGGGGTTCCTTGGGCATCCCCAAGCTTAGGGTCTTGCCACTCCTTATTCTCCTCATATCGATATCTCACCCAAAACTTGAAAACTTCAATCACACAAAACTTGAGATAGGTTAGTATGATAAAAATAAATCATCCACTTAGGTACTGTCAAGACAAGATTCATAATTTTTATCACATAATGCCTACTGTATTATATCATTTCCACAATTTATATTACTCAATATAAGCTATGGAAACACTAAAACAAGCAAACTATGCATTGAAAACAGAATCTGTCGAAAACAGAACAGCATGTCGTAAGCGATTTAAAAACCATACTTATGTACCTCGAAAAATTCTGAAAAATTAGGAAAACGTAAAAAATTTGTAACCCAATACTGTGTAAGAATTTCAGAATTTTCTCACTCTCCAGTACAGAATAGAAATTCTAGCACTGGACGCAAAAGTTTCTGTTTTTGCACAGAATCAAATCAACAAGCATCCACACTATCCCAAAGGCTTTACTTGGCACATTATTTAAAGAAAACATATAAAACATGATTAATATAGTAGCTTAATTATGTGGACACACATAAACAGTAGGTATAAATATTGGGTTGTCTCCCAACAAGCGCTTTTCTTTAATGCCTCTTAGCTAGGCATGATGATTTCAATGATGCTCACATAAAAGTAAAGAATTGAAACACAAAGAGAGCATCATGAAGCATATGACTAGCACATTTAAGCCTAACCCAGTTCCTATGCATAGGGATTTTGTGTGCAAACAACTTATGGGAGCAAGAATCAACTAGCATAGGAAGGCAAAACAAGTGCAACTTCAAAACTTTCAATACATAGAGAGGAAACTTGATATTATTGCAACTCCTAAAAGCATATGATCCTCTCTCATAATAATTTTCAGTAGCATCATGAATGAATTCAACAATATAGCTATCACATGAAGCATTCTTTTCATGATTCACAAGCATTGAAATTTTATTACTCTCCACATAAGCAATTTTCTTCTTATTCATAATAGTGGGAGCAAACTCAACAAAATAACTATCATGAGATACTTGATTGGCATAATCCAATTGAACATTAAAATCATGATGACAAGTTTCATGGTTATTATTATTCTTTATAGCATACATGTCATCACAATAATCATCATAGATAGCAACTTTGTTGTCATAATCAATTGAAACCTCTTCCAAAATAGTGGATTCGTCATTAAATAAATTCATGGCATCTCCAAATCCACTTTCATCAATATAATCATCATAAATAGGAGGCATGCAATCATCATAATAAATTTTCTCATCAAAACTTGGGGGAGTAAAAATATCATCTTCATAAAACATAGCATCCCCAAGCTTGTAGTTTTGCATATCATTAGGATCATGGATATTCAAAGAATTCATACTAGCAACATTGCAATCATGCTCATCATTCAAATATTTTATGCCAATTTTTTTATTGAATTCTTCTTCTATCAATTGAGCACAATTTTCCGATCCATCATTTTCAAGAAAGACATGATAAAGATGAATAATATGAGGCAACCTCAATTCCATTTTTTAAGTTTTCTTTTATAAACCAAACTAGTGATAAAACAAGAAACTGAAAGATTTGATTGCAAGATCTAAAGATATACCTTCAAGCACTCACCTCCCCGGCAACGGCGCCAGAAAAGAGCTTGATGTCTACTACACAACTTGTTCTTGTAGACTCGTGTTGGGCCTCCAAGCGTAGAGGTTTGTAGGACAGTAGCAATTTTCCCTCAAGTGGATGACCTAAGGTTTATCAATCCGTGGGAGGCGTAGGTTGAAGATGGTATCTCTCAAACAACCCTGCAACCAAATACTAGAAATCTCTTGTGTCCCCAACACACCCAATACAATGGTAAATTGTATAGGTGCACTAGTTTGGCGAAGAGATGGTGATACAAGTGTAGTATGGATAGTAGATATAGGTTTTTGTAATCTGAAAATATAAAAACAGCAAGGTAGCAAGTAGTAAAACGGAGCACAAACGGTATTGCAATGCTTAAAAACAAGGCCTAGGGTTCATACTTTCGCTAGTGCAATCTCTCAACAATGCTAATATAATTGGATCATATAACCATCCCTCAACGTGCAATAAAGAGTCACTCCCAAGTTCCTATTAGCGGAGAACATAAGATAGAAATTGTTTGTAGGGTACGAAACCACCTCAAAGTTATTCTTTCCGATCAATCTATTGAGCTATTCCTATAAGTGTCACAAACAGCCCTAGAGTTCGTACTAAAATAACACCATATGATACACCTCAACCAACTCTAATGTCACCTAGATACTCCAATGTCACCACAAGTATCCGTGAGTTGATTATACGATATGAATCAAACATCTTCATAATCATAATATTCAATCCACACAAAGAACTCCAAGGAGCTCCCCAAAGTTTCTATCGGAGAAAAGATAATGAAAACGTGCATCAGCCCCTATGCATAGATTACCCCAAGGTCACGGGAATCCGCGGGTTGATCACCAAAACATACATCAAGTAAACCAATAGAATGCCCCATTGTCACCACGGGTATTCATATGCAAGACATACATCAAGTGTTCTCAAATCTGAATATTCAATCCGACAATAACGAAACCTCAAAGGGAAAAGATTCGATTCATCACAACAAGGATAGAGAGGAAAGAAACACCATATGATCCAACTATATTAACAAAGCTCGCGATACATCAAGATCGTGCCAAATCAAGAACACGAGAGAGAGAGAGAGAGAGAGAGAGAGAGATAAAACACATAGCTACTGGTACAAACCCTCAGCCCCGAGGGCGAACTACTCCCTCCTCGTCATGGAGACCGCCGGGATGATGAAGATGGCCTCCGGTGAAGCTTTCCCCCCTCCGGCAGGGTGCCGGAAAAGGGCTGTAGATGAGATCATGGAGGTACAAAGGCTTGCGGCGGCGGAGTCGAAGTTCTAGGGTTATTTTTGGGGGTTTCTCTATTTATAGGATTTTTCAGCGTTGGAATCAGGTCAGACGGAGCCACGTGGGCCCCACGAGGTACCTGGGTGCGCCTGGGGGGGTGGCGCGCCCTGGTGCCTCGTGGGCACTGGGTGGCCCCCCTCCAGTGGGTCTTGGTTCCAGTATTTTTATTTATTCCATAAAAAATCTCCAAAAAGTTTCATCCAATTCCAAGAACTTTTATTTCTGCACAAAAAACAACACCATGGCAATTCTGCTGAAAACAGCGTCAGTCCGGGTTAGTTCTAATCAAATCATACCAAAACCATATAGGATTGTTATAAACATGGCATGAATACTTCATAAATTATAGATACGTTGGAGACGTATCTGTGCTCGGGGAGGGCTCGGGCCGCGGCTATTTATAGCCGGCCAGCGAGGGGGATAAGCACGGCTGCCGTGGCATGCTTATCGCCAGACTAGAGCTCCGGCGAGGTGGCAAGCGCCGGACGGTGCCGACCTGACGGGCGCTAGAAGGAGGGGATGTTTCGGAGAGGAAGAGGACAGGGGGAGAGGCGACAGAGAGGATCACGGGGCAACAGTGCCGCGGCGGAGCTCACCGTGGCGCGAGGAGGAAGAGAGAGGATGGGAGAAGGGTCTAGAGAGGGGCGTGTGGACGTCGCGGAGCCACTAGACACGCTCAGACAAGCCGGAGTTGGCCGGAGCTGGCCTGCCGACGCGACCAGACGTGGTCAGCGCGCAGAGCGCGCGTTTGGCCTTGCCCATGGCGTGGTCACCACGTCAACACGCGCTCTGGCGTTTTCCTAGATGCTACATCATGTCAACGGGGTGTCTCACTGCTCATATAGATGAGAGAAGTGGCTGGGATCATCTAGATAGCTCTGAGGTGAGAAAGTTGGCATGAAGTTGTTTCTGAACAGAAACTTAGCTGGATCTTTCTGGAGAAATGGATGAAGAATTGAAGTTGAACCTTTGTCAAGATGGAATGAGGTAGGAAGGTGTAGGTGCTGGCAGAATTTCAAGCCATTTGGACTTTGTTTGCATATACTTCCTTCACAATGCAGAGTTTGGTCCAGAAACTAAACTTTGAAGCTGTGTTCAAATGGCTTCATGAGTTTAGCTCAAATTTGGTGGAGAGTGATGATTTGGATGTGAGAATGTACTGGTAAAATTTCATACCATTTGGATGCCCCTACATAGTACTTCCTTCACAGTGCTTGAATCTGGACAGAAACTAGATGGAATTTTTGGAAGAAAATGGCTGGATAAAATGATATGAATTTTTGCATGCTCACATCATATAGGTAGAGTGAGGTCCTGGATTAATTTCAAGGATCATAGAGCAATATAAAATATAGTTGCTTCACAACCTCAAAATAAATCCAGAAACAAGAATTAGATGATGCTCTCAAACTTTGAACTGTGGAACTTGGGATCTTGATGGAAATGGTGAAGATATGGATAGGAGAAGCTCCACAAATTATTTGGGATTTTTCCTGGCTACCAAAATGGTAGTCCCTTTAGAAGGTGCCCAAAATGCAATATTGACTTTAAATAGGAAAATGCAATTTCCCCTATTTAATTATAGCCAATATTTTTATGGGAGCTCAATATGATCACAAAGAATATCTCCACAAGTTTTCATGAACTTTGGAGATGAATAGATATTTTCCTGGATTTAATTCCTGTAACTGACAGAAAAATGAATTAATTTTAAATGAAAAATATTGAAATGACTTGGCAATATTTTTCCATATCCAGTGTTTATAGATGTAGGAGAGTCTCTGGGAAAAGTTTGGGAGGCAACAGATCGAAGGAAATTGGGGTTCCTTTGTAACTGCAAGGATTATGGTTTCCCTTCTGGTAACTCGGAAGGTAGGGTTTCGATGGCAAAATCCTGAGAATATAGTTTGAGTGGCAAGGTTGAATTGGAGAGGATCTCTGGTCTAATAGGAAAGGCAAGGCTGTATGACCATCTTCCTATACCCAAGAGCGAGAGAAAATCCGATAACATCGGAAAAAAAGACGGGAGTCAAATCCCGCGAAGGAAAAATCGAAGAGCAAAATCCAGGGTGTCACAGTTCTTCCGCGATCCCATCTGGAGGCCTTTTCCGATACTCTGCTAGAGGGGGAATCGATCACGGAGGGCTTCTACATCATCCTTGCTGCCTTCCGATGATGCGCTAGTAGTTCACCACAGACCTACGGGTCCATAGCTAGTAGCTAGATGGCTTCTTCTCTCTCTTTTATCTTCAATACAATGTTCTCCTCGGTGTTCTTGGAGTTCTATTCGATGTAATCTTCTTTTGCGGTGTGTTTGTTGGCATCCGATGAATTGTGGGTTTATGATCTGAATATTCATGAGAAGTAATTGAGTCTTTTCTGAACTTTATTATGCATGATTGTTATAGCTTTGTATTTCTCTCTGATCTATCCGTTTGGTTTGGCCAACTAGATTGATTTATCTTCAGCGGGAGAGGTGCTTTGTGATGGGTTCAATCTTGCAGTGCTCTATATCCCAGCGACAGAAAGGGACAAGACAAGTATTTGTATTGTTGCCATTAAAGGTAAAACGATGGGGTTTATTCATATTAGTTGAGTTTACTTTGTCTACATCATGTCATCTTGCTTAAGGTGTTACTCTGTTTTTATCAACTTAATACCCTAGATGCATGCTGGATAGCGGTCGATGGGTGGAGTAATAGTAGTAGATGCAGGCAGTAGTCGGTCCACTTGTCTCGGGCGTGATGCCTATATACATGATCATTGCCTTGAATATCGTCATAACTATGCGCTTTTCTATCAATTGCCTAACAGTAATTTGTTTACCCATCGTATGCTATGTGTTCGAGAGAGAAGGCTCTAGTGAAAACTATGCCCCCCCGGGTCTACTTAAATCATATATTGAAACCAAAATATATTTGCTACAATTTTTTTTCTTTTTTTTTTCAATTTATCTATCTATACATCTACAAGATTTAATCCTTGCAAGTAATGAGTTCAACGGGAGTGACGACCCTCTTGCCCGCGTTGGGTGCAAGTATTTGCTTTTGTGTGTGCAGGTGTTGTTCATGAGGCTTTGCATGATTCTCCTACTGGTTCAATAACCTTGGTTCTCACTGAGGGAAATACTCATCTCTACTGTACTGCATCTCCTCTCCTCTTCGAGGAAAATCCCAACGCAGCTCACAAGTAGTAGGAAGAATTTCTGGTGCCATTGCCGGGGAGACATCATCAAAACCTATCAAGTACCTTTACACAAACTATCATCTACTTACTCTACTTTTTATTTGCCTTTGCCTCTCGTTTTCATCTCCCCCACTTCTCATAAAAATATATATACAAAAACACAAAATATTTTTTGTTTCCTCGCTTGCTTGCTTTGTCGCTATGTCTCAAGAAAAATTTCACGATAGTTCTTATCATAAAAGGTTGGTTGAGATTGAAAATGCTACTAAGAATTTCATGTTTTCACAATATTAGCATAACAAATTCTTTTCTGAGGAACTTAAGGAACATTCTATCTTATTAGATACCATTAATAAACAACTTGACGAGGTTAATCAAGAAGTAGCCAATCTTTAGTCTCAACTTGCTCGTACCAAAAACTTGTTAGGAAAGATTTCGGATGAACAAACCACGCTAGTAAATAAGATGGCTGCTAAACCAAAGGCACATTATGGTGATGATGAAGATATTAAAATGATTGGTGTCTCACCTATTGAATCTTTATTTAGTAATATAAAACTTGATGAAAAAGGGACTGGAGATGAGTCAAATTTAGCTATAAGGCGTCCCAATTGTTCGGAGGGTGATGATCTTAATGATAAAAATGATAAAAGTGGGTTTGGAGAGGTCAAGACTTTAAATAGTGATGTGCCCACTACTTTGGATTACAAGGACTGTCGTGGTTTTCTCACGGTAGATGCCATGGGATGGCTAAAAGTGTGGGGCAGCAAGGCTACGATGGAGATCCGGTACAGGATTGGGCAACAGTACGCGGTGGTTTACCCAGGTTTAAGGCCCTCGCATGGAGGTAACACCCCTACTCCTGCATGTCTGATGTATATGGAGTGTATATGGTAGTACAGAGTTGCTCCTAGAGCTGTATTAGAGGAGGAAGCAAGAGGCTGTGAGCCTGTTCCCTTTGCCTCAGGTGTGTGAGAATGAGAGAATGAGAGAGCATGTGGGCGTGGAGCCTGAGAGAGTGTGGCGTGAGTGGGCATGGTGCCTCCTGGACATCAGTGAGCTCCCCTGGTGCATCTTATAAAGGGATGCCCAGGGGACAAGGAGTGGCCCACTTGGCCTACTACACTATTGGAATGGACATGCGAGGTGACGCATGACATAGGCTATAGTGCGTCACTATTGGTCAACAGTGCTGGACTATTGGGGCGCAGTGAAGTGACGCATGATGCAGGCTATAGTGTCTTCCTGTCATGTCCGATGGGACGCTGCGGTTGACCTCGCGCAGCAGGCCGGCTGGAGCAGCCGGACGGGGAGCTGGCTGAAGCAGCCCGCTGGAGAGCCGACCGGAGCAGCCGGGTGGCGAGTGGCCGGACCGAGGGGCGTTGGCTGCCCCGATGTTTTGAAATGTTGTCTTGTCTTCTTGAGCCTACCCGGGGGTCATCCCCCCGACAAGGACTTTAATTATGACAATTTTTCTTTGATTGAATGTATTTCTTTGTTGCAATCCATGATAAATTCACCCAAAGCTTATGAACAAAATGAAGCCTTTACTAAACATATTGTAGAAGCTATGATAAAAGCTCATGAAGAAAAGCTAGAGTTGGAGGTTTCAATACCTAGAAATTGCATGATGAATGGGAACCTACTACTAAAGTAAAAATTAAAGATTATGAATGTAATGCTTTATGTGGTTTAGGTGCTAGCGTTTCCACTATACCCAAATCTTTATGTGATGTGTTAGGCCTCACCGATATGAATGAATGTTCTCTTAACTTGCACTTAGCGGATTCAACTATTAAGAAACCTTTGGGTAGAATAAATGATGTGCTTATTCTTGCTAATAAATTATGTACCCATTGATTTCATTGTGCTTGATATTTATTGCGATCCGTCTTGTCCTATAATACTTGGTAGGCCTTTCCTACGAACCATAGGTGCTATTATTGATATGAAAGAAGGGAATATGAGATTCCAATTTCCATTAAAGAAAGGGATGGAACACTTCCCTAGGAAGAGAATTAAACCACCATATGAATCCATTATGAGGGCCACCTATGCAATTAATTTGATGGATGATAATACTTGAAACAATGCCTTACGCCTAGCTAGGGGCGTAAAACAATAGCGCTTGTTGGGAGGCAACCCAATATCTATCTTTATTGCATTTTTTATTTTTCTTGTGTCAAATTTTTTTAGCTACTATTATTATTGTTTCTTATGTTTTAATTAGTGTTTGTGACAAGTACTGCCTTTGGGATGATTTGGATAATAGTATAATTGATGCTGTTTGAAAACAAAAAGTTTTGCGCCTAGTATTTGATTTTTTTTCTTTACTGGAAAGTCAGAAAAATCTGAAGTTTGTACACAGTATTGAGATACAAATGTTTTACGTTGTCCTACCTTTTCAGAATTTCTAGAGTTACAGAAGTATAGATAATATTCTGTCATTACGTACTGTTCTGTTTTAGACATATTCTGTTTTTATTGCATAATGTGCTTATTTTAATGAAACTATGGATTATATCGGGGGGTATAAGTCATGGAAGAGTTAGAATATAGTAGGTATTATGCAAGAACAATTATGAATGAGTTTATAACATTACCTAAAGTGGATGATTGATTTATTATACTAACGGATCTCACGAAGTTTCTGTTAAGTTTTGTGTGCTGAAGTTTTCAAGTTTTGGGTGAGATCACGATGGATGAAGGAATAAGGATCGGCAAGACCCTAAGCTTGAGTATTCCCAAGGCACCCCAAGGTAATATTCAAGGAAGACCCAAGCGTCTAAGCTTGGGGATGCCCCGGATGGCATCCCCTCTTTCGTCTACAATCTATCGGTATATTACTTGGAGCTATATTATTATTCATCACATGATATGAGTTTTACTTGGAGCATCTTGTGCCATAGTTTTCTTTTGCTTTGTTTGCTTTTTAGTTTGCCACAATCATCTTTCGCTGGACACACCTTTTGAGAGGGACACACATTTGTTCGTGATTTGTTAGAATACTCTATGTGCTTCACTTATATCTTTTCAGCAAGGCAATTGCTCTAGTGCTTCACTTATGTCTTTTAGAGCATGGTGGTGGTTATATTTTAAAGAAATAGTTGCACTCTCATGCTTCACTTAAATCTTTTTGAGAGTCAAATAAATAGTAATGGCAATTTGCACAGGTTATAAGACTATAGTCCATAAAGCATAGGTATTCAAGAGGGATATAATGAAAACTTTCATGTAGATCACTAAATATGAAACGTATGGTTTAATGATATTGATGTCATAATATGAGAGGATATTGGTTCATGATCATTGGTTAGTAGAAATATAGGTATTAAAGCTTGTTATTATCTTCTCATCTAAGTGTTTGTCATGGCATGGTGGGGAGGTTTGAGCATTCTTAGGTTTGAAATGAAATCCTTGAGTGCTGTTATAATTGGGGGTGCGCGGTGGTTAACTCCTACCAACCTCCTCCCTAGGGGCATGCGAGTAGTACTTTGCTTCGAGGGCTAATAGGCTTTGCAATAAGTATGTGAGTTCTTTATGACTAATGTGAGTCCATGGATTATATGCACTCTAACCCTTCTGCAATTTGCTAGCCTCTTCGGTATCGTGCATTGCCCGATCTCACCTCGATAGTTGGTGCAAACTTCGCTGGTGCATCCGTATCCCGTGATATGATACGCTCTATCACACATAAGCCTCCTTATATTTTCCTCAAAACAACCACCATACCTACCTATTATGGCATTTCCATAGCCATTCCGAGATATATTGCCATGCAACTTCCACCGTTCCATTCTGTTTATATGACACACATCTTCATTGTCATATTGCTTTGCATGATCATAGAGCTGACATGATATTTGTGGCACAGCCACCGTTCATTATTTTCATACATGTTACGCTAGATCATTGCACATCCTAGTACACTGCCAGAGGCATTCATATAGTCATTTTGTATAGTTTTCATCGAGTTGTAATATCGAGTTGTAAGTAAATAGAAGTGTGATGATCATTATCATTAGAGCATTGTCCCAGTGAGGAAAGGTGATGGAGACTATGATTCCCCCACAAGTCGGGATGAGACTCCGGACGAAAAAAGAGAGGCCAAAAAGAGCCCAACAAAAAAATGAGAAAAAGAGAGAAGGGGCAATGTTAGTATCCTTTTCCACACTTGTGATTCAAAGTAGCACCATGTTCTTCACATAGAGAGTCTCCTGAGTTGTCACTTTCATATACTAGTGGGAATTTTTCGTTATAGAACTTGGCTTGTACATTCCGATGATGGGCTTCCTCAAATGACCGAGGTCTTCATGAGCAAGCAAGTTGGATGCACACCCACTTAGTTTTGGTTAAGCTTTCATATACTTATAGCTCTTAGTGCATCCGTTGCATGGCAATCCCTTATCCTAGCATTGATATCGATTGATGGACATCTCCATAGTCCATTGATCCGCCGAGTTGATGCGAGACTTTCTTCTTTCTTGACTTCTCCTATTGATCCCTACCACCGCATTCTATTCCACCTATAGTGCTATATCCATGGCTCACGCTCATGTATTGCGTGAAGTTAAAAATGCTGAAGTGCGTTAGAAGTATGATCCAATTGCCTGGTTTAACACCGGGGTGTTCATGATTTATATTTTTGCGGTGAAGGCGGAGTCATGCCATGCTAACATGATACAATGAGTGGGGAATAACATTCATTAAGGATCATATATTTTGATAGTTTAATGATTATGGTTCTTATATTCATGGATTTTATTATGTTTGTTAAATCATCATTTCTCAATATTTATACTGTAAAAGAGATTACTTGATAAACATGTTAGGTAGCATTCAACATCAAAAATTCTGTTTTTATCATTTACCTACTCGTGGACGAGCAGGAATTAAGCTTGGGGATGCTGATATGTCTCCAACGTATCTATAATTTTTGATTGTTCCATGCTATTATATTATCAATATTGGATGTTTTATATGCATTTATGTGCTATTTTATATCATTTTTGGGAACTAACCTGTTAACCCAGTGCCCAGTGCCAGTTGCTGTTTTCTGCTTGTTTTTGGTTTTCCAGAAAATCAGTACCAAATGGAGTCCAAACGCTATGAAACTTTTTGACGATTTTTTTCTGGACATAATAGACCCTAGAAGCTTCGGGAGGAGACCAGAGGATGTGTGAGGAGACGGCAAGGCAAGCCGGCACGCCCAGGGGGGCCGCGCCCTGTTGCCTTGTGGGCCCCTCGAGGCTCCGTCTGACCTAATTCCACTTCTATGAATTCTCAAATATCGGGAAACCAACAGAGAGCCACCCAAAATAACTTTTCCACCGCTGTAAGCTTCTGTTCTTCCGTGATCCCATCTGGAGGCCTTTTCCGGTACTCTGCCGGAGGGGGAATCGATCACGAAGGGCTTCTGCATCATCCTTGCTGCCTTCTGATGATGTGTGAGTAGTTCACCACAGACCTACGGGTCCATAGCTAGATGGCTTCTTCTCTCTCTTTGATCTTCAATACAATGTTCTCCTCGGTGTTCTTGGAGTTCTATTCGATGTAATCTTCTTTTGTGGTGTGTTTGTTGGGATCCGATGAATTGTGGGTTTATGATCTGAATATTCATGAGAAGTAATTGATTCTTTTCTGAATTTTATTATGCATGATTGTTATAGCTTTGTATTTCTCTCCAATCTATCCATTTGGTTTGGCCAACTAGAGTGATTTATCTTCAGTGGGAGAGGTGCTTTGTGATGGGTTCAATCTTGTGGTGCTCTATATGCTAGTGACAGAAAGGGACAAGACACGTATTTGTATTGTTGCCATTAAGGGTAAAACGATGGGGTTTATTCATATTAGTTGAGTTTACTTTGTCTACATCATGTCAACTTGCTTAAGGCATTACTCTGTTTTTATTAACTTAATACCCTAGATGCATGTTTGTAGGATCGAAAGTATGTCTAGAGGGGGGTGATTAGACTACTTGACCAAATAAAACCTAACCTTTTCCCAATTTTAGTTGTAGGCAGATTTTAGCAGCAATACAAGTCAAGCATCACCCTACACATGCAATTCTAAGAGTATAGCAGTGGAAAGTAAGCAATTGCATATGTATGCAAAGGAGGGGATCAGAGAATTCAAACGCAACGAAGACATGGTGGTTTTTGGCGTGGTTCCGATAGGTGGTGCTATCGTACGTCCACGTTGATGGAGACTTCAACCCACGAAGGGTAACGGCTGCGCGAGTCCATGGAGGGCTCCACCCACGAAGGGTCCACGAAGAAGCAACCTTGTCTATTCCACCAAGGCTTACGTCCACGAAGGACTAGCCTCACTCGGGGTAGATCTTCACGAAGTAGGCGATCTCCTTGCCCTTACAAACTCTTGGTTCAACTCCACATCATGTTGGAGGCTCCCAAGTGACACCTAACCAATCTAGGAGACACCATTCTCCAAAAGGTAATAGACAGTGTGTTGTTGATGACCTCCTTGCTCTTGTGCTTCAAATGATAGTCTTCCCAGCACTCAAACAACTCCTCACAAATTTGGCTATGGTGTAAGAAGGATTTGAGTGGAAAGCAACTTGGGAAAGGCTAGAGATCAAGGTTCAAATGGTAGGAATGGAATATCTTGATCTCAACACATGAGTAGGTGGTTCTCTCTCAGAAAATGTATGGTGGAAGTGTAGGCACGTTCTGATGGCTCTCCTTTCTGAGAAGGGAGTGGTGGAGGGGTATATATAGCCTCCACACAAAATCCAACCGTTACACACTTTTGACTCAACTCGGTGGCACCGAAACAATAATCTCGGTAGCACCGAACTGTGTAAAAGATATGAACTTTAGGAATCTCGGTGGGACCGATACGAACAACTCGGATGGACCGAAGTGCAATGGCTAGGATATACCTCATCTCGGTGGCACCGATTGCATCAACTCGGTAGGACCGAAGTGAAGCAATAAGGCAACAGAGAGTTGGCAAGCCATCTCGGTGAGACCGATTTGCAAAACTCGGTGAGACCGAAGTAAGTGCAAACGATTACAGAGAGTTGGCAAGGCCATCTCGGTGAGACTGAGATCCATTTCGGTGGATCCGATTTGTTAGGGTTTTGGCAGTGGCTAAGTCTTGGATGAACTCGGTGGGGCCGGATAGAGAATTTCGGTGGGGCCGAGTTGGAATGTAGGTTTGGGACATATTTGGGATTGAGAGAGTGGTTGAGGGTTTAGGAGTACTGTCACTAAGCACTTGAGCAAAAAGACCATTAGGCAACACCTCATCCCCTTTTAATAGTATTGGCTTTCCTATGGACTCAATGTGATCTTGGATCACTAAACCAAAAATATAGAGTCTTGAGCTTTTGCCAATCCTTGTCCTTAGCATTTTGAGGGGTCCACGTCTCTAGTCCATGCCATGCCAATCATTGAACATCCTGAAATCTTTAACTTGAATGGACATTAGTTCAATGAGATATATGTTGTTATGAATTACCAAAACCACCAAGGGAGCAAATGTGCTTTCAATGTTGGATAGCGGTCGACGGGTGGAGTAATAGTAGTAGATGCAGGCAGGAGTCGGTCTACTTGTCTCGGAAGTGATGCCTATATACATGATCATTGCCTTGAATATCATCATAACTATGCGCTTTTCTATCAATTGCCCAACAGTAATTTCCTGGGATTTCTATTTTTAATGCCCTCCATTCCTTAGTTGTGCTCAGTTTTGCCCAACGCTCTAACTTGTGCTCACTTTAGCCCTGCTCTGCCTAGCTGAATATCACATATGGCCAAATGTAGCATTTCCGTTGGGTCAACCCCTTTGACCGTTACATGCATGACTGTGAGAATATGACATGTGGGCCACTTTCAAGTACGACCACGTCAGGCAGCCGGCGGTTAGTCGTCGATGCATAGCACGGCAGAGCGTCATTGCTCGTCTGGCCAATTCCAGCGATGGTTGGACGATATCTTTGCCTGTACCATTAGCTAGTGCTCGTGCGCATCGAGGGGCGGCATCAGGGTGTCTGGGGGTGGACGGAAACGAAGGCAGTGGGTGAGTACCATCGTGGCTGGAGTTTGGTGTTTGTAGGCAACAAAGCTATAGCCCGGTTTCAAACGATTTTTTGTGCTGGTGTTGTTCTACGGCTGCTTGCGGTGCAGTTTGACAGGGTCACGTGACAAAATGGTCACATGAGCTTCTTCATGAGCTCATGTCGGATCAGCAAAGGGAGGTCACGATTAATGGCACTACTCATACGAAAACATTGACAAGGAGATCGGGAAAAGCTGTGGATCTCACGTTAAGGTTGTGGAGCACATAAAGTAGGTCGGGGATGGGCTGTAGGCGATGAATTGACAGCATTGTCCTAGGTTGCAAACAACGAAGAAGGAGACGATGGCGCCGATTCAGGGCGTCCAGTCTAGCGATCTTTGTCTTATAGGTTATCAGTGGCGTGGCGGAGCTAAAGGACATGGTGCTGAGGCGCGGAGAGCACAGTGGCTACATTGGTTGACGTCGGCACGGCCATGGCGTTCTCGGTCATGGTTGGAGAGCGAGCAATAGGAGGGTATAGTGATGGATAGTAGATAGGTCAGAACTAGTGGTATCGTGCTTGTCTCTTGTCGTAGAAGTTGGGGACAAAGAAGGCCTCGAAGGCACGAAGTAGGAGCAGGCGCTCTCGGACGCGTCGTCCTCTGCCACTAGGCGCGACACTACTAGGAGAAAGCTTATAGATAGAACCTTAGCAGTAGCGCGGGGCTGGGTCACAGCGCTACTGCTACTTAGTAGTAGCGCGTGGCACTTACCAGTGCAACAGGTAGGAAGGTAGCAGTAGAGCTGGCCTGTGAACCAGCGCTGCTGCTAAGTGGTCCCATCGTCACCCACCGGGGCTGCCCGTACTAGTAGCGTCCGACAAAAACCAGCGCTACTACTATTCCCGTAGCAGTAGCACGTGTCGGTGGCCCACCGCTACCGCTATGTGTGCACGGTGCCAGCAGGTGGGCCCCTCTTAGCAGTAGCGATGGGCCACCGACACGCGCTACTGCTATAGAGCTTAGCAGTAGCGCTGTTAGCAATACCGCGCTACTGCTATGCGTAGCAGCCACCTTTTTCCCACCCTCCCCCTCCCCCTTTCCCCTCTCCCTCCTCTAGCTCCCTCACTTAGTTCTTACTTCTCCTATCTCTCTTCTCTCCCCATTAATGCTCCCATCCACCATCTCCTCCATTAATGACCTCTCTTTCTCTCTAGCTTCTTACTCACTTTATTTGTCTCTCCCTCCTTCCCTTTCCCCACTCCTACCTTTGTCTCACTAGCTAGCTCTCCCTCCGTCTCCACTAGTTAGGTAGAGCATCTCCTTCCAACTAGATCTACCCATTTTAGAAGTAAGCCATGCATCTTTGTCCACTACTTTCGATCCCTAGAAAGCGGCACCGGCCATCTATAGCTACCGTGTGCTCGATCCCTCTCTCGGGACGATACGTGAGTAAAAAGTTGTGCTTTGCAAGAATGGAAATATGTGTGTTTGCGCTATGATGGTGGGAATGTGCGTGTGGCATGCATGAGTTGCGCCTATGTGTATTTGTCGGATCGTGCTTGACATGAGTTGCTTATGTTTTGCATAAATGTCGATTTATTTCCGTTCAGTGAATTTCGGACAAACTCTATATGTCCTATTTTTAGGGAAGGTCATGCCGAATTTTTGTATGACTTTGATGTATGCATATGCATGCATGTTAATAATTTTTTTTGCTTATTATACTGCGCAGGCAATCATGAAGGTCAGTGGAAGGCTGGTGGAAAGATGGTTGTGATCCACGGTGCACGGCATGTATTCGAATAACCGGACTGGGATTTTATGTCCATGCAGAAGATGCAAACTAATCGTCATCTTGGACCCCTTTGACCATGGGAGTTTGAAGGTGCACCTGCTCATGCATGGTTTCATGGATGGCTATACTCGGTGGACAATTGAAGATGATGATGAGGATGTCCACATGGCAGGCAATAACGACATGGGACTAGACGAAGAGATGACCGACGATGGACCCGAAGACAAGGGCGCGGGACATGGCGGCGAAGAAGAGGCCGGACACGGCGGGGAAGAGGCCGTACACGGCGGAGAAGAGGCCGGACACGGTGGAGAAGACGTGGACACGCCGCAGTCTTCGAAGCAACTAAGGTCAGTCGTGCAGGACCCTCATGTTCGAGACCTGCTTCGCAAGAATACGAGTAGCGACAGAGCTGCTTCTAGAGAGGAGGCCAAGCTGGCGCAACTGGAGGTAGACTCGAAGACTCCATTGTATGACGGTTGCGATCCCGAGGTTACCCGCTTGAGTTTCATGCTCGAACTTCTAAAGACGAAGGCCAAAAACAAATGGATAGACGCAAGCCTCAATGAGCATTTGAAGTATCTACAAAATAAAGTTCTTCCCACGGGGAACCTGTGTCCTACTAGTGTCGATGAGGCCAAGAAGATCGGGTGCCCTCTTGATCTGCCCCACATTAGATACCATGCATGCATCAACGATTGCATCATTTATCGAAAGGAGCACACGGAAAAAACCAGTTGTCCGGTGTGCAATGCTTCTCGATACAAGAAGGCCGGGAAGAAAACTCCTCAGAAAGTTGTATGGTACTTACCGATCACTCCCCGTCTGCAGCGTTATTTCGTAGATCCTAAGGAAGCAAAGCTCATGCGCTGGCACGAGGAGAGGGTGAAGCCCGACGACGGAGATGATCCAAAGCTGAGACACCTAACGGATGCTAGCCAGTGGCGAGCATTCAAGGCCGAATATGGATATTTCACAGATGATGCAAGGAACATCGTGCTTGGCGCGAGTACCGATGGAATGAATCCGTTTGGCAACCAGAACACCAACCATAGCACATGGCCTGTGTTTGTATGGATGTACAACCTCCCCCCTGGTTGTGCATGTAGTCAAAGTACATAAACATGAGCATGCTGATTCAAGGGCCGAAACAACCGGGAAATAATATTAATCTGTATCTAGGGCTACTGAAAGAGGAGTTAGACACGTTATGGAAAACACCGTCCAAGACATGGGACACCAGCAAAGGCGACTATTTCTATATGAGATCCGCGCTGATAACGACGGTGCACGACTATCTCGGTTACGGATATGTCGCAGGCCAGGTGTGCCATAGATATTGTGGATGCACCCGGTGCATGGATGATACAACGTCTCAGTAGCTAACGAAAGATGGAGGGTTTGAGAAAATCGTGTACATGGGGCATCGAAGATGGCTCGAGAAGGATGACCCGTGGAGATCTATTCAATGGTGAGGCTGAGCATCGAGGACCTCCACGTAAGAGGAGCGGCACCGAAATCAATGAGCTGTTGAAAAACTGGGAACAGTGCCCCGCGCCGGGAAAGATAAAAAAGGCGCCGGAGCCGCTGCTGAAGGTATGGAAGACGAGGTCTGTTTTCTGGGACTTGGAGTACTGGCCCAAACTCGACACGCCTCATTGCCTTGATCAAATGCATATCACGAAGAATGTCCTTGAGAGCTTGCTTGCAACAGTGATGAACATGCCGGATAAGACCAAGGATGTCCCCCTTCTTGCTTCACCTTAAGTCCGAAGGAAATCGATCAATTCTTCAAGTGCATTACCGGAATCAAAGTTAGTTCCGGTTATTGTGGGAAGATAAGCAGATTTCTAGACACCAAGAAGAAAAGGTTCAGCGGGATGAAGTCTCATGACTGTCACGTGATGATGACGCAGATCCTTCCAGTTGCCCTTAGAGGGATAATGGACAAGCACGTTCGTGAGACGCTTACTGGTCTCTGCAACTTTTTCGACGTTATCTCTCAAAAGTCGACCAGTGTGATGCAACTCCGAAGGCTACATGAAGAGATCGTTGTCATACTAAATGAGCTTGAGATTTACTTCCCGCCCACGTTCTTTGACGTCATGGTGCATCGGTGTGTCCACATTGTGGTCGACATCATCGACCTCGGGCCATCATTCCTTCATAGCATGATGCCATTCGAGAGGATGAATGGGGTCATCAAAGGATTCGTTCGTAACATGTCCCGTCCGGATGGAAGCATTGTGTAGGGCTATCTGACCCAAGAGTGCATCTCCTTCTGCGAGAATTATCTAGGTGGTGAAAACCATGTTGTTGGTTTGCCCGTCAACAAGCACCTTGGGAGGCTCGGAGGAGAAGGTCACACGAACGGCCGGAGGGAATTGCATGTGGACCACTCGGGTCGACGCGACAACTTGGACATAGCAAACTTAGTAGTGCTACAACACCTAGACTTGGTAGATCCTTTCGTGGCACTGCACAAAGAAACCATCGCAAAGAAGTACCGTGACAAGGGGCTAAACAAGACGGACGCCGAAGTTACTAGAGAGCACAACTCCACTTTCTTGCGTTAGTTCAAAGAGCATGTTCTTGCTAATCCCCCGGAAGAGGGTAGTGCGGATGGATTGCGCATACACGCCTTAGCACATGGCCCCGCGACCAACCTCGCGACCTATCAGGCATACGATATCAACGGATACACGTTCTACACGGAGGCCAAAGACATAGACAGTGATTACCAGAACTCAGGGGTGACGATGGAATGCATGACCAGCGACAATGGTGCAACTGAAAGATTCTACGGAAGGGTTGAAGAGATCTGGGAGCTTGACTACGCTGGACTGCACAGTGCGACGATGTTTCGTGTCAGATGGGCTAAGGCCGTCGAAAGAGAAAACCGGTATTTCACTACCATGTCTATACCCGACGCGAAGAGCGCAGCTACCGTGAACGTCATCGCCAAAAATGAGCCATGGGTACACGCTAAGCACGTGACACAATGCTTCTTCATAACCGACTCGAGCAATCCCAGCCGTGATGTCGTGAGGACAGGCAAAAGGAGCATCGTCGGAATGGATGGAGTCGGAAACGAGGAAGACTACGACCAGTACGACGACCCGATGAGGGAAGATGACGATGACGATGAAGCATATGTCAAAAGAAGAAGCAAGACTACATTACCTAATAAAAATCGTACTCCATGGAATAGGAAAAGTCACAACGAGGGGCTTAATTATTCGGCAGCGAACAAGAAAAGAAAGAAGCTCACTCAGAAACAACAACGTCGACGCTGAGAAACCATCATTTATATATATGTTCCTATTTTGTATACGCACTTAACCTTTATCGGCCAAATGATGTAATATATATCGCCTTTCGAAAGAGAAAAAGTAAAAGTAAACCAAAAAAAAAAAGAAAAAGAAAAGAAAAAAGGAGAAAGGAAAAAAGTAAACCAAAAAGAAAAAGAAAAAGAAAAGAAAAAAGGAGAAAGGAAAAAAGGAAAATGAAAAGAAAAAGAAAAAGAAAAGAAAAAAAGGAAAGGAATAGCAGTAGCGCTGGTTACAAGCCCGCGCTATAGCTACTTACTATAGCGGTAGCGCGGGTTCCCAACACGCGCTATAGCTAACTTAGCTATAGCGTGGGTTAGGAACCCGCTCTACCGCTATTTTGACTTAACCCCCTAGCGCGGGCTTCCCTCCTTTCTCCCCAATTCTCCCCCCAAATCCCCACTCCTCCCTGTCACCGTCCCCGCCGTCGCGCCCCCGCCGTCCTCGTCCGCGCTCCACCATCGCCGCCGTTGCGCCCCCTCCCTCGCCGTCGCCTGAGCCCCGATCCCGACGCCGCGCGCCCGAGCCCCGACGCCCGACGCCGACAACCTCCTCCACACCTCCGCTGCACCCTCGGCCGCTCCGACCTCCTCCTCCTCCCTACCTCCGCTGACGCCCGAGGTGACCACGCCTACACCTCCTCCTCCTCCTCCCCTACCTCTGCCTAGCTAGGGTTCCTAGGGTTCATGAAATTTTAGGGTTCATCAAATTAGCTAGGGTTCATCAAATGTTTAAGTAGTTGTAGATGCTTAAGTAGTTGTAGATGCTTAAGTACTTGTAGTTGCTGTGGATAGAAGATTAGGGTTCATCAAATGTTTATATAAATTCATTTTAGAGAAAAAAATTAGTTTAGAGCAAAAATTCAATATAGAAATAAGCTTGTTGTGGACCCAATGTAGTTAACTAAATAGTTTTTTAGGACAGTATGAGAGAGTTGTAAATTAGGACAGTATGAGAGAGTTGCTGTCGACCCAATGCTCTAGGGTTTATAGCAAATTTTCTTCAAGTTCTATATTTTCTTGAAGTGGTCCTATTATATGGAAATTTGAATAGTTCGATTGTGCCCAAGTGGCCTATGAATGTGCCCAAGTGGCCTTTTGTTGTTTGCAGGGAATCTGATTCCGAGTGCCCTATGTTTTGCCAGAATGTTGATTCATTTCCGTTCCGGCAAATTCCAGGTGCTCGATTTGTCCACTTTTTAGCAAAGGTCATGCCAAAATTTTCCGTGAATTTCGGCATGACTTGTGCTAGAAACTAGGACATATCGAGTGCCCGGGATTTGACGGAACGGGAATGAATCAACATTCCGACAAAACATAGGGCCTTTTTTTGTGTCATTATTCATTTTATTAGGTCTAGAATTAAACGAGCAGACTTAATCGTAGGAAACATAGCTAACAACAACGAAGGCAGGGGTTCTGGTAACTGTGAAGATGTCTACGAGGCGGCACACAACTTTTTCGAGTATCTGGACGAACAACGGTTGTTGCAGGCCCCCCCTGTCACATCCGAGGGTTGCACCGACATCGACACCGGCACCGACACCGGCGCCGAGACTGGCACCGATGCTGGCGAATTAGCCGGTAAAGAACCGAAAGCAAAGAGGATACGGAGCCCGAACCAGCTCGGCACCGGAAGACTGGTGGTCACGGCGGTGGACCCCGGCAATTTCGAGCCAACAGAGCCCAAGGAAGTGTGCAAGTGCTACGGCAATCAAATAGGATGCATCCTATGGGAAACCGCCACCATCAACGACGAAAACTTAAGGAAGATACCAAATATGGAGCACTTCCTCCAAACGAAGTTGCACCAGAGATTCCTGTTCCCCGACCGGGATGAAACCAAATATCCATCACCGTGGCTAGACAAGGGAATGAAGAAGATAAACAACAGAGCCATGGGCAAGTTTAGCGGCGCGCTGTCCGCCTGGAAAGTAAGGGTGAAAAGTCGGATCGCCAAAAAGGAACCCTACTCCGAGATTGTAAAGGATAATCCGACAATTACGGAAGAGTAGTTCGAAATATTCAAGGTGGCTTGCGCTACTGAAGCTGCCAAAGAAAAGTCGGAGTACATGAAGGGGCTTCAGGAAAGGAACATGGGGTACCACCGCCTCGGAAGCCGTGGTTACTCGGGCAAGAGGCCCATATGGGCCAAGGAGGACGCGGAACGTGAAGCCATGGGGATCCCGGACCCCTTGGCGGAGTTCACCGTCCCGCAGGAGCATGACTTCATCAGGGCCCGGTACACTTGGGACCCAGTAAATAAGGTTTTGAAATGGACACGCCCACGAGGGAGTTCATGAGACTGCTGGTAATTATTATTTTACCACCTTATTTTAGCTTTTGATCAATTCGACTACACGTTTAGTCACATTTGTAAACGACCCATGTTCCTTTTGTAGAAAGAGCAGCACAGGATTGCGTCCGAAAGCGACTCGTCGTCTGATTCGTCGGCGAGGCCCAAGTGGGACACCCCTTTCAACCGAGCCTTGATCATAATGAAAGGACTCCTATTGGACAAGCGGCCGTCGTATGGACGTGTGCACGCTGTCAGAGACGGTGCCACGTGGAAGTACTACTACCATGAGGACGCCGAGGAGAGAAAGCAGAGATGGAAGTTAATCGAAAAGAACATCGACAAGAAGGTTGAGATTGTGGTTGATAAGAGAACAGCTGAGACCAAAGAAGCGATACGACCTGAGTTGGTGAGCGAGGCAGTCAAAGCAGCAGCAGCTGCCTGCAGAGAGGAACTTGTAGCTTCAATTGGTGCCTTGGTTCCGGCAATTGTCGATTGGACGAAGCAAAATCCAGATAAAGAGGCAGCGGACTTTCTCCTTCCCAGCTTCGTCGGGAGCAACTCGGTGAATGTCGCACCAGCACCTGCTCACGGAACCGCACCTGCTCCCGCACCTACTCATAGAAGCCCGTCCTCCGTCTCTGGCGTGCTCGGCGGGGCTTCGTCTTAGGCTGAGCTCGACGCCCTCACGGTAACTACCTGTCACACAGGCCCTCTTCAACATATATATAATCTTCCGTTTCCATTGCCTTTCGGATGTCTGACGTCGCAGACATGTCTTCGCAGGCCGACGAAACCCCGTGCACCATATTGTACACCATCAGCGGTCAGAAGGTGGACATGGGAAAGGCAACGGTAGTGAAGCCGAAGGATCGCTCGTTCCATAGCCGGCCGATGCCCCCTGGCGTCTTCAAGGTTTCCGTGGCCAGTGTCAAAGCGGGCCAAGAGAATTTGGCTCCTCCGGTACTACTAGGAGGAGATGACGATGAGACCCCGCCGCGGCTTGGCGATTGCAAGAGTTGGGTTCTGTTGTGGCCGAAGAATCTCCTTCGTCTAGAGGCGGCCGGGAGCACACCAACGACCAAGCCTCAGCAAGGTATGAACACCACCACCCCACCTACCCAATTAGCAGCGTCTGTCGTGCCGGGTGATAGCGAACGACGTGAGGAAGAGGGTCCATTAGTGGCTGATGACGTCGCCGCCATCGAAGAAGCAATGGATGATGTCAGGGACGAGGATGATGACCCTCTACGGTTTATCAATACCGGCGGCTATGACGACAGAGGATTGATGGCTCAGCAGTATGACTCAGGCTTTGAGCGTGATAAGTTGATGCCTGAATTGCCGGAGCAGGAACGTCTTAAGGCTGATTGCAAGAAGTCTCTCTTCATGCAATCCTCGTAGGACATGCCTCCAGATGCCGCCTCAACCTAGGATCAACAACGTGAGGGTCGTGCAATGCTGAGCCCGACAACACTGGGGGTGGGGGTCAGGGATGGTATGTTAGGCTCACTTCCGGCACCCAAGAAGAATAGGAAGAGACCGAGGAAAGGCCTTACTTGCGCCAAAGCTGCTTCTATCAGCCAGCCGCCTCCGCAGCCTCGGGTTGCAGACCGTATACCTATCAAAGGTGCGGCGAAATTCCATGTCCCCGGTGATCCGATCCTACCTAAGGCAGCGCTAGAGGGCATAGATGGCGGTCTAAGGAGACTTCATGACGATGTGCTGTCGAGAGAGAAAAGCCTTCTCATCTCGACAAATCCAGGATACCCGCTCTACTTGGTTAACGTGCCGCAGCAAAGGTTGTACATCCAGACATTCCCCGCGGATAAGTTCTTCCTTCGATTTGATTACCTCTTCGACAAGTTTCATATGACAAAGTTGGATTTTACGTTCGTCCGCCTTTATACCTTGTACATGAACTACATCATCAGGAGCGAGCAAATATCTTATATCTCAGTCGCGGACCCGTACTTTATGTACAAGGCCTTCTTGGCAGTCTGCGCAGAGCACCGTGAATATGCGAGGACCTACATCACCGACTTCATGGTCGCCAATAAGGACAAGGAGACAATTCTCCTGCCTTATCATCCCATGTAAGTCATCCGCGGATATCCTCTGTGACACATAAATACTTTCATAAATTTCAATCATTCATTTGCACGCTTGGAGGCTATTGAGGTGTACTTATTTTGCGCAGCGAGGGGCGCGCCATCCTCATCATTCTTAACCCCCGATTCTCCCACGCTCTTTACTTGGACTCGTCGAAGAACATAAAGAAAAAGGATTACACACACATCAAGAGTGTTCTCGACAGTGCTATCTTAAGCTACGGCTAACGGGGTGGAGAGATCACGGTCAAGAGGACAAAGAACCGCGCGCCCTGCTTCGGCCATAAGACCAACTTCTGCTGCATCCAGCAACCGAATGGTAGTCTCAGTGATGGATTCTACATCATCCACCACATGCTGGAGTACATAAGGGATCGGCAGAATCTTCGCATGTCACCTAAATCCAGTGATGTCGATATTTTGCAATGGGCCAAGAAACTACGAAATGTACCGGATCATCGACTCCGAGCTGAGTTCTATCACATCCAGCGTGAAATTGCCCAAGTCATCATGAAGGAGGTCGTCGAAAAACAGGGATGTTCTACGAAGAAGGGCAAATGTCGCGGGAAGACGTCCGAACACGCATAGCCGCTCAGCGTCTCGACCTGAAGCCTTTCACGTCGCTCGGGTCCTTCCTCCCTGATTTGGAAGGATGGCACGACATGTTGGAGTGATTGACGATGACAATGTGTCCATTTAGTCACTACTTTCTCTATGACGAAACTTTCAATTTATGCACGACGAAACTTTGTGATGTAATTAAACCGTCCTCCTCAACTAGCGTAGATCACTCTAGTTAATTAGTTTGGGTACGATGAACTTTGTTATTTATGTTTACGATATGTTGCTTCTATTTTTGCTAACTCTGTCTCTTTGTGTTGCTAAACCATATATTATGTAACATATTATCGATGAATTCCTCATGTGACGATGCAGGTATATAGATCATCGATGGCGAAGAAGTGCTATGCCGTGTACGTAGGGAAGGTTCCAGGAGTGTATGACGAATGGCCTGAGTGTCAGGCCCAGGTGTACCAGTTCTCGGGCGGCAGCCAGAGAGGGTTCGATAGCAGAGCCGAAGCGGAAGATAGTTACTTGAGGTTCACGCTAGCACGAGAGAGGGAAAGGAACCGGCGCCTCAAGAACTACTACATTATCGCGCTCTTGCTCATAGTGATCGCTCTTCTCTTCTATATCTTAGTTTAGATATAGATGATGAAACATGTGTATGTGATGACCATGCAATTGCTTGTATTCGAGACATGTCACGTAACTTGTATCGCTATATCGAGATGATGATGAGAGACATCATTTGTCTCGGATGATGTGATGATATGATGAGACTATTATGTGTATGATATGATGAGAATATTGTTTGTTCATGATATGATTAGACTACTGCATAAACCCTGTACAAAGACAGCGCAAATACATACCAAAAAAAAATTATGCGTAACGTTAGCAGTAGCGCTGGTTGACAAGTAGCAGTAGCGCTGGTATATTAGCAGCGCGGGATGTAGGCCAGTACTACAGCTATATAGCAGTAGCGCTGCACAAACCAACGCAACTGCTAAGTAGGGATAGCAGTAGCGCTGGTCTAACCAACGCTACTGCTACAAGTTAGCTGTAGCGCTGTAGTAGTAGCGCGGCCCCCCGTGCTACTGGTAGGCAAAAACCCAGCGCTACTGCTATGGTTTTCCCTAGTAGTGCGAGGTTCAAGACGGGGTTGCCTGTAGGTGGGCTGGGCTGCACAGTGTTGGGCCGCTAGGTAACTTTTCATCTCTCTCTCTCTCTCTCTATTTCTATCCTTTCCTTTTATATTTGAATATATTTTAGATCAAAAAATTGTAAAACCATCTAGAAAGTTATCTATGAATATAATGGATTTTTACAAAAACACGGACATTTTTTCGCCGATGGGATTAACCGACACGCCGGCCCATGAACGTCGCCCGAGCGTCCGCCCTTCACCACACCACCGTGCTGAATGATGTGGCTTAGTCCCACATCTCCGCTCGAGAGGCTTGTCGACCGTCTTAAATCGCAGACAGGACCATATGCAATAAACTACTTCTATTGTAATAAGAGCATCAATGCTCGCTTTGTGAAGGAGATGATGATTTGATATTTTATCATCTCTTCATCTCTTTCACAAAGTAAGCATAGATGGTCTCACTATGATAAAAGTATTTTTTTTACAAGTGGCATCATTTTCAAAATTTATCGAATCAAACTAGAGCACAACACTATTATTTTTTATTTTCAAGAAAATCAAAGAAAAGTTAAAATTTGGCACAACTATGGGTGTTACCATTGTGAACATTGTTGCCACAGGAATTAAAAAATTGGAATACAAAATATTATTTCCATTTTCCAAGTGCCAGAAATATATTTTTTTGTGAAGGAAGTACATGAAATAAGTTATAAAATTTGGTCTTTTCAATTTTCATACAAGGTCTACCACATTGGAAGCCAACTGACCAAGTTTCATGAATTTCAGAGTATTATTGCTATATTTCCTAGATTTATAGTGAATTATGTGATTTTGCTCAAATTTAAACTACAAATGTGATGTAGTTTGGTACTGAAAATTGACAAAACTCATTTTATGCTCTAATATTGGTGGTGCATCCACTTGGGACAACCAAAGTTGAAATTCCAAACCATTTGATATGAATGTTCAACATTTCAAATTTTACCCAGTTTTCGGAAAAATCAAAGAAAATGGAAAAAGCCTCAAAAATTCAAATCCTTGTGCATGAAGCCCTCTTGTGTGAACTAGTAGGTGGGAAAAATCATAAACTTGCAATACCACAAGTTTTTTTAAAAAAACCTTCACAAAATTGTCCCCATTCCCTTTTAAGTAAGTTTTGCATGTTGCTATTTTTGGTAAGTTTTGCATGTTGCTATTTTTGGCAAGTTTTGCATGTTCCACTATGTTTGAACATGCAAAACCCACTCAACGTAGGAAATCCAGAACATAGCATACACTGCTGATCAAACACATTGAAATACCATACTGTTTGCAGTTCAAAGGGCATCCACATGTCGGATCCTCAGCACTAGCTAGAAGGGGGTTGGAGACGCTTAAGGTGGCGAGCCAGGCGGTGGTTGGAGCGGTGAGCATTCTGCTCAAACAGCGTCGATAACTCATACTGCTCCACCACTATTGGGGCATTCTGGCACCCAACCTTGGCCTCCATGGTGACCAGTGCGAGATCATTGCCGGCATCAGCCTCCAAGTGCTCCTAATCAACCATATGCTCATCCTCGTCATCTAAATTAATCGCTAGATTCATGTCTGCCTGAGCAGGATGAGTGATGATCTCCGAACCCCCCTGATATCCCTTCTCTTGTGCATCCTCCTCATGTGCAATGATCTCCACCCCCTGATAGCCCTCCTCTTGTGCATCCTCCTGCGCGATGATCTGCAACCCCCCTGGTAGCTCTCCTCTTCTTCATCCTCCTCCTCCGTCACCTCGTCGATGACCTGAATAATATGCAAATTAACTGGCCCTTCCGCCTCTGGATTCGGCAAGGAGAGGCGGGAGTGGTACTCGTACCAGCGGGCTCGCTGTCAATGATCTGGAGACTCCATCGCCTCTACCATTGCCCAGAGGAGAATCTCAATTGGGACTGCCCCCTTGCCTTTAGTAAGTAACCGCTTCCGCTCGTTCGTCGTCACTTCCAACGCCAGGCCCAGCGAGTGCATCATGAGAGAATTCGCGCTCGGAAACCAGGAGCATATCTCCTTGCACTTGGCCAGCAAAAGCTCATCCCCGGCGCAAAACAAATCCGTTGCCCTCTTCCAGCTCCGCTCTGCTTGCCCTCAATCAAAGACAAAATTTGCAAATCAAAGAATTAAAATTGAATTTGATTATTCGGATCAAATTCACCACAAAACAATCTAAAATGGGCTCAATTAAACAAAACCTAATTGCTGGGGTTTTCTATTTCAAAACTAGCTTCCACTAGTACCGCTGGCAGGAATCCAATCCTAAATAGACATCCATACTGATTGCAAACTGGAGCAACTCAATGCATGACAATTCAATCGCTCAATCGCTCATTCAATCGACTTATAACCGAATCCTAATTGCTAGGGTTTCAATTAGAAATGTATCGGTCGGCCAACGATCTCGAGTGGTTCCGGCTGTAGGGTAACGCAGCAGAAAACAAAAATTTTCCGACCTACGTACCAGCCCAGGATCACTATGGAGACTGCATACAAGGTTTGATCTGTTTCGTTACCGACTCGTAGCGCAGCAGAAGTAGAGTCGATGACGATCGGCGGTGCAGATCCCCGCAGCTAGGATTTACAACATCCCAACCGTGAGGATGTATACCGTCATCCGCCCCCCGGACAGCCCTCCGGGAGGCGGTCGGACAGTCCCTCGGACGGTGTCGCGGTCAGCCCTTCGGGAGGACCTTCGAAACTCGAACGGTCACTCGGACAGCCCTTCGGGAGGACCCTCGAAACTAAGACTATCACTTGGACAGCCCTTCGGGAGGCACTCTCGAACTAAGACCGAAACTACGATCTCTCTACAGAGTTGCACACATACGGTCTCAACTATCCGGCAGGGCTTCGCCGTCCAGAACTAGTTCCTGCCGGAACCCAGACAGCCTTTCGGCTCTACGAAACTATTTCGCTGGGAGGGAGAGAGAAGCCAGACAAGTCTATGGCATGTGTATGAGAGCAAGGATGAGCTGATTTTGGAGAGCAATCTCCACCTCTATTTATAGGAGGAGCAAGGGGTAGAGGAAAGACCAAAAGGACCTTCCTAGGATCTTTCCACCACATGCCACATAAGGGTGTGTAGAAGATATCCACCATGAGGTGGAAGGACACCTCAAGGAGGGCCCCCCCATGCCATGGCCAAAATTTTCAGCCCCCATGGGGAGCTCCACCTCCCTTTCACACACCAAAAGTGGTTGTCTTCTAGAAGAAAAACCCCATTTGCAAATCAGCCCAAAAAGTGCTTTCACTATTCACGACGACATTTTTCAGCGTCCGGTCGAACTGAAAATATTTATGTGGGCTTAGAACATTTCCAGTACCCGCTAAAATAATTTTCAATGCGATCCGGAACAATTCCGCTTTAGTGATTTTCATCTGCGAAAAGCATCTGAAGCGGTTTCGGCAGCTCCGGAACATTTCCGGTTTTCATCCCGGAAAATTCCAGAAAGTTTCCAGAATGATTCTGGCACCCTCCAAGAATTATCAGGCATGTGCCAAAACCAATTTGACTTTATGGTATCCCCTGAAACAACTTTTCAGTTTTACCGAAACTGTTCCGGTGTTCTCTCTGCGGAACTTTTCCGGTGTCCGAAACTTTTCCGGTGTCCGAAAACTTTTTCGGTGATTTTCTCTCAGACTTCCCGTCTAGTATTCAACAGATAGATGACCCTTAAGCGTGTGACCCTATAGGTTCGGTGAAGTATAGACATGACCCGGAACCCCTTCCGATCAATGATCAACATCGGAGCCGTGGACACCCATATTGACCCCTATACCCACACGAATGAATATTCGAGTGAACCTCCAGTTGCCGTGTGCTATTCCTGTTGCTTCGCGATATGTTACAAATACCCGAGGTGAGACATGTTGGCATCCCCGCGGATCAACAACTTGTCCACTATGCCAGTTACCTCATTACCGGTATTGTTCTCTTTTTTCGTTTCCGTGTTCCGGCATCCCCGTGATCAAATCACAAAGTGTCTGGCCAGACGATGATGGATACCGTAACACTGAGAGGGCCCAGAGATATCTCTCCATCGTCGGAGGAGCAAATCCCAATCTTGAGCTATCAAGTTACTTGACATACTTTTCCATGAACCCGTAAGCCGCCGTAATAGCCACCCATTTATGGATGATGTTTAACAAACCCCAAAGTTCATGAAGCAAGCATGAAGTAACTCGATACTCTCATGGTCTAAGGAATTATGCAAACGTTAACCATCTCTGTGTTATTAACCATTAACTTATGACGAATGAATCTCATAGCATAACATCAATTCGGGTCGATTCAACACAAATGTTCTTCTAACATTGTGCCCTCAAAATTGCGGGCATAGCCATGCCCATGATCAGGAGAACAGGATCATCCTGCAATACTTGAGCCAGTCTTAGAGGCCAGATTAGGAATACATTTTACCGTTTATTATTCCACACGTGCATATGAGTCTTCCTCCGAGCCTCGTGGTTATTGTAGACTCGAGAACCATAGCAGTTATAGCATGGAACATAAACCTAATTATGAACAGGGAGATAATCAATAACATATATTATTGCCTCTAGGGCATATCTCCTACAGACTCCCACTTGCACTAGAGTCAATAATCTAGTCAATGCTAATGCACTTTACACCTATGGCATACTGGTGTAAAATATGCTTCGCATGTGGTATAGCCTGATGTCCAACGGATCTGACGACTTCAGCTCCGTGTGTAACTTTGCATATCCTCGCGTTTTCACGCTTTCACAAAATTCATATTTTGTGTGGACTTGGCTTTGCATATGTGTGAATCATTGGTCGAAACCTGATTCCTCAGACTGAGCTATGGAGCAACTATCTGCAATAGTGTCCCATAGACCAAAGCCATCTTGGAACCATACTAAGTTCATGAATGAACTATATGATTCAACAACTTCTTTGTCGCTTCTTAAGCGTCAACATACTCAGCCTTTGTTATAGAATTCGCCACAGTATCTTGTTTGGAACAATTTCCAACTACCGTGCCACCATATTGTGTATTACACAAAACCCTTAACTTAAATCGAAAATCGCATGGAGCATTGATGAGGACTGTATCGATGTAATTACTTACAACGAGCACTTCATAATCTCTGCTTGCGAGAAAACATGTCATCACTACTACTCTCGTACTCAATGACATCTTTCACTGTTGTCCTATGATCAGTACTTTGATCACTATGGTATCTATACTCGCAACAACTTTGGAGTATTGGACATATCTGGTTCATTTACATACCATGGAATACATGATTAATCCAAACACAAGAGTGTGTGGAATCTCCATCATGTATTTTGCTCATCAGTGTTTTGAGACACCGAGTCTTGCAAAACTCTTTCCATGTGACTTCGGCAAGAATCATTCCTTGGCGTTTTTAAATGCTAAAAAGTTTTAGCATCTTGTCAATATGTATTCATAGCTTAGCCCTATTAGGTAAATCTATCTCCATAGATCATCATGCCTAATATTGAGGCTATTTAGCCTAAGCACTTCATCGAAAAACTATTTTCAAATGAAGTCCTAATTCGTGTCAAGAAATTTATTTCCAATTAACAATGTGTCAAGTACACAAGGTTTTTAGAAATATTATCATGCTCCCACTTACTTTCTTGAATCACAAGCATCTTCGATACCCATTTGATGAAGTCAAACCCCTTTGACCATTCCATCAAAAACGAAGATTCCAACTCCACTTTGCTCTCTTCTGTCCATTGCTGGAACTCTGAAGTTTGCATACTTACTAGCATCCTCTGGATCGACAAATTACTTTGGACTGTATCACATACAAGTCCTAGGTTTCATTTCCATCAGATGGAAATCCTTTTGTCATCCATGTTTCATATCTCATGATTGAAATATGTATTAATTGCTAGTTCAACCCGAACCGACTTTAAGCATCGCTACGGTGAGACAATCTCATCGTAGTCAACTTCTTGAACTTGTTATTGCAACAAGTCGAGCTTTATGGATAAAACATTTTATCCGTATCAGTTTTTAGTTCCATAAATATTCGTTAGACTCTAAGTCTTCCGAAAGGTGTATCAAGATTTTAATCTTGAATCACTTATATGGAAACTATCTCGGATTGTATTGGCATTTAGGCAATTCTAGAGTCAGGGCCCATCAACGCTTCCTTGTGTATTGTAGGTATATTGTTGTCTAACAACAATATCTCGTTTGCGCACCTGATAGGTTTGCACGAGCTTTGCCTACGTGGTTTAGTTGCAAGTTCGACCGAAGTCCATACATTTTATTGTAGAGACTTACGTATCAGTCGCAGTAGGAAACTCCGGAATCACTTCCAAGGCTCCTTTCCTTTGACCTGATGACGAAGATACTGGTTATCTCATCGAGTTGCACTGTCCTCCCACTCACCTTTTGTAAGAACTATTCTCTTTAAAAGCATACCGTTTTGTGGCAAAATCGTTTGCCTCGGTATAGTGGTGGGGGAATACCCAATGACTTGGGATAACCTACAAAATAGCACTTGTCTGATTTGGAATAGGTTTGTAACCTTTTACACAAGCCCCATATTCCAAATGTTAAGAAAAGATATAACATGGTTGGACGTACCATACCATGGCGTCATTTCAACAGACCCGATGGAGCTCTTTTCAGTGTAAAAGCCGCAGTCTCTAAAGCATCACTTTAAAAGGGATAATGGCAAATCTATTTATGTCATCTTTGATCTTACCATGTCATAAATGGTTCAATTACATCTTCACGGACTTTCCACTTGCAGTGGTGTTCCGGGAGATGCAAGTTATGAAATCCCTTTCACAACTCATCAGACATTCGCTAAACTTGTAACTCAAATATTCCTTTCTGCAATCGAATTGTAGAAACATAATTTTCTTGTTACAATATTTTCTTCTTCATTTTGAAAACCTTTCGAATGATTTCAAAAGATCCATACTCACGTCTCATCAAGTAAATATCCATATATCTACTTGAGTCATTTCTGAAGATAGATAAATCCACTACTTGCAACAACATTTATTGGACTACACACATCATAATGTATGATCACCAATATGTTCTATGCTCGTTCCTTATGGCCTATGAACGGTATTTCAGTCACTTCACTTTTCATAGGAAAGTTGCAAGTGTCAGCTGATTCAAAATGAAACGACTTCGAAATCCATCATAATGGAATTTTCCATGCGGGTTTCTCCAATGTGACCAAATGCAGTGCCACACTTGTGTGGTATTCTTTTAGTCTTGCGACATTTAGCGTCAGTGTTATGGATGTATCATATTTCCATCAATATTCATAACATACATCCCATCTATGATGGAAGCATGGCCCCTCATGTCATTCATAATACTGAACAACAATTGTTGTTTTATGAACAACTCTTTTGCAACAATCATTGTGCAATGGGATAGAGTGTATGAAAATCTAAAATGAATTATGAAAGTAAACCCAGAGGTAATGTATTATTATCAATATTCATAACATACATCTCATTCATAATGAAAGTATGGCCCTCATGTTATTCATAACACCGAACATCAAAAGTTCTCTTATGAACAACCTTCTTGCAAGATACTTTATGCAAAGGGCTAGAGTGTGAAACTCTAAAATGAATTATGAAAATAAATACATAGGGAATACACCGATGGAAGGCATAGTAACATTTACTATGTTCCCTGCGTGTATCTAAACCTCATCCCTGGCTAGTCTTTCAGGCCATAGTAGTTCTTACATCGAGTTGCAACAGAATGCAATCGAGCGGGTATCTTTGTGATTAACTCACAATACCCAAGAATTAGTGATTAACATGTTTAACCATAATTCCCAAGAACTATATCTTTGACCAGCCTTCTATACATCAAAAACTTGTATGACATTCATACATGAGCTGGATATTCCAGTCTTCTTTCTTTCTGCCTTCATACTTCTAACAGTTTAACTTTCAGTATTTCTCCTACTCTTAGAAGAAGCACCCAACTTAAGAGTGGCGTTAGCCCCGGACTTCCTAGGCGTGAAAGTCTTACTAACACCCTTAGGACACTTCCTTTCTCTTTAAGTTGTTGTTTTATTCACCTTTCATCATATGACAGGCGTTCTCCTGGATCCCTCTCTTATCAGTCTAATGCATAGTAAACTCCTTTACTAATAGTTTGCAAACAAACATTGCTTTGGATATCTCATATCTTTTAGCCTTTGTCTGTCTTTGAAAATGATTTTCAGATTCCATGAATATCACATAACTATCCAAACTTTCGAAGTTCAGGTCTCATGGAAGCAAACATTTTTCACTTTGACTGAAAAGGAATTCTAGCTTTTGGATCGAAGGACGAGAGTCATATGATCCATAGCATTAGCGGGAGAATACCGAAAGCATGCGATAGGACAAAATCCTTCTCGGCACTCTAGAGGACAATCCTCACATTACGTTACCAACCGTAAAGTTTTAACCAGATATTTAACAGCTATTCAATTTTAATAGGGAAGGTGGAAACGCGAGCCATTATTCTATAACTATGATGCAAACCACACTTAGACAATGTTCAGAATTAATTGCACTGAGAATTTAAACAAGTTAATTCTGCAGTGCGCTCCCACTCAAATCAATATCTCTCATAATTGATTGTGAGTGATTCAAGACCCACATTTCCATTCAACGCCATTGTTCGAGATGAACACTGATGGCACGAACTTCAATTGGTAGGCAAACTTGCCAATCACATCTCCATGTGACTCTTGTTCATCTTTCGATGCGTGTGTTCCGAGCTCAGGACGATCCTGCCATGAACGTCAAGATAACCAAGTGATCTTGCTGCGAGGTCTGACCTCACCCGCCTTACACCCGTACAATCGTTCGTACCCATGTAGGTCATGGCGCACCTCGAAAGGAAGGATGCTGTGACGGTGCTACACTTGGGAGAACACTAACTACTTGATATTTTTGTGAGAGATCACCCTAATAAAAAGCGACTACCGCGCAATCAAGAAGGGTGCAACATAAGGGATAAACATCTCAGGCAATTCATAATAGCATGATATGGTATAGCCCTTTCTGACGGAGAAGTCTTTCATTTCTTCGTCTTCGGCATTCGCGTCGGTGTTCACCTTCGCGAAGATTGCCATCACCTTGTGGATGCACCAGATAATATTGCTATCTCTATAGCTAATAAAATAAGTGCATTACATAAGGTTGACACGCAGGTCATTAAAGTGCAATCATATGGCTCCAGCCATCATGCCGAATCATGACACACAGGTCATGTTAATTAATTTACATCATATAGTCATTTCATACATAATCAAATTATTATGAGCACTGCTATACCACATCATATGCACATGCAAACCATCCTACAAAACCAAGTTAGACGCCTCTAATCGGATCATGCAAAATTTTATTTTTCGTGGCTTCTAAGGTTTCGAAACAAACCGAAGCTACCAACGTCCATCATCAAGCATGATAATCCAAGTCGCTAGATTAACATTGCGGGGTGTATGAAACACGAGATAATAAAATCTCGAGCCCCATACTGAACTTCGTCATACGCGTGACCCCCGTGCAGATCATATCTGCATTGCCCTTTCGTCTGCGAAACATCCATCTTTCTCAACTATGGTGGAACCCACAGAACTGTTAGCACTTCGTTGATCTGTCAATCAGCATACTCAGGAGCAGCATGAAAGGATCGCGGATTGCCAGAACTTTGTGAGATTCCACCATGCCGTCAAGATCAGGACTACGCAAATTCCAGGGAAGCAACAAGAACATCGGGTAACAGATTTCACCTGCTACCCGCACAAATAATTTTCAGTAATAGATCTCATCTACTACCTAATTATATTGTGCAACACCCATACATCTCTATGTATTCTAGATCGCAACCTGCATCTACGCATAGCCTGGCTCTTGATGCCACTGTAGGGTAACGCAGCAGAAAACAAAAAAATTCCGACCTACGTACCAGCCCAGGATCACTATGGAGACTGCATACAAGGTTTGATCTGTTTCGTTACCGACTCATAGCGCAGCGGAAGTAGAGTCGATGACGATCGGTGGTGCAGATCCCCGCAGCTAGGATTTACAACCTCCCAACCGCGAGGATGTATACCCTCATCCGCCCCCCGGATAGCCCTCCAGGAGGCGGTCGGACAGTCCCTCGGACGGTGTCGCGGACAGCCCTTCGGGAGGACCTTCGAAACTCGAACGGTCACTCGGACAGCCCTTCGGGAGGACCCTCGAAACTAAGACTATCACTTGGACAACCCTTTGGGAGGCACTCTCGAACTAAGACCGAAACTACGATCTCTCTACAGAGTTGCACACATACGGTCTCAACTATCCGGCAGGGCTTCGCCGTCCAGAACTAGTTCCTGCCGGAACCCAGACAGCCTTTCGGCTCTACGAAACTATTTCGCTGGGAGGGAGAGAGAAGCCAGACAAGTCTATGGCATGTGTACGAGAGCAAGGATGAGCTGATTTTGGAGAGCAATCTCCACCTCTATTTATAGGAGTAGCAAGGGGTAGAGGAAAGACCAAAAGGACCTTCCTAGGATCTTTCCACCACATGCCACATAAGGGTGTGTAGAAGATATCCACCATGAGGTGGAAGGACACCTCAAGGAGGGCCCCCCCAAGCCATGGCCGAAATTTCCAGCCCCCTTGGGGAGCTCCACCTCCCTTTCACACACCAAAAGTGGTTTTCTTCTAGAAGAAAAACCCCATTTGCAAATCAGCCCAAAAAGTGCTTTCACTATTCACGACGACATTTTTCAGCGTCCGGTCGAACTGAAAATATTTATGTGGGCTTAGAACATTTCCAGTACCCACTAAAATAATTTTCAATGCGATCCGGAACAATTCCGGTTTAGTGATTTTCATCTGCGAAAAGCATCTGAAGCGGTTTCGGCAGCTCCGGAACATTTCCGGTTTTCATCCCGGAAAATTCCAGAAAGTTTCCAGAATGATTCTGGCACCCTCCAAGAATTATCAGGCATGTACCAAAACCAATTTGACTTTATGGTATCCCCTGAAACAACTTTTCAGCTTTACCGAAACTGTTCCGGTGTTCTCTCTGCGGAACTTTT
The DNA here is from genome assembly GCA_039707655.1 of Elymus sibiricus. NCBI lineage: Eukaryota > Viridiplantae > Streptophyta > Magnoliopsida > Poales > Poaceae > Elymus > Elymus sibiricus. The sequence goes on from CM077666.1 coordinate 401,750,880, forward strand.
CCGGTGTCCGAAACTTTTCCAGTGTCCGAAAACTTTTTCGGTGATTTTCTCTCAGACTCCCCATCTAGTATTCAGCAGATAGATGACCCTTAAGCGTGTGACCCTATAGGTTCGGTGAAGTATAGACATGACCCGGAACCCCTTCCGATCAATGATCAACATCGGAGCCGTGGACACCCATATTGACCCCTATACCCACACGAATGAATATTCGAGTGAACCTCCAGTTGCCGTGTGCTATTCCTGTTGCTTCGCGATATGTTACAAATACCCGAGGTGAGACATGTTGGCATCCCCGTGGATCAACAACTTGTCCACTATGCCAGTTACCTCGTTACCGGTATTGTTCTCTTTTCTCGTTCCCGTGTTCCGGCATTCCCGTGATCAAATCACAAAGTGTCTGGCCAGACGATGATGGATACCGTAACACCGAGAGGGCCTAGAGATATCTCTCCATGGTCGGAGGAGCAAATCCCAATCTTGAGCTATCAAGTTACTTGACATACTTTTCCATGAACCCGTAAGCCGCCGTAATAGCCACCCATTTATGGATGACGTTTAACAAACCCCAAAGGTCATGAAGCAAGCATGAAGTAACTCGATACTCTCATGGTCTAAGGAATTATGCAAACGTTAACCATCTCTGTGTTATTAACCATTAACTTATGACGAATGAATCTCATAGCATAACATCAATTCGGGTCGATTCAACACAAATGTTCTTCTAACATTGTGCCCTCAAAATTGCCGGCATAGCCATGCCCATGATCAGGAAAATAGGATCATCATGCAATACTTGAGCCAGTCTTAGAGGCCAAACTAGGAATACATTTTACCGTTTATTATTCTACACGTGCATATGAGTCTTCCTCCGAGCCTCGTGGTTATTGTAGACTCGAGAACCATAGCAGTTATAGCATGGAACATAAACCTAATTATGAACAGGGAGATAATCAATAACATATATTATTGCCTCTAGGGCATATCTCCTACACCGGCATATGGGAGGAAGGGCTGCCCACGCTCAGGCAGACGGTCGGAGTAGGTGGAGGGGTTGCTGATTGGGCGGAGGGCTGCTAGGGGGCATGGCAGCCGCGGCGTGAGGTTGGGTGGGGGATGCGGCGGCTCACTCAGGGTGGGGCTGATTTAGGAAAAAGAAAGTGAGAGGTCAACATGCCAGGTCCCACTCGTCCTAAGCAGTCACGGCCATGGCCCACCTGTCATACGCGGCCCACATGTCCTAAAATGCCCGGCCCCACACGTCAGTAACTGAGCAGGTAATAGTCAAGTGCTTTGACCAGACGGCAAGGCTCCGTTTGGGTCTTTGTGAGCATGGGGCGAGTGGTGGAGGGAAAAAGTGAGCACAAGTTAGAGCGTTGGGCAAAACTGAGCACAACTAAGGAACCAGGGGCACGAAAATAGAAATCCCTAATTTGTTTACCCACCATATGCTATGTGTTCGAGAGAGAAGCCTCTAGTGAAAACTATGGCCCCTGGGTCTACTTAAATCATATATAAAAAACAAAATATATTTGCTTCAATTTTATTTCTTTTATTTTGTTTTGCAATTTATCTATCTACCACTACAATATTTAATCCTGGCAAGTAACGAGTTCAAGGGGAGTGACGACCCTCTTGCCCGCGTTGGATGCAAGTATTTGCTTTTGTGTGTGCAGGTGCTGTTCATGAGGCTTTGCGTGATTCTCCTACTGGTTCGATAACCTTGGTTCTCAATGAGGGAAATACTTATCTCTAGTGTATTGCATCTCCTCTCCTCTTCGAGGAAAATCACAAAGCAGCTCACAAGTAGCAGGGAGTGATCCGGCGGTGAAGGCCTTCATAGCTGAACGAGAGCACAAGTCAGGATATGACGATCGCAAGCGGAAGTTTGAACCCAAGAAGGACAACCGTGAGCAGTTTGTGCAGAAGCCACGCATTTGGCAACCAGGGCCGTCTGAATACAAGCCTGCCTGGAACAATGGCAACAACAACAATAAGACCGTCAAACAGGACAAGACCTTTGGCAAACAGCCAGTAATGGAGGATTGCTGTCGCAACAACACATGCTTTACTTGTGGAAAGAGCGGGCATTACTCCAAGCAGTGCCCCACAAGAAATGGGAAGCCATCATCCGACTACAAGCCACAAGTCAACAGTGTTGGACGCCACCCCAACCCGAGGTTCTACCACGGCCAAGTCCATCACATGTCCGCTGAAGAAGCCCGCGAAGCACCAGATGTGGTCCTTGGTATGTTTTCTGTTAACAGCATACCAGCAATAATTTTATTTAACTCTGGGGCTTCTCATTCGTTTATTTCGCGGAGTTTTGACACCTTGCACAAATTTTCTCCATCTCTTTTGGACAAAATCATGGTAGTACAATCCCCTGGCTCCATGCTCGGAACAAACATAATATACAAGGATCTGGAAATTGTGATACACGACGTTAAGTTTCCAGCTACCCTTGTGGCCATTGAATCCCCTAGACTGGATGTAATACTGGGAATGGATTGGTTGGTACCACATCAGGTGTGTATCAACTGTGCCACAAGGGCGGTGACACTGGTTAACCCGGCAGGCCAAACAGTGCAATTCACTGCTAGCAGAATAATGTCAAAGAAAGGAATGGCATTCAAAGCCACTGCTACAGATATAAATCTGATTCCAGTAGTCAGTGAATTTCCGGACGTATTTCCAGAAGAGATACCGGGAATGCCACCTGATCGGGAACTAGAATTCGCTATTGAGGTTGTTCTCGGAACTGCTCCAATCTACAAGAAGTACTACCGTATGCCTTCCCCAGAGCTAGTGGAACTGAAGAAGCAGTTGGATGAATTACTGCAAAAAGGGTACATTCATCCAAGCACTTCACCCTGGGGATCACCTGTGCTGTTTGTAAACAAGAAGGATGGAAGCCTACGAATGTGCGTGGACTACCGCCAACTGAATGAGGTCACCATTAAAAATAAATATCCGCTCCCCCTCATTGATGATCTGTTCGACCAGTTGAACGGGGCCCAGATATTTTCCAAGATTGACCTTCGAACGGGATATCATCAATTGAAAATCAGGAAAGAGGATATCCCCAAGACAACGTTTACTACTAGATATGGTCTGTATGAATTTACAGTCATGTCATTCGGGCTGACTAATGCTCCAGCATACTTCATGAGCATGATGAACAAGGTCTTCATGGACTTCTTGGACAAATTTGTGGTAGTATTCATCGATGATATTCTCATCTATTCCAAGGATGAAGAAGAGGACACACAACACCTTCGTACTGTCCTGGAAAGACTAAGGACCCATCGATTATATGCCAAATTCCGTAAATGCGAATTTTGGCTAAAAGAGGTGGGATGTTCTGTCAGAACAAGGTGTGGCTGTCGACCCCAGCAAAGTGACTGTTGTGTTAAACTGGAAGACACCAGCCACAGTAACCGAAGTCCGCAGTTTTCTGGGATTGGCAGGCTACTACCGTCGCTTTATCGAAGGCTTCTCAAAAATAGCCAAGCCATTGACAGAACTGTTGAAAAAGAACCACAAATTTGCCTGGACGAAAGAATGTGACAGCAATTTCATGGAGTTAAAGACGAGGCTAACTACTGCCCCTGTCTTAGTTCTCCCAGACATCCACAAGAGCTTTGACATATATTGCGATACTTCCCGACGTGGAATCGGCTGCGTTCTAATACAAGAAGGGAAGGTTGTAGCATATGCCTCCAGACAGCTACGACCGCATCAGGAGAACTATCCCACTCATGACTTGGAATTGGCAGCCGTGGTTCATGCATTGAAAATTTGGAGGCATTACCTTATTGGACAGCGATGTGAAATATACACAGACCATAAGAGTCTCAAGTATATTTTCACTCAACCCGACTTTAATCTCAGGCAGAGAAGATGGCTTGAACTGGTCAAGGACTATGACATTGGAATGAATTACCATCCGGGAAAAGCCAATGTGGTCGCAGATGCTCTCAACAGAAAACAAGGTACCCTAAATGCACTGATGAAGGGAATGCATCCGAGGCTGCAAGAAGAGTTTGCCAAATTGAATATGGTATTATGCGGCCCAACTAGCCCGGATACAATGGAAATTATCCCGACACTTATGGAAGAAATTAAGGCAGCTCAGAAGTCAGATGAAGGTATACAAGAGATCAAGGAGCATATTCCAGAAGGAAAGGCCAAGTCCTTCCATCTTGATGACCAAGGCACTTTATGGTTTGAGAACCGAATATGTGTGCCTGACCAAGACAGCTTGAGACAGCAAATACTCAGAGAGGCACATGAGTCTGCCTACTCTATTCATCCCGGAGGAACAAAAATGTACCAGGACTTGCGAGAAACCTTTTGGTGGTCGGGAATGCGAAGGGATATTGCATACTATGCTGCCTGCTGTGACATTTGTAATAGAGTCAAGGCTGAGCACCAGAAACCCGCTGGGTTACTGCAACCTTTACCAGTTCCCCAGTGGAAATGGGATGACATATGCATGGACTTCATTGTTGGACTACCCAAGTCAACTAGAGGCCATTATGCTATCTGGGTCATTGTGGACATACTTACGAAAGTGGCTCACTTCCTTCCGGTAATGACCGCTTTCAACGCGAATCAGCTCGCACAGCTCTACATCTCCCGGGCAGTCAGCCTCCACGGAATACCCAAGTCTATCACATCTGATAGAGGCTCTCTGTTCACTTCAGCATTCTGGGAGCGATTGCATCAAGCCCTGGGAACTGTGTTGAGGCATAGTACGGCATATCACCCACAGACAGATGGACAGACCGCGCGTGTGAACCAAATACTGGAAGATATGCTTCGGTCCTGTGCTCTCACCCATGGACCCAAATGGGAGGATAGTCTACCCTATGCGGAATTCTCCTACAATAACAGCCATCAGTCAAGTCTCCAGATGTCACCATTTGAGGCTCTGTACGGACGGAAATTCCACACTCCTTTGAATTGGTCTCAGATAGGAGACAGCCGTATCTTTGGCACGGATCTGATGCTCGAGGCTGAGAAGCAAGTCAAGGATATTCAGGAACGTCTTCGAGCAGCCAAGTCCCGACAAAAGAGCTATTATGACCCGAAGCATCGGGAAGTAACTTTTGAGCCCGGAGAATATGCTTATCTCCGCGTCACACCCATGAAAGGAATAAAGAGGTTTCATACCCGAGGAAAGCTTGCACCGAGATATATCGGTCCCTTTCCAGTAATGGCTAAGAGAGGCAGAGTGGCGTATCGGTTAGAGTTACCACCGAAATTATCTGACGTTCATGACGTCTTCCACATATCACAGTTGAGAAAGTGCATTGCACCCCCGATCAAACAGGCAGATATGAGTGAGCTAGAGCTGACTAAGGATTTGACCTACGAGGAAAGATCTGTCAGAATATTGGATGAGATGGAAATAACTACCAGGAGTAAGACCATCAGATTTTATAAGGTATTGTGGGATCATCACACCGAGGAGGAAGCTACTTGGGAAAGAGAGGATTTTCTGAGATCAGCCTATCCACACTTGTTCCCTGAGCAACCGAATCTCGAGGACGAGATTCATTCTAAGGGGGGTAGGTTTGTGACACCCTGGTTTTTGGCAACCTTTTTCTTTTCAAACTCTTTCTGGATTTATTTGCAATTGGTTGGATTTTGAACCTTTTTAGTTGACTTTGGACTTATGAATTCCTCTCAATGATCCAAAGCCCTCCGCATCTTGCCAAAATCCTGTCACACACCTTCTGGACCAATTTCCAATTCTTCATCTTTCCCAAATAATCATTTTCTTCCTTTGGTAAAATTTGTCATCACTATGGGTTATGAAGCAACCTACAGTTCTGGTGATCTGTATGCTTGACTTCCCTGATTTCCAGACTTTGGTGAACAAGGCCTTCATAGCTGAACGCGAGCACAAGTCAGGATATGACGATCGCAAGCGGAAGTTTGAACCCAAGAAGGACAACCGTGAGCAGTTTGTGCAGAAACCACGCATTTGGCAACCAGGGCCGTCTGAATACAAGCCTGCCTGGAACAATGGCAACAACAACAATAAGACCGTCAGCCAGGACAAGACCTTTGGCAAACAGCCAGTAATGGAGGATTGCCGTCGCAACAACACATGCTTTACTTGTGGCCAGAGCGGGCATTACTCCAAGCAGTGCCCCACAAGAAATGGGAAGCCATCATCCGAATACAAGCCACAAGTCAACAGTTTTGGACGCCGCCCCAACCCGAGCTTCTACCACGGCCAAGTCCATCACATCTCCGCTGAAGAAGCCCGCGAAGCACCAGATGTTGTCCTTGGTATGTTTTCTGTTAACAACATACCTGCAATAATTTTATTTAACTCTGGGGCTTCTCATTCGTTTATTTCGCGGAGTTTTGCCACCTTGCACAAATTTTCTCCGTCTCTTTTGGACAAAATCATGGTAGTACAATCCCCTGGCTCCATGCTCAGAACAAACATAATATACAAGGATCTGGAAATTGTGATACACGACGTTAAGTTTCCAGCTACCCTTGTGGCCATTGAATCCCCTGGACTGGATGTAATACTGGGAATGGATTGGTTGGTACCACATCAGGTGTGTACCAACTGTGCCACCAGGGCGGTGACACTGGTTAACCCGGTAGGCCAAATAGTGCAATTCACTGCTAGCAGAATAATGTCAAAGAAAGGAATGGCATTCAAATCCACTGCTACAGATATAAATCTGATTCCAGTAGTCAGTGAATTTCTGGATGTATTTCCAGAAGAGATACCGGGAATGCCACCTGATCGGGAACTAGAATTCGCTATTGAGGTTGTTCGCTGAACTGCTCCAATCTACAAGAACTACTACCGTATGCCTTCCCCAGAGCTAGTGAAACTGAAGAAGCAGTTGGATGAATTACTGCAAAAACGGTACATTCGTCCAAGCACTTCACTCTGGGGATCACCTGTGCTGTTTGTAAAGAAGAAGGATGGAAGCCTACGAATGTGCGTGGACTACCGCCAACTGAATGAGGTCACCATTAAAAATAAATATCCGCTCCCCCGCATTGATGATCTGTTCGACCAGTTGAACGGGGCCCGGATATTTTCCAAGATTGACCTTCGAACGGGATATCATCAATTGAAAATCAGGAAAGAGGATATCCCCAAGACAGCCTTTACTACTAGATATGTCTGTATGAATTTACAGTCATGTCATTCGGGCTGACTAATGCTCCAGCATACTTCATGAGCATGATGAACAAGGTCTTCATGGACTTCTTGGACAAATTTGTGGTAGTATTCATTGATGATATTCTCATCTATTCCAAGGATGAAGAAGAGCACACGCAACACCTTCGTACTGTCCTGGAAAGACTAAGGACCCATCGATTATATGCCAAATTCAGTAAATGCGAATTTTGGCTAAAAGAGGTGGGATTTCTAGGACATGTTCTGTCAGAACAAGGTGTGGCTATCGACCCCAGCAAAGTGACTGCTGTGTTAAACTGGAAGACACCAGCCACAGTAACCGAAGTCTGCAATTTTCTGGGATTGGCAGGCTACTACCGTTGCTTTATCGAAGGCTTCTCAAAAATAGCCAAGCCATTGACAGAACTATTGAAAAAGAACCACAAATTTGCCTGGATGGAAGAATGTGACAGCAGTTTCATGGAGTTAAAGACGAGGCTAACTACTGCCCCTGTCTTAGTTCTCCCAGACATCCACAAGAGCTTTGACATATATTGCGATGCTTCTCGACGTGGAATCGGCTGCGTTTTAATGCAAGAAGGGAAGGTTGTAGCATATGCCTCCAGACAGCTACGACTGCATCAGGAGAACTATCCCACTCATGACTTGGAATTGGCAGCCGTGGTTCATGTATTGAAAATTTGGAGGCATTACCTTATTGGACAGCGATGTGAAATATACACAGACCATAAGAGTCTCAAGTATATTTTCACTCAACCCGACCTTAATCTCAGGCAGAGAAGATGGCTTGAACTAGTCAAGGACTATGACATTGGAATGAATTACCATCCGGGAAAAGCCAATGTGGTCGCAGATGCTCTCAGCAGAAAACAAGGTACCCTAAATGCACTAATGAAGGGAATGCATCCGAGGCTGCAAGAAGAGTTTGCCAAATTGAATATGGTATTATGCGGCCCAACTAGCCCGGATACAATGGAAATTATCCCGACACTTATGGAAGAAATTAAGGCAGCTCAGAAGTCAGATGAAGGTATACAAGAGATCAAGGAGCGTATTCCACAAGGAAAGGCCAAGTCCTTCCATCTTGATGACCAAGGCACTTTATGGTTTGAGAACCGAATATGTGTGCCTGACCAAGACAGCTTGAGACAGCAAATACTCAGAGAGGCACATGAGTCTGCCTACTCTATTCATCCCGGAGGAACAAAAATGTACCAGGACTTGCGAGAAACCTTTTGGTGGTCGGGAATGCGAAGGGATATTGCATACTATGTTGCCTGCTGTGACATTTGTAATAGAGTCAAGGCTGAGCACCAGAAACCCGCTGGGTTACTGCAACCTTTACCAGTTCCCCAGTGGAAATGGGATGACATATGCATGGACTTCATTGTTGGACTACCCAAGTCAACTAGAGGCCATTATGCTATCTGGGTCATTGTGGACATACTTACGAAAGTGGCTCACTTCCTTCCGGTAAAGACCACTTTCAACGCGAATCAGCTCGCACATTTCTACATGTCCCGGATAGTCAGCCTCCACGGAATACCCAAGTCTATCACATCTGATAGAGGCTCTCTATTCACTTCAGCATTCTGGTGGCGATTGCATCAAGCCCTGGGAACTAAGTTGAGGCATAGTACGGCATATCACCCACAGACTGATGGACAAACCGAGCGTGTGAACCAAATACTGGAAGATATGCTTCGGTCCTGTGCTCTTGCCCATGGACCCAAATGGGAGGATAGTCTACCCTATGCGGAATTCTCCTACAATAACAGCTATCAGTCAAGTCTCCAGATGTCACCATTTGAGGCTCTGTACGGACGGAAATTCCACACTCCTTTGAATTGGTCTCAGACAGGAGACAGCCGTATCTTTGGCACGGATCTAATGCTCGAGGCTGAGAAGCAAGTCAAGGATATTCAGGAACGTCTTTGAGCAGCCAAGTCCCGAAAAAAGAGCTATTATGACCCGAAGCATCGGGAAGTAACTTTTGAGCCCGGAGAATATGCTTATCTCCGCGTCGCACCCATGAAAGGAATAAAGAGGTTTCATACCCAAGGAAAGCTTGCACCGAGATATATCGGTCCCTCTCCAGTAATGGCTAAGAGAGGCAGAGTGGCGTATCAGTTAGAGTTACCACCGGAATTATCTGACGTTCATGACGTCTTCCACATATCACAGTTGAGAAAGTGCATTGCACCCCCGATCAAACAGGCAGATATGAGTGAGCTAGAGCTGACTAAGGATTTGACCTACGAGGAAAGACCTGTCAGAATATTGGATGAGATGGAAAGAACTACCAGGAGTAAGACCATCAGATTTTACAAGGTATTGTGGGATCATCACACCGATGAGGAAGCTACTTGGGAAAGAGAGGATTTTCTGAGATCAGCCTATCCACACTTGTTCCCTGAGCAACCGAATCTCGAGGACGAGATTCATTCTAAGGGGGGTAGGTTTGTGACACCCTGGTTTTTGGCAACTTTTTTCTTTTCAAACTCTTTCTGGATTTATTTGCAATTGGTTGGATTTTGAACCTTTTCAGTTGACTTTGGACTTATGAATTCCTCTCAATGATGTCAGGACCGGATTTGCAGGATATTAATTTCCCAGTAAATGGCCCTTGTGCTCACCAGCCCCAGGATTACTGTTAGCTGATGAGGCACAATCTTGATACAGAAATCCAAGCAAAATACAAAAATATGCAGTACAAGACCATTCTGGTCTATGAGTACAACAAAAGGTTTCTAGGGGTTGATGGCGGAAGCGGTTTGCGGATCATCAGCGTCTATGGGACTCCATTTCCCACAGGAACAGCTGACCTGGATAATTCCTATCTTCGCGTATCTGCGATCTTTGATGCCTAGGTTCCGGGCTGTCGTCGTTGCGCTCCTCTCCAAGCAAGAAATCTGGCCAAGACAATAGCCAGGGACAAGCCAGTGAGTACTTTGAATGTACTCGCAAACATCATGAAAACAGGTATAATATAACAGACGATATTCACGCACTGAAGTAATCCATGATCACTCAGACAGTCACCAAATAAAATTCATGACGCAAGGCTTATAAGGAAAAATAAATAATATGCGTGCCACAGTCGGGCGTCTGAGCGACACCACATAAAGGGCTTATAAGGAAAATAAATAACAAGCATGCCACAGTCGGGCGTCTGAGCGACACCACATAAAGGGCTTATAAGGAAAATAAATAACAAGCCTGCCACAGTCGGGCGTCTGAGCGACACCACATAAAGGGCTTATAAAGAAAATAAATAACAAGCATGCCACAGTCGGGCGTCTGAGCAACACCACATAAACGGCTTATAATGAAAATAAATAACAAGCATGCCACAGCCGGGCGTCTGAGCGACACCACATAAAGGGCTTATAAGGAAAATAAATAACAAGCCTGCCACAGTCGAGCGTCTGAGCGACACCACATAAAGGGCTTATAAAGAAAATAAATAACAAGCATGCCACAGTCGGGCGTCTGAGCGACACCACATAAAGGGCTTATAAAGAAAATAAATAACAAGCATGTCACAGTCGGACGTCTGAGCGACACCTCATAAAGGGCTTATAAGGGAACAATCACAATGAATATCCAGGAGGTAGAACCATCCCAGGGATACTCAATAATTCAAATAATATAAATGGTTAGTCCACAATAATAATAATAATCATAATCATCATTTGTCACATGTCATGATCAATGTTCCAGTTTAGAAGTTTTTCCTCCGAAGACCGACACTAAGACTGACACTTGACCCATCCCAGACTGTAGTCCTTAACCGCGGACACGGCTATTCGAATAGATATAAACTCTGCAGAGGGTGTACTCTTTACCCACAAGTAACGGATTCCTTTAGTCCACCGGGACTAATTCCGCTTACGGTCTTTTAATTGAAAACACACCTGACCCGCACACACCAGCTTAACTTACCGGTGTCTGGAATCACCCACGACACCCGTTAAGCCAAACTCTAAGTGGGGAGGCTACAACCTCGACTAGCATGGGATCACAAAATTTATAATGCGCGCAAACTAGGGGAGCTACCCCCTCGGCTCCAACCGGAAACACCCATGCCCCCAGACCAGGTGGCATGCCTACCGGATGCAGCCGGTATCTTCCACCATGGCCTCTCTGTACGGTGTGTGCTAAGAAAGGGGTTGACAACTTACTGAACCGTACCCTACCTGAGGCAGGGACAAGTGGTAGCACGAAGCAAGTATGGGGGTATGGATGAATACTGTCACAAGTATATCAATTCCAACAGCAAGGAATCTTCATCATGCACTCATGAGCATGATCATATCATCACATAAAATAACGAATACTTCGTGTCAAGGTGGTGTTGTAATCGCTTCAAACAACACACACAAATATTATGCCAGGGTTCAGAATGCTTGCCTTCAAAGAGTACGTAGGTGAGGAGCACTCCAAAACTTTTGAAAGTTTTCATCTCCCTCCAATATCCTATTTTTGAAAATACTCGAATCAACACACAATTCAAAAACAGTGGAAAAAGTTGTCTTGGAAAATTTTCAAATAAATACTAAAATAAACTAGACAAAATTTGAGAATCAACAGAAAAAGAATCAAGTCAAAAGGAGTTTTAGTTTAAAAGAGAAGGCCAGTCAAAGTTTGGTCAATTTTCTGATTTAAAATAAATCAGAAAAAGAAAACGGTTCGAATCGAATACGCTTTCGAGGAGGAAAAGACGTACTTCGGGGGTTTACGCTATCACTTGAGCCAGCGTGGCCGTTGCTGGGTCACTGACAGTGGGTCCATCGGGCCTACTGGTTAGGTTTGACCAGTCGCCTCTTCCCTCCCTCCTCCTGCGGCAAAGACGGGGCGCGACTCCGGCGATCGCCGCCGGCGTACGGAGGCTCCTAGGGTCCTCCTACGGTTGGGAATGGATCCACCACTTCAAGGTGGTCCTCCAGGTGGTTGCCACGACTAGGGGGTTGGAGGGATTCGCCGGCGGCGAGCTCCGAGGCGGGCGGTGGCTTCGGGTCCTTTTGGGGTTTCGGCCTACGATGGCTCCCGACCGATTTAGAGGGGTTGGGCGGCTCTGCAAGGTCGAGGGGAAGCGGATGGTGGCGTGGGAGAGGCTAGGGGGCTCTGGCTTGGCCGAATTTCACCGGAGGGCTGCGGCGGCCAAGGCTACTGGAGGTGGAGAAGACGGCCTCCCTCAGTCGATTGTTTGCTATGGGGGCTCTAGAGGGATGGCAGGAGGTCGACTCAGGGTCTGGTTGAGCTCGGGGGCTCCTTATATAGGCAGGCGAGGTCGGTTCACGGCGGCAGTGGATAAGAACGCCGGTGACTGTCGCAGGGGCGATGTGGCGGCGATTGGAGCTAGTCGGCGCATTCCGACGAACTCCCCACTGCACAAGGGGGCGAGCTGGCGCTCGCTCGTGGCTTGCGCGGCGCTGCCAAGGCCAGGGCCTGCTGCGGCCGTCCGCTAGCTGCCATGGCCGTTCTGACGGCGGCGCTGTGGGGCTCCAGGAGGTGGCCGGGGCGACTCTGCGACGAGGGAGGGGTCGGGGCGAGTTGCTGCACACGGGAATGGATCAGAATGAGCGCGGGGAGGCGGCAGCGGGACGCGGCAGCTCAGGCGCACGCACGTGGAAAACGCGCATTCTGCTCGCGCTCTGGACACGCACGCCATGTGCTCGGCAAAATGCCAAAGTGTGCCAGGACGCTTCTCTGCCCACGGTGCTCTTCAGGGATGGATTGTTGGCCAAGGCAAAGCTAAAGGACAAGCTGATGTAGCCAGATAAGTGAACCTCCAATGCAAAGTTAGAATCATGACCAAACAGTTCATGCACTCCAACTTTTCGACAAAATGCTAGGGGCATCCAGAAGGTTTTGCTAGTGACCAAAATTTCCAGATCAGAGTCTCTTTAGATGATAAAAAGGATGGCAGGGATGGTTTGGGCAAAATAAAAACTTCCTAGTGCAAGTTTTTGAGAAAACCAAATTTGGACAGAAAATAAAGGCTAATATTGCATGTGCTTAAAATCTTCCAATGGGTCTTATCTCCTGGACTTAAGGGTTTGGTAGGGTAGATCTAAAGTAGGAAAAATCTCATGGGCAATAAAGCAAGATAAAAGGGGGTTGCAGTAGAAAACACCAAACTGGACCAGAATAACGATGAGGATGGTTTGCTCAAATTCTTCAAAACACAAAGTTGTTTCTTTGCATAAAAGTGATGTAGGAACCTCACATGTCTTCTACAATTTTTTGTAGAATTTTTAAATGAAGTTATCCACTGGTTGTAGTGCAAAAGAGGCTCTAAAATTATGAGAAACCATTTTAAAAGAAATAAAGCTCAGGAAAATAATTATAGAAATATTTCCACTGATCATATATAATAAAAAATGAAATGTTCTTGAGTAGGTACTCAAGTCCAAAAATATTTTTGAAAAATTTCTACTAGGAGGGAAAACTCCACAACTGGGAAGAAAGAAGTGATCCTGAAATCAATAGATGATCCAGAAAATAAAAATTTAAATTTCCTGGCAAAATTTTAATTAATAAAACATGGTTAAATTTTTGGGGTGTTACAAATGATCCAAAGCCCTTCGCATCTTGCCAAAATCCATTCACACACCTTCTGGACCAATTTCCAATTCTTCCTCTTTCCCAAATAATTATTTTCTTCCTTTGGGAAAATTTGTCATCACTATGGGTTATGAAGCAACCTATAGTTCTGGTGATCAGAAAAATCCCAGATTAATCGCACACCTCCTTGTCATCATCTACTCCTACAATCTTCAAAAACATTTCATGGTCCAGTATAAATATTTGTCCAGAAAACTCCATTTGCTCTCTGGAAAGTACTGGCCATTTGTGAAGCAACCCCTATTTTCCCAGCTCAAAAAATTCTCAAATAATTCCCTGAGATACTAGAGAGTCTATCTTTCCACAATATTCAAAAATATCATCTTGTCCTGTACAAATTTTCACCACCAATATTCTGCCAAGTTTCTGCTCAATTTAAACCTCTGTGAAGGAAGTACCAGCTAGAGGTATCCAATTGAGCTGAAATTTTTATGGCATCTTCTCCTCACGAAATAACCCTCCTACACCAAAATTCAGCCCCAGCAAATCAACGAGATGAGTGCATCAAACTCATCTAGGTTTCTGGTTCAGTACAGCAGTTGTACATGAACTACATTCAAATCTTGATGAAATCCTTTCAAATTTGGTCAGGTTGGAGTCCTTCCAACATAGATCCTCCCAGACATCTCCATTGGCTCCATCTCCAACTCACCTCTCCTCTAGATCTCTCTCAAGATTGCTGTCAGAAACTATAGCTGAAGCTACACTTCGCAGCAGAGTGAACCTAGCCAAACCAGAGGCACAGGGAGGCTAGATGATCAAAGGAGAAGGCACTGGACATGATGCGCTGGATTTGGACGGCCTCAAGACATCACTTCCCGTGGTGAGCACGGTACTGGCATGCCAGTATGCATGCTCTGCACCTCGCCGGCGATGGCCGAGTTCATTCCAGAGACCTCGTGCTGCCATTTGATGTCCTGAGGTGCCGACTAAGCCGCTGCCGTCCACGTAGCCCTCTCCCAATCCTTCTCCTCGCCGGAAACGTCCTCGGCGGCCGCCACCGCATCCGAGCACTGTCGTGCCCGTGCGGCCACAGTGGCTTAGCGGCGCGTCTTCTTCCTCCGCTAGCTGCCGCCGCGCCTTAACTCCTCCCTGCCCTCTCCCATCTCGTCACCGCTCCAGGCCAGACAGCTCGGCGTACTGGCGCCGGCGACGTGGCCCGAACCTCGCCGCTTCCAGATAACTCCCCCGAGCTCGCCTCCTGCCTATAAAAGGCCATGCCCAGCCCTCCCGAGCTCCTCACCCCACATCTCCACCTCCCAATCGCCCTCCCGAGCAGCGAGCCATGACCGAGAGGCCCTCTGGCCTCGAACCTCGCCGGAGATCCGCCGCCACCCGAGCTCTGCCGCCTTGCCGTTCCACTCCACCCCGACCTCCACTGACTCTCCCAACGAGCTTAGCTCACTTCACTGATCACGTCCAAGCTCTTGCCCGATCGAATCGCTGCCGGAACCGCCATCTCCGACGACACCCGAGTGCCGCCGTCGCCAGAGAGGAAGGGGACGACGCCGTCCGGCCATCTCTCGCCACTCCTCGGGTACGTACGCGTTCGTCTCGTAGAGCTCTATCCATTCCCGTAGTCGCCGGACCTCGCCGCCGTCCGTATCGCCGGTGAGCGTCGCCGGAGCCCCGCCTCCCTCTGTTCCCTCTCTCCCCTATTTAAATCTGACAGAGGGGCCCGCTAGTCAGTGGCTAGCCGAAGCGGTAAGTGGAGGCGTAATCGGCAAATACGCTTTCGACGTGGCCTGCTGTGGATTTTCTGTTTTTCTGATAATTTCCAGATTTTGACCAGAACTTTGACCAGCCATAACTTTTAAACCATAAGTCCAAATCAATTGATTCTTTTTGCTCTGGGTTTGTATTGAGCTCCTTTATTTTCTGGCTAAATTTGGTAAATTTCTCTTGCTCACAGAATTTCTGGTGAACAGAACAGTAATATGTGAAATTTTCCATTGCATTTTAAAAATATTTTCAGAAGGAAATTCATTTGGTTTTGAAGCCCAGGAGTTTGTGGACAACCCAACAGAGCAAGGCAAGCCATGACATCCATTTCATGAGGCATTTCAATAGTGTTGGTTATTTAATTGAATTATGTGCATTATTTAAATATGTGTTAATTCATAGTAAATTATATTGATGCATAGTTACTGCCATGTTAAGTTAATTATGTGGAATGTCCATACTGGTTAAACTCTTGGCAACACTAAACTTAGTTGGTTGATCAAGAGCCACCTACCCAGACTTTTCCGTGCAGCCACATTTGCCGGTATGGGACGGCCTTGACTTGGTCTGGCTTTGTGCTCTTTTATCGGTACCACCAAACTAGGGAGGGTTATGCGTACGTGCTGCCCTGATCAGGTAGACGACGATAATCCTGTGAGCCCAGTTGAGTTATTTTGCCGGCGTCCCCATTTGGGACAGTTTGTTTGGCCACGACGGTGGCAGGTGTCACGGGGTGACACAGGGGCCACCCAGGACATGACCCTGGGAGGGTATGATTGTCGGTGGTACGATGGAGGAGTCACGGGTCAAGCAGGTTTCGTTGGAGCAACCCCGGTCCACCCGAATGGGAGTACGAGGCCAGGAGCTCCATGGTGTGGGTAAAGTGCGCAACCTCTGCAGAGTGTAAAAACCTATTCGAATAGCCGCGTCCACGGTATTGGACAGTCCGCTTAGGCCTCTCTAGGATGGTCAACCGTTATAATGATAATAATGATGGAAGAACTTGTCTTATGTTTGGAAGTGCTCAGTGGATGATGAGCATTCCGAGGGTTGTGGGACAACCCAGATGAGAGTAAGTCGGTAACAGTAAGCACTTTAAGCATTTAATATGATCATTGCCATGCTATTGTTTGCTGCATTGTTTTGGTTGCCATGAGCTTGCGAGTACATTCCAAGTACTCACCTGGCGTATCATGCCAGATGCAGGAGAAGCCGTGGACGGAGGTCCTGATGGTTCATGCTACGCTAACTAGGCTGTGTCCACAGAAGTGTCCCTGTGGATGGAGTTTCCACGCTATGTTCCGCTACGCCATAGTTCTACCCAGTAGTATCGAGGCCCTGCTATGTTTCATAAATAATAATGCAGATATTGTCATAGCACATGTTGTGCTTCTGGCCTCGCTATCGATGTAAATTATGAGCTTGTACTCGAGATGTTTTAATAAAGTTTAGTTCAGTTCTGTTCCAAGTTGTTGTGAGTGTTTCCAGAAGACATGATCTCTGGGTTGGAAACACTGGGTAAACCGGTCCTCTGAGCCGGGGTGCCACAGCGATAGTAGCCTTCCTCTTCTCTGCCTCCGGGTCGGCCTTTTTCGGAGCCATGGCGACTGGGAGTAGGTGAGATTTGGTGGGAAGCCCAATCGGGGCGGCGCGGCGGCGGAGAGCTCCGTTCTTGCGCGAGGAGGAAGAAGATGGGCAGCGAGCGAAGGAAGCAGTGAATTGAGCACCGCACCCATAGATTCCCTTTTATGGGGAAGGCGCGGGGGTTGGCTCTTCGCCGCTCTGTGTGGCTGCGGTTTTTCAGGCGCACGACCACAAGTTACCATTTCAATCCACCTCTCTCACGTCCGCATTTACTGCGCCATCATGGGCGTACAGTAAAAAGCAATCATGACGATAGTTATCCTCTGCCACATGCGTCTGTGCATTGTTATGGGCCTATCCCAACAACGCTTCGCATGTATGTGTGGCCCAGGCCCGGGGGTCCCTGTCGGTGTATTGAACATGGGTGTTCATACCCTGACGATGCATATACTAGTTGTAGCCTTCCCGACGACAAGGGCTTGTCAGACGATAGCATTTCTAAACACTCAAGACTTGGTAACCAAAACCATGATGAAGACCTCGAGGTAGGTCATCGAGAAGTACTAAAGGAGTACTGAAGATGAAGACTCGAGGAGCCAGCATGCCTCAGGCCGGTAACCTCAGGACCGGCGAGCTCCATCCCACCGCTCCACCGTGACAGTTGTCAGGAACTTGCCGACAGGTGTCGAGCGGGCAGATGGGTTGGTAGAGCTTGTCGGGACACGTGGCGGCCCGTCGTCAAAGAAGCAACCACTACAAAAAAAGACACATCCGTGACATTATGGCCCGAACGAAAACTTTTTCTGTCATGGTTGTGACACTTCTATGACAATAATTGTGAAAAAAACATGTATCATGATTGATGTGGTGGGCTCCTACTTCTATGACAAAAAAATATGACAGAAAATGGGCTTTTCATCCTGGGCGGGCTGGAGACGCACCCGCATGACATTCTTTGGGCCATCCATGACGTAAAAAATCGTGGTAGAAGTGAGGGCGAGGAAATTTTCAGGGAGTTCCTGGTTACGGTGGGTGGTCGGGCCGAGTGATGCAGTGTGGTTTCGTGAGTTTCTCTCTCGTACGTGCGTGTGTGTGCGAGGCGCTCACTAACTGAACCCGAGCGAGGCGTACGTTCGCTTACTGAACCCGAGCGATCGATCGCCCTCGCACTACGTACTGAACCCGATCGATCAATCCCTCGCACTACGTACTAAACCCGATTGATCCCTTCGCTGCTAACTGAACCTGATCGATCCCTTCGCTGCTAACTGAACCCAGGCGATTCCTTCGCTGCTATAACTGAACCCAATCGATCCTTCTCGTTGCTTACTGAAGCCGATCAAGCCCCCGTGAGAGATGTAGCTAGCTGGTTGGGTTTCCTCTCGATCAACAGTGCATGTTGCTGCCGCGCGCGCGATACACGTAGACACGAGTCGAGACGCATCGATCGAGCCGATTGGTTGGATGTGGATGAACAGTTCCCGTTGCTGCTGCCCGCTCGTACGCCCCAGCCCAGCCGGTGGGGGTTGGATGAACAGGACCCTGGCCGTGTAGGCGGTTGGCGCTAGATGAACAGGACCCCGAGGAGGCCGAGCCGCGGTATTCTAGGATCGAAAGTATGTCTAGAGGGGGGTGATTAGACTACTTGACCAAATAAAACCTAACCTTTTCCCAGATTTTAATTGTGGACAGATTTTAGCAATAGTACATGTCAAGCATCACCCTACACATGCAATTCTAAGAGTATAGCATCCGAAAGTAGATAATTGCATATGTAAGTAAAGGAGGGGATCGGAAATTTCAAACGCAATGAATACACGGTGGTTTTTGGTGTGGTTCCGATAGGTGGTGCTATCGTACGTCCACGTTGATGGAGACTTCAACCCACGAAGGGTAACGGCTGTGCGAGTCCACGGAAGGCTCCGCCCACGAAGGGACCACAAAGAATCAACCTTGTCTATTCCACCATGGCTTACGTCCACGAAGGACTAGCCTCACTCGGGGTAGATCTTCACGAAGTAGGCGATCTCCTTGCCCTTAGAAACTACTTGGTTCAACTCCACATCATGTTGGAGGCTCCCAAGTGACACCTAACCAATCTAGGAGACACCACTCTCCAAAAGGTAATAGACGGTGTGTTGTAGATGAACTCCTTGCTCTTGTGCTTCACATGATAGTCTTCCCAGCACTCAAACAACTCCTCATAGATTTGGCTATGGTGGAAGAAGGATTTGAGTGGAAAGCAACGTGGGAAAGGCTAGAGATCAAGGTTCAAATGGTAGGAATGGAATAGCTTGATCTCAACACATGAGTAGGTGGTTCTCTATCAGAAAATGTATGGTGGAAGTGTAAGCACGTTCTGATGGCTCTCCTTACAGAGAAGGAGGTGGTGGAGGGGTATATATAGCCTCCACACAAAATCCAACCGTTACACACTTTTGACTCAACTCGGTGGCTCCGAAACGATCATCTCGGTAGCACCGAACTGTGTAAAAGATATAAACTTTAGGAATCTCGGTGGGACCGATACGAATAACTCGGATGGACCGAAGTGCAATGGCTAGGGCAATCCTCATCTCGGTGGCACCGATTGCATCAACTCGGTAGGACCGAAGTGAAGCAATAAGGCAACAGAGAGTTGGCAAGCCATCTCGGTGAGACCGATTTGCAAAACTTGGTGGGACCGAAGTAAGTGCAAACGATTACAGAGAGTTGGCAAGGCCATCTCGGTGAGACCGAGATCCATTTCGGTGGATCCAATTTGTTAGGGTTTTGGCAATGGCTAAGTCTTGGTGAACTCGGTGGGGCCGGATAGAGAATTTCGGTGGGGCCGAGTTGGAATGTAGGTTTTGGACATATTTGGGTAGAGAGAGTGGTTGAGGGTTTAGGAGTACTGTCACTAAGCACTTGAGCAAAAAGTCCATTAAGCAACACCTCATCCCCTTTTAATAGTATTGGCTTTCCTATGTTCTCAATGTGATCTTGGATCACTAAACCAAAAATGTAGAGTCTTGAGCTTTTGCCAATCCTTGTCCTTAGCATTTTGAGGGGTCCACATCTCTAGTCCATGCCATGCCAATCATTGAACATCATGAAGTCTTTAACTTGAATGGACATTAGTTCAATGAGATATATGCTGTTATGAATTACCAAAACCACCAAGGGAGCAAATGTGCTTTCAATCTCCCCTTTTTTGGTAATTGATGACAACATATAGATCAAAGCTTCGACAAATGATTAAATGAATGAAATACATCGTCGCTTTGAGAAGTATGTGATAAGCAAGAGCTCCCCCTAAATTTGTGCATTATTAGATATTTGCGTTTGAATGCAAATGCATAATCGATTAGGCTCATGGGTCACTCTTCCATGTCACATACATCTTGGTGGAGCGCGCAAAATGATATGATTGAAATAGTAAGCACGCATCACCAACATAAGTAATTGAGTCATACAAGATAATGATAAGGATAAGCATTGATCATCATAATAAGCATAGTATGACCAATCACAAGCATAAATGATAGAGTATCTCGCAGACACTGTAGCAAGCACACACATCAACAAAGTAGCATCAAACAAGCAGGTAGCAAAAGAACTCAAGCAAATCAAAACAAAGCACTCTCTCTCGAAGCCTATGATCTATACAGATTCTCCCCCTTTGGCAACAAGTACCAAAAAGTTCGAATAGGTATAGGACTAGTCGGCACTCTAAGCACGGTCCTCCGAAGCTCCTGAAGGTGATCTCCTGCTGGCGGCTCCGGTGTGCGTAGACAGCGTTGAGATAAGAGCGTCCGCGAAGACTTCTGCGGATGTTTGCTGGGCTGGTGGAGTGGAGACCTGAGGTGGCACTGTGGCAGTAGCAGCTGGTGCAGATACTGTGGTCCGTGGATCCACAACTGGTATTGCAGCAGACCTGGCTGCCCTAGGCACTGTCTGAAAATGCTCTGTGGTTGGTTTGTCATCTCCACTGTCATCTGATGGGGCTGTCCTGACAGCATCATCATCATTCTGCAGCTGCTCAACTGTAGTCTGAATCTCTGTCACCTTGACATCCAAATCATGAAATTTAGTCTCAATAATCCGCTCAAAACTAGCCTGGGTCTAGGTGAGGTTGGCCAAACTCCACTCAATCCTCAGAGTGGCTTCAAGCAGATATGTCATTTGGTCCTTGGGTGTCTTGAGATTGGCAATTTGAGCATTTGGAGCAGATGCCTCCTGAGCTGCTTTTGCTTCTTTGGCTTTGCGGATCTTCTCTTGGGCTTGTGCTGAAGTGGGATGCGAAGGATCCATCACAATCACATTGTCCTCAAACTCTGGACGGAGTGGCAGGTGCTCTCGATCAAGAAGGTATGTGATGGTTCCAACCTTGGAATTGATCAATATCTAAATGTGTGGAGCATATCCGCACGATCTCTTCTGATCTGCTGCAGTCCTCTTGATAGTCTCTACTATCAGGCTCATCACCTTGAATTTCTGAGGTGTATCAAACAAATGCAGCAAATTGATGGAGTGGCCATGAATCATTTTGTCATCTCCTGACTTGGGTAGCAGAGTGTACCGCAATATGGTGTTCGTGGTGGCTAGTCCTGGGAGCAAAAGCTTCACTGATCCAAGTTTGTGAATCTCAATGTCCTCCTGGGGAATAGCTGTGTACATGTTCTTCATGGAGTTGTGATCCATCTTGAGCTTGGCATAAACATCATAATCATCATCCTCTTCCTTGGGTGCACCAAGAAGACTTGCCCACTCAGAGATGGTTGACTGATACCTGATACCTTCAGTCATCCACACTATTCTGCCATCGGGATAGAAGTGAGCAGTAGAGTAGAATTGCATGACCATCTCATCATTCCACTTGGTCAACTTCTTTCCAACAAACTCATCAACTCCTGCAATTCTGAATCTTTCATGGACGTGGGGAAAATAGTCCTCATTCTCATCAATGTATTCCCAATCCACCCATCTCATGTCACTGACTATGGGCTTCTTATCAAGCAAAACTGTCTCATAAAAGTCCTGTTGTTCACGAGTGTGAAAGCGATAGTCACAAGCTGTCTTCCTCCTTATAGCAAAAGGATCTGATGTCCTCCATTGACGCAGTCCTTTATCCTTCCTCAGCATCATGTTCTCCGCAACTGGGTGTGCATTGTCATGATTTGGTATCTTAGGCTTCAACTTTCTGAGCACTAGAGGCTCTTCATCATCATTTGACTCAGGCACTGGGGCCTTGTTCTTCTCAGGAGCTGATATGTTCCTGGTTGACCTCTTGGGTGCAGGTGCCTTTGGTTTGGACTTGGGGGGTGCAGCAGTCTTGATTGCATTAGACATGAGCTTCTGAGCTTTTGCTGGGGGTGCAGGGGCTGCTGGCTCTTCCTCTTCTTCCTCATCAATCATCATGGAGGATCTGCCAATCACACAGGCAGTAGTTTTCCTTACTCGCTTCTTCTTGCCACTTGCAGCTGGTTCAGAGTTACTAGGCTCTTCAAGAGTGAATTGCATAGTCTCCTTTGGCACTTTCCTCACAGTAGTTTTATCTTTGACAGCTGATGGTTTGGTGCTGTACTACTTAGCAAGCACTACTCTCTTTTTCTTGGTTGCAGCTTCACTTGCAACAAAATCTTCATCCTCACTGTCTGAGGTTTTCTTCTTCCTTGTTCTGGTTGCAGCTTTAGGAAGATCTGGAGAGCTCCTCTCTCCCTCATAGAAACTTTCTGCAGGGCTTGACCCTTCACTCATTTCTGCCTGCTGTTCAGATCTGTTCTGACTGTCACTGCTGTCTGACTTCTTGCTGAGCTGACCCTGTGAATAGATAGGTATGGGTAGAGTAGACGAGTCATCACAAAAAGCAGAGATTTTTCATAAAATTTGAGTTCAACTCATAGTTTCAAGTTTTCTGTGGCACCCCGGCTCAGAGAACCGGTTTACCAGTGTTTCCAACCCAGAGATCATGTCCTCTGGAAACACACAACAACTTGGAACAGAACAGAACTGAACTTTATTAAAAGATCTCGAGTACAAGCTCATAATTTACAACGATAGCGAGGCCAAAAGCACCGCAGGTGCTGAGAACAATATCCACATTATTTATGGAACATGGCAGGGCCTCGATACTACTGGGTAGTCTATGGCGTAGCGGAACATAGCGCGGGAAACTCCATCCACAGGGACACTGCTGTGGACACGGCCTAGTTAGCGTAGCACGAACCTTCGGGACCTCCGTCCTTGGCTTCTCCTGCATCTGGCATGATACGCCAGGTGAGTACTTGGAATGTACTCGCAAGCTCATGGCAACCAAAACAATGCAGCAAACAATAGCATGGCAATTAACATGTTAACATATTAAGTTGCTCACTTACTGGTACCCAGTACCAACTTACTCTCATCTCGATTGTCTCACAACCCTCAGAATGCTCACAAGCCACAGAGCACTTCCGGACATAAGACAGGTTCTTCCATCATTATTATCATTATGGTTGACCATCCTAGAGAGGCCTAAACGGACTGTCCAATACCGTGGACGCGACTATTCGAATAGGTTTTAACACTCTGTAGAGGTTGCGCACTTTACCCACACCATGGAGTACCTGGCCTCGTGATCCCATTCGGGTGGACCGGTGGTGCTCCAACGAAACCTGCCTGACCCGTGACCCCTCTATCGTACCACCAACAATCATACCCTCCCAGGGTCATGTCCTGGGTGGCCCCTATGTCACCCCATGACTCCTGCCACCGTCGTGGCCCAACACTGTCCCAAAGGGGGACGCCGGCAAAATAACTCAACTGGGCTCACAGGATTATGGTCGTCTACCTGATCAGGGCAGCACGCACGCATAACCCTGCATAGTTTGGTGGTACTGATAAAAGAGCACAAAGCCAGACCAAGTCAAGGCCGTCCCATACCGGCAAATGTGGCTGCACGGAAAAGTACGGGTAGGTGGCTCCTGATCAACCAACTAAGGTTAATATAGCCAAGCATTTAACCAGTATGGATATTTAATTGCAAGTAAATTATCATGGCAGTAGCTATATATTTAAATAAATTACTATGGATTATCACATATAAAAGTAATGCATGAAATTCAATTAAATAACCAACACTATTGAAATGCTTCATGGAATGGATGACATGGTTTCCTCGCTCTGTTGGGTTGTCCACAAACTCCTGGGCTTCAAATCCAAAGTTATTTCCTTCTGAAAATAATTTTAAAAAGCAATTGAAAATGTCACATGCTACTGTTTTGAGCACTAGAAATTCTGTGAACATGGGAAAAATACCAAATTTGGCAAGCAAATAGAGGAGCTCAAGACAAACCAGATGCAAAAAGAATCAATTTATTTGGACTTATGGTTTAAAAGTTGTGAACGGTCAAAGTTCTGGTCAAAATCTGGAATTTAATTAGAAAATCAGAAAATCCACAGCGGGCCACGCCGAATGCGTATTTTGCCCGGGCGCCTCCACTTACCGCTTCGGCGTGCGCGAGTGAGTCGCTGACGTGCGGGCCCCGCGGTCAGGTTTAAACAGGGGGAGGAGGGGAACAGAGAAGGAGCGGAGCTCCGGCGACGCTCGCCGGTGACACAGACGGCGGCGAGGTCCGGTGAGTAGCTGAATGGAACGAGCGCTCGGAGACGAACTAGCACGTACCAGTGGCTTGGCGAACGGTGGCCGGACGGCATCGTCCCCTTCTTCTCCGGCATCGGCGGCGCTCGGGTGTCGTCGGAGACGGCGACTCCGGCAGCAATTGGACCGAGAAAGGGCTTGGGCGTGATCAGTGGGTTGAGCTGAGCTCGATGGAGGAGTCGGTGGGGCTCGGGGAGGAGTGAATCGGCGGAGGGGCAGGGCTCGGGTGGCGGCGAATCTCCGGCGAGGTTCGAGGCCAGAGGGCCTCTCGGCCGTGGCTCGGGCTCAGGGAGGATAATTGCGAGGAGGAGGAGGAGTGGGGTGATGAGCTCAGGAGAGGCCGGGAAGGGTTATTTATAGGAGGGGGAGGAGCTCGGGCGAGCTCTCTGGAATGGCCGGGATTCGGGCCACGTCGCCGGCGCGAGGACGCCTCGCTGGCTGGCCGGTTGCGGGCGACGAGACGGGAGCTAGCAGGGGAGTTAAGGCGTGCAGTGGCGGGTAGCGGGAGGAAGACGACGCGCCGCACGCCACAGTGCAGCCACAGGCGGCACAGGGCCCGGGTGCGTGGCGGCCGGCGAGGGCGATTCCGGCGAGGGCGAAGCTCCAGGACGGCCAGGTGGATGCAGGAGAAGATGTCGGCGCACGGAGACAAGCTGCTGCGGCGCGAGGCAGTCGGACGCGACGCATCAGAGGCGGGCGAGGTGCAGAGCACGCGATTTGGCATGCCAGTCCCGTGCTCACCACGGGCATTGGTGTCTGCAAGCCGTCCAAGTCTAGCGCACCATGTCTAGCAACTTCTCCTTCGATCACTTAGCCTCTCTATGCCTCTGGTTCGACTAGATTCACTCTGAGGTGAAGTGTAGCTTCAGCTACAGTTTCTGCCATAGAAATTGAGAGGGATCTAGAGGAGACATGAGCTGGGGATGGAGCCAAAGGAGATGTCTGGGGTGATCTATGTTGGAAGGACTCCAATCTGACCAAGTTTGAGAACATTTGGTCAAGATTTGGATATAGTTCATGTACAAGGGCTGCTACTGGACCAGAAGAAGGATGAGCTTGATGCACTCAACTGGTTGATCTCCTGGGGCTGAAATTTGGTGTGGCAGGGTTATTTGGTGAGGAGAAGATGCCATAAAAATTTCAGCTCAATTGGAAACGTCTAGCTGGTACTTCCTTCACAGAGGTTCCAACTGAACAGAAACTTGGCAGAATATTAGTGGTGAAAATTTGTACTGGACAAGATGATATTTTTGGATATAGCAGAAAGATAGGTTCCCTATTATCTCAGGAAATTTTCTGGGAATTAATTGAGTAGGGAAAATATGAGCTCCTTCACAAATGACCAGTACTGTCCAGAGAGCAAATGGAGTTTTCTGGACAAAATTTTGTACTGGACCATGAGATGTTTTTGGAGATTGTGGGAGTAGATGATGACAATAAGGTCTGGGATTAATTTGGGATTTTTCTGATCACCAGAACTATAGGTTGCTGTGTAATCCATAGTGATGACAGATTTTCCCAAGGGAAGAAAATGAATATTTGAGAGAGATAAAGAAATGGGAAATTGATCCAGATGGTGAGTGGCAAGATTTGGCAAGATGCTGAGGGCTTTGCATCACTGAGAGGAATTCATAAGTCCAAAGTCAACTGAAAAGGTTCAAAATCCAACCAGATTGCAAATAAAGCCAGAAAGATTTCGAAAAGAAAAAGTTGCCAAAAACTAGGGTGTCACAAACCTATCCCCCTTAGGATGAATCTCGTCCTCGAGATTCGATTGCTCAGGGAACAAGTGTGGATAGGCTGATCTCAGAAAATCCTCTCTTTCACAGGTAGCTTCTTCCTCAGTATGATGATCCCATAGTACCTTGTAAAACTTAATTGTCTTACTCCTGGTAGTCCTTTCCATCTCATCCAATATTCTGACAGGTCTTTCCTCGTATGTCAGATCTTCGGTCAATTCTAGCTCACTCATATCTGCCTGTTTGATCGGAGGTGCAATGCACTTTCTCAATTGTGATATATGAAAGACATCGTGAACGTCTGCCAACTCTGGTGGTAACTCTAGCTGGTATGCCACTCTGCCTCTTCTAGCCATGACTGGAAAGGGTCCGATATACCTCGGTGCAAGCTTTCCCCGGGTGTGAAACCTTTTTATTCCTTTCATGGGGGTTACTCGGAGATAGGCATATTCTCCGGGCTCAAAAGTTACTTCCCGATGCTTTGGGTCATAGTAACTCTTTTGACGGGACTTGGCCGTTCGAAGACGCTCCTGAATATCCTTGACTTGTTTCTCAGCCTCGAGCATCAAATCGGTGCTGAAGATACGGCTGTCTCCTGTTTGAGACCAATTTAAAGGAGTGCGGCATTTCCGTCCGTACAAAGCCTCGAACGGTGATATCTTGAGACTTCACTGATAACTGTTATCGTAGGAGAATTCTGCATAAGGTAGACTATCCTCCCATTTGGGTCCATGGGCGAGAGCATAGGATCGAAGCATATCTTCCACTATCTGATTCACGCGTTCGGTCTGTCCATCTGTCTGTGGGTGATATGCCGTACTATGCCTTAGCACATTTCCCAGGGCTTGATGCAGTCGCAGCCAAAATGCTGAGGTAAACAGGGAGCCTCTATCTCATGTGATAGACTTGGGTACAACATGAAGGCTGACTATCCGGGACATGTAGAGATGTGCGAGCTGATTCGCGTTGAAAGTGGTCTTTACCGGAAGGAAGTGAGCCACTTTCGTAAGTATATCCACGATGACCCAGATAGCATCATGGCCTCTTGTGGACTTGGGTAGTCCGACAATGAAGTCCATGCATATGTCATCCCATTTCCACTGGGGAACTGGTAACGGTTGCAGTAGCCCAGCGGGTTTCTGATGTTCAGCCTTGACTCTGTTGCAGATGTCACAACATGCGACATAGTATGCTATGTCTCTTTTCATGCCTGGCCACCAAAAGGTTTCTCGCAAGTCCTGGTACATTTTTGTTCCTCCCGGATGGATAGAATATGCAGATTCATGTGCCTCTCTGAGTATTTGCTGTCTCAAGCTGTCTTGATCAGGCACACATATTCGGTTCTCAAACCACACAGTGTCCTGGTCATCAATTCGAAAGGACTTGCCTTTCCTAGCGGAATGCGCTCTCTGATCTCTTGTATTTCTTGGTCTGAGTTCTGAGCTGCCTTAATTTCTTCCATAAGTGTCGGAGTAATTTCCATTGTATCCGGGCTGACTGGGCCGCATAACACCATATTCAGCTTGGCAAACTCTTCTCGCAGCCTCGAATGCATTCCCTCCATGAGTGCATTGAGGGTACCTTGCTTTCTGCTGAGGGCATCGGCGACCACATTGGCTTTTCCCGGATGATAATTTATCCCAAGGTCATAATCCTTGACCAATTCAAGCCATCTTCTCTGCCTGAGATTGAGATCAGGCTGAGTGAAAATATACTTAAGACTCTTGTGGTCTGTGTATATTTAACATCGCTGCCCAATGAGATAATTCCTCCAAATCTTCAATGCATGAATCATGGCTGCCAGTTCCAAATCATGAGTGGGATAGTTCTCTTCATGAGGTCGTAGCTGTCTGGATGCATAGGCTACAACCTTTCCCTCTTGCATTAAAACGCAGCCGATTCCACGCCTGGAAGCATCACAATATATGTCGAAACTCTTGTGAATGTCTGGAAGAACTAAGACAGGGGCGGTGGTTAGCCTCGTCTTTAGCTCCATGAAACTGCTGTCACATTCTTCTGTCCAGGCAAATTTGTGGTTCTTCTTCAGCAATTCTATCAGTGGCTTGGCTATTTTTGAGAAGCCTTCGAGGAAGGGACGGTAGTAGCCTGCCAATCCCAGAAAGCTATGGACTTCCGTTACCGTGGCTGGGGTCTTCCAGTTTAATACAGCAGTCACTTTGCTGGGGTCGACAGCCACACCTTGTTCTGACAGAATATGTCCCAGAAATCCCACCTCTCTTAGCCAAAATTCGCACTTGCTGAATTTGGCATACAAGCAATGGGTCCTTAGTCTTTCCAGGACAGTACGGAGATGTTGCGTGTGCTCCTCTTCATCTCTGGAGTAGATGAGAATATCATCGATGAATACTACCAAAAATTTGTCCAGAAAATCCATGAAGACTTTATTCATCATGCTCATGAAATATGCTGGAGCATTCATCAGCCCAAATGACATGACTGTAAATTCATACAGACCATATCTGGTAGTAAAGGTTGTCTTGGGGATATCCTCTTTTCTGATTTTTAGCTGATGATACCCCGTTCGGAGGTCAATCTTGGAGAATACCCGGGCTCCGTTCAACTGGTCGATCAAGTCATCAATGCGGGGGAGCGGGTATTTGTTTTTGATGGTGACCTCGTTTAATTGGCGATAGTCTACGCACATTCGTAGGCTGCCATCCTTCTTCTTGACAAACAGCACGGGTGATCCCCACGGTGAAGTGCTTGGACGAATATACCCTTTTTGCAATAATTCATCCAACTATTTCTTCAATTCCAGGAACAACCTCAATAGCAAACTCTAGTTCCCGATCAGGTGGCATTCCCGGTATCTCCTTTGGAAATACGTCCGGGAATTCACTGACTACCGGAATCAGACTTATGTCTGTAGCTGTGGCTTTGAATGCCATTCCTTTCTTTGACATCACTCTGCTAGCAGTGAATTGCACTGTTTGGCCTACCGGGTTAACCAGTGTCACCTTCCTGGTGGCACAGTTGATACACACCTGGTGTGGTACCAATCAATCCATTCCTAGTATTATATCCAGTCCAGGGGATTCAATGGCAACGAGAGTAGCTGGAAACTTCACATCGTGTATCAAAATTTCCAGATTCTTGTATATCACATTTGTTCTGAGCATGGAGCCAGGGGATTGTACCACCATGATTTTGTCCAAAAGAGAAGGAGAAAATTTGTGCAAGGTGGCAAAACTCCGCGAAATAAACGAATGAGAGGCCCCAGAGTCAAATAAAATTATTGTGGGTATGTTGTTAACAGAAAACATACCAAGGACCACATCTGGTGCTTCGCGGGCTTCTTCAGCGGAGATATGATGGACTTGGCCGCGATAGAAGTTCGGATTGGGGCGGCGTCCAACACTGTTGACTTGTGGCTTCAAGTCGGAGGGTGGCTTCCCATTTCTTGAGGGGCATTGCTTGGAGTAGTGCCCTCTCTGGCCACAAGTGAAGCATGTGTTGTTGCGGCGGCAGTCCTCCAGCACTGGCTGTTTACCGAAGGTCTTATCCTGGCTGACAAGCTTGTTGTTGTTGTTGCCATTATTCTAGGCAGGCTTGTATTCAGATGAACTTGGTTGCCAAATACGTGGCTTCTGCACAAACTGCTCACGGTTGTCCTTCTTAGGTTCAAACTTCCGCTTGTGATCATTATATCCTGACTTATGCTCTCGTTCAGCTATGAAGGCCTTGTTTACCAGAGTCTGGAAGTCAGGAAAGTCCAGCATACAAAGCTGACAGCGGAGGGTATGATTCAGCCCTCCGAGGAATCGGTCAATCTTCCTTTCTTCGGTGGACACGTTGTGGGTGGAGTACCGTGCCAGATTATTGAACTTGTTCAGATACTCACCTACTGACATATTCCCTAGAGTAAGAGCCAGAAATTCCCTTTGCTTCACCTTCATTATGCCAATAGGAAAATGATACTTGCGGAATACCTCTTTGAATTTTTCCCATGAAATATCCTCTCCAGAAGGCCATAACATTTTGGTATTGTCCCACCATATAGCTACTGGTCCCTCCAGGTAGTGAGTGACGAAAGGAACCTTATCTACCTCATCACAGCGGGCTATGTCCAATTTCTTTTCCATAGTCCTCAGCCAGTCATCAACTTCCATCGGATCCACAGCTTGACCAAAACTGGGTGGCTTTGTCCGCTGAAAATCAGACAGCTTAGAGTGCGTACCATTATGGTTGTTCTGACCCACCATAGTCTGCATGCTTTTCAGAAATTCCATAAGATCTTGGTTTCTTTTCTCTTCGAACATTCTCATAATCTGATCAGTGGTTGGTGTCTGTGGGGTGGAGGTGGCAAATCTTCTGGTGGCTGTCCTGCTTGTCTGGAGGATCGACGAATGGGAGTTCCATCGCCGCCTTGAGTACTACACCTCTTCATCCTAAATTTTGTTCCCATTGCAAAATACCGAATCGATGAGGAAAAGCAAGGTAGTATGACACCAGAAAAGAAGCCAAATAAAAAGAGAGAATAAAGCAACATAATTATACAAGGCAACCCAACATCATACATGACAAGCTAGTAGGGGAATGATCATGACTAGACTGCTCAGACGGCAGTTGACATATGAAGGGATGCTATGATGCATGCACTGAAACTCAAGCCTCCGCTCTAGTGACGTCGGTGGCACGAACACTGGTACACTAAAGGCTCCTCGTCGTCTGACTCTGACTCGGAATCTGAGCTGATGATGTGCACCTTGGCCTCCGGATCAAAGGAAACACGACGACGCTGACGGGAAGGTTCTCCCTCAGAAGGAGAAGAAGCACGACGCCGCAGCATCGGAGCAGCTGGAGTAGCTTGGAGTGAGGCCCACTCTGACGGGGTCTCATGTCGGCTACCAGACGAAAAGCCGGGCGGTCCGAACGAACTAGAAGGAGTGTTGGAAGGTGGAGCGGGTGGAGTGTATATAGGTGAAAACGGAGGGGGGGAGGAGATTGTGCTGCCGCAACAGCAGCAAGTGCCTCGCGGGCAGAAGTCAGCTCCTCGGCTAGAGAAGTGATCATACAGTAACTGGCGTGCACATAACGAGATAAAACACCAGTAGCACGATCACTCGCCGGATCAACATGTGCGAAAAGGACTCGCCCTGTCGTAGGCGACAGGGTGGGGTAGTGAAAGAAACTTGGATGAGTCTGCATCTCGACCTCGTGAAAGCGCAAGTCAGTGAGAGCCTCCATCGCAGCAAACTGGATTGCCAACTCCGGAGTAGAAGCAGTTCCGCCCTTGGAAGAGCGGGAGTAGCTGCCGATATCTAAACTCGTAGTGAGGAAGGCTTCCGCGCAATACTCGAATACTGCACCAGCAAGCTTCTCTCGGAACACCTGGAACACTGGGTCTTCGCCGTTGGGATACAGCCGAAGCCAGACGTTCCGAAGCAGTACTGGAAAAGTGAACGGTGCCGGCTCATGATTGTAGTGGTACGGAACTGGTGCCATCTACACTCATCAAACTAGCGGTTAGCACAATAAGAACTATATGCATGCCATGTAATGCAGCAATCAAATGCAACAATCAGATGCAGCAAGCAAGACACACCAAGACTCTAAACTACTCGCGGTTCTAGCGCAGGGTTAACTAGGGTGTCCTACAGTCAGCGCGGCTCTGATACCCTGGCTCAGAGAACTGGTTTACCAGTGTTTCCAGCCCAGAGATCATGTCCTCTGGAAACACACAACAACTTGAAACAGAACTGAACTGAACTTTATGAAAAGATCTCGAGTACAAGCTCATAATTTACATCGATAGCGAGGCCAGAAGCACCGCAGGTGCTGAGAACAATATCCACATTATTTATGGAACATGGCAGGGCCTCGATACTAGTGGGTAGTCTACGGCGTAGCGGAACATAGCGCGGGAAACTCCATCCACAGGGACACTGCTGTGGACACGGCCTAGTTAGCGTAGTACGAACCTTCGGGACCTCCGTCCTCGGTTTCTCCTGCATCTGGCATGATACGCCAGGTGAGTACTTGGAATGTACTCGCAAGCTCATGGCAACCAAAACAATGCAGCAAACAATAGCATGGCAATTAACAGGTTAACATATTAAGTTGCTCACTTACTGGTACCCAGTACCAACTTACTCTCATCTGGGTTGTCTCACAACCCTCGGAATGCTCACAAGCCACAGAGCAATTCCGGACATAAGACAGGTTCTTCCATCATTATTATCATTATGGTTGACCATCCTAGAGAGGCCTAAACGGACTGTCCAATACCGTGGACGCGGCTATTCGAATATGTTTTAACACTCTGCAAAGGTTGCGCACTTTACCCACACCATGGAGTACCTGGCCTCGTGATCCCGTTCGGGTGGACCGGTGGTGCTCCAACGAAACCTGCCTGACCCTCCCAGGGTCATGTTCTGGGTGGCCCCTGTGTCACCCCGTGACACCTGCCACCGTCGTGGCCCAACACTGTCCCAAACGGGGACGCCGGCAAAATAACTCAACTGGGCTCACAGGATTATGGTCGTCTACCTGATCAGGGCAGCACGCATGCATAACCCTCCCTAGTTTGGTGGTACCGATAAAAGAGCACAAAGCCAGACCAAGTCAAGGCCGTCCCATACCGGCAAATGTGGCTGCACGAAAAAGTCCGGGTAGGTGGCTCTTGATCAACCAACTAAGGTTAATATAGCCAAGAATTTAACCAGTATGGATATTTCATTGCAAGTAAATTATCATGGCAGTAGCTATATATTTAAATAAATTACTATGGATTATCACATATAAAAGTAATGCATGAAATTCAATTAAATAACCAACACTACTGAAATGCTTCATGCAATGGATGACATGGCTTGCCTTGCTCTGTTGGGTTGTCCACAAACTCCTGGGCTTCAAATCCAAAGTTATTTCCTTCTGAAAATAATTTTAAAAAGCAATTGAAAATGTCACATGCTACTGTTTTGAGCACCAGAAATTCTGTGAACATGGAAAAAATACCAAATTTGGCAAGCAAATAGAGGAGCTCAAGACAAACCAGATGCAAAAAGAATCAATTGATTTGGACTTATGGTTTAAAAGTTATGAACGGTCAAAGTTCTGGTCAAAATCTGGAATTTAATTAGAAAATCAGAAAATCCACAGCGGGCCACGTCGAAGGCGTATTTTGCCCGGGCGCCTCCACTTACCGCTTCGGCGCGCGCGAGTGAGTAGCTGACGTGAGGGCCCCGCGGTCAGGTTTAAACAGGGGGAGGAGGGGAACAGAGAAGGAGGGGAGCTCCGGCGACGCTCGCCGGCGACACAGACGGCGGCGAGGTCCGGTGAGTAGCGGAATGGAACGAGCGCTCGGAGACGAACCAGCACGTACCAGTGGCTTGGCGAACGGAGGCCGGACGGCGTCGTCCCCTTCTTCTCCGGCGGCGGCGGCGCTCGGGTGTCGTCGGAGACGGTGACTCCGGCTGCAATTCGACCGGGAAAGGGCTTGGGCGTGATCAGTGGGTTTAGCTGAGCTCGATGGAGGAGTCGGTGGGGCTCGGGGAGGAGTGAATCGGCAGAGGGGCAGGGCTCGGGTGGCGGCGGATCTCCGGCGAGGTTCGAGGCCAGAGGGCCTCTCGGTCGTGGCTCGGGCTCGGGGAGGACAATTGGGAATAGGAGGAGTGGGTTGATGAGCTCGGGAGAGGCCGGGGAGGGGTATTTATAGGAGGGGGAGGAACTCGGGCGAGCTCTCTGGAATGGCCGGGATTCGGGCCACGTCTCCGGCACGAGGACGCCTCGCTGGCTGGCCGGTTGCGGGCGACGAGACATGAGCTAGTAGGGGAGTTAAGGCGTGCAGTGGCGGGTAGCGGGAGGAAGACGACGCGCCGCACGCCACAGTGCAGCCACGGGCGGCACAGGGCCCGGGTGCGTGGCGGCCGGCGAGGGCGATTCCGGTGAGGGCCAAGCTCCAGGACGGCCAGGTGGATGCAGGAGAAGATGTCGGCGCACGGAGACAAGCTGCTGCGGCGCGAGGCAGTCGGACGCGATGCATCAGAGGTGGGCAAGGTGCAAAGCACGCGATTTGGCATGCCAGTCCCGTGCTCACCATGGGCATTGGTGTCTACAAGCCGTCCAAGTCTAGCGCACCATTTCTAGCAGCTTCTCCTTCGATCACTTAGCCTCTCTATGCCTCTGGTTCGACTAGATTCACTCTGAGCTGAAGTGTAGCTTCAGCTACAGTTTCTGCCAGAGAAATTGAGAGGGATCTAGAGGAGACATGAGCTGGGGATGGAGCCAAAGGAGATGTCTGGGGTGATCTATGTTGGAAGGACTCCAATCTGACCAAGTTTGAGAAGAGTTGGTCAAGATTTGGATATAGTTCATGTACAAGGGCTGCTACTGGACCAGAAGAAGGATGAGCTTGATGCACTCAACTGGTTGATCTCCTGGGGCTGAAATTTGGTGTGGCAGGGTTATTTGGTGAGGAGAAGATGCCATAAAAATTTCAGCTCAATTGGAAACCTCTAGCTGGTACTTCCTTCACAGAGGTTCCAACTGAACAGAAACTTGGCAGAATATTAGTGGTGAAAATTTGTACTGGACAGATGATATTTTTGGATATTGTGGAAAGATAGGTTCCCTATTATCTCAGGAAATTTTCTGGGAATTAATTGAGTAGGGAAAATATGAGCTCCTTCACAAATGACCAGTACTGTCCAGAGAGCAAATGGAGTTTTCTGGACAAAATTTTGTACTGGACCATGAGATGTTTTTGGAGATTGTGGGAGTAGATGATGACAATAAGGTCTGGGATTAATTTGGGATTTTTCTGATCACCAGAACTATAGGTTGCTGTGTAATCCATAGTGATGACAGATTTTCGCAAGGGAAGAAAATGAATATTTGAGAGAGATAAAGAAATGGGAAATTGATCCAGATGGTGAGTGGCAAGATTTGGCAAGATGCTGAGGGCTTTGCATCACTGAGAGGAATTCATAAGTCCAAAGTCAACTGAAAAGGTTCAAAATCCAACCAGATTGCAAATAAAGCCAGAAAGATTTCGAAAAGAAAAAGTTGCCAAAAACCAGGGTGTCACATTTTCACAGGATGCATATCGGATGGACTGAGATGATCATTTCGGTGATACCGAAGCACACTACAGAAACCTTACACGCCATTTCGGTTAGACCGAGATGGGGTTCGGTGGCTCCGAGATGCTAGGGTTTCACTGAGATTTTACTTTCGGTTTCACCGATTCGTACACACTCGGTGGCACCGAGACGTACTAGTGCTATGGTCAGAGACCAAATCAGTGGTACCGAAAATTTCGCATCAGTCGGTCTGAGATGCATTCTGCAGAAACTTAAACCTAAAAATTTTACTCGCATCTAATCAACGGAGTTTGCAGTGTAATAGGAGTTCTCAATCCGTGGCATGAATTCAGGCAGTCCAATCGTGCATTGAATCGGAAAAGAGAGCACGAGAGGGATCGAATATCACCCTAACTTGGTGGAGATCCTCTACGGCGGCAATGGCGGAGGAGATTCCCGTTGACGGCGATGGAATCCGGCGGCGAGAGCGCGCTGGAGACGACGGCGAAGTCCGGAGACGAGGGCGACGGCAGTGACGGGGAGCGGGAACGAGTGGGGTCGAGAAATTTCAACCATTCGGTCCGAGCGATATATATACCCGTACGCTATCAGTGGCGCCGAGTTGAACAACTCGGTGGCACCGATATGTGTAACTGCTAGCAGTTTAGCACATCGCTGGCTCCGAAATTGTTGAACTCGGTAGCACCGAGATGGAAAATCTAGATCAATCTAAGTGATTTCGGTTGGACCGAGTTTGAGTGAATTGGTTTGGCCAAAATCATTTAGAAGGTTTTGGAGGTTCAGCCCTTTCAGATCGGTGGCTCCGAGTGCTCCTCACCCGGAGGGTCCGAAAATGACTTGTTCAATTTTTGTGATGCAGCAAGAATAGAATTTGAGACAAGAAAGCATAGATAGCTAGAGAAGGTACTTAGGCATTCTTGTACATCCACTTGGCCAGAAAAACCAAGACAATCAAACCAACAAATGGATGTCCTCGAATGATGAAAACATGCAAACCAACATGCTCACACAATAAGATAGCAAATGAAATATGTGTCAAACATGCACAACCAATTCTAGCATCTATCAAGCAATGGCGATGACTAGGTCATCTATATATGAGTATATTGACTTAGGAGCCAAATGAGAACATTTGATCATAGGTCATACTCATCGTTTAAGCACAAGTGGGGTTACCACTTTTACATAAAGCATTAATGTGTTCACACCATTAGAGTTGCTTTAGCTCAATTGTTTGGAGCAAAGCTCCCCCTAGATGTGATATCCCCCCTAAGAGGGATGAACTAACCTTGGGTTTTGTCGATGATGACTTCATGTAGATGTTGAAGATGTGGATGCTCAATGTTGATGTAGACCATCAAGAGTTGGGAGCAATCCTTTGGAGTTTTGTGCTTTCAATACCTACATGGGTTAGTCCCACACAAGGAACATACAAGGATATCCATAGACATAGAGTGAAATACACATATATGATGTCCATGAATGCATTGAATACCTTGTCCCTTGCCTTACCAACAAGAGGGTTTGTGACTCCATGAACTAGTGCAAAATGTGGAAGTTGCTTGCACAAGTTCTTGCCATGAAGAATATGAGTGAAGTTTGTTGGCGGAGTCACCCTGAAGAACTCTCTAGTTCTTCTTCTTTTGGACCCACATCAACTTGATTAGAATCATTGGAGTTGTAGTAGCACTTGATGAAGTAGAACTTGATGAAGTCTTGGGAACCCACTTGACCATGGCTTGAGGAGCTTCTTCAAATGAATCAATCCCTTCTTGAAGCTTGTCCTTGCCTTTGAGATTGTGGTCTTGTGGTGGAAGATCTTCTTGAGCTCGTGTTCCCTTGAAGCAAGTAGGATCATACTTCACTTGTTGAGGAACAAACTTTGTCTTGGGGTATTGATCTTCTTCCCACTCAACTCCATTGGCATTGAACTTTTGTTCAAAACCAACACCTTGGTTCTTCCGGTGCCTTCCTTGCTTGCGTACAATTTCCTCAAATTGCTTACTCCCGGCAAGACTCTTGTAGACACCTTTCTCTATAATTCCTTTCAATAGCATATTTTCTTGCTCAAGTGTAACTTGGCTAAGAGAATCATTAGTGGAATCAATAGAACTACTAGAAGCAACAATATTGGATTTAGCATTGTTATTGTTACAACTAGAGGTAGAACCATTTTTACCCTTGTTGCTAGTTTGCTTAGATTTAACTTGTGGCATAAAGGTAGACAAGAGTAAGCGCTTGGCAAGATATGAAGAACTCTTCTTTCGAAGATCGTCATTGATAGCTTTAAGAAACTCATGCTCTTGCTCTAAATTTAGCTTCTCGAAGTGTAGCTTCTCATGAGTCCTTAGAAGTTCTCTATGATCCTCTTGAGTTGTTTCATGAGCTGACTTAAGAGCATTTAGTTCTTTAGTTAGACGCTCAATCTCCTTCATAGCATTTTCACTCGCTTCCTCTTGACTATCATGATTACTAGCATTTTCATTATAGCTCATATCACTAGCCCTATCAACAAGTAAATCATCATCACGAAGCAAATCATCTTCATCACTATTGAAATCAAGATACTCGGGGTGTGATACCTTGGGGCCTTTTGCCATGAAGCATCTTCCAATTCCTTCATTTGGTGAGTCAAATAGATCATAGGAGTTGGATGACACAAGTGCAAGTCCGGCAACACCTTCATCTTGACTATAGTCGGAGTTGGAGTGATAACTTCTCTCGGAGTGGTCATCGGAGTCGGAGCCGGAAACCCATTCACCAACATGAGCTTGATGTCTTCTTCTTGTGTAGCTCTTGGATGAATTGTCCTTCCTCTCCGAATCCTTGCTTCTCCGAGAGTGCCTTCATTCATAACGATCATCTCTACTCCTTCTCTCCTTATGAGGTGATTCATCTCTTCTATATCTTCCTCTTGGTGATTCGTCTCTTTTCTTGTAGGGAGCCGTACACTCATTTGAGTAGTGTCCGGGCTTCCCACAATTGTAGCAATTATGGTCACGACTTGATGATCTTCTCTCATAGTGTCTTGAGCTAGAGCTTCTTTCTTTCCCTTTGTTCTTGTAGAACTTGTTGAACCTTTTCACCATTAGGCTTATCTCTTCATTTGATACTAGCTTGTCACTTGAAGTTGTTGGAGCATCGGTTGAGGCCTTGTAAGCACCACTTGATTTGTTGTGCAGCTCCTCTTTGTCCTTGAGTGACATTTCATGAGCAACAATCCTTCCAATGACTTCCGTGCGCTTGAGATCTTTGTAATTTGGCATCATTTGGATCAATGTGCAGACGGTATCATATTTTCCATCCAAAGATCTAAGTATCTTCTTGATGATGAATTTGTTGGTCATCTCTTCACTTCCTAAGCCGGCAATCTCATTTGTGATGAGAGAAAGCCTAGAGTACATCTCAGCGACTCC
Source organism: Elymus sibiricus (assembly GCA_039707655.1). Lineage (NCBI taxonomy): Eukaryota > Viridiplantae > Streptophyta > Magnoliopsida > Poales > Poaceae > Elymus > Elymus sibiricus. The sequence goes on from CM077666.1 coordinate 401,789,846, forward strand.
TTCACCATCCTTCATCTTGAACTTGTCAAGTTGATTTTGAAGCACACCCAACTTAGATTCCTTGACGGATTCGGTACCCTCATGCATATCAACCAAAGTATCCCAAATTTCCTTTGCATTCTCGAGGCGGCTGATTTTGTTGAATTCTTCGGGACATAAACCGTTGAATAGAATATCACAAGCTTTAGCATTGTATTGCAACATTTTCAATTCTTCCGGGGTTGCTTCACGATCCGGTTCCTTGCCATCCTCAAAGAAGTCACCTTGCAAGCCAACACGAACAACAGCCCAAACGGCAGGGTTATGACCAAGAATATGCATTTTCATCTTATGTTTCCAACTAGCAAAGTTTGTACCATCAAAATATGGACCTCTACGGTGATAGTTACCCTCACTAGACGCCATACTCTCCTAGGTTGTGAAACCAAGACTATGATCACCAAAGCACTGGAAATCAAGGCTTAAGGAGACCAAAGCTCTGATACCACTTGTAGGATCGAAAGTATGTCTAGAGGGGGGGTGATTAGACTACTTGACCAAATAAACTCTAACCTTTTCCCAGATTTTAATTGTGGGCAGATTTTAGAAATAGTACATGTCAAGCATCACCCTACACATGCAATTCTAAGAGTATAGCAGCAGAACGTAGATAATTGCATATGTAAGTAAAGGAGGGGATCGGAGATTTCAAACGCAATGAAGACACGGTGGTTTTTGGCGTGGTTCCGATAGGTGGTGCTATCGTACGTCCATGTTGATGGAGACTTCAACCCACGAAGGGTAACGGCTGCGCGAGTCCACGGAGGGCTCCACTAACGAAGGGTCCACAAAGAAGCAACCTTGTCTATTCCACCATGGCTTACGTCCACGAAGGACTAGCCTTACTCGGGGTAGATCTTCATGAAGTAGGCGATATCCTTGCCCTTACAAACTGCTTGGTTCAACTCCACATCATGTTGGAGGCTCCCAAGTGACACCTAACCAATCTAGGAGACACCACTCTCCAAAAGGTAATAGACGGTGTGTTGTAGATGAACTCCTTGCTCTTGTGCTTCACATGATAGTCTTCCCAGCACTCAAACAACTCCTCATAGATTTGGCTATGGTGGAAGAAGGATTTGAGTGGAAAGCAACTTGGGAAAGGCTAGAGATCAAGGTTCAAATGGTAGGAATGGAATAGCTTGATCTCAACACATGAGTAGGTGGTTCTCTCTCAGAAAATGTAAGGTGGAAGTGTAAGCACGTTCTGATGGCTCTCCTTATAAAGAAGGAGGTGGTGGAGGGGTATATATAGCCTCCACACAAAATCCAACCGTTACACACTTTTGACTCAACTCGGTGGCACCGAAACGATCATCTCGGTAGCACCGAACTGTGTAAAAGATATGAACTTTAGGAATCTCGGTGGGACCGATACGAACAACCCGGATGGACCGAAGTGCAATGGCTAGGGAAATCCTCATCTCGGTGGCACCGATTGCGTCAACTCGGTAGGACCGAAGTGAAGCAATAAGGCAACAGAGAGTTGGCAAGCCATCTCGGTGAGACCGATTTGCAAAACTCGGTGGGACTGAAGTAAGTGCAAACGATTACAGAGAGTTGGCAAGGCCATCTCGGTGAGACCAAGATCCATTTCGGTGGATCCGTGTCGGGGGGATGACCCCCAGGTAGGCCACGGAGCCCGGATCCCCCTTCTCTTTGAAAAACAGCGGGGCAGGGCAAGCCCCTCAATCCAGCTGACCTACGCGCCGGCTCCCCAGCGCGAGCCGGCTCGGCTTGGCGACCCGGCCTGGCCAGCTGGCCCAATCCGGCTGGCCGCTAGGGCGTAAGCCCTCATGACAAGACCAGCATGGCTACAGCGCACCCTGCGCCCCCGCCCGGAGCGGGCGGTGTCGGGCGGTGTCGGGCGGCGCGATCATGTTGCTAGGCAGCGCCGACCGCCCTCTGACGAGCGACAAGACCTACCACAGTGCCTCGCTGCCGACCGGACCCGTGCCTGGCCGGCTCGGCGCGCCCGGCGGATCCGGCGCACCCGACGCACCCAACGGATCCGGCGCACCCGGCGACCCGGCGGCCCCCACCGGCGGCTCCTAGACAATGACACCAGGGCCCGGCGCCTGTGCAACTTTACTATTGTAACCCTGGGGGGTCGAGCTATAAGACCCCTCGGGAGGCCTCCGTGCAGGGGGGTTCACTCTCTCTTAGCCTGGGATCTCGGTTCATCTCAGTTGGCATTACCTCTCCACCACACACACAGCTCCAGGAGCAACCTTGTAGCCCTTGTGCTCTCCATACACCATTCGGCAGGACTAGGGGTGTTACCTCTCCGGAGGGCCCCGAACCTGGGTACGTCTCGTGTCCCGCACTTGCGCGTGGCAACCTCGCCTCCGGAATCCACCGGTGTCCTCTCATAACCCCACCTCTTTAGCCATCTTATGGCATCTGCCGTGAGAACACCACGATAGTTGGCGCCCACCGTAGGGCTGCTCGCGGCGCCGGCCGGAGTCAAGTTCCGGACGAGGCCCTTCACCAGCTCCGGCGAGCGCATCGTGCACGGCTTGGTCCGCGCGCCTCGCATGTCCAACCCGGCCGGCTACGACGCTGCGCCAAGCGCGGACGTCTCCTGCCCCGCAGGCTGCCTCGTCGTCCCTTTCGGCGCGCTGCGCGTCTTCGTCGTGCTCGTCCCCGACGTGTTCCCCGGCGAGGTGCACAGCTTCGCCGACTCCCCCGTTCCCGTTGGCTGCACCGTCTCCGACGACATCACGACTCTCTGCGCCCGCGCGGAGGTGCTGACCATCAGCACCAACTCCGGCTCCCCGCGCGGCAAGGAGAAGGCCACCGTGGCTGCCGCCGCCGCGGCTGCAGCCCCGCCACGACGGGCCGACCCGCTCCATGAGACGATCCGGAGCCTACGGGCCCCCATCACGCCCAGCGCTGACACGGCCGCTGCAGCGGCTCAGCTCAACAAGGACCGCCAGCATCTGCTGGTCGAGGCCACGGAGCTCGCGGCAACCCGACGCCGGCTGGAGTCCGCCCAGCGAGAGTACGACAGCGCCCATGACTTCACGCCGGCCGCCGCCGAGCCTAGCCAGGTCGCGGAGGTGCGGATCCGTGGGGGCGCAATCGGCCGCGCGCTAGGCGCAGGCCGACCCGTCTACGACACCCCCGTCAAGAACATGCGCGCGGCGCAAGCGGCCATGGCGGATCTCGAATTCCTGGAGGGCGAGGAGCTCCTGCAGCAGCAGCAGCGCATCCGCGACCTCATCGCCGTGGCGAATGAGCAGCAGCAGCGATTCGACCCAGCCCAGCCATCCGCCTCCACCGCAGGAAAAACCGGGAACCCGGAGAGGGCCCTCCGGGACGCGCAGCAGACGTCCTCCCACGCCACTAGCGCGAGCCGCTCCGACCGGCACCGATCCGGTCGGAGCCGGCACAATCGTGCCACAACCGCTGGAAACGGCAACGCTGGCGAGACGGCCGGGTTCAGCTGCCGGAACCCCCCGTGCAGCCGGCTCGGCGGCTCGAACCGGCCCCAGAAGCCCCTGCACCCCGCGGTCCCGTTGCGGACCAGCTCGGCCCCCGCGAGCCCTACGACGAAAGCGACGCCTGCCACCGCATCGACCGGTTGGCGCGCTCCACAGCCCTGGAGGAGGAGAGCTCTGTCGGCCCGGCATGCTTTGGCCCCCACATTCGTGGAGAGCCCTTCCCTAAAGGTTTCTCGCTGCCTCACGACTCCCCCAAGTACACCGGCCCCACCAAGCCAGAGGACTGACTGACGGACTACACCACGGCTGTCGGCATAGCCGGCGGCAACCGGCGCGTGGCCTTGCGATACGTTCCTCTCATACTGCTCGGCTCGGCCCGGACATGGCTTAACAGCCTCCGAGCCGGCAGCGTGAACTCCTGGCTGGATTTCGAAGACGCGTTCATTCGCAACTTCACCAGCACCTACAAGCACCCCGGAAAGCCTCGCCAGCTCTCCATGTGCGTCCAGAAGCCGGGCGAGCCCCTTCGTGATTTCCTCACACGGTGGACGGAGCTTCGCAACTCCTGCGAGGGCGTCCATGAGGTCCAGGCCATCCATTACTTCATCGATGGATGCCTAGACGGCACTCTGGTCAAGCACTGGCTGGTGTGCGACGAGCCGGAGACCCTGGCGGAGCTCATGGCCGTGGCGGACAAGTACGTTACGGCCGACTCCGCGATGAATGTGAAGGTCACGATCGACGCAGACGGCAAGCTCCTCCCGGCCCAGCCGGCTCCCCCCAAGCTGGCTGGTGACAACAATCAGCGCCGGCAGGACAACAACAGCAACAACAACGGCAAGCGCAGGAATGACCAGCCGGCGCCCCTCTACGACAACCGGCAGGTCGCCGCGGTGGAAGGGGAACAGCCGGCTGAAGAAGGCTCCAGCCAGCGCCCACGCACCGGCAAGGCCGCCTAGCAGCCCAAGCTGACCTTCGAGCAGATGCTCGACGCCCCCTGCAAAAACCACAGCGGCGCGAAGCCGTCGACGCACACGCTCCAGTAGTGAAGTTTCACCCAGCGCCTGCTGAAGGGCAACCTTCCACCCCCGCCACCCGGCGCCCTCGCCGACAACCCTTTCCCATGCCCGGACGCGTCCTATGTCGTCTTCACTAGCGAGGGGGATGACAAGCACGCCAAGCGCAAGCACGCGGCCGAGGTGAACGCCGTCATCCCTCCGGTTCCCCAGTACATGCACTGGTCCGACTGGCCGGTGAGCTGGACCCGGGAGGACCACCCGGCCGTCATGCCCACGCCGGGTGGCTACACCCTCGTGCTCGACCCCAACTTCGTCTTCGAGAAGCGCACCTGCCGCTTTTCGCGGGTGCTGATCGGCGGCGGCAGTAGCATCAACATCCTGTACCGCGACACCATGACCAAGCTCGGCATCGAGGCGCGACAGCTGGAGCCGACCCGGACGGTGTTCCACGGCATCGTGCCGGGTCTCTCCTGCTCTCCGATCGGCCGGATCCGGCTTGATGTCCTGTTCGGCTCCAACAGCCACTTCCGTCGCAAGCCGATCTGGTTCGAGGTGGTGGACTTGGCCAGCCCCTACCATGTGCTACTGGGCCGGCCCACGATGGCCAAATTCATGGCGGTCCCCCACTACGCCTACCTGAAGTTGAAGATGCCGGGTCCCAAGGGCCTCATCACCATCGTCAGCGACTACAAGAAATCTCTCGAGTGCGCCAAAGCCGGCTCCCAGCTTGCCGAGTCGGTGGTCATCGCCGAGGAGAGGCGCCAGCTCGACCGGATCATGGCACTGGCTAGCGCGCAGCCAGCCGTGTCGACTCCGCCCAAGCCGGCCGACGAGGCCTCCTTCAAGCCGGCCAAGGACACGAAGAGGGTCCCGCTCAACCCGGCCGACCCCAGCTCCAGCAAGTATGTCGTCGTGGGCACCGGCCTCGACAGCAAATAGGAAAGCGACCTCGTCGATTTCCTCCGTGAGAATCAGGATATCTTCGCATGGTCCCCCAAAGACATGCCGGGTGTCCTGAGGTAATTCGCCGAGCACAAACTTCATGTCCGCAAGGATGCCAAGCCTGTCCGACAGCCACTACGCCGCTTCTCCGAGGAGAAGCGAAGAACCATTGGTGAAGAGATCGCTCGGCTGCTCAAAGCCGGGTTCATCATGGAAGTGTTCCACCCCGAGTGGCTGGCCAACCCAGTCCTCGTCCTGAAGAAAAATGGCACCTGGCGCACGTGCATCGACTACACCAGCCTGAACAAGGCATGCCCCAAAGACCCGTTCGCTATGCCCCGGATCGACCAGGTCATCGACTCCACAGCCGGCTGCGAGCTCCTGTCCTTTCTGGATGCCTACTTCGGCTACCACCAGATCAAGCTGGACCCGGCCGACGCCCTGAAGACGTCCTTCATCACGCCCTTTGGGGCGTACTGCTACATCACCATGTCTTTCGTCTTGAAGAATGCCGGCGCCACCTTCCAACGCTGCATGCAGAAATGCCTGCTACCCCAACTCGGCAGAAATGTGCACGTCTACGTCGACGACATCGTGGTGAAGACCAAGCAGCACCTCACGCTCCTGCCAACCTCAAAGAGACCTTCGCCAACTTGCGCCGGTTCTAGATCAAGCTCAACCCGGAGAAATGCGTCTTCGGCGTGCCGGCTGGCCAACTCCTCGGCTTCCTCGTCTCGGCGCGCGGCATTGAGGCCAACCCGGAGAAGATCAAGGCTATCGAGCTCATGCGCAAGCCGACCCGGCTGCGCGACGTCCAGAAGTTCACCGGCTGCTTGGCCTCCCTCAGCCGGTTCGTCAGCCGGCTGGGGGAGACGGCCCTGCCCCTGTATCAGCTGATGAAGAAGACAATGGCGTTCGAGTGGAACGACCAAGCGGATGAGGATTTCCGCGACCTCAAGCGCATGCTGTCCACCGCACCCGTCCTGGCCGCGCCGGCTGAGAAAGAGCCACTCCTGCTGTACGTCGCCGCCACCACCCGTGCGGTCAGCACGTTGCTGGTCATCGAGCTCCCTGAGGAGGGCAAGGTGCAGCCGGTCCAGCGACCAGTATAATTCCTGAGCGAGGTGCTCTCCGCCTCCAAGCAGAACTACCCCCACTACCAGAAGATGTGCCACGGCGTGTACTTCGCCGCCAAGAAGCTGAGGCAGTACTTCCAGGAGCACACCATTACTGTGGTGAGCACGGCCCCCATCGGCGAGATCATGGACTGCCGGGATGCCTCTGGCCGGGTGGCCAAGTGGGCCATCGAGCTAGCCGGCCACACGATCCTCTACGAGCCCCGCACCACCATCAAGTCCCAAGCACTGGCCGACTTCCTTGTCGATTGGACCCAGACCCTGTACCTGCCACCGGTGCCCGAGTCGACTCACTGGTGCATGCACTTCGACGGCTCCAAGATGCGCAACGGCTTGGGAGCCGGCATCATGCTGTCCTCCCCCAAGAACGACCGGCTGCGGTACGTACTGCAGATCCACTTCGCCGCCTCCAACAACGTTGCCGAGTACGAAGCTCTCGTGCACGGCCTTCGGCTGGCCAGGGAGATCAGCATCCGGCGCATCCTCTGCTACGGCGACTCGGACCTGGTGGTGTAGCCAGTTTCCGGCGACTGGGACGCCAAAGACGCCAACATGGCCAGCTACCGCTTCCTGGTCCAGCAACTCTCCGGCGGGTTTGACGGTTGCGAGTTCCTCCACGTCCCACGCACGGACAACGAAGCAGCCGACGCCCTGGCCAAAGTGGGTTCCACCCGGCAAGCCATCCCGTCCGACGTCTCCCTCGAGCACCTGCGGAAGCCGTGCATCAAGCCGTCTCCCGAATCGGAGTCCATTTTCGTCCCGGACGACCCCGACGCGCCCCCACCCGAACTTGGAGTGCCCGGCCCAAGCTCGGGGACTGCCGTCTCCGGCTCGGGGACTGCCGTCTCCGGCTCGGGGCTGCCGGCCTCGGCTCGGGGACTGCCGGCTCTAGCTCGGGGACCGCCGTCTCCGACTCGGGGGTTGCCGGCACTGGCTCAGGGGCTGCCGCCCCGGATCCCATCCCGGCGGCCGTCCTCATGGTGGTGACGGTGCCGTCCTGAGCTCAGTCGATCCAAGCCTTCTTGGAAGACGGCGACATCACCAACGACGAAACCGAAGCCCGGCAAGTGCAGCGGCGAGCATCCACCTACAGCATCATCAACCACGAGCTCGTCAAATGCAGCGTGACTGGCGTGTTCCAGTGCTGCGTTGAGCAGGACAAGGGGATCGAGATCCTCATCGACATCCACCAGGGCGAGTGCGGGCACCACGCCACCTCGAGATCCCTGGTGGCCAAAGCTTTCCGCCACGGATTCTACTGGCCCACGGCCCTGCAAGACGCCGAGGAGCTGGTTCTCAAGTGCGAGGGCAACCAACGCTTCAGCAAGCGCAACCACCAGCCGGCCTGAGCCCTCCAAACCATCCCGATCACATGGCCCTTTGCCGTCTGGGGGCTCGACATGGTGGGGCCCTTCAAGACCGCCCGAGGCGGCATGACGCACCAACTGGTCACCGTCGACAAGTTCACCAAATGGATCGAGGCCAGACCGATCAAAAAGCTCGACGGACCCACGGCCGTCCGGTTCATCAAGGATATCGCGGTTCGCTACGGCGTTCCCAACAGCATCATCACGGACAACGGCACCAACTTCCCCAAGGGCGCGCTCGCCCACTACTGCTCTGCATCCGGCATCCGGCTCGACTTGGCTTCCGTCGCACATCCCCAGTCGAATGGCCAGGTCGAGCAGGCAAACGGCCTCATCCTAGCCGGCATCAAGCCGCGACTCGTCGAGCCGCTCGTGCGCTCACCCGGCAGCTGGCTCGTTGAGCTGCCGGCCGTCCTCTGGAGTCTCCGGACGACACCCAACCGCTCAACCGGGTTCACCCCGTTCTTCCTCGTCTATGGAGCCGAAGCAATCATCCCAACCGACGTCGAGTTCGACTCACCCCGGGTAACCATGTACACAGAAGCCGAGGCAAAGGAGGCACGCGAAGACGGCGTCGACCTGCTCGAGGAGGCGTGCCTTCTGGCCCTCAGCCGGTCAGCCATTTACCAACAAGGCCAGCGCCACTACCACAGCAAGAAGATTAAACCCCTCGCATTCCGCGAGGGCGACCTCGTGCTCCGGCTCGTCTAGCGGACAGCCGGCCAGCACAAGCTAGCCTCACCCTGGGAGGGCCCCTTCATCGTCAGCAAGGCTCTCTGCGACCGGAACGCCTACTACCTCATCGACGCGCAGAAGCCAAACAAATGCAAGCGAGATGCAGCCGGCGAGGAGTCCAGTCGGCCCTGGAACGCGGAGCTCCTCCGTTCGTTTTACACTTAAACTCATGCATGTATGTATCACAACCTTTTGGATTTAATAAAAGCAGCAAGCCCCCCCGTTTTCGTTTCTCCCGCCGAGTCTGCGCAGCCGGCTCGGGGGCTCGGGGGCTTCCTTTTCCATTTTTTCTAAGCTCTGTGTCTATGCACTCCCCCGCTTTCGATTCTCCCGCCGAGTCGGCCACTACTAGAAAAATGGCTATCCCCAATATCCCTACTAGTGGCGCACTGTGACTCTGGTGCGCCACTGCTATATAGCAGTGGCGCACCAGTATATGGTGCGCCACTACTAGGTAAGTTACTAGTGGCGCACTGTCATTCTGGTGCGCCACTGGTAAGCCTGGGGAGGGGTGGCCACAGCCCAAAATTATAGCAGTGGCGCACTCCACTCCCGGTGCGCCACTGGTAAGCCTGGCTTACCAGTGGCGCACCGTGAAGGGGTGCGCCACTGGTAACCCTAGGAGGGGTGGTCCCAGCCCCAAATAAATAGCAGTGGCGCACGCCTCTACCGGTGCGCCACTGGTAAGCCAGGCTTACCAGTGGCGCACCGTGAAGTGGTGCGCCACTGGTAACCCTAGGAGGGGTGGCCCCAGCCCAAAAAAAATAGCAGTGGCGCACTCCACTCCCGGTGCGCCACTGGTAAGCCTGGCTATTAGTGGCGCATTTACTATTGGTGCGCCACTGGTAATCTGGGAGCACTATATGGGCAGCCACCACACACACTCACTCCCCCCCCCCATCACTCACCACCTCCCACCAAATCTGGTCGTGTTGCTCCTCCTCCTCACCTCATTTCCACCCTTGATTCACCCAATTTGAGTTGTTAAACTTACTTTTATTGATAGGTAAGCAAGGGGAAGCTCTCTTAATCCTAGATCTACTTTCTTTTCTACCTCCAACACTCTCTCTCGGTCTCGCGATCGTATCGGTAACTTTATGTGAAGGTAGCACGTGTGTTGTATGTGAAGCTTGCACGTGTGTTGATTTTATGCGAAGCTTGCACGTGTACGTGTACGTTAATTGTATGCATGCGAAGCTTGCACACATGTTATATGTTATGCGAAGCTTGCACGTGTGTTGTGTGCGAAGCTTGCACATGTTTTATGTGATCAAGGTGTTGCATGTGTTTTTGTTTGCAGGGATTTGAAATGCGAGTTACCAATATTTTGCCGAAATGTTGATTGATTTCCGTTTCGGCGAAAATCGGGCACTACGCATAGGTCCTATTTTTAGGCAAAGTCATGCCAAATTTTTTTTGGTTCTAAAATATCGTTTTGCTCTACCCCGCAGGCGACCATGGTCCGCACGATGACCGAAGGCATCGTGAATAGGTTTTTGAAATCCGCGAAGGCCGAGATGCTTCAAAAGAACGAGACGGAGATAAGATGTCCGTGTCGAAGATGCAAGCTGACGGGCCTTATGGACCCGGATTCCAGACAGGTGCGGGACCACCTGCTCGTGCGTGGTTTCATGGATGGCTATCGGTGGCAAGGTGATGAAGATGATTATGAAGTCGTCCATGGGGGCCGGGCAAGAAATAAGGAAGGGCAGCAAGACAACAGCGGCGAGGGCGGGCGAGAAGACGAAGAATCTTCAGGACATGATCACGAAGTAGATGCAGGGCACAGTCATCATGTAGAAGATGCCGGACATGATGATGAGGAAGATCAAGACGAAGGGCATGATCATGAAGATGAAGATGCCGGAGCAGACGACGATGGACCATCGATGGGCTGGGTGCAGGACCCTCATATTCAAGAGCTGCTTCTCAAGCAGACGGGTAACGCAAGAGCTGCCGCCCGAGAGAAAGCCAAGCTGGATCAACTGGAGATAGACGCGGTTACTCCATTGTATGAAGGATGCAGGCCCGAGGATACCCGCCTGAAAGTAACGCTCATGGCTCTGGAGATGAAGGTAAAACACAAAATGACCGACGCATGCTTCGACGAGAACATGTCATTCTGGCACGAACGTCTTCCCAAGGGGAACAAGTGCCCGACCAGTTTTGAGGAGGCGAAGAAAATCGTGTGTCCTCTGGATTTACCGCACGTGAAATACCATGTGTGCATGAACGATTGCATCATTTATCGGGACGAGCACGCGAAGTCTACCATATGTCCGGTGTGCGGCGTCACTCGATACAAGAAGAGGAAGAAAGCTCCTCAAAAAGTGGTGCGGTACTTTCCGATCACTCCTCGTCTGCAGAGGTATTTCGCGGACCCTAAGCTAGCAGAGCTCCTGCGTTGGCACGCGGATAGGGAGAAGAAGAAGCGAGAAGATGACGGAAATGATCCGGAGATAAATAAAAAAGACAAGATGCTGAGTCACCCTAAGGATGCGAGCCAGTGGCAAGCGTTGAACTTCGAACACCCAGAATTTGGGGACGATCCAAGGAACATCATGCTAGGCGCGAGCACCGATGGAGTCAATCCGTTTGGCAGCCAGAGAAGCACACATAGCACCTGGCCTGTGTTTGTGTGGATGTACAACCTTCCCCCCTGGATGTGCATGAAGAGGAAGTACATTCACATGAGTATGCTAATTGAAGGGCCGAAACAACCAGGGAACGACATCAATCTGTATCTGGGGCTGCTGAAAGAGGAGCTAGACACGCTGTGGAAAACGCCAGCCAATACGTGGGACGCCGCAGCGAAAGAATATTTCCCTATGAGAGCCGCACTGCTCACGACGGTGCACGACTATCTCGGTTACGGATATGTCGCGGGGCAGGTGGTCCACGGATTTTGTGCATGCGTCAGGTGCATGGATGACACAACGTATCGCCAGCTAGATAGAGATCCCGGGTCTTCGAAAACCGTGTTCATGGGACATCGAAGGTGGCTTCGCGACGATGACGCATGGAGAAAACGCAAGGATCTGTTCGATGGTGAAACCGAACCCCGAAGACCCCCACGTACGAGGAGCGGCGAGGAAATAGATGAGCTGTTGGAAAATTGGAAAGAGTGCCCACCGCCGGGAAAGAAGCGAAAGGCGCCAGAGCCGCTGCTGAAGGTATGGAAAACGAGGTCCGTTTTCTGGGACTTGCCGTACTGGAAGATCCTCCGTGTGCCTCACAGCCTTGATGTCATGCATATCACGAAGAACGTGTGCGAGAGTCTGCTTGGTACCCTGCTCAACATGCCAGAGAGGACCAAAGATGGGCCGAAAGCAAGGGCTTTCTGACCGAAGAGTGCATCTCCTTCTGCACGAATTATCTAGGCATCGAGAACCCCGTTGGTCTGCCCGTCAAAAAATGTTAGTAGTAGAATTGATGTTATGCTAGAATTGATGTTATGCTAGTGCACTATACTGCTCCAGAATTGTAGGCTATTTTGCCCAAAAATTAAAACAACAGCAAGAAAAAAAAGGTTGGGGGAAACGGGGCTCGAACCCACGACCCCCTTGTTCATTTCTGTGGACGAGTTCTAGTGAGTTATAGGCTATTGACCAATCTGGTCATCTTTGTTTTATTGCATGACATTGCTACAAAGGTGGGCACATCTAGTGAATATTTGTACTATGTATATTTATGAACTTTCTCAAAAAAATTCAAAAAAAAAGTTATTTATACTATGTATATTCATGTACTATGTATATTTGTACTACTGTTGCAAAAATTAAAACAACAGCAAGAAAAAAAAGGTTGGGGGAAACGGGGCTCGAACCCACGACCCCCTGGTTGCGCGCCCGCACTGCTACCACTACGCCACTGCACGAGTACTTGACCAGAAGGGGGAAACAACAGAGAAAAACACACACAGAAACTGGCCTTAGTAATGGCGCACCCCTAAGAGGTGCGCCATTGCTATGAGGATACTTATGGCGCACCCCTAAGAGGTGCGCCATTGCTATGCGAGGATACATAGCCAAAATTGCAATTTGCCCGCGCCGCAGTTGGCCAGCAGTTTGCCCGCGCCGCCCCCACCCTCCAGTGCCGCTGCCGCCGCCGCTCCCCGCGCCCCCACCCTCCAGTGCCGCCGCCGCTCCCCGCGCCCCCAGCCCCCCACCCACCCTCCAGTGCCGCCGCCCCCAGCCCCCCACCCACCCTCCAGTGCCGCCGCCCCTAGCCCCCCACCCACCCTCCAGTGCCGCCGCCCCCAGCCCCTCACCCCTTTTCCCCACTCGACGCAGAGGAGGAGGTCGGCGGCGACGCAGGTGAGCTCCCTCCCCCCTCCCCCTCTCTCTCCCCGCCGGTACGCCGCGTCCCCAGCCCCAATACCTTCCGTGCGCCGTCACCTCCCTCTCTCTCTCTCTCTCCCTCCCCCCTCCCCCTCTCTCTCCCTCCGACGCAGTGTTCTGATTTGCTGGTGCTCCAGATCTGAAGGAGATCGCCGTGGTGATCGAGGCGGGGTCGCTCTCCAAGGAGGTCTACGCCGGCTCGCCGCTCGGGACGTCTCGGCCTAGGTTTCGTGATCTGTCCCCTGTATGTAGGCATTTTTTCCTAACATTTTAATGAATTAGTTGTTGGAGGGGAGACTGAAAGTAGTGTTTGGGAGGGTTTCTGAGCATCGACCTTACTCTGTTTGTATAGTAGTAGATCCATCCTGCCTGCAGAAATCTCCTACTTTATTAATAATTTTCTGAATTAAACTTTGATTGCTAGCTGAATTTGAAGGTCAAAAGCATGCGGAGACTGCAGTTTGCGCAAGCTGCAGACCTAGAGATTTTTTTGTAGGGCTTGAAACTTCTCTTATTTAATAGACATTTGATTAAAAGAGATGTTTTCTTCCATGTACTATCGTGCTCTTTGCTAATAGATAATGATGTAGGCATCTTTTCCTAACATGTACTGAATTAGTTGTTGGAGGGAGACTGGATATTAATGTTTGGGTGGGTCTTTTTTGGTTTAACAATCCTATATAAATTCTTATGAATGTTTACTATTTTAAATCAGTTTTCACAGCACAGCACAGTATGACGAACCTGTCGAGGCCATATCCAGCAAAAATGGTCTAGCTGCTACTTATGGCATTATTAAGTAACCTAGGATTATTTCAAAAGCTTCATCCCTTTTCTCTTTTGGCATTCGATAATTGTATTTTGTTTGTTGGTTCCAGGGAGCTAGAGCTGCATCTGCACGTCAAGGAGCTGGAGCTGCATCTGTTGTTGGCTGCCCATCTACTGCCCATTTCCTCTGGTACTGGAGTTGGAGTTTAGTGTACTGGACACTTTCATAAATTGCTAGGGTACTTCCTCTCCTTTCTCTGCTGTACTACTTGTGATGCTGCTGCTACTTGTGATTTTGCTGCTACTGTACTACTTGTGATGCTGCTGCTACTTGTGATTTTGCTGCTACTTGTGATGATGCTGCTGTACTACTTGTGATGATGCTGCTGTACTACTTGTGATGCTGCTGCTGATGTACTACTTGTGATGCTGCTGCTACTTGTGATTTTGTCAACTTGTGATGCTGCTGCTACTTGTGATCTTCTGAAATGACCCCTTTCTCCTGAAATGTTGATTAATTTCCGTTTCGGTTGAGAATGCTGCTGCTACAAGTGGCGCGGATTCCGGAGATGGTCCAAGAGCAAGTGCGAGACCAATTGGGAGCGACGATCACCGCCATTATGCCTACCTTGCTTGCCGGGCTGCGGGGGTGGATTGCGGGCGGCCAACAGGGGCCGCCCCCGATTCCCAGCTTCACGGGCAGCAACTCGCACAACGCGCCGGCATTGGTGTCTCCGGCGGAGGCGGCGTTGGTGACTCCGGGGCCGGCGCCAGTATTGGAGCTTAATGCACCCGGGTGTGGGAAGAATACGCCGGCCGGCACCTCGGCAACAAGCGGCCCCTCCGTCACTTGCACGCCCGCCGTTGGCGGTGCCTCGACATTAGCCGAGCTCGACGCCATCACGGTAACTAAGCCTCGGCCGATGACTTCATCTCCTTGCCTTTGACTGGGCATCCCTGACGCCCTACATGTTTTCGCAGGGCGCCGCCAACGTTCCATGCACTCTCCTGCACTTCGTGAACGGCGAGTTGATCGATGTCGCCAAGGCCAAAATCGTTGAACCGGGCAACCGCTTGTTCCACGGTAATCCGATGCCACCCGCCGTGTATAGGGTTCAACTGGTTCGGGTGCTGCGGGGCTGCGACGACGTGTTACCTCCGTATCGACCCCCTGGGGCCGACGATGATGATGTGATGACCCTCAGCGCCTCCTACAACTGGTCCTTGCTTTGGCCGAAGAGCCAGATTCGTTTGGGGGCGGGGGACACCACCCCACAGACAACACCGCCAGTCGTGCCGTCGCCAAGCCATGGCAAGACCGCCGCAACGCTACCGCCGTCAGCTGATCCGGACATGCATATGGCACAGGATCCGGACGGCGACGACGATACAGTTTCCAACGTCGATAAGTACTTTAACGAACATGGGTACGATGACGACTTCTTGGCGGGGCCTCCTTCTCAAGAACCCAACCCTGCAAAAGACGATCGCGATCTAGCTGGTACCGCGGAGAAACCCAATTGCAACAGGCGTCGTCTGTTCAGTTCTCAGGAGACGCCTCCAGCTGACGCCTTCACTGAGACTCAAACAGCCGAGGTGCGAAACATTATCAGCCCCAACACACTCAAGAAGGTGGTCTCTGAGCAGAACTCGATCCCATTACAGCAGAAGAAGAAGGAGAAGGGACGGAAAAGAAAAAGTGGCAAGGGTGCGAGCCAGCCGGCACCGACTACGATCCGTGCTCAGGACGGGCCACCAATATCCAAGGATATCTCGAGGAGGGTGCATGTGGCGAGTAGGCCGATGCTACCGACTAATCTGCTCAATGCTGCAACCCCTGCTATGCGGAATCTGCATGACGGTGTTCTTACTATGGAGAAGCGGCGTCTCTCCGAGAAAGATGTGGCATACCCGGTTTTCGTGGCCAAGGTGCCAGAGGGCAGGGGCTTTGTCGATAGCACCATGGGGCGTATGATCGTCCTGCGGTTTGATGACATCTTCGCTATGTTTAACCTTTATCCGCTGCACTACACCTTCATTCGGCTATTTTCGCTCAGTATGGAGATGCGGATCATTAGAGACAAGACCCCGGACATCGTGATAGTCGACCCCTTCTACATGCGTGCCAAGATCTTGGGCAGCGCTGGGGACCGGCAAGTCGCGAGTTCATACCTCGAAGGCGTCATCCTGGCGAACCAGGATAAGGATAACTTCCTCGTGCCTTACTTTTCCGAGTAAGTCATCCCCTCACCGCCCCGTAACATATGATTTCTTAGATTTCGATCGTTCTTTTTTTTTTCTAACATTCCGTGTTTTGTGCAGTGACACACATTGCACACTCATCCTCTTAAGCCCGAAATATTCCACGGCCACGTATTTCGACTCGGACCGTCAGTCGAAGAAAGACTACACAAATATTAAGAAAGTTCTTGATGATGTTCTCCCCGTCTACGCCAAATCTGGAGGCACCTTCAAGAGGCCAATTTGTAGGTACGGCAAGCACGTGTTCACCCACACAACGACGTTCCCCTGCGTCAAGCAGCCGCCTGGCAGTCAGAAGGATGCCTACTACGCCCTCCATCACATGCGGGCGATCGTACGGAACCATCATCAGCGTATGCTACCAAATGAGCTCAAAGAATGGGCCGCACGCTTGTCGGCAATCCAGGACGAGGACATCAGACAAGAATTCTTTCGCATCCAGTCGGAGTTGGCGGAAATCATCTATGAAGATGTCCTTCGTACCTCGGGGCAGTTCTACCTCAACTATCAACCGTCCAACAGTGACATAGAAACAACGCTACAAATGCAGGCTGACAACGACCGCACATTCATGACCATCACGAAAGACGGCGGCTTCATCCATGCTCCGGTCCCTGAGTCGAGTCGAAAGTATTGATGCTATGTAGTTCTGAAATATCGATTAGCTCATGTTGTAATTAAACTTTAATGAACTTGTATGTCTCTTCAGTTTGGACATTTGTTCAACTTATATGTAATCGATGCTATTTATTAGTAGGACCATGAACCGTGCTATTAATGTGTTGCTTTTCTCTTTCGATCCTTTTGTTGCACGCTTATATATTGCTTATATATTATCTGTGAATTGCTACTAACGTTTTGTTTGTCTAGTGCATAGAGATGCCGTCGTATGTCGTGTACAAGGGTGAGGTTCCCGGAGTCTACGACGACTGGGAGGAGTGTCGGAGACAGGTTCACCGTTTCAGCGGGAACAGTTACAAAGGGTACCCCACTAGGGCGGAGGCGGAATCTAGATACGCGCGCTATCTAGCGGGAGAGAGGAGGGAGCGGAGGAGGAACCGGATGAAGACCAGTTTCATCGCGATGATGCTCATCGTGACCGCATCTCTCTTCTATGTGATGGTAGTTTAGATGATCGATATCGACTTTGTAATATGACGACAAACTCGCTACTCGCGGTCTCGAGACCTAAACTTCGCTAATGTTTGAACTTTGTTCGCTATTTCGAATTCGGAGACTAATGTGATGAATTGTATATATTATGTGATGTTTATACTTGACTAATTGTAGTTAATACTGTATTGCAAACTGTATATTCTGTGCTGTATTATTGTATTCTGTAATCTGTGCAAATACTAGAAAAGCAGAAAAAAAAATCCTTGAATTAATAGTAGTGGCGCACCACCTTTCACATTAGTGGCGCACCCTGCTACCTTACCAGTGGCGCACCCATAGGGTTACCAGTGGCGCACCAGTAGGGGCCCTGCTACATTACCAGAGGCGCACCAGTACGGTTAGCAGTGGCGCACCAGTAGGGTTAGCAGCGGCGCACCAGTAGTGTTACCAGTGGCGCACAAGTAGTGTTAGCAGTGGCACACCAGCAGTGTTACCAGTGGCGCACCAGTAGGTGCGCCACTGGTATTTGGGTTACCAGTGGCGCACCAGAGGTGCGCCATTGCTAACCATTACCAGTGGCGTGTTAGTAGTGGCGCACCCATAGTGCGCCACTAATAGCAATATATGGTGCGCCACTAATAGCCTTTTTTCTAGTAGTGGGCGCAGCCGGCTCGGGGGCTCGGGGGCTAGCCGGCTAGACCACGCCTCGCCATTTTTCCTTAAGTCCATTCTGAAGCGTGCGAACCGCCAAAGCCCTCTCTTTGCCTGCCACAGCCAGCTCCCAGTTGCCTGGTCAGCAAGAGCTAGAGGCCGGAAGCATCGTCACGCGAGAACGGCTAAGGAGGAGGGCCCGGCTCGGCCAATCCGGCACAACCCGCCCCCTCTCACTAATTCGCCGCACGACCGGCTGCGCGCCAGGCGGTTTCGCCGCCTGCCGCCAGCCGGCCCAGTGGGTGTTTCGCTCGCGCTCAACGTCCGAAAAAGCCTAAGTATTGTGCGTCCCCTCTCAAGGCCGAATCCCCGTCCTAGCCACAGTCCGCAACCCGGCTGTCCGGCTAGCGGGAAGGAAGCCCGAAGACAAGACAAACAAGAAAAGGCCCAAGGCCGAACAACAAAAATTGAAATCGCATGCAAAATTTATGTACAGCAAGGGCCTTCGGTCACCAGTTCATTACATGTAACTACACCCCCAGTGGGTGGACCTGCTACCTAACCGGGTTCAAGTACAGGAAAGCTGAAGATAAACAAAAAAAAAGAAATCCTAAGCGGCACCCGCGTCGTCTCCGGCCGGCGTCGGCCCAGCCGAGGTGAACGCAGTCGCCGAGTCGGGCCCTGTGCTCCCCGGCCTCTCGGTCGTGGCGTCGTCCTCTGGGTCGGCCTCGTCGTCGGCATAGGCCCCCGTCTCGGCCGAGCTGCCGTCCGGGTCGTTCAGCAGCAGGCCGAACTCGTCGGCAGGGAGCTCCTTGCCTTCCTCCGTCCGCTCCAAGACGAACTCGTTGTACGGAGCGAACGACGCCAGATAGCTGGCCCGCCCGGCGATCCACTGCGCCCTCGCCGCCAAGTCGTCCTCTGCGCTGGCCCACTGCGCCGCTAGGCGGTCGAGGTCCACGCCCGGATACCAGGACACGACGAAGCGTAGCGCCGTCTCCGCGCCGGCCCGGGCCGCAGAGGCCCTCCACGCTCCGAGCCGCTCCACGCCGGCTTCCAGCCACCGCGCCAACCGGGTGACGCTGTTCGGCACCACCGCACTCGGCCAGAGGCCGCTCGCCATGCCCATCCCGGCCTCGAAGAGGCGGTGCATGTGCCCCTCCATGGCTCGAAGACGGGCCTCGCAGGCAAGGACGATCTCTGAGAGGCTCCAGGCGGCGTAAACGTCTATCTCCGCCCCTGTCGCGCGCAGGTCCGCTCGGTGGGCATACACAGCCGCATCGGCCGCTTCCTGCGTCTCCGGGAAGACTCCTGGCAAAGGAAGGAAACAAATCAGTCAGAGAAAGCAACTTGCCGGCTACGCCAGCCGGACCAAAGGAAAGATAAGCACTTACGGGCGAAGGTCTCGTCGAGGTGCTGTGCCTCGCCCAGCATCCCGTTCTCCCGTATGGCCGACGCGCGAGCCTGGGCCTCGAGATCCTTCTCGAGCTGGGTGATCCTCCTGCCAGCGTCCGCCAGCTCCTCGGCCCCCTTGCCGCGCTCCTCCGCCAGCCGGCCCAGCTCTGCCCGTTGGGCATCCTCCGCCTTGGCCTTCTCGGCCTCCAGCCGGTCCACCTCGGTCCGGAGGCGGTCGCGGTCGCCGACTGCAAGATCGTGCCGCAGGACGGCTTCAGCAAGCCGGCTTTGGAGACTCGGCACCTCGGCCGCGGCGGCTGCGTGACGAGGTCCCAAGTTAGATGCCGGAAGCAATGATTAGAAGAAGACAAAGCTATAAGATTCGACCCGGCTGTTTCGCAGTCCGGCCCGAATCTCGGGGGCTACACCCAGTGGGTGCGCTGGCGCGCCCCCACTGGAGAATGCAAGACGTACCTTGAGCCCGGCACAGCTCCTCTTCCTTGGCGGCGAGCTGGGCTTTGGCCTCACGGAACCGCTCCCGGAGCCGGTTGTACGCGCTGGCCCGCAGGTCGTACAGATGCTGCGTGCAGATAGAGGATTAGAAGAATACAAAAGACAAGCTATAAGATTCGACCCGGCTGCTCCGCAGCCCGGCCGAACCTCGGGGGCTACACCCAGTGGGTGCATTGGCGCGCCCCCACTGATTCAACAACGAAGGCAAGCAAAGAGTAAAAACTTACTGCGATCGCCTGCTCCACCCTCCGCGCCTCCTCCTGCTCTTCCCGGATGAAGGCCTGCAGGCGCTCGCTCCGACCACGAAGTTGCGAGCGCAAGGCATCCGCCACGTCATCCTCCCGGGTTCGCGGCCCGACCATGACCTCGCTGGAGCTCGCCCACGGCTGTTGGATTGCGGTCCCGGCGCCGGGTCCGCTTCCACCCGGCCGCTCGGAGTTTGTGGCGGTTTGGGGAGGCACGACCACCAGGGTGCCGGCGCCCCCGGTCACGGCCTCCGGGGCCGGCGCTTGCTGCGCTCGGCCGGACGGTGCGGAGTCTGCCTCGCGCCTCTCTCCGCCGCCCTCGCCTCCTCCTGCCGGGTCGGCCCGGGGCGGCGTGTGCACGACGATATTCTCGTCGACGTCCGACTTGCCGTCGGCCTGCTCCGTCCGCCCTGCCGGCTTGCCCGCTCCCTCCGGCTGCGGCTCGATGATCGTCATCGCCGGCGCCGAGCCCCTCTCCATCTCCGGCCAGGCCGGGTCCTCGGTGGTCCTAGCCCGCTTCGCGGAGGCCCACTCCCACGCCTGGGCCGAGGCCTCCGCCATCTCCTTCTTGGCCTCCTGCCGATCCCGCCAGGCGGCGCGCGTCGCCACGTCAGGATCCTGGCCGGACCGGTGAGCCTCGAGATCCTCCTCCGCGGTCCTTTCCGGCTCGCGGTTAGTGGCGCTGCTCCGTGTTTTCCTCCAGACGGCCTCGCCCGCCGCGGCCTCCGTGGCCATCACCGCTAGGTCAAGGGCCGACCTGCGCACGACAAGTTCGTCACGACAAAGGCTCAAGCAAGAAACAAGCAAGAGATAAGAAAAAAGACAAGAGACACTTACCCAATGACCGTCGGGACCTCCCGCCTCTGCCTCATGAACGGGGCGAGCCGGCGCTTCTTCTTCATGACGGCCCTCTCGCGCGCCGGCCCCGCCACCGCCGGGCGCTTCGCGGCCGGCCTCGCCTCGACCGCCTCCTTGCCATGTGGCCGGCTGTCAGACGCTGCCGCGCATGCCGGCCCGGTGCCGGCCGTCTTCCGTAGCCGTCTTGGGGGATCGACACTGGCGTCCTCTCCAGCCGAGGGTGCTGCACCGTGGGCACCGGTCAGGCCCTCTTCGTCGTCGTCCGGCCAGTCGCGCAGATGTTCTGAGGGCGGAGACTTACCCGCATTCCACGACCCGCCGGCCGCGGCGTCGGCCAGGCGCGTTTCGACCGCCCCCTCCTCCGCCTCGGCGCCGGCCTCCTCCACGTCCGAGCCAGGCAGGTCGGCCAGCAGGATCTGGGGGTTCGGCCCGTCGTGATTCTGCTGGCTGGCGAATAGCTGCAGGCCGGCTCTGACGTCAGGACACAAGAATAACGTCGTAGATGCAAAAAGTAAGGACCAGGGACTCTCTGCCGGCGCCGGGTTCTCCCGGTGATGAGGCTCCTTCCTGAAGCTCCACCCCTCCTCCTTCAACCCGGCCTTGGAGATGAAGTTCACCCGCTGGACGATCCCGGCCGGCGTCAGCTCCTTGGTCGACATCTGGGGCGGATCATGCCGGCCGCTCATGTCGCAGATCCGGTGTGCCCGGCGCTGCAGCGGCAGCACCCGGCGGGCGATCAAGGCCACGATGAGGTCGACCGGCTTCAGCCCCTCGCGATCCGTCATCTCCCCGACCCGGCGGCAGATGTTCACCATCTCCTGCGGTGGCTTCTTGGGGAAGTAGGCCCAGTTCGGCTTCTCGAGCGGCGGTGCGTCGACGAAAGGCGGGAGGTTGATGACGTCTACCGCCGGATCGGCGTTCCAGACATAGAAGAACGCCGTCTACCACTTTTTGGTCGTGTCCTCAAGCGGCAGCTTGGGAAACGGCCCGTTCACCCTAGCCGGTGACCACCGCTGCCCCGCAGTCGGACATGGCGCCAGCCGTCGCCCCCTGTCTGAGGAAGAACATCTTCCCCCACAGCTCCACAGTCGGCAGCAGGCCGAGGTAGCCCTCACAGAGCGTGGCGAAGCCGTCAACCTGCAGCACGGCGTTGGCGCCGAGGTGATGCGGCTGCAGCCCGAAGAAGTCAAGGAATCTCCTAACGAAAAGACTCGTGGGGAGGCCGAATCCGCGCTCGAAGTGAGAATAGAAGACGATGTGCTCGCCCGCCAGCGGCCGCGGCACCCTCTCCGGGCCCGGCGCGCACGCGACCAGTGTTTCCGCCGGCGGCAGCCGCATCGTATGGCGGAGGTACCGGATGTTGTCCTCGGTCGTAATGGAGCCCTTCCAAGAGCCTTTCGGCAGCACCATTGGAGAGCTCTACGGGCGTCGAGATGCGGCGGTGAAGAGGAGGAAGAAAGGAGAGCGGCGCGCTGCGGGCCTTCGGTCGCGGTGTGCGGCGACAGGCGCGAGCAAGGCATGCGGCGGCAGCGCTTCGCTCGGGCAAGGCGAAGAAGGGGCAGACGCAGAGGAGAAGCAAGGGGCGGGGGTGTGTGCTGGATCGTTCCGTCGTACTCCCCCCTCTTTTCTCATTTATAACCGCGAGAGATCGTGGGGGAGTGGGATCGTTTGCGCCCACGATCCCCACTCCCCCGCACTGTGCGCGCACGTTCCCCACGCGCATTTACTGCATGGGGAAGCGCAACCGCCAAGGGTCGCCGCTGTAAATCCCTCGCGCGCGGGCCGAGGGCGCGTCGTGTCGGGCCCAGTCCACAGTCACGTCCCGTCACACGCGTGGGCTGGCAGGCCTCGCCCGTCGCAAGGTAGCACGTGCCGGTCCGTCGAGCTGCGGCGGGCGCGAATCGTTGTGCAAAACAAGACTCGTCTGACGGACGTTTCCGTTTCCCGCCCCGGCCGGGGTGCCGCGACCCGGTCTCCGGAAGCCGGCACCCAGCGGGTGTTTCCGGCATCCGCTGCCACGTTGCCGACGCGCGCACGGACGGAACCACCCAGCTGGACTCCAGCACTTCATCGACAAATCGACTCCTTAGGGGGGCAAGCTGCGAAGGCCCCCCTGCCTAAAGCCGGCGGACCTTCACAGCTTTGGGGACTACTGTCCGGGGGATGACCCCCGGGTAGGCTACGGAGCCCGGATCCCCCTTCTCTTTAAAAAACATCGGGGCAGGGCAAGCCCCTCAATCCGCCTGACCTGCGCGCCGGCTCCCCAGCGCGAGCCGGCTCGGCTTGGCGACCCGGCCTGGTCGGCTGGCCCAATCCGGCTGGCCGCTAGGGGGCAAGGCCTCACAACAAGACCAGCATGGCTACAGCGCACCCTGCGCCCCCGCTCGGAGCGGGCGGTGTCGGGCGGCGCGATCCTGTTGCTAGGCGGCGCCGACCTCTCTCTGACGAGCGACAAGACCTACCACAGTGCCTCGCTGCCGACTGGACCCATGCCCGGCGGGCTCGGCGCGCCCGGTGGATCCGGCGCACCCGGCGCACCCAACGGACCCGGCGCACCCGGCGACCCGGTGGCCCCCACCGCCGGCTCCTAGACAATGACACCAGGGCCCCGCGCCTGTGCAACTTTACCATTGTAACCCTGGGGGGTCGAGCTATAAGACCCCCCGGGAGGCCTCCATGCAGGGGGGTTCACTCTCTCTTAGCCTGGGATCTCGGTTGATCTCAGTTGGCATTACCTGTCCACCACACACACAGCTCCAGGAGCAACCTTGTAGCCCTTGTGCTTTCCATACACCATTCGGCAGGACTAGGGGTGTTACCTCTCCGGAGGGCCCCGAACCTGGGTACGTCTTGTGTCCCGCACTTGCGCATGCCAACCTCGCCTCCGGAATCCACCGGTGTCCTCTCGTAACCCCACCTCTTTAGCCATCTTATGGCATCTGCCGTGAGAACACCACGACAATCCGATTTGTTAGGGTTTTGGCAGTGGCTAAGTCTTGGTGAACTCGGTGGGGCCGGATAGAGAATTTCGGTGGGGCCGAGTTCGAATGTAGGTTTTGGACATATTTGGGTAGAGAGAGTGGTTGAGGGTTTAGGAGTACTGTCACTAAGCACTTGAGCAAAAAGACCATTAAGCAACACCTCATCCCCTTTTAATAGTATTGGCTTTCCTATGGACTCAATGAGATCTTGGATCACTAAACCAAAAATGTAGAGTCTTGAGCTTTTGCCAATCCTTGTCCTTAGCATTTTGAGGGGTCCACATCTCTAGTCCATGCCATGCCAATCATTTTACATCCTGAAATCTTTAACTTGAATGGACATTAGTTCAATGAGATATATGTTGTTATGAATTACCAAAACCACCAAGGGAGCAAATGTGCTTTCAGGTATGCCATACCCCAGCCGGTTGGGGTGGATGAACATGGCCCCGTGCAGGCTGGATGAACAGTTGCTGGTGGAGGCTGGATGAACAGGACCCCGTGGAGGGTGGATGAACAGTAGCCGGTGGAAGCTGGAGGAAGTCGATGGTGGATGAACAGTAGCCCATGGAGTCCCGTTTTGCGGTACACCACACCCCTCCCGATGAACAGGACCCCGTTTCGACCGTAGGCGCTCGAAGAAAAGTCCGTTTCCTCTGTTTCGCGATACGCCACACCCCTCCCGATCAACAGGACTCCGTTTCGACCATAGGCGGTTGAACAGAAGTCCGTTTCATTCGTTTTGCGGTACCATTTGCGGTACGCCAGACCCCCAGTCGATGAACAGGACCCTGTTTCGACCGTAGGTGGTCGAACAGAAGGCCGTTTCCTCCGTTTTGCGGTACGCCAGACCCCGAGTTGATGAACAGGACCCCGTTTCGGCTGTTCCATCCAAACCGGTTGGCTCCCGATGAACAGGACTCATTCCGACCGAGTCGGTTGCCTCCCGATGAACACGACGCTGTTTCCTCCGTTTTGACCCAGCCGGTTGCCTGCCGATGAACAGGAGGCCATTGCTGCGTTTCCCCACCGTCGCCTCTCTATGTACATGAGCCCTGGCCGTACGTATGCGTGAGTACGTGTTTGAGACCCCGCCCGTATGTACGTACGTGCCCATATTTTTTGTAACATGGATGTACGTACGTGTACACTATTTGGACGAGGCTGCCCGAACTGCTAAGTCGGGGGCTCTACTACGACACGTGCCGCTCCTTACACGCCCACGGTTCATCATTGCAGAGAGACCGATCGACCAGTATGTACATACACGTTCACGTCCAGATAGATAACGCTACGTACGCTTCAACCGGGTGGGTCCCAACTGTCAGGGAGGATAAGGAGGCACTTCCTTGCGTGCAAAGATATAGCAGGTGGGTCCCAGCTGTCAGGGGGATGGATAATTTTTTCCCCACGTAATAAGGAGGCACTTCCTTGCATGCGAAGATGTCGCTGGTGGGTCCAGCTGTCAGCCTCACCGCGTACAGTCCTGTTCCGATGGTTGTTGTTCATTGACCATGTTGACTACGCCGCGCCGACAGTACCAAGGCGATGGACGACGGCGAGGCCTAGGAAGGGAACAACACAAAGCCAGGGAAGGCGCGGTAGTGGATGCCCATGTGGAGGGTAGTACGAGGGTTGACTGGTTCGGCTGCGGTGTGAGGCCGCCATCGCTGGAGAATAACAAGGGATGTGCGTGCGTAGAGGGAAGGCCTGGCCAGCAGTGGGAGTAGGGTGGGGCGGTGAGGCCTGCCCGGCAGCACAGCCGGCCACGGGAGGCAGGAGCAGGTGGTCCTTCCGGCACTGGTTTGGGCGGATGGAGCAAGAAGATCAGAGATTGAAGAAGCAGCACGGCCGTTGGATTAACATCCAACGGTCATTGCTGCTAGAATCGTTTCTTTACTAAGTTGACAAAGCCCTGCGTACGCGTCAACTTAGTTGGCCCACAAGTCAGCCGCCAAATCCGGTAGGTCCCAGTTGTCTTTGGGAGAAACATTTTTTTCCGTGTAATAATGAGGCACTTCCTTCCGTGCGAAGCTATAGCTGGTGGGTCATAGCGGTCAGGGGAAGGAATCATTTTTTTTGCGTAATAAAGAGGCACTTGCTTGCGTGCGGCCATGTACCATGTGGGTCCCTACTGTCAGCCTCTCCACGTACATCCCTCTTCCGATGGCCGTCGTTTGTTGACCACGTTGACCATGCCGCGCCGAGAGCACCAATGCGGTGGACGACGGCGAGGCCCAGGAAGGGAGCGACCCGGAGCCAGCGAAGCCACAACAGTGGATGGCCATGCTGAGGGGAGTACGAGGGTTGACTGGTTCGGCTGCGGTGTGAGGCCTCTGTCACCGGAGAATAACAGGAGGTGTGGGTGAGCAGAGGGATGGCCTGGCCAGCGGTGGGAGTAGGAGGGGGCGGTGAGGCCTGCGCGGCAACACAGCCGGCCATGGGAGGCGGGAGCAGGCGGTCCCGCCGGTGCTAGTTTGGGCGGCTTGAGCAAGAAGATCAGAGATTGAAGAAGCATCACGACCATTGGATGTTATCCAACGGTCACTGCCGCTAGAATCATTTGTTGACTAAGTTCACAAAGCCCTGCGTACGCGTCAACATAGTGGGCCCACAAGTCAGCCTCCAAATCTGTGGCAAACAGCATACAACCCATTTGCCATTTTTTTAGTAATTTACAGCCCATTTGCTAATTCTTAAGGATTTTTTTGAAGCCCATGTTCTTTTTGTTAGCATTACAGCCCATATTCTTGCCACGTTTAAAAAATTCAACGAATTTTTGCATATTTCGGTGGGGTCCGAACTGTTTTTAATCCCGAAATTTTGAGTCGGATTCAAACTAATTTGAAAACTAAAATTATATTTATTTAAAATCCTACAAAATTTTCACCGCAAAAAAATCAATGGAATTTAAAATATCGAAATCCTAAAAAAACGCAATTTGAAACTAATTGCCAGTTTGCTGTGTTGTTTTTAAAATTTATAGCCCATTTCTTACTACTTATAGTCCATTTTCTGGGCAAGCCCCGAATACATCCCTCCTCGTCTTAAAATATTTGCAGCCCAGCAGGGCTGAGAAAAGCAAGTAAGCCTCGGTTGGGTATTCTGCAAAAAACAATAGAACTGGGCTAGCCATTTTCAGAAAGAGAAAAAATCAACTGGGCTGGTCATGTGGTAAACAGAAAATAAAAGCCTGGGCTAGACGGGCTACAACCCCCGCATAGCCCAGTTGATACCCTGCTCCATCTCAAAAACAAAAAAACAACTACGCGAGCTGTAAAAAAAAGAGTCCCTGGTGTTAGCCGCTCGTTGGGCAATTCTCTCGCTTATTGACTACGTTGACAATGGCGTGGGACCCAGATGTCAAACCATTAGGAGGAAGCATTTTTTTGGCTTGTAATAAGGAGGCACTTGCTTGCATACTGCAATAACCCTCGTGGGTCCCTACTGTCATCCTCTCCATGTACAGTCATCTCCTGATTCCTCTCGGTTGTTGGCCATGTTGACAACACCAGACGGCGGCGCCGCGGTGAGCGAACCAAGGCGGAGGACGACGGCGAGGCCTCAGACGAGAATGGACAGGAGCCGTGGTAGATGCGGCTGTGTAGTCATAGACTCGCAGGCAGAGGGGAGTACGAGGGTTGACTGGTTCGGGTGCGGGTGCGGGTTGGGGCTGACGTCGCCAGAGAATAACAGGACATGTGGGGGAGTGGAGGGATGGACTGCCAACGTTTGACGATACAGTGGGGCGGCAATGCGTGTGCGGAGGCACAGCCAGCCGTCGGAGGCGGGAGCAGGCGGGACCGATGGCGTGGTTTCGTTTGGGCGTTTGGAGGAAGAAGATAAGAGATAGAAGAAACACGACAGATGTTGGATGTCAATCCAATGGCTGGCAGGCAGAATCGTTTGTTGACTAAGTTGACAGCATCTTGGATAGGCTTTTTCCTTGTGGGTCCCAAATATCAGAATCCAAATCTGTCACGGTGATGCAGCCTTTCCTATTAGGAATTACAGCCCATTTGGTGTGCTAGGTCAAAATAAGTTTGTGGCTGCTGGCGGGCGCTAAGCACTTGGGTTCTGTAATGCACAATGAGCTCAAGGAGACGGCGAGAGTGATGTTATTTCCCTTGCTTGGGATTTGTTACAGTATTTCTCTCATAATTAAATAAATGACAAGCCATTTGCCTTGTTTCAAAGAAAATATGACAGCCACAGCCGAGTGGAAAACGGCAACAACATCTAACTCCAGCTTACAAACTATACAAAAGCACGAGGGTTAATTGTTCATCCAGTTTAAACTAAACCTGGATTGAAAAGGGCAACAATGTCTAACTGCAGCAGTGTTTTTAGCAGTCATAATCAAATGGATCGGTCAGATCCATAAAATGAACATCCCGAGTCATAAAATGAAGACTGGCATGTTCAGAAGCCCATTTGTCCACCTGAAACTCGTTTTTTTGCTCTTCGACATATCCATCCGTCAAAACTTCGTTGTTAATAAAGTTAAGCCTGATGGATAATAGTGCCCTCGCATTTAGCGGGAAGAATGTGACAAATCTAGTGTTTGCATGGGTGGCTACATATCCTTCCAGCGTTATTGTCTTCAAACGAATGTCATGAGAACTGAGAAAATCCTGGTGGTTACGATGCCACCGATTGGTTATACCTTTTGTACCCCGTCCTGCTGCCTAAGTAGACATGAAGATTGAAAACAGTTAAGGTCTAAAAAAAGAGTATGTCAAAAGAGCACCAACTGAACGGTTAATTCTTGTACACTATATATGGGCTTCCAATGTGTGTGAAATCATCACCTTTATATACAACTTCTCCAGACATGGAAAGCATCACAACAAGCCAATAATCTTGTTTAGATCAAAAGTATTCATACTGATATATAAGATCTTGACAGAATCCAGCACCACTGATAGGCTATCCATGGACAAACTCTTCATTGAACATAGAACATAATATTTGTCAGAACCGGGGCTCCAGGGACCCAAAGGTTCAAACACTGGGGGCGAGCTAGTTCTTCCCAACCAAGGGTGACCACGGCAAGGCTGTGGCGAGAGCGCTAGCGCGGAGCACGACAGGGGCCACGACGGTTACCCAGGTTCGGGCCACCTTGCGGTGTAAAACCCTACTCCTGCTTGTGGTTTGGGATTGCAGTGGGCGAGGAGGCGTTCTCGCGACAAGGTAGGAGACGAAGGAATCGATCCCTCTACAATGGCAGCACTGCCCCCTTTTATAGCCGCCCTGGTCCTCTTCCCCTAAAAATCTAGGCAGGAAGGGTTGCCACACTTGGCGGGTTTTGAAAGGGGACAGGCGCTCAGGCTATCCTGACTAAAGGCGGTCTTTGCCTGCAAATTTGCTATCCATGACATGCCGATGGGTTCGGTGGTGACCTCCGCCTTGCGCGCCTTGCTGTCTTGGTCTTCTTTCACCAAACGGGCAGTCTTTGGGACTTGCTTTGGAGGTGGGCAGCTGGGGTTGTCCCTTTAGCTCCAAAGAGGAAAGCCTCTCTGTCTGCGCCCGCTGGCACGGCCTCTGTCGCCGTTCGTCGCCACGTGCGTGACCCACGTGGTGGGCACAGGACCTCACGGTCGGCGTTAGGCTCGGTCGACCTCGGGCAGCTGCCTCACGGGGGGGGGCGCCTCGGGAGGCCGCCTCGCGAGTGGGCCTCGCGAGGCTTCTGCCACTCCTACAGCTAAGTGTTGGTGGCTCGCGCCTTGAGGAGGGGTCCTCGGGAGGCTGATGCCTCGCGACATGCCTTCGCCCTGCAGTGCCCTTGGATGGGCTGCGTCTTGGACCTTCGCCAAGCGTTGTCTCCTGGGCTGCACGCAGACGGGCTGAGGTACCCTGGTTCCCAATGGCCCAACAGTAGCCCCTGGGCCCGTGGCGCGCATGTTCCCGCCCGTTGGGAGCGAAACGGCGTGGGCCCTGATAGACTGTTGGGCCCAGGTTCAACGTGTGGCGCACGATGGGACGTGGGACACCCCCACTTCCCCACTACGCCTCAGTAACCGCGTGTGCTTGCCATAAAGCCTGCCCGCGCGGGGCGCATGCCATCATTGCTTCCCTTCGTTGCTGCCTCGATTCCGCGTCTAGCCTCTCGCACCTTCTTCCCTAAGCTCTGCTCCTTCCCCTTCTCGCTCTCCAAGCTTCACTACGCGGCAATGCCGCCCGCCGGCAAGAAGGGCAAGGTGGCGGCTGCGGCACCGAGCACGCTAGCCGTGGAGCCGGCCCTGCAGCGCTCCATCATCACCAACTGGGAGGGCCTGGACAAGGTGATTTCGATGACCGCCAGCGACCAGAACATGAACGGGGCGACGAAGATCTGGCCGGGAGCGCGTGCGCGCGGCGCGATCTGGAGGCGATGACCTTCCCCTTCTTCATCCACAGCGTCTATGCCGGCCTGGTGCCGCCGTTCTCGGACTTCATCAACGTCATCCTCACCCACTACCAGATCCAAGCTCTCCATCTCTAGCCCAACTCCATCTTCCTCCTCGCCATCTTTGCCTTTTACTGCGAAGCCTTCGTGGGTGTGATGCCCTCGGTCGCGCTCTTCCGCCACTTTGTCAGCCTGCGGATATCCGCGGTGCATCCTCGCTCTGCGTGAGCCTTGTTCCTCACCATCAAGGCGACAGAGAACGACATCATCAGCCTGAAGATCCCGAAGAAGGTGGAGGGCTATCAGCAGCGCTGGATCTACATGGACGCGTGCCACTACAACCAGCTGTTGATGGAGCTGACAGCCCCTGCCGTGAAGAGCTCGGGGTGGGAGCACGAGATGCTCACCGACCCGAGGCTGGCGCCCGTCTGGGAGCGGCTGGCCGACCACAAGGAATCGCGCCTCACGGGGGCGATGGTCGTCAAGGAGTTCTTGCAGCGGCGCATAGCGCCACTCCAGCTGCGTTCACGCCCGGTGTG
Organism: Elymus sibiricus; assembly: GCA_039707655.1. Taxonomy (NCBI): domain Eukaryota; kingdom Viridiplantae; phylum Streptophyta; class Magnoliopsida; order Poales; family Poaceae; genus Elymus; species Elymus sibiricus. The sequence goes on from CM077666.1 coordinate 401,820,583, forward strand.
GAAAATCACCGGCACGAAGGACCCCATGCAGCTGAGCGTCGCCAGCCTGAAGTCGGAGGCGGTGGACGGAATTATGCAGATCTTGCTCGGCAGCACCGCGGGGGACCCGCCCGAGGACGCGCTCCCGCTGTACCGCTATAAGGGGACCGAGGAGCTGGTCGCGGAGATGCCGCTCTTCGACGAGTTGGGCCTTGTGCCGGAAGGGCACGAGGGGCCTTGCGAGAACCCGTTCATGGTGTATCCCAGCTCGGGGGATCTGGATGACGCCGAGCCCTCGGGGGGCGACGCAGAGGGGAGCGACGGCGGTCTGGCCTCATGGACCCGCCACCAACTCATCCGTGACCTCGAGGACGACGACGATGACGATGACGACGCCCGATTCAGGGTTGTGCCCTCCCGACCTGCCGATGCCGGAGGCGAAGGAAGCACCAACGCGACGGCTGGCGAGCCGCGCATGGAGGAAATCGATGTCGGCAACGGGGGAAACGAGCCACCCACGGAGGAGGTCGGCACAGAAGGCAAGGCCGTCAAGCCCCCAGCCGGAGGGGGCGACAACGAGGACGAGACCGCTGAGCCTTGGTGGGCCACCTCAGGAGGAGGCCCCGGGAGGGGGCCTCGCCAGGGTGGCAGGGAGGACTACCCGCCATCTGTCGTGAAGAAGAGGAAGTGGGTTGCCAACGACGAGTAAGTGCCTAACTTCCCCTTTCTCTCGTGTTTGCCTCACGGTTTGGGGCTGATGCCTTGCTTCACATGGGGCATCCACGAAAAAAAAGAAGAAGAAGATGACGAAGAGGACCCCTAGCTCGACGGGGGCCCCGGTGCTTGCCGCTGGCGCCGGGAGGCGTGAAGAGGCCACCCACCGCTCCGATGCCGGAACGAAGTGGGCGGAGGCGGAGAAGGAGCGCGTGGTTCCTCCGGAGCCGCACGCGAGCGCGGCCCCTAAGGCCAAGGATGCTGAGCCTTGGGAGGCGGCCTCCGGAGGAAGCGCCACGGCCTTCGAGGCGCCCACCGCGGAGGCAGACGTAGTGATGATGGAGGTGGAGGCGCCGATCCCACCGCCGAGCACCGCAAACGCCGGGGGGCGCCTCAGGAAGCCCCCAGCACTCGCCGGTGTGCGAGGTTCCCGCCGCGGGCGCAACAAGCCCGCAGAATGAGCCGTTGTGGAAGGAGGAGGAGGAGACTATGACGAGTCCCCCACTCCTGACGAACGATGCGGGGCCTTCCCAGGTCGTGACGGCAGAGGGCGGCGAGGAGTCGGACCTAACCTAGGCCCTGACGCTCATGCGCAATCGCACACTGCACACGCGTGGAGTCCTGCGGACTGCAGGGGAGCCCTGGGCCAGCTCAAGGCGGAGTTCCAGGAGGCTGATGGGCGCCATGCCGTGGAGTGCCTGCGCCTTGCCGAGGGGTGGTGCCAGCTCGACGTTGCTGTCAAGCTGGGCCGTCGCCGGGACATGGCCGTGCAGGAGAGGCGCGAGAAATCCACCGCTGAGGCGAAGGAGGTCTTCGAGAGCACCCTCTGGGAGGCCAACGCGGCCAACAAGCGCAACGAGGAGGCGGAGGCCCACACGAGGATGCTCCGGGAGCAGCACGCCGCGCAGGAGAAGCTGCACCAGACCCGGGAGAGCACCGTCACCGCCCGCGAGGAGGAACTCATGGCCCGCGATGCGGATCTCGCAATCCGCGAGTGGGAGCCCGCACGAACGACGACCGAGCAGACCAGGGAGAGAGAACGCTTGGAGACGTTGGAAAATCAGGTGGCCGCCGCCCAGGACGCCTACACCAAGCGCATGGAGGTAGCCAACGCCAAGCTGGAGGCCAAGGAGAAGATGGCCCAGGAGGACGCCAATGTGAAGGTGGAGAAGAATCGCCTAGCTCTCATCGCAGACCACAGCAAAAAGCTGAAGGCCCAAGAGGACCGCTTCAAGGCAAAGTGCGCGGAGCTCTAGAAGGAGATTGAGGCCCTCAAGGAGCTCCTGACGGAGGCGGAGAACCGGCGGAAGACTGCGCTGCAGGCCAAGGCCGCCACCGAGGCGGAGTTAGCCTCCCTCCAGCAGCAGGTGGGCGATGTCTCCAATGTTGTTGAGCAGGCGAGGTTGGAGGCGGACCGGGCGTGGGGGTGGCAACATGAGCACGCCAAGATGTTCCGCTCCCTCCAGCTTCGAGCCCGCGGCGCCCTGGCCACTATCTGCAAGGAGAGGCTCGAGGGCCCCCGCGAGACCCAAGATGCCAACTACCTCGACTTCTTCACCAAGCTCGTGGAGCGGCTCGAGGCTAGAGCGAAGAGGGTGAGCGGCATCATCGAGTACGAGTGTCGCGACCTCCTCTTCCAGGCGGCAACATGCATCTTCAGCCATCTTCTCCATGCCGACCCCAACTTTGACTTCGATAGGGTGATAGCCCCCATGCCCGAGGAGCTCCGCGACAGCCTCGGGAAGGCGGTGGAGGACCATGTGAACGCCCTGCTCGTGAAGTTCTCCCACGGCAGTAGCGAGAGCTCCAGCGGAGTCGAAGGAGATGACGGCGAAGGCGATGACGATGACGACGGCGATGCCGCGACCTCCTAGATACTCCCTTTTACCTGTGCCAGATTAATGTAGCCCCATGGGGGCGTAAAAATAATGTCTTTTGTCTTGAGTACTTTATGATTTGCTACAATGTGTGTTTCCTCATGAGGCTCTCTCATGAGGCCTATTTCCCTTTCCTTGTTTGCCTTAGTGCTCTATGTCGTCAGGACCCAGCCCCTGAGCGGGCTACAGTCGTCGCTGGTATGTTAGGTCGCATTGCCTAGACAAGGCAGGAGGTGCAGGGCACTGAGGGGCGGTGAGGACTCCTGAGGCGCGATGCTTAGGAAGTCCCCCTTTGACGTGCAAGCGGCTTGCACGGAGGAGAGAATGTCAGCACTCAGCGAGGTTGTGGGGAGAGGAAACTTGAGAGGCGCCGAGAGCGTCTCGTGATGTGTTATTTTGTACTTAGCTCTTTCGCGAGTGTCGCTTGCCACATCGTGGCTGCGGAGTGCGCCTCGCGAGGCTCCCGCTCATGAGGCCTCCCGCTAGCACTTGGTGGAGGTGGTCGCAGCAGGTTGCCTCGCGAGGCAGTGCTCGCGAGGCTCCCTGAGGGCTTACGGACGCGTCTTGTCGCGAGTCACCTCGTGAGGCAGTGCTCGCGAGGCCTTCGAGTGCCTTATCCCTGAGACAACTTCATATCGATTTCACCAAAAAGAAGGGGGGAGCGGTGCATGCTTTCTAGCTTGCTCATGGGCATCATGCGAGGAGACGAAACACCAAGGACCTTGGTGAGGTGGCATGGACTGGAGCTGGCCCGCGAGCCAGAGCTCGATCACTTGGGTTTTGCAGCACTGCTGGAACTGACCCGAGCACAGGCACCGTGTCCAGCCCCCACTCACGAGATGCGCAGGAGGAAGGTCGCGAGCGTACACAGCTCCTGAGGCAAGCAACTTAGCAACACATAAAATATCTTAGGAAATAGAGCTTTACTGCAGCATAATAATAAATTCATTACACAACCAAATAGAGATGCGGCTGCCGTGTCCGGCACGGGTCAGCTTGAGGTTGGTACCCGTGGGGTGCCCTCAGTTTCACATCCAAAAGAGAAGATGCTGCCGTGTCCGGCACGGATCATCGTGAGGTTGGTGCAGCCCGTGGGGCGCCCTCAGAAGATTGTGGGGCTTCCACCGGGGTGTGGGCATGATCGCGGTTCGATCGTTCCGCCAGCGTGGAGCATGGGGCTTCCACTGAGACATGGGCGGGAGATCTCGCGGGCCCATCAGGCGAACACAATGAGAGGCTCCGGAGCATGTACAGCTCCACTTCGTTCGTATGCATGAGGGTCATGGGTAGAACTTGTGGAGGTGTTGGATGTTCCATGCGTTAGGCACAGGAACTCCATCCTACATCTCCAGCCGGGCGGCGCCGGACCTGGAGACATGAGCAACCCTGAAAGGGCCTTCCCACATGGGTGAGAGTTTGTGGAGTCCCTCTCTGGAGAGGATCCTTCTCAGGACGAGATCACTGACCGCGAGGGTGCGCGGGCATATGTTGTGGCTATGATAGCGACGCGAAGCCTGTAGGTATCTAGCGGCGCGAAGGGTGGCCTGGCGATGGGCTTCCTCAAGGAGCAGCAGGTCGGCCGCTCGCGAGCCGTCCTGACGAGCCTCATCGAAGGCGAGGACTCGCGGAGAGCCGTGCTTGAGCTCCGAAGGGAGGACTGCTTCAACTCCATAGACGAGGACTGCTTCAGCTCCGCAGCGGAGGAAGAGCGGTGTTGGCCTGAGGGTTGGCCTCACGAGGCTGGTCGCGCCAGGCAGCCTCGCGAGGCTGGTCGTGCCAGCCCTGGCGGAAGTTGTCGTTGTTGTTGCGGTCTCCCCAGCGGTTGCCATTGCAGCCACCTCCACGGCCGGTGCCACGGCGGCCCAGGCGCTCGTTGCGAAGCAGCTATCGCTTGTGGCAGTCCTCAGTGCTGTGGGAGTGCGAGTTATGGTAGGCGTAGAGAGGGCGGTTGTCCCTCTTGGGCTCGTCGCGCTCTTGGCCACGCTTCTGCTCGGGCTCCGCCGAGAGCACGGCAAGGCCCTTGCACTTGGTGTCCTTGCTCTTGGCCTTGGCGGTGTCTGGCGCCATGTCAGGGTCGTTATGAACGAAGAGGTGACCTTCCTCGGCCTTGGCACACTTATCGGCGAGGTCAAACAGCTCGAGCACAAAATCGAGCTCATCGTCGATGGTGAGCTTCTCGCGCATCTGGACGTCCGTGATGCCATTGGAGAACGTGGAGACGATGGCGGCCTTGGGGGCATGCGGGATCTTGTTGCGCACTTGGCTGAAGCGCTGGATGTACTTGCAGAGAGTCTCGTCAGGGTGCTAGCGCACAGCATGCAAGTCATTGAGCGTGAGGGAGCGCTCGTGCGTGCCCTTGAAGTTGGTGACGAATTGCCGGCAGAGCTCGCCCCACGAAGAGATGGACGCCTCGGGGAGATTCATGAGCCATGAGCGCGGGCCATCCTTGAGGGCCATGGGGAACCAGTTTGCCATGACCTTGTTGTCACCGCTCGCCGCCTCGATGCTCAGGGCATAGAGCTGCAGGAACTCTGCGAGGTTGGGGGTGACATCATAGCGCGGAGGCACGTCCGGCTTGAACTTGGTGGGCCACACCACGCAGCGCAGCTCGCGGGTGAAGGCGCGGCAGCCCACGCAGCTGGATGGAATGCCACAGGCTAGGGCGGCGCGGTTGTGGGATTGAGGAGATAGGTCTAGAGGGAGGGGGTGAATAGACACTTAACCAACCAAAGGTGCAGTTTTTAATTTCTCTTGGAACTTAGGCAGATTTTGGAACAAGTTAAGATAACACCAATACTCCCTACACATGCATATCTAGAGATTGAGTAGCAGAAATAGTAAAGCATGCAAATGTACGGAAAGTAAAGGGGTAGAGTATGAAGATCAAACGCAATGAAGACATGATGGTTTTTGGCGTGGTTTCGATAGGTGGTGCTATCGTACGTCCACGTTGATGGAGGCTTCAACCCACGAAGGGTAACGGCTGCGCGAGTCCACGGAGGGCTCCACCCACGAAGGGTCCACGAAGAAGCAACCTTGCCTATTCCACCATGGCTTACGTCCACGAAGGACTAGCCTCACTCGGGGTAGATCTTCATGAAGTAGGCGATATCCTTGCCCTTACAAACTCCTTGGTTCAACTCCACATCATGTCGGAGGCTCCCAAGTGACACCTAACCAATCTAGGAGACACCACTCTCCAAAAGGTAATAGACGGTGTGTTGTTGACGAACTCCTTGCTCTTGTGCTTCAAATGATAGTCTCCCCAGCACTCAAAAAACTAATCACAGATTTGGCTCTGGTGGAAGAAGGATTTGAGTGGAAAGCAACTTGGGAAAGGCTAGAAATCAAGGTTCAAATGGTTGGATTGGAATGTCTTGATCTCAACACATGAGTAGGTGGTTCTCTCTCAGAAAATGTATGGTGGAAGTGTAGGCACGTTCTGATGGCTCTCCTTACTGAGTAAGAAGTGGTGGAGGGGTATATATAGCCTCCACACAAAATCCAACCGTTACACACTTTTGACTCAACTCGGTGGCACCGAATCAGAAATCTCGGTGGCACCGAACTGTGTAAAAGATATGAACGTTTGGAATCTCGGTGGGACCGACTGGAACAACTCGGATGGACCGATGTGCAATGGTTAGGGCAAACCTCATCTCGGTGGCACTGATTGCATCAACTCGGTGAGACCGAAGTGAAGTAATAAGGCAACAGAGAGTTGGCAAGCCATCTCGATGAGACCGATTAGCAAGACTCGGTGGGACCGAAGTAATTGCAACCGTTTACAGAGAGTTGGCAAGGCCATCTCGGTGAGACCGAGATCCATATCGGTGGATCCGATTTGTTAGGGTTTTGGCAGTGGCTAAGTCCAGATGAACTCGGTGGCTCCGGATAGGAAATTTCGGTGGGGCCGAGTTGGAATTTAGGTTTTGGACATATTTGGATGGAGAAAGTGGTTGAGGGTTTTGGAGTACTGTCACTAAGCACTTGAGCAAAAAGATCATTAAGCAACACCCCATCCCCTTTTAATAGTATTGGCTTTCCTATGGACTCAATGTGATCTTGGATCACTTAATAAAAAATGTAGAGTCTTGAACATTTGCCAATCCATGTCCTTAGCATTTTGCAGGGTTCCACATCCTCTTTTCCTTGCCATGCCATTGTTGAACTTATCTGAAATTCACTAGATAGAGGCATTAGTCCAACAACATGTATGCTTGCATAAATTACCAAAACCACCAAGGGAGCAAATGTGCTTTCAATCTCCCCCTTTTTGGTAATTGATGACAACATACATTAAAGCTTCAAATAAAGATTTAGCAGAAGTTTGTATGAAAGCTTTGAAGAAAAGCATGTAACATGTATGAGCTTCCCCTAAAGATATGCATATAAAATGATGATATCACATGGGAAATATACATGCAACATGTATCTTGGCTATATGCATCAGAGCAATATATATGACATTTAGGTATCCATATGTCCATGATTTTCTTCTTGCAAACAATATATACTAGCAAGAGGTCATCATGTACATGGGTGTGATGCATATACTTACCTTGAAGTTCTTGATCAAGTACCTGAAGAAATACACTTGAGAAAACAAGGTTAGATAACACAAGATAACTTCTTCAAGAAAAGACACAAGATCAACAAGAAACCAAGATTGGGATGACATGTAGAAGAGAGTATCACTAGGTGAATACTTCTTTGAAGCAGACATGTCCCCAAAAGAAAGAAATAGTTGTCTCCCCTTAAAGAACTTCCTCTCCCCCTGAATCTGACATTGGATATTGGGAGCAGGTAGGGTGAGAAAACTAAAGCAATCAAACCACTAAAAACACTGAAATCATGTTTCTCCCCTCTTAGAAACATGTAACATTCTCTCCTCTTGTAAGGTGCATCTCTTTTGTAGTGATAAGCTTTGATGTATTCCTCTCTCCCCCTTTGACATCAATTTCCAAGAAGGGACTTCAAGGTTATTGGTCAAGTCGGTTTGGTCCTTGAGAAACACATTTAGGCATTGAGTGGCTCTAGATGCAAGTAGAGGATAAGAATCATTAAGTGGAGCTGGAGCAGAAAATCTCAGAAAATATTTGACAGAAAACTCCTTAGAGCAGCAAAGTCGGTGACTCCGAGTTGTATCACTTCGGTGGAACCGAGTTTGGTGCAAAGGAACTTTTTGTCAACTCAGCTCACTAGGCAATGAAATTCTCAGAAAGATTTGCAATGAATTAGCTACGAAACTAGCTAAAAGAAAAGAAACACAGAAAAGAAGCAAAGAAACGTCTAGATGAAGGGTTTTTTTTTTGAAAAAAGAAACACTCTAGCAAGAAGAGAAACAACAAAAGAAACACTAGAGAACTTCATCTAGAGGGGTCGGCGACTAGGTCACCTATGTTAGAGTATATTGACTTAGGAGTCAAGTGAGAACACTTGATCATAGGTCATACTCATCATTTAAGCTCAAAATGGGGTTGCCATTTTTTCTTTAAGCAATTCAATGTATTCACATCTTGTTGAGTTGCTTTAGCTCATGACTTTGAGTAAAGCTTCTCTAAGATGTGAGAACTTACATTGGGATTTGGTGGTGATGTCCATCATGTAGTTGAACTTGAAGTGGATGCTCATGAGTTGAAGTTTGGAGCTATCCTATCATTTGTAGTTCATCTTCCTACATGGGTTAGACTTGCAAGGAACAACATGTATATATATCCAAAATGACAAGAATGAAGCATAACTCAAAAGTTGTCAAAGGATATGTTGAGGTGTCTTGTTCCTTGTCCCACCAACAATTGTTGATACTTGGGTTATACAAGATTGCTTATGATAAGAGTGAGATGCAATCTTGTGACATGAAGCTTGTCCAAGTACCTACAAAAGGTTAGATACAATACAAGGGAACAAAATGTCCAAGATATGAAATGATCATGAAAGTATCATGGATTAGTCAAGAATGCTCATGCCCTTGTATGCATCCACATGAACCTCAAGTTCACGTTTGAAGCATCAATGATGTTCAACTCACTTCTCAAGTGACAAAACACTTTCTCATCAAGGGGTTTGGTAAAGATGTCCGCCAATTGTTTGTCGGTACGAACATGTTTAAGGTCAATGTCACCTTTCTCAACATGATCTCGAATGAAATGGTGACGAGCCTCAATATGCTTAGTTCGAGAATGTTGCATGGGATTGTGTGCAATCTTAATAGCACTCTTATTGTCACATAGTAATGGTACATGTCTCACATGCACACCATAGTCTTTAAGAGTTTGTGTCATCCATAGTAATTGAGCACAACATGATCCCGCGGCAATGTATTCCGCTTCGGCAGTAGATAGAGATACCGAGTTTTGTTTCTTGGAGGACCAAGACACAAGTGATCTACCAAGAAATTGACATATACCCGAAGTGGATTTTCTATCAACCTTGTCTCCGGCATAGTCCGAATTGGAATAGCCAACGAGATTAAAAGAAGATCCTTTGGGATACCATATGCCAAAGTTTGGTGTATGTAACAAGTATCTCACAATTCTTTTCACGGCCTTAAGGTGACACTCTTTTGGTGCCGCTTGGTATCGTGCACACATGCACACACTTAGCATAATGTCGGGACGAGAGGCACATAGATATAGCAATGAACCAATCATAGATCAATAAACCTTTTGATCAACCGGTTTGCCATCCTTGGTCAAGTCAAGATGTCCACTCGTGGGCATTGGAGTTTTCATACCTTTACTTTCTTGCATGTTGAACTTCTTGAATAAGTCCTTGGTATACTTTATTTGAGAAACAAAGGTACCCTCCTTAGTTTGCTTGATTTGCAAACCAAGAAAGAATTTGAGTTCACACATCATAGACATCTCATACTTTTCCGACATCAACCTTCCAAACTTTTCACTAAAAGAGGGGTTAGTAGATCCAAAGATAATATCATCAACATAAATTTGGCATACAAATAATTCTCCATTAACCCTATAGTGAACAAAGTTGAATCAAATTTCCCAATTTCAAAACCTTTTTCAAGAAGAAACTTTGTCAAGCATTTGTACCAAGCTCTAGGGGCTTGTTTAAGACTACAAAGGGCTTTACAAAGTTTGTAAACATGATTAGGTTTCTTGGGATTAACAAAGCCGGGAGGTTGTTTAGCATACACTTCCTCCTCAATTTCACCATTTAAGAAAGCACTTTTAATGTCCATTTGGTAAAGAGTGATATCATGGTGATTGGTATAAGCAAGTAGAATGCGAATGGACTCAAGTCTTGCAACGGGGGCATAGGTCTCACCATAGTCCATACCTTCGACTTGTGTGTAACCTTGTGCTACGAGATGAGCCTTGTTGCGTACAACTTGTCCATCTTCATCTTTCTTATTCCGAAACACCCATTTGGTTCCCATAATGTTTTGCTCATCTTTAGGCTTCTCAACCAATGTCCAAACTTGGTTCCTCTCAAAGTTGTGTAGCTCCTCGTGCATTGCATTCACCCAATCGGGGTCCTTGAGAGCATCTTCAACCTTCATAGGTTCAACACTAGAGATGAATGAGTAATGCTCACAAAAGTTAGCTAAATGAGTTTTAGAGAGAGTGATTCTCCCGGATTGGATATCTCCAAGTATTTGTTCGACGGGATGATTCTTGTCGATTCTTGCTCTAACTCGAGGTAGCTTTTGCTTGGGTTGTGGTGAGGCTTCCTCATCATCATCTTCTTCTTATTTGTTGATGTTGTCGTTGTTCACTTGTGGACGTGGAGAACGAGGTTGAGGTGGATCATCTTGTTGCACTTCCTCATTCCCATCGTCTTGACATGTTCCCCTTGTGGATGCCTCCATATCAACTTGTTGTTCACCTTGATGTGAAGTTGGGGCTTCCACTTGAATAGACGAGGTACTCTCCTTTACTTCCACGGGCGAATCTTGCCAATGGACAAGTCTTGGATTGCTTTCGATGGTTCTTGATCTCCTACATCAATTGGCAATTGCTCGACTTGCAAGCCGTTAGTCTCATCAAACATCACATCTACCGTCTCTTCAACTTTTTGAGTGAAGTTGTTGTAGACACGGTAAGTGTGAGAGTTTGATCCATAACCAAGTAGGAAACCTTCATGAGATTTAGGAGCAAATTTTGAACGATGATGCTTATCAAGAATGTAACATTTTGAGCCAAATACTCGAAAGTATCCAACTTGTGGTTTGTTACCAGTGAGCAGTTCATACGCCGTTTTACCAAGAAGCTTGTGAAGGTAGAGTCGATTTGTTGCATGACAAGCTGTTTCAATCGCTTCCACCCAAAAGTGTTTTGGCATCTTGTATTCATCAAGCATTGTTCTTGCCATCTCAATAAGAGTACAGTTCTTCCTCTCAACAACTCCATTTTGTTGAGGTGTGTACGTAGCCGAGAACTCATGTGAAATACCCTCCTCATCAAGAAAGGTGTCCACATTGGCGTTCTTAAACTCCGTTCCTTTGTCACTCCGAACCTTCTTGATCTTCACATCAAATTGATTTTGGGCCTTTCTTGCGAAGTTCTTGAAGATCTTTTGTACCTGTGATTTGTCATCGAGAAAGAACACCCACGTAAATCTGGAAAAATCATCAACAATGACCAAACCGAAAGAGTTACCACCAAGACTCTTATAGGAGTTGGGACCACAAAGATCCATATGAAGTAGCTCAAGTGGTCTCCTCATGGTCATAATGTTCTTCATGGGATGGCTTCCTCCAACTTGTTTTCCTGCTTGGCAAGCACTACAAAGTCGATCTTTGTCAAATATAACATCTTTCACACCAAGAATGTGATCTCCTTTAACATGTTTATCAAGGTTACGCATGCCAACATGTCCAAGTCTCCTATGCCATAACCATCCTTTAGAAGATTTATCAATTAAACATGTACGAGATTGGGCTCTCTTAGTGAAATCAACAATGTATAGATCACCTCTATGAATGCCGGTAAATACCATATTATGATTATCTTGACGAAACACTTGGCAATCTACTTTGGTAAATAGAACATTGAAATCAAAGTCGGCTAGTCTAGATACGGAAAGAAGATTGTAACCAAGAGATTCAACAAGCATAACATTTTGTATGGAGCTATCATTGGATATGGCCACCTTACCAAGGCCAAGTACCTTACCCTTGGAGTTGTCTCCAAAAGTCAAATACTTGCGTGGACCATCATTTTTAGCAAGCTCATGAAACATGTCTCTATCTCCGGTCATGTGATCGGTACAACCACTATCAAGAATCCACTCTTTTCCTTCGGCCATGTAATCTCGAAGATTTGCCATAAGACTAAGATTCTTCATGGTCTTCTCTATTTCAATATCAAATTCTTCGTCCTCATCATAATAGCCATGCTCAACATCATCATCATCATGTATATGATCATCACCTAGGGCAATGAGTTCATTAGTTTCATGACCATGACAATATTCTAGTTTATGAATTCTAATAGCTTCCATGATAATGTTACTAATAGTTCCAACATCTCCTTTAGCACGCATAAGATCACGAAGCTCAAACAAGCAATCATCAAAGTTAGGATCATTAGGACTCATCTTGTGAAAAGCAATAGTCTTATGAAGAATCTCATCAAGATTCTTTAAAGAGTAATCGGGATATCGCTTTTCCATGTCATGCCATAGAGTATAAGCACATTCAAAGTTTTGCATACAACGAAGCACAACTTTAGGTAATCCTCTAATGATAAGATTGACGGTTCTAAGATTCCGAAGCATGTCAATTTTCTCTTCATGAGTAGGATGCAAGGGATCAATCGGAGGCACATAAGGATTATGAATATACTTGCTCAAGTTAAATTCATCAAAGATATCAAGCTTCTAATGTTTCCAAGCATTGTAATACTCCCCATCGAGAATAGGCACTCTACGTCTAAGACTCCCCAAAGTAGACACATCCATCTCCCTCCAATGGTGATAAAACCAAGGTAATGGAGACCAAGGCTCTGATACCAATTGTGGTATCGAGGAGATAGGTCTAGAGGGGGGGTGAATAGATACTTAACCAACCAAACGTGCAGTTTTTAATTTCTCTTGGAACTTAGGCAAATTTTGGCACAAGTTAAGATAACACCAATACTCCCTACACATGCATATCTAGAGATTGAAAAGCGGAAATAGTAAAGCATGCAAATGTACAGAAAGTAAAGGGGTAGAGTATGGAAGATCAAACGCAATGAAGACACGGTGGTTTTTGGCATGGTTCCGATAGGTGGTGCTATCGTACGTCCACGTTGATGGAGGCTTCAACCCACGAAGGGTAACAGCTGCGCGAGTCCACGGAGGGCTCCACCCACGAAGGGTCCATGAAGAAGCAACCTTGCCTATTCCACCATGGCTTACGTCCACGAAGGACTAGCCTCACTCGAGGTAGATCTTCACGAAGTAGGCGATCTCCTTGCCCTTACAAACTCCTTGGTTCAACTCCACATCATGTCGGAGGCTCCCAAGTGACACCTAACCAATCTAGGAGACACCACTCTCCAAAAGGTAATAGACGGTGTGTTGTTGATGAACTCCTTGCTCTTGTGCTTCAAATGATAGTCTCCCCAACACTCAAACAACTCCTCACAGATTTGGCTATGGTGGAAGAAGGATTTGAGTGGAAAGCAACTTGGGAAAGGCTAGAAATCAAGGTTCAAATGGTTGGATTGGAATGTCTTGATCTCAACACATGAGTAGGTGGCTCTCTCTCAGAAAATGTATGGTGGAAGTGTAGGCACGTTCTGATGGCTCTCCTTACTGAGTAAGAAGTGGTGGAGGGGTATATATAGCCTCCACACAAAATCCAACCGTTACACACTTTTGACCCAACTCGGTGGCACCAAATCAGAAATCTCGGTGGCACCGAACTGTGTAAAAGATATGAATGTTACGAATCTCGGTGCGACCGACTGGAACAACTCGGATGGACCGATGTGCAATGGTTAGGGCAAACCTCGTCTCGGTGGCACCGACGGCATCAACTCGGTGAGACCGAAGTGAAGTAATAAGGCAACAGAGAGTTGGCCAGCCATCTCGGTGAGACCGATTTGCAAGACTCGGTGGGACCGAAGTAATTGCAACAGATTACAGAGAGTTGGCAAGGCCAGCTCGGTCAGACCGAGATCCATATCAGTGGATCCGATTTGTTAGGGTTTTGGTAGTGGCTAAGTCTGGATGAAGTCGGTGGCTTCGGATAGGAAATTTCGGTGGGGCCGAGTTGGAATTTAGGTTTTGGACATGTTTGGATGGAGAAAGTGGTTGAGGGTTTTGGAGTACTGTCACTAAGCACTTGAGCAAAAGTATCATTAAGCAACACCTCATCACCTTTTAATAGTATTGGCTTTCCTATGGACTCAATGTGATCTTGGATCACTTAATAAAAAATGTAGAGTCTTGAACTTTTGCCAATCCATGTCCTTAGCATTTTGAAGGATTCCACATCCTCTTGTCCTTGCCACGCCATTGTTGAACTTATCTGAAATTCACTAGATAGAGGCATTAGTCCAACAACATGTATGTTGGCATAAATTACCAAAACCACCAAGGGAGCAAATGTGCTTTCAATCTCCCCCTTTTTGGTAATTGATGACACAATACATCAAAGCTGGCCTCGTCGCGGACCGGCGATGACGCGCCATGGGACGGTTCACGTCGCCGCGCATCGCGCCGGCGCCTGGTGACCTAGTTGGACGGAGGAGACAGGGGAGGAGTGCCGTGCGCTATGTCTCCCGCGCGGGAAGGCGGAGGAGGGAGCAAGTGGGAAGGCGCTGGAGCTTCTCCCGCGGCGTTGACGAGCTCGGTGACGCGGCCGAGCTAGGCGTCATAGCTGGCGTCGGTGGGGCGGTAGCGTAGGATCTCACGCGCCATGAGCAGCGCGGCCTGCGGGGCCGGCGCATCGCGCCGGGCAAGCGAAGAGGCTGTGGCAGTGTGGCCGTCTACCTGCATGGATGGGTGGAGGGAAGAGGCCTGCTGCTCCCTCGCAGCGGAGTCGGTGGCAGCGCCAGCGGTGCGGCGTCGACGGTCATCACGAGTGACGGGCTCTGTCTGGGCCACCCTGGCAGCTCGGCGCACGTAGCGCTCACAACGAGTGTCGGCCATGGCCGTGAGGAGGTGGGAAGAACCAGAGCGCCCCCTACCTGGCGCGCCAAATGTCAGAACCGGGTCTCTGGGGACCCAAAGGTTCGAACACTGGGGGCGAGCTAGTTCTTCCCGACCAAGGGTGACCACGGCGAGGCTGCGGTGAGAGCGCTAGCGTGGAGCACTACTGAAGGAATGCCTAGCAGTGGCGGGTGGGAAAAGGCCAGCAGTGGCGGGCAAGGCTCCCAGGGCCACCCGCCACCGACCTCCTGCCGCTGCTATTATGGCATCAGTGGCGGGCGGGCGCCCGCCACTGGTGCGCGTACTCTAGTGGCGGGCGCTTTTGGTTGCCCACCACAACTATAATCTCTGCCCGCCACTGTTTATAATAGGTACAGTGGCGGGCGGCGCGTAGTGCCCGCCACAACAGTTTTCTCCGCCCGCCACTGGTAGTTGTCTAGGCATATAGAAGAATAGATGCCGCGGCAGCGTTTTTTGGTGCCGTGGCAGCATTTTAATTAGGTGGTTAGAGTATTTCGCACTCAATCATCACATTGCAATACAAATATAGAATGTTGTCTCATCATTCAAATAATCATGCAGTACATTAATTATTACAACGTCGCCATAATAAATAAGAGTAATAGTGAAGCAAAGCAGTTGGGTATAAAAAGTGCCGGAGAAAAAAACATGTGTCTCAACACATAATCAATAGTTTATGAAGCTGTTTTGAAAAATTGTCTCGAGTAGGCTACTCACTGGCAATCGATGACCGAAATGTGTCTTCGACTCGGTGAAGTCATTCTTCATGTGACTGTGGCGCGTAGTGGTACTTCCCATCCTCATTTACAACCTCCTTGTTGATGATTTTGGCCAACACCTTTTGGATGCGCTCAGGCTCACATAATAATTCCCCTATGTCAATGTCCTTCTCCATCTCCTCAGACCACTTGATGATCTGGCTGTGATTTTGCAAACATTGACTTTTCTTCAAATAGTCGTTCATGACAGCCATTGCAAAGTAGCCGGACATATGGGAGGTTCTGACATTTGGTTCTTGATAGCAACAAGCGCTAGTGATGAACTTGAATTCTGAATACTGTGTTACCTTGTTGTTAAAGTTCTTACACTTGCGTAGAGCATCATTTAGAACCTCCTTCAATTTTGTCCATAGCTTCTGAGGGTCTCTCTTCGAATCGAAGAAGTATTCCAAGCCCTGCGTCGGCAATAGTGTGATTATGATCCAATGTCGGTCGCTGTGCAATAAACGAAGAAATTAGCATGGATGAGATCAAACTAGAAGGTCAACTATATATGTTTCATAATAAATGAGTGAACATTAAAAACTTACTTGTCGCAGTATGGCAACAGAAAGGTGTCCTTTTGCGGATGAGTCGAAATAATGCACGGGAATAGGTAGTTCGAGATGAGCTCCCTGGCTAATTACGGATTCGAGGTTGTGGCAGTGCATGTAAAAAGGATCAAGTAAAGACACTTTACTATGCCCGAGTAGGGGATCTGAAGCTCGATGAAGTGCCCAAAGCCTCATTAACTCCGGGGAGAGTGAACTCACATAGAAGATATTTGCATGGATCACCTCATTAAATGGCAGATCAATTGTATCGGCCGGAAACTGAAGGACGAAATTATAACCTTGTAGAACCTTGGCCATGTAACCTTGTTGACCTTCATCTTTTGATCTACATACCACATCGTCGTGTAGAACATTAAGATCTGTCGAGAGGGTCATCAACGTAGAGTCCGATAGCGACAGTTCGGCGGGCTTATACTGATTCCATTTATGTCCTTCAGGGAAGACAATTGGCACAGGTGGCTTGTCTGCGGATGGTCCGCAATTAGCACGTAGATCCTTACTCCCTGATTGCGGAATATCCTTGGGTATGTTGTCTCCAGTGCTGTCAATGTTGAAAAGGGGGTCAAGGTTCGTGAAGGCGGCATCGCAGTCATTACCTGAGAATCCGTGTGGACTAATCTCCACTATATCACTGAGTGGCCACTTAAGCAGGTACCCTCATAGCACTTGTCCTAACATAGTGATGCCTTCATCAGGGGGGTGAGGCAACAAACAGTATTCAAAGCCCGGCATTACGTTCTGCACTAGCACCCTCGTCATGTCCAGTGGCAGGACGACCCTGTGCATCATTCTAGTACCATCTATAAATGGAATTATTTGCCCCTTGGCAACCTTCGTCGGCACGCCGTTCACTTTGGCTAGCAGCTAGCATGAAACATCCTGCGATGCTTGTGGTTGTTGGGTGCTACTATACAGATGATGCTCGTGGCCATACGGGAATATTTCAGCTAATCTTCTTTGAATTGTTGCATCTACTTTCGCATCTACTTTGGCATTGATCTTGTCATCAACCCTGATTTTCCTTCTATATTTTTTTAACTCTTTGGTTGGGGAATAGGCCTGATCCCAAAGTATCCTACCCGCGCCCAACACACGCCCAGTCTTGGGCTTCCTGTCAACCCCAAATCCCTCGTTCACAGCCCGTGTAAGATGGTCTTCATACCTATAGCCGTACGGAGATTCATCAAGACCGGGTCCAAATTCCTCCTTCATTTTTCTCTACAAAAAAGTACACAAGTTGTGGTAAATGATTAGTATGATAATAATTGTAGTAGGTACTACATTATTAGTCTTCAGTGACGTTACCAGGCTCTCCTCCGTCGAGCGAAGTTGCGGCGTCAGGAGGACGAACTCGTTAGTCTCTGGGTCTTGAACTGCATGGGCCCTGAGGAAATGGAAGTCATGCAGACGATCTCGATGTTCCAAGAATGGGGGTGGTTTACCCGCGGCTTCATAGTCCACGGCCTCCTTCTCCCACTTCGGTATTGCAGCTTTGTAACCACCAGAGCCCAGACGGTGGTTACCTGGCAGATTTTTCCGTAAATTACGGAAATGATCGCTTACCTCTTTGCTTGACTCGCTTCCTGATGATTCACAAAACTTCGTCCATTCTTCATGATCCATAGTTGGATTGAGCCGCTTAACGGTCTTGAAGTCCTTACCCACGAGATTGCAACGGGCACTGCTCTTCCAGTCCCTAAACATTTTCGGCCATTTCGATAGGGCATACTCTTCGGCCTTTTTTTTAGAGTCAGACGGAAATGCATAACTCTGGTGTAACGCTTCGAGTAGCTTCTGCTTATGTCTGCCGATATCCTTGCAACCGATCGTGACATTTTTTCTCAAGATGCAACCTAGCATTTTACTATATGTCTTTGCCGCGGCATCTGGGGCGATGGGCTCTCCTGTTGGGCCAACTGCGGTTATTGTAATGATACCTTCAGGAAGCTTGTTCAGTTGCCTAGCCTTACGCGTGCTCTTGTTGCTGGCGGCGGTGCTGGATTAAGTCCCATCAGTGTGGCTCATTTCTCCTCGCCCGGTGGGCGGTTCTTCATGATGTTCGTCGCCCATCTCGATGTCGGGGGCGCCCATCTCAACGTCAGGGTTGTTGTCGTTGAGTTTTTCTTGATATGATGCTCCTGCGTGGGGATCCATTCGTCGAACTGCAAAATTGATAAAGAGTTAAAATTTCAGCATGATCTTTGCTAAAAGTAGGGCATATTGAGTGCCAGAAATTTGACGAAACGGAAATTAATCAACGTTTTGTCAGAACATTGGCACTCATATTAATTCCTGCAAATAAACCGGTGTAGACATTTCATCGAACACCTTGCGTTGTTCAAATAATGCTATTTCATGTTACTTGAAGCAGATGGGTCAGCCATAATATATATGTACCTCGGTGGGAGACGGCTCGGCAGTGGCGGTGGTGTTGGAGTACAGTGGGCATGCCGGCGACGGTGTTGGAGGAGATCTAGGGGCCGGCGGCGTTGTCGGACTAGAGCGTGGGCACGTGACCATGACCCCGCGGTGGCGCCCTAGGCTCTTCCTTAGCCGTGTAAGCGCGGCAGGTGAGCACGCGGTGGTGGCATCGGTGGTGGCGCAGGAGGCGAGCACACCGGCGAGGTGAAGTCAATGGCGCGCGGCGGCTGCGGCTGGCGATTTCTGTTGGGAGGGGGCACGGTTTGAACGAAACATGCGGTAAGGTAAGAGAGGGGGGTGGATTTGGGGAGGGGATCGACGTGGCGGGCGTTCCGGTCTGCCCGCCACCACAAATGTCTGACATGGCGGCCCCCCTCCCCCGCCCGGCACTGCAATTTTTTGGAATTTTTTAAAAGGTTAATCCTTCTAATCAATATATTCATCACACGACACGGCCATTATCTATCCAAGCCACACATGCATGCATATATATGTCTTAATAGTACAAATTAACCTTCACATAATGACACATTACAAATAAGTTAATGGATTCTACTAACGGTCTTCACATGAATTTTGGTGATCCTCTTCCTAGTATGGACTATTGTGTTGTTGTGACTCCGTCTTGACCATGGTGCAATGTCGTCATTTGGCAATGTTGATCTTCTTCTTCTCGATACATGTTTGACGCCTTCTTGTTCCGTGGGGTAGTCGTCGAATTGGTCATAGTCCTCCTCGTCATTGACTTCGTCCATTCTGACGATACTCCTCTTTCCTCTTTGGTAGACCACACGGCTAGGCTTAATTTTGTCTTTTATGTAGAAGCATTGAGACATAGTCTTCGCCAGTACCCATGGCTCATTTAAGTCACTTATTGCAAGCACATTCACAAACTCATTTCGTGGTGGTTTAACCATGGTAGTGAAATAGTCGTCTTCTTGAAGTACTTGTTTCGCCCATCTAACACGGAACATGGGGAATATCCCTACATCCGTGTACCTTAGTTCCCAAATCTCTTCGATTCTCTCATAGTGTTTGTTCTTTTCTTTACCAGTGTATGCATGTAGTGTCACCCATGAATTCTGGTACACACCTTTTACATTGTCTCTGGCCTCCGTATAGAAAGTGTATCCGTTGATGTCATAGGCTTGGTATGTGGTCACATTCAACGCGGGTCCCGATGCCAAGGAGAATAGCTCAGTACCTGCGTCATCATTTTCGGACAATGGATGTTCTCGCATGTATGTCTTGAACCAAGCCGCAAACTTTCTGTTGTGCTCATTTGTTAGTTGCTCATCAGAGCGTTTTATCCCACGTTTCCTATATTCAGTTCTCAACTGCAACATATGCTTCCTAGCATGTGGGTTGACACACTTAATGTGTTGTAACACCACAGTGTGATCTCTTATGAAGTCGGGCGCTCGGTTGGGATCGTCGAAGGTCACATGCAAATTCTTTCTCCTTTTCTTGTGACCTATTGTGGCACCCGGCTCAGAGTCACCGGAGCACCCCGTATTCCAGCCCAGAGATCAAGTCTTCTGGAATACGGCACTGCTTGGCATAGAACAAATCAGCTCTTTATTACTAATAGTTGGAGTACAAGGGTTACAAAGAGTTTACAATGGCACAACGATGCTACTCCTGCTAATGTAGCTCTATGCTAGCAGCGGCACGACTTTTAATAGCGGAACCATGACGATGAAGATGGGCTCCACTCCGTAGGGACTCTGGCTGGGACACGTCCTAGCTCGCAACTCGGACTCCTCGGCTAAGCAAACATGTCAGCACCTGCAAACTGGCATGACACGCCAGGTGAGTACTTTGAATGTACTCACAAGCTCACAACAGACAAGAGCATCAAGACATAACAACATCATAGTAGTCATGATTAGATCAGATTCAAATGTTATTAAAAAGGGTGGAAGAAAATAATAACATGCCATTGCTAAACTATCTACAAAAGTCACCCTTGCTAAAGTCACAGGAACCACTTTGCTCGTGGCTACTCGGTTGAACCACTTACTCCTGTGACCAACTCTTGGTCACTTCAAGAACATCGGATGATCATTCCTGAGATCGCCTACAAACATTACCAGCGGCTTTCGGCCAAGCGGTTACCTCACCCTACTGAGACGAGTTCTTCCATCATTAACACGTCATTCCCTCATTGGTGTTGATTAGACAGTGTGACTTAGTGCAAACTGTGTCCAATACCGTGGACGCGGCTATTCGAATAGATTCTTACACTCTGCAAAGGTTGCGCACGTTACCCACACCATTGACATTCGTCCAATGAAACTCGCCTAACCTGTGTCCCTTCCCTCGTACCACCGACACGTCCTTTCTGAGGTCATGCCCTGGGTGGCCCCTGTGTCACTCCTGATACCTGCCACCGTCGTGGCCACACAACCTGTCCCAAACGGGGACCTGAGCTCAATAACCAAACCGGGCTCACAAGGTTATCGTCGTCTACCTGATCAGGGTAGCACGCACGCATAACCTCCCCTCTTTGGTGGTACCGATGAAAGAGCACAAGGTTAGCCCAAGTTAAGGCCGTCCCATTCCGGCGGATGTGGCTGCACTGAAAGCTCGGTTCAGTGGCACTTGATCAACAATGAAGGAATTTATCCCCCAAGTAATCTTTTCGTCATAACTGATACTCCAGTATTAAAGTGATCCAAGTTACAACAATAGCCAACTAGTGATCCAATGAGTATCATGATCAAACTACTGCTACCAACTCCATAGCCACAATTGCCGGGCGAAATCACAAAATAATCATAGACGGTAATCTCTTAATCCGACTGTATCATGACATCATCAAACTTGAAAACTACTAACTACTAACACCTTAGTCATCACTATGACAGCAACATATCCAAGAATTTCCCCAAGTGTTGCATGAACTAAATCACTTATCAATAATTCAAATTTTAGCACGAAAATAATTATTTAAACCATGATATTGCAATGCCATTATGCAAATGAGAGTTGTGGCTTGCCTTGCACCAGGGGAGTGTGGGAAAACACCTAGTCTTCACCAACTAGTCAAAATCACTCTGAAAAAAAATATTTAGAACACATTTGTAAATACCACATAAAGCCTTTTTCTCTGTCCAGAAATTCTAGACAGCAGAGGAAAAATACCAAAATTTTACAGCAAATAGAAGAGCTCATAAGAAAAATAAGGCAAAAAGAATGAACTCATTTGGACTTATGGTTTAAAAGATATAGCTGGTCAAAGTTTAGTCAAATTTCTGGATTTATTTGAAATTAACAAAAAAATTAGAAAACCCTAGCGCGGCCACGTCGAAGGCGTAAAACCAGAGTATGCCTCCACTAGCGTACTGCTTCGGGCGCGCATAGGGTCGCTAACAGGTGGGGCGCTCTCGCCAGATTTAAACAGAGAGAGAGAGAGAAGAGAGGACGGCGGCTCACCGGCGATGGTTGGCCGCGCGTGGAGGCTGCGACGGCGCCGGGAAATGGTCGGGATCGATCGGGCAGACGAAGTTGAGCACTCCCATACCTGTGGCTCCTCGAATGGTGGCCGAACGGGGTCGCCCCGTTCGTCTCAGGCGGCGGCGAGCTTCGAGTGTTGGCTGATCCGGCGACTCCGGTGAGCTCTCGAGCAGCGGAGCGGCTGGGGAAGACCAGTGGAGTGCCACGAGCTCAGGGGTGGGCTTGGTTGGAGCTGGGGTGGACGGGGTCGAGCAGGAGAAGCAAGGGCAGTGTGGCGGAGCACCTCGCCGGAGACGGAGAAGGAGGCCTCCCCGGCTCTGCTTCTGGGCGCGGGGCGGTGATTGAGAGGTGGAGAGAGCGAGTGGTGAAGAGAGACAGGCGGGGGAGCTCCTTTTATAGCCGGGCGAGGCTATGGTGGCCGGGTGCCGCCACGGTTGCACTGGCATGGCGAGGACGGCGAGCTGGAAGTCACGGCGCGGGGCGAGGTGATGGAGGAGGGCAGAGGGAGTTAATGCGCGCAGTGGCGGCACGTTGGAAAGAAGACGGCCAGCTCAGCCACAGTTGTCGCACGAGCGCAACAATGCGGCATTCGGTGGTGGCCGGCGAGGGTGATTCCGGTGAGGGGAAGACTCCAGAGCGGCTACGTGGGCGGCGAGGAGGTCGTCGGCGCACGGGGACAAGGTACGGCTACGCGGTCGTCGCGCTCCGACGCGACCCGTGCCTGACGACGCCCAGAGCGCGCGTTTGGCAGCGCTGGCCGCGTGGTCATCACGTACCTTGGTGCACACGGCGCGAGCTGGCCTACCAAACCGTGTCTGGTACGTCGACCCTAGGCCACGTAGCCTCTATATGCCACTGAATCGGCTAGGTGCATCCTGAGGGGAAGGGTAGCATCAGTAATAGTTTCTGATCAGAAACTTAGGAGGGATCCAGAGAAAAGATGAGTTGTGCTCCAAACCAAATGAGCTGTCTGGGGTGTTCTAGGTTGGACGGACTACATGCTGGAGGAATTTAAGCAACTTTTGTAAAGATTTGAGCATAGTTCATGTACAACTCACAATCTAGTCCAGAAACTTGGTGCGGTTGTTGCACTCACCTGGATGCACTTCTGGAGTTGAAAAGGGGTATTGGGAGGTTATTTGGTAGTGTCAATATGCCATAAAAATTTCATACCATTTGGACAGGTATAAATGGTACTTCCCTCACAATGCTCCCCACTGAACAGAAGCTTGGGAGAATTTTATAGAGAAAATGGCTAAATGAAATGGGCCAAAATTTGGTGGAGTGTGTTAATATGGATAGGAGAATGCCCTGGATTAATTTCAGAATTTTTGGAGCACTATAAAATATAGTTGCTTCACAAACTGAAATTGTGACCAGAAACAAAGACTGGATGATGTGCTGACCATGAGCATGGAATCTTGAGTACTTTCACATATCCATGGTTCATATGGTCCAAAGAATTTATGAGAATTTTCTTGGAATTTTTGGGAAGACAAAAATATAGGTTGCTTCACAACCTAGAGAAAAAAGGGCTATTCCTTTAATAGAAAAGGAATATTTTAATTGGAATAAAATTGAAATTGAGCAAGAATGGGAATAGCATGGCTTGAGAGAAGTTTTTGGGAGCTTGGGTCACTTGGGAAAGGAAAGTAAGAATAATCCCAAGTTTTAAGTCCATAGAGCCATTCAAATCAAAATCCAAGCCAAAATTTAAAAAGGGTTTTTTTTTGAAAGAAAAGTTGGGAAAAACCAGGGTGTCAAACCTATGCCCTTGAGCCTGCCAACGTGCTTATTCTTGGGCATGCCCAAAGGTTTTTCGACTTCAAGGTAGTCTGTACAAAATGAGATAACCTCCGCAGTTAGAAATCCCTGGACGATGCTTCCGTCTGGATGTGACCTGTTATGAACGTATCGTTTGAGTATCCCATTTAACCTTTCAAAAGGGAACATATTGTGGAGGAATACTTGGCCCAGGTCTATGATGTCTCCGATAACGTGGACAAGCAGATGCACCATGATGTCAAAAAATGAGGGCGGGAAGTACACCTTAAGCTCACATAGTATGACAACAATCTCTTCTTGCAGTTTTTTGCAACCCTCCAGGCTGATCGATTTATGAGAGATGACGTCAAAGAAGTTACAGAGGTCTTGGAGTGTCTTTCTGACATGCGGCTCCATTATTCCTCTAAGTGCAACCGGTAGTATTTGTGTAATCATCACGTGACAGTCATGCGACTTCATCCCAGATAAAGTTTTCTTCTCACGTGACAAATATCTGTGTATGTTTGACGAGTGCCCGGAACTTACCCGAACATTAGCAAGGCAGTTGAATATCTTCTGAAGCTCCTCTGGAGATAGACTGTAGCAAGCGAGTTTGAATTTTGACACCGTTTTCTTAGCCTTACCAACTTCGCTTTCCTCCACGTCAGCCCAGCCCACAAATCCGGCCTAATTTGAAGAGATTCTAGGTCTTTTCTTGAGCTCCCCGTATCTTTTGTCTTGTTTGGGATGTTCAAAATGGTAGCAACCATACTCTCACAAACATTCTTCGCGATATGCATGACATCGATACAATGGGGGTGTGGAGAGATACTTCCAATATTTCAAGTCCCAAAATGGACACTGCATTTTCCATACTTTTATCAATGGCTCCACTCTCTTCTGTTTCTTTCCAGGCTCTGGACACTTTTCCCAGTTGTTCAGCATTTGTAGGATTTCTATTCCACTCCTTTTGCGTGGCTTTCCTCGCTTTTCTTTTGTGTTATCAAACAAATCTTCTCTGTTTCTCCATTCATCATTTTTATTCAGCCATCTTCTATGCCCCATGTAAACTGTTTTATGAGAGGCCTTCAGATATAGAGAATGAGTTTCATCCATGCACCTAGCACATGCACAGTTCCCGTGGCAAACCTGACCCAAATTATAACCGTATGCCGGATAGGCCTGCACCGTCGTGAGCAGCATAGCTTTCATAGGGAAGTACGTACCCGTTTTAGCGTCATATGTTCGCACCCCCTCATCCCATAAAATTTCTAGCTCCTCCTTCAGTAGCTGCAGATACAAGTTCAGATAACTACCCAGTTGGCTTGGCCCTTGAATTAGCATGACCATGTGTAGATACTTTCTCTTCATGCACACCCACGGGGGAAGGTTGTAGATGCAGACAACCACAGGCCAGGTGCTGTGCATGCTGTTTTGGTTACTAAAGGGATTCAGACCATCCACACTATAGCCCAGCCTGACATTCGTATCATCTCCACTGAAATGAGGGAACTCATCATCGATTGCTTTCCACTGCTGACCATCTGCAACGTGTTCAATCACTCCGTCATCCCTCTTCCTCATAGAATGCCAAAGTATAAGCTTTTTTCCTGCTTCTTGTTTGCATACAAACGCTTCAAGCATGGAATGATTGGAAAGTACCATACAACCTTATAAGGAATACCGCTAGCGGGTGCTCTATCATCATCATTGTCTTCCCAACTGTTGTTTCCCCGCTTGAATTGGGGAAAATTGCATGTTGGACACCTTGTTAGGTTGGAGTACTCGTTCCAGTAAATGATGCAGTCATTTTTGCATGCATGGTACTTTACCGGCTCCATGTCAAGAGGACACAATACCTTCCTTGCCTCATCGATACTTTTTGGCAACACGTTGTCTTCAGGCAGAACATCTTGCAAAAACTTCAAATTCATATCGACAGAAGTGTCTGTGCTATTGCTTTTTGCCTCAATGTCCATAAGATTCATCGTGACACTTAATCGGGTGTGTTTTGCCTTGCAACTAGCGTACAAAGGAGTTGTTGAGTCCTTCACAAGAGTCCTTCACTTAGTCGGTGCTAGTCTCTTTCACGATCAACTCTTGCATGTGTTCATCGTGCACCATTCCCGCCAATTTGCCCCAGATGATTGCCTCCTCTGTTTTGGCCTCCTCACTTTCATCGGAATCTTCACCGGACTCATCGTATTCATCACCGTCAGATTGTTCATCATGTCCATCCATCATCCATTCTTGTTCCTCATCATGTTCCGCTCCTTCACATGACATCCCATCCTCACCATGACTTGTCCATGTTATATAACTGGGCATGAAACCACTAGCCAACAAGTGCTTATGCAACTCTCCCGATTCAATTGTGTACATAACATCATTCTCACAAACAACACATGGACAACATATTTTCTTCGAACCCTTTTTCCTAACATATTACTCCGCAAACCGTAAGAACTCTATCAAACCATTAACAAAATCATTGGACGCCCGTGGTATGGAGTACATCCAACTACGATCCGTCATTCGATGCCAAAACTTGCAACATATATACATACATAACGTAATAGATTATTATTCGATCTAAGAATATGGAAAATTGAAAAATTCGGCATGACCATTGCTAATAATGGGACATATTGAGTCACACCAACTAGACGAAATGGAAATTAATCAACATTTCGACGAGATTTGGCACTCATTTGTATTCCCTGGAAAATTTCAACAAAAGCATCCGATCAACCGAATGTTGAATCACCCAACACGTCCACCGCGCCACACACCAACAATCAAGTACACATGCATGCACATACATACACACGAGGTTGAATTTAGAAAAGAATTCTCACCTAAAATGTGTCTCCTTGTCTCTCTCCGATCGATGTCGTGTCCGATCGATCGGATGAAATCAAGAAGAGAGAGATGTTGTGGATGATCAATGGTGAGAGGAGTAGGAGGAAGAGGAAGAGGAAGAGGGCGTTGTGGGAGAGGAAGAAATTAGGTAGGGGAAGCCACTGAACCAGGAAGCAAACATCACACACGATCTTATCACTGGCGGGCGGCAGGAGTAGCCCGCCAGTGCAAAGTGACATGGAGAGCAACCCCACGCGGGAAAATATTTTGTGGCGGGCAGAAATTTCTGCCCGACACAGTTATGTAAAATACCACTGGCGGGCGTGGTAGAGGACCAGCCACAGATAAGTTCTGCTAAAATTGGGCATCCGGCAATGATATCTAGTGGCGGATGGTAGCCAGCGCATGCCACTGCTTCATCTACTACCTGTGGCGGGCAACTGCTAGGGCCCGTCACAGCTGAGTTATGGAAGCAAGCCTCATCCAGGAGATTGTAGCTGTGGCGGTGTTTGAATTCTGCCCGCCACAGTTGCGCTGTTAGCTGTGGCGGTCGCTGTTTGTTACTCGCCGCTACTAACTTTTAAAAGTAGATGTGGCGGGTGACCTAGGCCGCCCGCCACTCATTGGGGTTCACCTATAAGCCCTTTCCCAGTAGTGATGGTTTCTGGCATTACTATCAAGCTTTCAGGATTTGTTTACATGTCACATAATTTTCCAGCATAATAAATTATACTGTAATGCTATGAAGCTTTCAACTTTGGTTTCTTGTGTCCACTTGCCACCAAGGTCGTCTTTTTACAACATTCCATCAAATACTACAAGGTTGTCTCGTTACAACATTCCATCAAATACAAAAAAACTAACATGGATGCTAATGCATCACAATGATTCGCAGACGAGCCCCAATATTTACATCACAACTGAAGAAAAAGTTGTGAGAAGGCCTACAAATAAAGAAAAATTAAAAATTGATCGATGTTGTCCATAGGCATGGTTCCATTTCCTGGCCACGGTGTTCATTGGTCGGCAGCTAGTTTCACGCAGCTCTGTCGAACTTAACAAGACATGTTAGCCAAGAAAGAAGTCTATGGAGGTCATGGACCATCCGATCATTTTGTGCAGTTCCACTAAAATCGAGCTGAGCATCCCTGTTTGGAAAGATATGAATAAGTGTTTTTACAATAATAGTGGCACTAGGTGATGAAACATACACACACAAATAGAAGCCGGTCACCTTTGCAATCTCTCATAAAACTACCTACTTGTTGGAGAAGATTAGGCTCGGAGTTGGATGAGGAGGATAGCACAACCAATCTCCCTTTGTGCAGTCCCACTAAAATGTAGAAACGTTGCCCCTGTGACATTTTAGTGGAACTGCACAAAACACTCTTAAGAAAAAAGTGATTTGTGCAGTTCACCAAAAGGTCGCAATAGCAGCGAGGTGAAATGGATAGCCCTGTTTGCAAAAAGAGGTAGAAAGGAAACAATTACTAGTCAATAATAGTTGATGACACATACGCTGACAAAAAGAAGCATATTCATTCTCTTTAGGGGGAGATAGCAGGACAGTGGTTTGTCTCAAACGGTGTGAGGACGAGATGGCAAAATGGGAGGTACGCCGGCCGAGCTACGTTTTAGGCAAAGAACTAGAGAAGATCCACATGCAGGATTTTCCAGATGCAGCGACCTGGGAAGTTGGGCAGTGGAGCAAGGCTGGTTCCAGAGGAAGCTGTACCTGAGGGTCGTCGGGATGTAACTAGGAGGGCGGTGGCGGCCAGGATCTGCTGCGGCTGCAAGCAAGTGGCGAAGGACCTACCGTGCCGGAGCTTGGTCAGAGAGAACGGCGGGTACCGCAGATCGGGACACGCCGGCAGTGAGTTTCCTGCCTCAACGCCGGCGACCGGGGCAGCGCTGCACATCCTCCCTTTCCGCCGGCGGACGGGATCCGGCCGGATCAGTGACCAGTGGTGAGAGAGAGAGATTGGCCCCCGCCGTCTTGTGTGAGAAAGTGTGAAGAGACGAACCCCAACAAGCAAGCATTGAGGCTCCTACCTATATCTTATACTACTATAGTAGAGCGGCGTTCTTTTTTCTCTCGATAACAATCAATTTATATTCTGTACGTGCCATTGAGGAATAAACTTTATTTAAAATTAATGTGCAAATGTGTCAAGTCGCACTTTGTTTCGTTCACGCGTGGTACACGACCCTCCATCAAGTGAACAACCGCTACATGCGTCAAATTATCACGTGGGCTGCCTTTTCGTACAGAAATGAGCTCCACCGTGTACCCGCGCGGGTGTGGTTGGGAACGAGACATGAGTACGTGCGTCGTGCATGCACCTCTTCTCTTCGTGCACGTACCCCACCTATGTGGGTGTGTGTGAGAGAGATACAAACCTAGAGAGAGATGGTGAGTGCATTTGTGAGTGTTTTTTTGGGGGGGGGGATTTCGTAAGTGTATTTGTGTGTGAGAGAGATGGACAGGGAATATGAGTCGATGATATCTCAAAAAAAATGTAACATGTGTAATGTGTGTGAAATAGAGGCCTAGATATATCATATATAGAGGGGGCGATCCATGAGAAGAGAGGGGAGGGATCATCGGCATGAGATATATATCGATAGAATCGAAGAGAGGGATGAAAGTGTATGGGTGCGAGATCGATAAAAAGAGCCAGCGAAATTGTGTGTGCGCACGTCAAAGATATAGGATGGCTGGCCTATTGGAACGTGAGAGGGGACAGGTGCAGTTTGTGTGTGGCAGGGATACCTAACTAGAGCGTTCGACTATCAGTGTGTGTGCGGGGGGGGGGGGGGGGGGCAGACACGTAACTAGAGGGGTAGATCGACTAGTATATGTGTGGAGAAGGAGACACCTAGCTATGTATGAAGGGAGATCGATCGACATCCATACATATGTGTAGGAGAGGAATAAGGTTGGGAGAGAGATAGAGCTAGAGTGCTGGAGGGGTGGTGGTGGAGTTGCTTCTCGGAGATGGTGGGAGAGGCCTACTAGACAAACGGAGGGTACGACTGCAATATCAATAAGAGAGGGGATGTGTGTCTGTGTGTGCGCGTGCGTGTGACACACTACTGTAGGTGTGTGCGATAGACGGCAAACAGTTCACTCGGATGAACTATTTCCATTGAGCCAAAACAACAGAAACAGTCAGAGCATCTCCAACAGCCTTTGTATATTGGATTGCTATAAAAACATGTTATAGCAAGAGGAGAGAGAAGGTTTACAAAGCCAACATGTTTTTTGCTTTGGTAGCCTTTGTATATCGGATTGCTATATTTGCACAAAACACACAATGACATGTGGGGACAGTTTGTCATAGACACATCACATGTCTACTAGCACAACTCGTGTACACGTGTGCACACGCGTATGCGTACACAGAATCAGCACACACGCATACATGTACACACACGCGTATACGTATACACACGCAGCACACACGCGTACACGTACACACGCATGTACACGTACACACGCGTACACATACACATACACATGCATGCATCACACACATACACGCACACACGACGCACATACGCAGCTCACACATACACGTACACATCACACACTGGCCCACTAGTCATTGATACAAAAATATGAAGGGGACCACTTTTACAAAGCCTTGCCAAAATTTAGCAAGTGCCTTTCGATAATCATCTTCTGAGCCCAGGCTCATCTGCACCCGCGCTGACGACAAAAATCAAAACAAATACTAGAAAATTCAAAAAATTCAATTTTTTTTGCATGGTCGATAATTCGATGCGTGGGGTCCGCTCAAATTTTCAAATCATTTGGACATCTGAGCAGCTCTCGGCAAAAAAGACAAATTCGGGGTTAGTTAAAAAGTTTACTGTTCATGCACTGTTCTGACCCGATTTGTCTTTTGTGCTGAGAGTTGCTCTGATGTCTAAATGATTTGAAAATTGGAATTTTTTGATTTTTTTGAATATTTTGTGAATTTTTTTCTGACCGGGTGCAGATGAGCCTGGGCACCGAATCGCCGCACTCGTGCCCTTTGGGTTTGCAAATATACAAAGTGGGATGGCATATTTAGCAAGCTTTGTAAAAAAATTAGGTGGGGGGCCACTTATACAAAGGCTGTTGGAGAAGGTTATTTTTTAATATAAAGTTAGTCAAACTTTACGAAGCTTGACTTTGACCAAACTTTATATGCAGACTGAAAAGAAACGGCGGGAGTAAGTGAGTGCAAATATAGAAAGGCTGTTGGAGATGCTCTCAACCAGATCAAGCAGTCTGCGATATACGGGCACCGATAATCCTATACACATGGACCTGTTACGGGCGTTTTACACGATCTTCAACTAACTAATCTTTCTCCCCCCTGATTTTCAGCCAGGGTGGGCCCCAACCTCCCCTAATCTCCAATTCTATTGGTCCACTTCATCTACCCTATAAAATCCTTAAGTAAATCTCCATGCGTATAGCATTACTCATACGGGCACATAGTCTAATTAAAAGAATTGTGTGCGACGGAACAAGTCGTGTGCTGACATCGCCGATTGCGGTGCACACGCCACATACGCATCCGAGAATGCTTCCCCATGTTACACCATCCGAGAATCGTGCCGCACTTCAAAACCGGAAGCATCAATAAATTTTGAGCTTGTTTCCCGTCACATTCCAAATTACCACGCTATATTTAATTACAAACCTGTTGACACCGATCAAAACCTAAACGTTTTCCCACTTAGCAGCTTATTACTAGGTTTTAAATACTACCTACTCGAAAATGACTGCACAATCCACCTCAATTCCTCATCAGCAAACAAACAAGTCTTTCTTCATCCTTCCTTGAGTCTGCCATGGCCCGTAGGTGTTCTTCATTGAGAATTGACCAGGGAGCGCCGAGCATGGAAGTGGAAGCAGGAGAGATGTCCCGCCTCTCCGCGATAGCAACCGCGAGGTCCCACCGCGCCGCCGATGCAGCACAGAGGTCCTGCCGCGCCGCCGAAGCAGCGCAGAGGTCCCGCCATGCCGCCGAAGCAGCACAGTGGTCCGACCGTGCCGTGGAAGGCGCAAGGATGACCCACCACGCCGCAGAATCAGCAGAGAGGTCCTGCCACGCCACGGTGGCCTGGGAAGATCTCTTTCGGGAAGGCGAGGGCTCTCGCAGGCGCATGCGCGCTGAGCTCAATAAGCTGAAGGATTAGATCTCCGGCTAGGCGAAGCTGCACGAGGAGATCAATGCCTCATTTGATAAGGCGATCCGCGTCATCCGGGGACTAAGGGATGACAAGGCGAAGCTCCGCACCCAGCGCGACGTGCTGAGGACCAAGATCGCCGGCAGTGCGAAGCAGCATGAGGAGAGCACTACCGTGATGAAGAAGACGTCCGCCATGGTCAAGAAAATCATGGACGATAATGCCAACCTCCGCATCGAGCGCGAAAGGATGGTGCAGGAATCCAAAGCTGTTGTGAAGCGAAGTATTGAGGACGTGAAAGAGATCATTGCCATTCGCTGCGAGAAATCCATCGCCATGGATGCAATGACGAAGATGGTGGAGAAGAGGCAAAAGGAGGTGAAGGTCGTGGAGGCGATGAAGAAGGAGGTGGAGTAACTCCATGCCCTGCAGCAACCCATCAAGAAGGAGTAGAGCAGCAACCCAGATTGTTGCCTGCGTCTTCTTCCTTCTTCTTTTGCCCCTGTGTCTTTCGGGCGTTGCCGCGTGTGGCATTTTAAATTGTCTTCCTGAATATGTAAGACAATTACTATCCATTGCCATCGTCATCATATATAACAGTCTTGCTAAGTCTTCGTTAAGTTTCTGTCGAGGCTATGTCCCTGAGTTATCCGCGCAAATTTTTGTTCTAAAATTTTCTTTTTTCTCCCTTAAATCTCAGTCGAATGACACCTAGCCAGGCTCGGGCGCCATTAATGGAGAAGTTGGGAGCGAGGTGGGCGGCGGATGGAGGTCAAAGGGCTCGCCTCTCGGTAAGCCTACACAGAGGTCTGCTCCACGCCTCCCGTCTACTCAAATAGGTACCCCGCACGGCGCCTCCTACCCAATAAAAATGAGGACGCGTGGCGGCACGTAAATGGTTAGTACAACGCCCACGGTTTGAATAACACTTGTGTTTCTGATTGTAACATGGCAGCTCTTTGTTCCAAAATGACTTTGTTTGTTGTTAATGTGTGCGCCTTCAAAAAATCGGACAAAATTTTTACCACAGCATGTTGGTGCCATGTCAAGGCAACATGCCAAGTTTCATGATTTTCAGGCAAGTTTTGGATTTACAGGAATTTAAAAACCAAGTTTGTCAATGTTTTCGGCCGAGTCACAACGCCTGGATGTTTGAAATTCATTCCCATTTCATGCATGGGACCTAAACATTCACCCAAGGACACATACGATTTTTCAACCCATTTTGGTGCACTGGAGCATGTGCATGTAGTTCAAATTTGAATTATGCACATTAAAATGCCTAGAAAACTCAATAAATGTATAAAAAGGCCAAACGAACCCAGAATAATTCCAAATTATAGCGCGACACTCCTCTTGGTCTTTGTTGCCTCTGTAAAAAAATCAAGGCAGGAAGAGGCAGTGTATGTCATTTTGCCCACAAAGGTGACACATTCCCTATCGGAACCATGAGCCTTCTTGAGAGAAGCTCCGGTTTGTAAGAAGCTTATACTAAAACTTGTCCCAAATTGAACAAAAAATTTACCACAGCATGTTGGTGCCATGTCAAGACACCATGCCAAGTTTCGTGATTTTTAGGCAATTTTTGGATTTACGGGAATTTAAAAACCAAGTTTCTCAATGTTTTTGGCCGAGCCACGACGCCCAGATGTTTGAAATTCATTCCCATTTCTTGTATGTGGCCTAAACATTCACCCAAGGACACATATACAATTTTTCAACCCATTTTGGTGCAGTGGAGCATGTGCTTGTAGTTCAACTTTGTATTATGCACATTAAATGCCTAAAAACTCAATTAATGTATAAAAAAGGCCAAACGAACCCGGGATAATTCCAAATTTTAGCACGACACTCCTATCGGTCTATGTTGCCTATGAAAAAAAAATCAAGGCAGGAAGAGGTAGCGTATGTCGTTTCGCTCACAAAGGTGACACATTCCCTATCGGAACCATGAGCCTTCTTGAGAGAAGCTCCGGTTTGTAAGAAGCTTATACCAAAACTTGTCCCAAATCGAACAGAAATTTTACCAAGGAATGTTGGTGCCATGTCAAGACACCATGCCAAGTTCCGTGATTTTTAGGCAATTTTTGGATTTACATGAATTTTAAAACCAATTTTCTCAATGTTTTCGGCCGAGCCACGAGGCCCAGACGTTTGAAATTCCCTCCCATTTCTTGTATGGGACCGAAACATTCATCCAAGGACACATATACGATTTTTCAACCCATTTTGGTGCACTGGAGCATGTGCCTGTAGTTCAAATATGATATCGCTTTGTCTGTTTGTGCTCCGAAAACTCCCTCCTTCTCAACCCGCGCCTTGCTATCCCGAAATTACAACGCGCGCGAAAACTCCCTCCTCCTGCGAAATCCCGACACACGAAATCCCCGTTCTACCCCTAGGCGGAAAGAGACGCTAGTTCAAATTGGTGGGGGTACTTTTGTAACTTACCCTACATTTCGGTCAAGCGCGTCCCTAAGTCATGGTTCCCCCCTCCCATCCCCTTCTTTTCCCCATTCGAAAACCGAGGCTGCCAAAACCTCTCTTCACCAGCCGCGAAACCTCACCCTCCTCGGTCCGCCCCCCACCACCGCCCCGCCGGAGCCTCTTCCCCAACGACGTCGTCCACCGCAACAGCTCAACGTCCCTCATCCACCGCACCTGATGAGGATCCATCGTCGATCTCGTCGTCCCGCTGGTTCAGCCGCCCCGTCCTCCACCTCCAAGGAGCTGCTCCGACGATCACCTCGTCTATCGCGGCTGCTCCATTCCCACAGCGCCACCTTAACCTGCCCCACCGGAACCGCAGCATCCTCACTGACACCTCAGATGAAGCCGAGGCCTACTCGGTGGCACCAAAGAGGTTATACACTCATCGCATCTTCTTCTTCACTCGACCTCGCGGCGCCGCCGGTGCTCGATCCCGCTACGACATGGCCCGGCTCCCTCGACGCCAGCGTCGCCGGCGACATCCTCCACGGCGGATCTCCCCCATTGCGAGGCTCCCTCGGTGGCGGCGCACATACCAGCCGGAGCTGCTACTGCTGCTCCGGCTCTCGCTCGCGTTGCTGCTCTGCTCTTGCTCTCGCTCATGCTGCTGCTCTGCTCTTGCTCTCGCTCGTGCTACTGATGCTGGTACACGGGCTGCTGCAGCTACACGAGTTGCTGCTCTGGCTCTTGTTCGTGCTGCTGCTCCGGCTGCTAGCTGCTAGTGCGTTCCCTGTTGAGCGCCTGCTGATTTAGATCACTGCTTCTCTGCTACCAGTGCTCGAGCGGCCTAAACTACCAACGAAGTGCTTGTTTGCTACTAGTGAGTCCAGTTTCGACAGTAAAATTCAGTTTTGACAGTAACAGTCAGTTTCGACAGTAAAATTTAGTTTCGATAGTTAAGTTCAGAGTCAACAGTTTTTACATCATCTGTTGGAGTTGGTTGTCTTTTGGTGTTGTAAATTTTACAGCTTGCACTTTTTGGCGATGTATTTTACATCATCTATTGGAGATGGTATTAGAATCCCACTTCAGATTAACGATGTCTGTCTTGTACTACTTCAGCCTCGACGTCGTACAGCTCGCCGGAGCTGCTCCAACGACAGAACCATCCATCACAATAGAGCAGTACCCTCGACGCCGTCTACAGACACCTCATCTTCTTTCCCAGCTCCGACAGCCACCTCTGCCGCAACATCTTCAGCGACCGACCCAATGATGCTGAAGTCGATACGGCTACGCCAAAGAGGTTGTACACTTGTTGCATCACTTTTTACTCTACATTCACATCGATCCCTTAGGGCTATTTTGGTTCAAAGGAAAAAGTGAAGGAAAAACATAGCAATAGGAAATTTTCCTATGGTACCCTACTATTCAATTATTCATGCATTTGGTTGAATGGAATGGAGCAAAACAAAACTGAAGGATTTTTTCCTTTCATGTCTGTTTCAAAGGAAAAACACAAAAAATTTAACATCCACCTGGACCTACTTATCAAAATCCTATGCATGAAAAGAAGACTAAGTGCATTAGTGGCATAATAATATTCTAACTGTACACATTTGAAGGTGGTTTGACTTTAATTTGACCGTGTTTCTTTGCATTCCTGTGCTCTTCTTGCAAGCCAAAGGAGCCCTTACAGAATTACTTCATTTACAGATAGGTGTCGAAGAAAACTTTGTGTGGTTTGTCCTGCTCCTGCCGCGCCATCATCCACCTCACCTGAGCTGCTCCATCGACAGAAGCGTCCACCATACCAGACATCATGACTCCTTACCATCTTTCGCCGCCTCAAATCTCCTTCCTCGCCACTGGCAGCCACCGCAACTGCATCACAATCATCGACTCAGCAGATGAACCTGAGGAGTACATGGGTCCGCAAGAGAGGTCGCACTCTTTTGTTTCTGCTTACTTTATGCATTGCTTAATATTACCTCCTAGTTTATCATCCTGTTCATCTCTTAGACTCCAAGTCAGGTCCAAATTAATGTTCAAACTTGAGTTTGAAAATGCTTGTGGGGCACATATCGAGGCAGCAATGAATAGTATATCGATCTACTATCTGTTTCATCTAGGGTATCTACTATGTCGTTCATCTTGGGTGGGAAACAAATAGTAAAGCAGCCATCATCTGTCTTTTTATTAAATTAAGCTATCATTTGTCTGCTATCATTATTTTAGGATCTATCCAATGGTTGTTACCATCACTCTAGATTTCTGCATGCTCTCCTTACTTAATCTCACTATATTTTTTCATATGCATGTCAGTTATCGTACACAGTCATGCTGAACATGTAGAGAAAAAGAGAAAAGTCTTGCGCGGCAATACAATGTCATGCAGACATCGTTCAATGGTGGGTGCAATGGCAACCCCACCCCGCCTCCTCGAGATTGTAATCCAGAGGAAGATAGCTGTTCAGAGGTGGAGTCAGAGGGAGCTGATGTGACACCCTGATTTTCGCTCCTCGATTTTTCCTTCGCGGGATTTGATTCCCGTCTTTTTCTTCTGGTGTTATTGGATTTTCTCTCGCCTTTGGGTATGTGAAGATGGTTATATAGCCTTGCCTTTCCTATCAGACCAGAGATTCTCTCCAATTCAGCCTTGCCACTCAAACTATATTTCTCAGGGTTTTGCCGCCAAAACACTACTCTCCGATCTACCGGAAGTGAAACCCTAATTTCTGCCGTTACAAAGGAACCCCAATTTCCTTTGATCTTTTGCTTCTCAAACTTTTCCCAGTGATCATCCCATATCTATAAACCCTGGATATGCAAAAATATTGCCAAGTCATTTGCAATATTTTTCATTTAAAATTAATTCCTTTTTCTGCCAGTTGAAGGAATTAAATCCAGGAAAATATCTATTCATCTCTAAAGTTCATGAAAACTTGTGGAGATATTCTTATTGATCATATTGAGCTTTCATAAAAATATTGGCCATAGTTAAATAAGGGAAATTGCATTTTCCTATTTAAAGCCAATATCGCACTTTGGGCACTTTCCAAAGGAACTACCATTTTCGTAGCCAGGAAAAATCCCAAATAATTTGGGGAGCTTCTCCTATCCATATTCTAACCATTTCCATCCAGAATCCAAGTTCCATAGTTCAAATTTTGAGCACAGCATCAATTTGCAATTCCTGCCCAGATTTTTGGATTGTGAAGGAAGTGCTAGCTACATTGATCTATTTGACGTGAAATTTCACAGAATGCTTCACCTTAGTAGATGATTCCCCTCCCCCAATTACCAGCACCCTTCACCAGGCCAATATCCCCCACCCCACTCCAAACACCTTCTGTTCTGAAGGGAAGTCGTCTCAAATCAGTCGATTTCTTGTCTGCAGCTCCATCCAAAATCTCAAAAATGGACTCCCTGAGCCTCGACACATCTGTTTGACAAGGTGTGACAGCACCAGGGAGGCATGGCCATGCAATGCCGGTGGTGACCACGCTGTGAGTACGTCCAAAACGGCACTCTGCGCTTCGGTCGCCTCGGCCAGCTAGCTCCCGCCGGCCGTGGCTTGTCCGTTGGTGCCGACTAGCTCCGTAGCAGCCACGCGCACCCTCTCCCGCAGCTTCCCCCTCCTCCTTCTCCCTCGTTGCATCACGGCAGCTCCGCCATGGCCACTGTCCGCCCGTGATCCACCGTCGTCCGTTTCTTCCATTGGCTTCTTCCTCCCTGAGCTGTCCTCTCCCTCTGGCGTTCGTCAGGTTGGCACCGTCCGACGCTTGCCACCTCGCCGCGAGCTCCAGTGCGTGGCTAGGGACGCCACGGCGGCTGAACCTATCCATCGCCCTCGGTCGGCTATAAATAGTCGTGGCCTGGAGCTTCCCGGGCATCCTCGAGCACACCAGCCTCTTCCCCTCTCCCTCTAGTTCGCCCCACGCTCTCGCCCGGCCAAATCTCTTGCCGGAGCACCCGAATTGCCGGCACGTTTCACTCACTGCTCCGCCTCCAATCCCCATGCCCGAGCACCCCCGCGCTGCGTCCGACCCACTACTGGACACGCCGCACTCCGTCGGCCTCGCTCATGCCCACGCCCAGCCGCCCCGGCCACCGGAGCACCCCCTCAGCAACCGGAGCTGCCTCCCTTGGCCGTGCCATGGAGCCCCATCTCCGGCCGTCCCCAACCGCGCTCGAGACCTCCTCTGGACGCGGCGGTCGCCGGCGCACCCGCTCGTCTGCTCACTGGCCGGGGAAGCTCACCGGAGTGCCGGGGCCACGCCGGAGCCGAGCCCTGTCATGGCGTCGGGAAGAAGCAGGGAAGGAAGAAGAAGGAGAGGGAGGAGAGAGAAGGCCGCGTGGGGCCCAGCCGTCAGCGAGAGGAGCACCGCCACGTCAGATAAGTGGAAGCGGCTTCTGCAAAAGTCGTCTCCCTGCGCTGGAAGCGTATTTTTCAAAATATGCCTTCGGTCTCAGCCCAGCGCCGAAACAGTTAAATAGTGGACGTTCGTCGGCTAAGGGCAAAAATGAACAGGTTCTGTTTATTTTTCTGCCTAAAGAACGAACAGCCACAACTTTTGAACTGTGACTCCGAATCAGGTGATTCCAAAGCCCACAATCTCTATTCATCGAGCCCGTCCTGGTGGTAACATTTTCACAATGTTGACACATTCTGAAAATGACCATTTTGCCCCTGCCCTCTATTCTGCCATTTCCGGAGGGAAACTTTTCCGGCAACTCCGTCCGCGAAACGATCGCACTTCTTTCTGATGAACTCTTCGACCCCCAGGCAAGTCAACCATTTGATATATGCCCTAAAGCATTGCTTATATGTTGTTCTTGTATGTGTAAGTACTTGCATGTAAATGGGTATGCTTATGCTCGTATGCGTAGTAGTAAGCGGTATGCGATTCTGATGAACCCTTGCTTGCCCTCTCTTTGGTGACGGCACCATGCCTGTGTTCTGAGCTGCTTCCGGCCGTCCGGGGTGGATGCCAACTTTATATTTCTCTTTTCAACAACTGGCCCGTGTTCTGAGCTGCTTTTCGGCCGTCTCGGGCAGCTGTTGACTTTCTTTTTGTAGCAGTAACCCCATGCTCTGAGCTACTTTCTGGCCGTCTTAGGGAACTGCTACCTTCTTTTTATCAACACCGTCTCATGCTCTGAGCTGCTTTTCAGCCGTCTTGAGCCGGGGTTGAGTTATTCCAGTAATGTCCCAGATCTGAGTTGTAAAGACCGTTCTAGTGACTGCTGATTTATTTGCCGGTTTCATGCAAGGGTTCAGATGGTCGTAACCTACAGCTAAAATTTGTAAAGTGATAAACATGCCATTTAAACATCATTTCACTAATGACTCATTGTGATATTATATGGAGATAGGTTGTTATGTTTCCATAGTTGTTACATCATGCATTGTTACTATTATTGCAATGATAAAGAATGTGACTTAATAATGACAACCTCCTCCATCGGCTGGATCGAGTCATAGTGCCACTAAACCGAGCTCATCAGTGCAGCCACATTTGCCTTTATGGGGAGGCCCTAACTTGGTCTGTTGTCTTGCCTCTTATCGGTACCTCCAAAGAGGGAAGGTTATGCGTGCGTGCTACCCTGATCAGGCAGGCGACGATAACCATGTGAGCCCAGGTTATTTGCGCGCGAGTCCCCGTTTGGGACAGTTTTGTTTGGCCACGATGGTGGCAGGTGTCAGGAGTGACACAGGGGACACCCAGGACATGTCCCGGGAGTGGTATGATTGTCGGTGGGACCGTAAGAGTGCAAGACAATAGACAAGTTTTGTTGGAGCAGCACCGGTCCACCCGAATCTGAACAGGTACTGAAGTACGAGGCCAGGAGCTCCATAGTGTGGGTAAAGTGCGCAACCTCTGTAGAGTGTAAGAATCTATTCGAATAGCTGTGTCCACGGTATTGGACACAGTTCATACTAGGTGACACTATTTGGTCTGTGTCAAGTCTGGAGGGATGAACCATATGATGTTACTAATAATGAACCATAGAAAGGTAAGCTCTACCAGACTTATAGTACAGATGCATGGACATCGGATGATGTCAGGTATATGAAATGATAGCCATGGAATGGCAATGAGAGAGATGGTCGGATGACCGCAAGATTTGGATTGAATCATGAGAATAGTCGGAGTATGTATGCATTTAGTTGATATGCTTTATCTTCTTCGTACTGTGGATACTTTGGTAATCAGCATGCTAGATCACCCTGCTATGATACAATGATTAATATTGCTAGATAATTATGCCATAACATGATAGTAATATTGTTAGGATAACAAATGCATGCTTGAATGCCATGGATTTCTCTGCTTGGTGTATATGTTGGTTTGGTTTGCTTGCGAGTACATTCAAAAGTACTCAGCGGCCTTCAACGTGGCCAGGTTCAACTAAGGATCCTTCGAGGAGCGGGAGCGTTCGTGAGCTAGTATTTTTCTACTATGTCACCTTTGTAACCATGATGTATTCATTCCAGCCACAATGGCTAATAAATACATTCTTATTACAGTTGTGCCTATGTTCATGATCTTGTTGTAAATGCGCATGCCAGGGTGATTTCCTGGGCTGGTGTGTGCGGCGACCGTCTGGCTACAGTGGTATTCAGGCGGGGCGCCACAGCTGACCACTCCTATTTACCCCCCGAGGTGTTTGCTCTAACTTGGCATGATGATGTTGGTCATATCATGCATATGGTGCCTTGCTTTGCTTACTTTCGACATCATATATGTCATCTGCTTAGTTTGGACATGTTCTGTAATGCCACCTGTTTAGTTTCTATATCACATATGTGAATTATGCAATGCCATCGTTTAGCTAGCCATAGTATATGTGAAATATGCAATGCCATCCTATTTAGGCAGGCATCATATATTTGAACTATATCTTGCCATTCCTTTTTTCCATTACATTTCCATTTGTTGACAATGTTTGTACATTCAACTACTCTTCCTGTCAATCAGCCATTTGGGTGGGTCATGAAAAAATCTGGAGTGAAAACAAGTTCTTCAGAGCAGACAGTGCTACCTGTCGAAGTAGATCTCTTGCTGGGTCCAGATAGCTCCTCAGAGGAGGATTCGGAGATAGATGACCAGTCCTATCCCCCCCCCCCGAGCTGTATGCTCTAACCTGGCACGGTTATATTGCTCGTATCATGCATATGCTGTCTTGCATTGCATAGTTTAGATATCATATACACAATATTCAACACCGTCTGCTTAGTTTAGACATCATATATGCGAATGCCATATGCTTAGTATATAAATCACAAATGTGAATTATATCATGCCATCCTGTTTACTTAGATAACATGTATGTGAATTATGTCATGCGAACCTGTTTACTAAAGACATCATATAATTATCTCATGCCATCCTTTTTAGTTAGTCATCATATCTTTGAATTATGTCATGATATACTATTTAGATAGGCATCATATATGTGAAATTATGTCATGCTATCCTGTTTAGTTAAACAACATATATGTGAACTATTTCATGCCCTCTTTTTTTTCTCACTATCTATTGCATCTGTCTCATACAAGGTCTGTACATTCAACTACTTTTCTTGTTTATCAGCCATTTGAATTGGAGGGGGTGATGTCAGTATCTAGCGAAGTAAAAACACGGTCTTCAAATAAAACAGCACTACCTGTCGATGGAGATAGCACCCCGGTTGTACTTGCACAAGAACCAGCCCTACCCCACATAACCCAGACTATCGCAGATTGTACCCCTACTCCGATGGACAGAGAACCAGCTTCACCCAATCTAAACCCAACCCCAGCAGATAGTAACCCAGTTCCAATTAACACAGCACCATCTCCACAACAGAGTTTCCAAACAAGAGCAGTTAGTAAGGCAGCTCCAGTGCCCAAAGCGCCAGGACTACCACGGCGAACCCCAACTCCACCAGTTAGTACACCTATTCCTGTGGATCAAGCAGAACCAGTCATCCGTAGTTTAGCGTCTATCACATTTGATGTTGTTAAATCCTATGTGCGTATCTTCCCATCATGGAAATATTATACTGAAGATGAAGGAAAAAGCTAGTTGCAGGTGTTCCTCCAGGAGTTATGTGTAAGTATTCATGGCAATTACTTTGCTTTGTCCCATACGTTCTACCTCCCTGCTGGTTATAACACAGCAAATGTTCCCATTTTTCTGTGTAGAGAACGACCGATTTGGAAACTCAGGATGATGTAACCTATGCTAATACCTCTGCTATCTTCAAGAATGCTTTGCGGCAGTATCGGAATTACCTGAAGAAAGCGTATTTCACTGGCAAGGAAACTCATCAAATTCCCTTACTTTCTTTGGAGACACATTTACGGGATGATGATTGGGAACGCCTTGTTCTGTATTGGTCTAGACCCATGAATCTGGTAGGGTCTATGAGATCATATTTCATTTTGAAGTACTATATGGCTGCGTCTTACTGTACTCTCTTCTTGTAGAACAAGTGCTTAAACCTGAAGAACAACTGTTCTCAGGTAAGATTCCATAGCTATGGTGCATACTGCTTTGCTCTTGTATCACTGTATTTACTCATACCAACTAATTTTTAAATAGAAGGATCCGATCGAAACTCCAATGGCACAACAGGTATATTTAAACATGTTTCTTTAACTGGTTTGCTCTTCTAAATTGATCTTTGTTGATTTCAATTTCAATTGTGTAGACAGTTGTCTTCTCATATCATGCACATTACTAGCATCAAAACAGAGCCAATAGTGTTGTTAGTTGTACATGTATACCCGTGGTACCCATCTGAAATCTTGTGGTGCCGTGTACTTTCCCACACTTATATTCTTTCAATGCTATTTTGTCTTGAACTGATATGATTTGAACTGTGTCTCTATTTTGATTTGGCAAGACAATGCAGTGACAATAGCACATAGATATATGTTTGTTTGATGCTTTTATAATGTACTACTTTACAATAGAAGACTTGATAGTTTAATCCTGTCCACCTTCCTGCTGAACTGGTGCACCAAAATGAGTTTCATATACTACATGCTAAACCTGTTATGTGTCTGCTTGTTTCTTCTTTTAGAATGCTGACAGAATATTGGAGAAGAGTACCACATTAAGCACTGGTAAAGGAAGTAATGTAGATAAGGTTGAAGATAGTGAGACAACCTTGCTGGTCTCCAACAAAGCTGATAAAACAGATAACGAAAACTATCTTGAAGATAGTGAGACAACCCCAAAGTCCTATCTTGATGTAGTGTTCGAGTTACTAGCCACTACCACTTGCACAAGCTCTTCAAACTCGCTGTCTGAATCAGTTCGGTTTCTTGAGTCTCAACTATAAGCTGAAAGACATCGATCAGCTGTGCTATGACAAGAAGCCGAAGGACTGAGGAAGTCCCTGGAGAATTCAGATGCATACTTTCTGGTGCAACAGCAAGCGTTGGAGGATTTTAGCACCAAACAAGAGAAAGCTAATAAGCTTGCTAAGCTTATTGCCAGCATGGTGGATACCCAGGATAACGTTTCTTGAGCTCTTCTGAAGTTGTTTCAGTTCTGGACTTGCTTTGCTGCCGCGTTTATTTGCATTGTTGGCCAATTTAGACGCCCAGTGTATGTAATATGGTGCTTTGTTATTCCCTTTATTTGCACTGATGGGGAACTTTGATGCTGAGTGGATGTAATGTCTGTAATAGCCGTAATAGCCTAGCGTTAGTTGCTTGCTTATTTTTATGTTTTCTTGTAGTCACTGCAGTTCTTTTTCCTCGGTTTGCTAGTGGCCTCAATAACCATGGGCCACATACAGGCCGTGGTAACGATGGGCCTCCTACGGGCCGTAGGGATCCATGGCCCTCCTACGGGACGTCATTTCCATGGGCCTCATACTTGCCGTAGGATCCATGGGCCGTATTGTTCTTGGGCCAAAACCGGACCGCAATATGGACCGTAAACGTGCCAAAATTGGAACCATCCGTTTATGGGCCCAGACCATAATGGAT
Organism: Elymus sibiricus; assembly: GCA_039707655.1. NCBI lineage: Eukaryota > Viridiplantae > Streptophyta > Magnoliopsida > Poales > Poaceae > Elymus > Elymus sibiricus. The sequence goes on from CM077666.1 coordinate 401,864,732, forward strand.
CATTAACAGGCCAGAAGGCAGCACAGGCTTAATTCTATCAACAGGCATGACGGGTCGTTAATGGGCCGGATTACATGACAGGATGAAAACGGCCCAATGTGTTAACGGGCCACAAACGGACCGATTGTTACCACGTCCTGAATTTGGCCCATTGGCATAACAGGCCAGTAAGGGACCGTAAGTAATCGAGGGCCGGAAATGAGACCAAGAATTTATGGGCCCTTAGAAGGCCGAAAGAAAACACGGGCTAGAAACGGCCCAACTGAATTATGGGTCGTTAATGGACTCAAATCAGTTTACTGTTCATGATGGGCCTATTTCACCACGGGCCGTTAATGGGCCCAGAGATGCAAAAGGCCTCATATGGGCCGAAAGACTTCACGGGCCATAGATCGGCCGAAAGTGACAACGGGCTGGAATCATATGGGATGGCCCACATGACGCCACTGGGCCGAATATTGAAAGGCCCTAACGGTCCATGAGTACCCGGGCCGTAAATGGGCTATATGCGAACAGGCCGTTAACATGCTTTCCATGGGCCGGCCCGCTATTTTTTGACCAAGTCAAATGGGCCAGCCTTTATAACCTAAATGGGCCACTGTTGGGCCGCGCCACATGTCGACGTATCATAGGCGTCTCTCGTCCAATGAATGGATAACATCTGTCGCAACGCCGAGCTGACACGTGGATCAGCCAGCGAATGAGAAATTTACACGTGGAAAATCGCCATTGGTCAGGGCTGCTAACGGGTTATCGGATCCAAACCCGCACCCGATAGCTTAACGGCGACCCGTTACGGTGGATGCCACATGTCGGTCACCCTTGACGAAAACACTTCCATGACGCGACATTTATCATCATGGAAGTGGACACTTCTGTGAGATAATTTCAGTATTGTCATGGAACACTTCTACGACAGCACATGTATGACTATCTTGATTCTGTCATAAAATTGTCACGGATGTACATGCATGACAGAAAACTTGACCTACTGTGACAAAGACGTATCATCACGGAAGTGTTTTTTTAGTGAACTTTATTCACACCCGTCCAAGTGGCATGTCGAAGGAATAGAAGGTAGCTGGGCGAGCGGTACGGGTGGAGTTGGGCTCCCTTGCCGGCATTTCTCCTCAGCGTCACACCTAACAGAGCATTTAATGCTTTTGTCCTAATCCATCTGTGTTAGGTATGATAGCTCTGTTGCTATCATTTCACTATGTAATTACTATTTTGCCACTGTGGTAGCCACTTTCATCTATAAAAGGAGGCCCATGGCAACCTTTACAAGGGTCGACAGCCTGCCCATTTTCACTACGTAGATGCACCTCCCGAGCTCCTTGCCGGCAAGGTCGCGCTCTCTTGTAACTTCGGCATTCCACAATCATAATCCACCAAAGCAGGAGTAGGGTTTTACGCCACACGGTTGTCCGAACCTGGGTAAATCCTTGTGTGCTTTGCAGCTGGATCTGCTCTTTGTGTGCTGCGCTCCCCACAGCCGAATCGGAAAGGGACCTCGCTGGTCTCATAGATTGTTGTACTTTGACAGGCTTCCTCAAAATGCCCGAGGTCTTCATGAGCAAGCAAGATGGATGCACACCCACTTAGTTTCCATTGAGATTTCATACACTTATAGCTCTTAGTGCATCCATTGCATGGAAATCCCTACTCCTCTCATTGATATCAATTTATGGGCCTCTCCATTGCCTATTGATCCGCCGAGTTGATGTGAGCCTTTCTTCCTTTTTGACTTCTCCTATATATCTCTACCACCGCATTCTATTCCACCCATAGTGCTAATGTCCATGTCTCACGCTCATGTATTAAGTGGAGTTGAAAATTCTGAAGCGCGTTAAAAAGTATGATACAATTGCCTAGTTTGACACTGGGGTGCTCATGATTTATATTTATGTGGTGAAGGCAGAGTCATGCCTTGCTTGCATAATTCAATGAGTAGGGATAACATTCGTTGAGAATTGTATATTTTGAAAACTTAATGATTATGTTCTTGTATTCATGGATATTATTATGTTGACATCAATTACTTCATCATTTCTCAATATTTATACCATAAGAGAGATTACATGATAAACATGCTAGGTAGCATTCAACATCAAAAATTATGTTTTTATCAGTTACCTACTGGAGGACGAGCAGGAATTAAGCTTAGGGATGTTGATATGTCTCCAACGTATCTATAATTGTTTATTGTTTCATGCTATTATATTATCATTCTTAGATACTTTATATGCAATTTTATATAATTTTTGGGGACTAACCTATTAACTCAGTGCCTAGTGTCAGTTGTTGTTTTCTGCTTGTTTTTGGTTTTATAGAAAATTCATACTAAACGGAGTCCAAACGCTACAAAACTTTTTGACGATTTTTTTCTGGATAAAAGAGACCCTAGAAGCTTCGGGGGGGGCAGAAGACCTACGAGGAGACGGCAAGGCAACAGGGCGCGCCCTGAGGGGTAGGCGCGCCATGATGCCTTGTGGGCCCCTCATGGCTCCGTCTGACCTAATTCTAGCGCTATAAATTCCCAAATATTCCAAAATCCCTAGAGAGCCACCCAAAACAATTTTTCCGCCGCTGCAAGCTTCTATTCTTCCGTGATCCCATCTGGAGGCATTTTTCGGTACTCTGTCGGAGGGGGAATCGATCACGGAGGGCTTCTACATCAACCTTGCTGCCCTTCCGATGATGTGTGAGTAGTTCACCACAGACCTACGGGTCCATAGATAGTAGCTAGATGGCTTTCTCTCTCTCACTTTGATCTTCAATACAATGTTCTCCATGATCACCATGGAGTTCTATCCGATGTAATCTTCTTTTGCGGTGTGTTCGTTGGGATCCGATGAATTGTGGGTTTATGATCATATTATTCATTGAAAGTAATTGAGTCTTTTTTGAACTTTATTATGCATGATTATTATAGCTTTGAATTTCTCTCCAATCTATCCATTTGGTTTGGCCAACTAGATTGATTTATCTTCAGTGGGAGAGGTGCTTTGTAATGGTTTCAATCTTGTGGTGTCCGCACCTCGTGACAGAAGGGGTAGCGAGGCAAGATACGTCTCCAACATATCTATAATTTTTAATTGTTCCATGCTATTAGAGTATAGTTCTTGGATGGTTTATATGCAATTATATATCATTTTTTGGGACTAACCTTTTAACCTAGTGCCCAGTGCCAGTTGCTGTTTTTTTTGCCTATTTTTGCCTTTCCAGAAAATCATTATCAAATGGAGTCCAAATGAAGAAAAAAAATTGGATTAATTTTTTCTGGACCAGAAGGGACCCTAGAAGCTTCGAGAGAAGACCAGATGAGTCACGAGGGAGCGACAAGCCCTGAGGGCGCGCCCCCAGGCTTGTGGGCCCCTCGTGGCACATCTTGACCTAATTTCAGCGCTATAAATTCTTAAATATTCCCCATATACCAGAGAGCAACCTCGAATAACTTTTCCGCCGCCGCAAGCCTCTATTCTTCCGCGATCCCATCTAGAGGCCTTCTCCGGTAATCTACCGGAGGGGGAATCGATCACGGAGGGCTTCTACATCAACCTTGCTGCCCTTCCGATGATGTGTGAGTAGTTTACCACAGACCTGTGGGTCCATAGCTAGTAGCTAGATGGCTTCTTCTCTCTCTTTGATCTTCAATACAATGTTCTCCTCGATGTTCTTGGAGTTCTATTCTATATAATCTTCTTTTGTGGTGTGTTTGTTGGGATCTGATGAATTGTGGGTTTATGATCAGATTATTCATGAGAAATATTTGAGTCTTTTCTGAACTTATTTATGCATGATTGTTATAGCTTTGTATTTCTCTGTGATCTATCCGTTTGGTTTGGCCAACTAGATTGATTTATCTTGCAATGGGAGAGGTGCTTTGTGATGGGTTCAATCTTGCGGTGCTCTATCCCAGTGACAGAAAGGGACAAGACACGTATTTGCATTGTTGCCATTAAGGATAAAATGATGGGGTTTATTCATATTGCTTGAGTTTACTTTGTCTACATCATGTCATCTTGCTTAAGGGGTTACTCTATTTTCATTAACTTAATACCCTAGATGCATGCTGGATAGCGGTGGATGGGTGGAGTAATAGTAGTAGATGCAGGCAGGAGTCAGTATACTTGTCTCAGACGTGATGCCTATATACATGATCATTGCCATGAATCCGTCATAACTATGTGCTTTTCTATCAATTGCCCAACAGTAATTTGTTTACCCATCGTATGCTATACGTTCGAGAGAGAAGCCTCTAGTGAAAACTATGGCCCCTGGGTCATTTACCTGTCATATATAAAATAAAAATACCTTGCTACAATTTTATTTCTTTTATTTTGTTTTGCAATTTACTTGATCTATCTATCACTATCAGAATTAATCCTTAAAAGTAAGCGCCAAGGGGATTGACAACCCTCTTGTTTGCGCTGGGTGCAAGTATTTGCTTTTGTGTGTGTAGGTGCTACTAATGAGGTTCTGTGTGGTTCTCCTACTGGATTGATAAACTTGGTTCTTAACTGAGGGAAATACTTATCTCTACTGTACTGCATCATCCTCTCCTCTTCGGGGAAATCCCAACGTAGATCACAAGTAGGAGGAAGAATTTCTGGCGCCGTTGCCAGGGAGACATCACCAAAACCTATCAAGTACCTTCGCACAAACTATCATATACTTGCTCTTATTTTCATTTGCCTTTTTATTTGCATTTGCCTCTCGTTTTCATCTCCCCCACTTCTCATAAAAAACCCAAAAGCACAAAAATATTTTATTTTGTTTGCTAGCTATAATTGTGTGACTCAATGAAAATAAAAATATAAACATATGGATCCACTTAAAGTTTTCTACTTGGATCATCTTCGATCCATTTGTGTTCAAGCTGAAACACCAACTAGTTTAGTTGAGGGAAAATGATTAGACGAGCATGCTCATTTTGTGCGTCGCCATTTGTCTCAAATAGGGAGACTTTTATGGAATCAAATAAATTGTTTGCTATGTCATGCTTGGAATCTATGTGAAATTTATGATTTTACTTGTTGCTCTAAGAACCCTAAAAAACACCTTCCCTACCTATGTGAGTTTAATGATAATGAAATCTTATCTTCTTATGCCAAGGGTGTTTATAGTTACTATAATATCGAACAATCGAATAATTTGTTGCTATTAAGGGTGCTTATGAAGTTGCTTCTTTAATTGAAAAGTATGATGCTACTCTCTACAAATCTAAAAATTCTTCCATACTTAAATATTGCTATGAAAACTATGCTCCTAATGCCTATGTTAATGAATTTATTGAGAGAATGTCTGCTGCTTTGGAAGAAAATAATGATATGCAAGAATCTATAGATAATCATGATCCCGTTGATTCAATTGAAATATCCCCCCTTGATGAACGTGATGCTTTTTATTCTTATGGCCATGATGCCAATATTAATGATGCTTATGGAGATGAACTTGCTATAGTTCATTATGTTAAAAATGAAATTATTGTTATTGCACCCACACTTGATAGCCCCTTGAAGAAAAGCACGATTGCAATGATGTTATTATAAATTCTATAATGTCAATTGTGCTAATGATATGCAAAACTACAAGCTTGGGGATGATAATTTTGTCATGTCCACTACTTATTCCAATGATCATGATTGGGGTGATAATGCTTCTTTTGATCTTGAAAATTTATTTAAGCCTCATAATGGATCTACCATTAATAATGAAATTTGCAATAGTATTGAAAGTGGGTTTGGAAGAGTGTCAACTTTAGGTAAAAAGAATCCCACATATTTGGAGAGTGTTCAATCGTATGAATTTTTTGATGAAAGTGGGTTTGGAGAGGTCATGACTTTAGTTGATGTTAATCCGACTATCTTGGAAGATTATAAAACTTTTATGCATGTGGATCATGAAGAGAATATTTTATATGATAGCTATATTGTTGAATTTGACTATGAACCTACATGTAATTATTATGAGAGAGGAAAATATGGTTGTAGAAATTTTCATGTTACTCAATTACCTCTCTTGAAGTTCAAATTGTTAATGTTTTGTTCTTCTTCCTTGCATATGCTAGATACTTCTTGTCTTGATAATTTGTTTGTTTATAAAATTCCTATGCATAGGAAGTATGTTAGACTTAAATATGTTTGTTACATGCTTTCTTTGTGCTTCAATTCTTATCTTTTATGTGACATCATTAAAATCTCGAAGCCTATCTTAGTGGCTATAAAGAAAGAGCTTGTTGGGAAACAACCCAATAGTTATCTTCTTTTTTTTCAAACAAAATTTTAGCTACTGTTATGATTGTGTTTTTATATTTTAATTAGTGTTTGTGCCAAGTAATGCCTTTGGGATGATTGGGATGATAGTATGATTGATGCTGTTTGAAAACAGAAAGTTTTGAGTCCAGTGCTGGATTTTTGGTTTTGTACTGGAGCTTGATAAAATTCTGAATTTTTTCCACAGTATTGGTATATGAATTTTTTACGTTTTCCTAATTTTTCAGAATTTTTGGCGTTAAATAAGTATAGCTTTTAAATAGATCTTTGCAGACTGTTCTGTTTTAGACAGATTCTATTTTTCTTGCATAGTTTACTTATTTTGATGAATCTATGGATTGTATCGGGGGGTATAAGCCATGGGGAAGTTGGATTACAGTAGCATTATGCCAATATAAATATGAATCAATTTATAACAGTACCTAAAGTTTAATATTTGTTTGTTATACTAACGGATCTCACGAGGTTTCTGTTGAGTTTTGTGTGCTGAAGTTTTCAAGTTTTGGATGAGACCACGATGGATGAAGGAATAAGGAGCGGCAAGAGCCTAAGCTTGGGGATGCCAAAGGCACCCCAAGGTAATATTCAAGGAAGACCCAAGCGTCTAAGCTTTGGGATGCCCCGGATGGCATCCCCTCTTTCGTCTACAATCTATCGGTATATCACTTGGAGCTATATTTTTATTCATCACATGATATGTGTTTTACTTGGAGCGTCTTGTGCCATAATTTTATTTTCTTTGATTTATTTTTTTAGTTTGCCACAATCATCTTTTTTGAACACACCTTTTTGAGAGGGACACACATTATTCGTGATTTGTTAGAATACTCTATGTGCTTCACTTATATCTTTTGAGCTAGGCAGTTGCTTTAGTGCTTCACTTATATCTTTTAGAGCACGGCGGTGGTTATATTTTAAAAAACAATTGCACTCTCATGCTTCAGTTATTTCTTTTTGAGAGTCTAATAAATAGCAATGGTAATATGCACGGGTTATGAAATTGGTCCTAATATGATAGGTATTCAAGAGGGATATAATAAAAACTTTCATGTAGATCACTGAATATGATAAGTTTGATTCCTTGCAATAGTTTTGCGATATTAAGATGGTAATATTTGGGAGGTACTAGTAGATAATTGTGGTTTACTAAGAATATTGGTGTTAAGGTTTGTGATTCCCGAAGCATGCACGTATGGTCTGTCGTGATGCTAAGAAGTTGGAGCATGATTTATTATTGGTTGTCTACCTTATGAGTGGCGGTCGGGGATGAGCGATGGTCTTTTCCTACCAATCTATCCCCCTAGGGGCATGCGTAGTAGTACTTTGCTTCGAGGGCTAATAAACTTTCGCAATAAGTATGTGAATTCTTTATGACTAATGTGAGTCCATGGATTATACGCACTCTCACCTTTCCGCAATTTGCTAGACTCTTCGGTACCGTGCATTGCCCTTTCTCACTTCGAGAGTCTGTGCAAACTTCGCCGGTGTATCCAAACCCCGTGATATGATAAGCTCTATCACACATAAGCCTCCTTATATCTTCCTCAAAACAGCCACCATACCTACCTATTATGGCATTTCCATAGCCATTCTGAGATATATTTCCATGCAACTTCCACCGTTCCGTTTATTATGACACACATCATCATTGTCATATTGCTTTGCATGATCATATAGCTGACATAGTATTTGTGGCTCAGCCACCGTTCATCATTTTCATACATGTTACGCTAGTATCATTGCACATCCTGGTACACTGCCAGAGGCATTCATATAGAGTCATATTTGTTCTAGTATCGAGTTGTAATTTTTGAGTTGTAAGTAAATAGAAGAGTGATGATCATCATTATTAGAGCATTCTCCCAGTGAGGAATTAAAAAAAAGAGGCCAAAAAGAGCCCAGCGAAAAAATGAGAGAAAAAGAGAGAAGGGGCCGTGTTACTATCCTTCTCCATGCTTGTGCTTCAAAGTAGCACCATGTTTTTCATATAGAGAGTCTCCTATGTTGTCACTTTCATATACTAGTGGGAATTATTCATTATAGAACTTGTCTTGTATATTCCGATGATGGGCTTCCTCAAATGCCCGAGGTCTTCATGAGCAAACAAGTTGGATGCACACCCACTTAGTTTTTATTTTTGAGCTTTCATACACTTATAGCTCTTAGTGCATCCGTTGCATGGTAATCCCTACTCCTCGCATTGACATCAATTGATGGGCATCTCCATAGCCCGTTGATTAGCCGCGTCGATGTGAGACTATCTCTTTTTTTACTTCCCCTTATTAATCTCTATCATCATATTCTATTCCACCCATAGTGCTATATCCAAGGCTTGCGCTCATGTATTGCATGGGGGTTGAAAAAGCTGAAGCGCGTTAAAAAGTATGAACCAATTGCTCGGCTTGTCATCGGGGTAGTGCATGATAAATACTTTATGTTAAGAAGATGGAGCATGACAGGATTATATGATTTTGTAGGGATAACTTTCTTTAGCATTTTTATTTTGAAAGACATGATTGTTTGTTAGTATGCCTGAGTATTGATGTCTTTATATCAAATTATAGACTATTGCTTTGAATCATTCGGATCTTAATATTCATACCATAAAAGAGGATTACATGATGAACATGTTAGCTAGCATTCCACATCAAAAATTCTGCTTTTATCATTTACCTTCTCGAGGACGAGCAGGAATTAAGCTTGGGGATGCTTCATACGTCTCCAACATATCTATAATTTTTGTCTGTTCCATGCTATTATAGTATCAATCCTGGATGTTTTATATGCAATTATATGCAATTATATATCATTTTTTGGGACAAACCTATTAACCTAGTGCCCAGTGCCAGTTGCTGTTTTTTTGCTTGTTTTTGCCTTTTCAGAAAATCATTATCAAACGGAGTCCAAACGAATAAAAACTTTGGATTAATTTTTTCTGGACCAGAAGGAACACTAGAAGATTCGGGGGAAGACCAGACGAGTCACGATGGAGCGACAAGCTCGGAGGGCGCGCCCAGGGGGGTAGGCACGCCCCCAGGCTTGTGGGCCCCTCGTGGCACATGTTGACCTAATTCCAGCGCTATAAATTCTCAAATATTCCCCATATTCCAGAGAGCAACCTCGAATTAGTTTTCCGCCGCCGCAAGCCTCTATTCTTCCGTGATCCCATCTGGAGGCCTTCTCCGGTAAACTGCCAGAGGGGGAATTGATCACGGAGGGATTCTACATCAACCTTGCTGACCTTCCGATGATGTGTGAGTAATTTACCACATACCTATGGGTCCATAGCTAGTAGCTAGATGGCTTCTTCTCTCTCTTTGATCTTCAATACAGTGTTCTCCTCAATGTTCTTGGAGTTCTATTCCATGTAATCTTCTTTTGCGGTGTGTTTGTTGGGATCCGTTGAATTGTGGGTTTATGATCAGATTATTCATGAAAAATATTTGAGTCTTTTCTAAACTTATTTATGCATGATTGTTATAGCTTTGTATTTCTCTCCGATCTATCTGTTTGGTTTGGCCAACTAGATTGATTTATCTTGCAATTGGAGAGGTACTCTGTGATGGGTTCAATCCTGCGGTGCTCTATCCCAGTGACAGAAAGGGACAAGACATGTATTTGTATTGTTTCCTTTAAGGATAAAATGATGGGGTTTATTCATATTGCTTGAGTTTACTTTGTCACATCATGTCATCTTGCTTAAGGCATTACTCTGTTTTCATTAACTTAATACCCTAGATGCATGCTGGATAGCGGTCGATGGGTGGAGTAATAGTAGTAGATGCATGCAGGAGTCGGTCTACTTGTCTCTGGCGTGATGCCTATATACATGATCATTGCCATGAATCCGTCATAACTATGTGCTTTTCTATCAATAACCCAACAGTAATTTGTTTTCCCACCGCTTTCGAGAGAGAAGCCTCTAGTGAAAACTATGGCCCCCGGGTCATTTATCTATCATATATAAAATCAAAAATACCTTGCTGCAATTTTATTTCTTTTATTTTGTTTTGCAATTTACTTTATCTATCTATCACTATCAGAATTAATCCTTGCAAGTAACCGCCAAGGGGATTGACAACCCTCTTGTTTGCGTTGGGTGCAAGTATTTGCTTTTGTGTGTGTAGGTGCTGCTAACGAGGTTCTATGTGGTTCTCCTACTGGATTGATGACTAAGGGAAATACTTATCTCTACTATACTGCATCATCCTCTCCTCTTTGGGGAAATCCCAACGCAGATCACAAGTAGCAATGCACGTATATGTATTGTTGCCATAAAGGGTAAAACAACGGAGGTTTAATCATATTGCTTGAGTTTATTCTGTCTACATCATGTCATCATACTTCATGCATTACTCTGTTTGTTATGAACTTAATACGTAGAGAGTAATACGTAGAGAGTGATGTCTACTACGCAACTTTATTCTTGTAGGCTCTATTGGGGCTCAAAGCGCAGAGTTTTGTAGGACAGTAGCAAATTTCCCTCAAGTGGATGACCTAAGGTTTATCAATCCATTGAGGTGTAGGATGAAGATGGTCTCTTTCAAATAACCCTGCAATCAAATTCAAGCAATCTCTTGTGTCCCCAACACACCCAATACAGTGGTAAATTGTATAGGTGCACTAGTTCGGCGAAGAGATGGTGATACAAGTGTAGTATGGATAGTAGATATATGTTTTTTAATCTGAACTAATAAAAATAGCAAGGTAGCTAGTAACAAAAGTGAGCACAAACGGTATTGCAATGCTTGGAAACAAGGTCTAGGGTTCATACTTTCACTAGTGCAATCTCTCAACAGTGCTAACATAATTGAATCATATAACAATCCCTCAACGTGCGACAAAGAATCACTCCAAAGTTCCTAGCAAATGGAGAACATAAGAAGAAATTGTTGTAGGTAGCAAAACCACCTCAAAGTTATCATTTCCGATCAATCTATTGAGCCATCCCTATAAGTGTCACAAACAGCCCTAGAGTTCGTACTAAAATAACACCGTATGATACATATCAATCAACTCTAATGTCACCTAGATACTCCAATGTCACCACAAGTATCCATGAGTCAATTATTCGATATGCATCAAGCAATTTGAAATTCATAATATTCAATCCAACACAAAGAACTTCAAAGAGTACCCAAAGTTTCTATCGGAGAAAGTAGGACGAAAGCATGCATCAACCCCTATGCCTAGATTACCCCATACCACGGGTATCCGCAAGTTGATTACCAAAACATATATCAAGTGACTCAATAGATTACCCCATTATCACCACGGGTATCCACATGCAAGACATACATCAAGTGTTCTCAAATCCAAAATATTCAATCCTATAACAATGAAACCTCAAAGGGAAAGACTCAATTCATCATAACAAGATAGAGAGGGGAAGAACACCATATGATCCAACTATATTAACAAAGCTCGTGGTACATCAAGATCGTGCCAAATCAAGAACACGAGAGAGAGAGAGAGAGATCAAACACATAGCTACTACTACATACCCTCGGCCCCGAGGGTGAACTACTCCCTCCTCGTCATGGAGACCGCCGGGATGATGAAGATGGCCTCCAGTGATGATTTCCCCCTCTGGCAGGGTGCCGGAACAGGGCTCCAGATGAGATCGCTTCGGTACAGAGGCTTGCGACGACGGCGTGGGAGTTCTAGGTTTCTTTCTGGAGGTTTCCCAATATATAGGATTTTTCAGCGTTGGAATCACATCAGGGGGGTGCCCGAGGGGCTCACAAGCTCAGGGGGTGCGCCCTAGGGGGGCGCCCCCTAGGCTTGTGGCTCCCCTGACCACCCTCTGGTCCACCTCCGACACTTCATGGGTCTCTTTTGGTCCATAAAAAATGACCGTAAATTTTCCACCCAATCCGAGAACTTTTATTTCTGCACAAAAAACAACACCACGGTAGTTCTGCTGAAAACAGTGTCAGTCCGGGTTAGTTTCATTCAAATCATATAAAAGTGCACCAAAACCATATAAAATTGTTGTAAACATGGCATGAATACTTCATAAATTATAGATACGTTGGAGACGTATCAGAGAGGCAAGCATATAAGCGCTCTCGAAGTGGAGTAATAGTAGTAGATACAGAATCATTTCGGTCTACTTGTCACGGACGTGATGCCTATATACATGATCATTGCCATGAATAACATCATAACTATGCGCTTTTCTATCAATTGCCCAACAGTAATTTGCCTACCCACTGTATGCTATGTTTCAAGAGAGAGAAGCCTCTAGTGAAAACTATAGCCCCCGGGTCAACTTTAATCATATTACTAAAACCAAAAATACCTTGCTGCAATTTTATTCTTTTTATTTTAATTTTCAGTTTATATATCTATCATTACCAGATTTAATCCTTGCGAGTGACGAGTTCAAGGGGATTGACAACCCTCTTACCCGCGTTGGGTGCAAGTATTTGCTCTTGTGTGTGTAGGTACTGCTTACTAGGAATTTGCTTGGTTCTCCTATTGGTTCGATAACCTTGGTTCTCACTGAGGGAAATACTATCCTCTACTATATTATTTCACCCTTCCTCTTAGGGGAAAATCCCAACGCAGCTCACAAGTAGCATCGCCCTAAAGCTCTGTCCTCTGCCCCGTATCACCACCACGGCGGCGCCATCCCCGTCCGAGATGTCCTCTCTCTGCCGCTGGTTGCGTTCGTTCTCGCGCCAAGGCGGGTCAGGTCTTGGATTTGCCTGTGATGGTGGCGGGGCGAGGAGGTGGAGGTGGGAGGCGGAAAAGACCATGCCGCCGGCCAAGAGGATGTGTGTGCTGCTGTGGTGGCCGTGCTGCATTTGAAGACTGTGGCGGCGGCGGCGGCAGGACGGAGGTCATGGCGCGCAAGGAGGACGGCCGCCATCCAGCGGCTCTTCCAGGCTTCTCGCACCGTCGTCAATATAAGAGGAATAGAGAGGGAATTGATGTAATGCATTGGATGATATTATTGAGCCTCGAGGGCGAGTTTATATTGAGTACAAGAGTTGGAGGGCAAGACGCCTCCTAGAGATAAGATGGAAACAATTCCTATCTAATCCCGGACAATCTCTAAATACCAAATATATCTCTAACATCCCCCAGCAGTTGTAGCAGTAGTGTTGCGAACAACAGGAGCGTCGCGGACGGTCAGACTGGAGAGAATAGCAGCCGACAGGCTGACATCCCCCCCGCAGTCACAGCAGGAGCGTCGTGGACGGTGTCGCGTCTCAGACGTGTGGACTATAGAGGAAGCCAACGAGTTGCTCAAGCAAGGTGATAGCCCTTTGTGCCATTGTTGTGGGAGCCAAGAGCGTAAGGTGGTGTAGCCATGGTTGAGGTAGACGTGTGGGGACGCCGTGGTCGATGTCGAGTCGGGGTGGCCGGTGTCGAGGTACTCTCCATGGAGCCGCGGGCGCAAGGAGGTGCCGAGTTAGTCATGGACGCAGTGGTGTCGAGGTAGTGGTGCGCCCGGAAGAAGACGATGTTGACGAGGCATCACGCCGAGCTTGCCAAGCCCGGGGACACGTCATGGACGAAGGCACGCATCGGTGTTGCCAGCACCGGGCATGCATAGACGGACGAAGACGATGTTGAAGAGGCGCTGCACCAGGCTTGCCAGGCCCGGGGACACATCGTGGACAAAGGCAGGCGTCGGTGTTGCCAGCACCGATCATGCGTTGACGGGGACCAGCACGAGTTGTATGCCATGTCGAGGGGGCTAGCAGAGAATGACTCGATGACGGTTGTGGCACCAATCGGCGTGGGGCCGATGTTGCCCGCGGTTTGTCAGAGTAGATGAAGTGGCCGGGGAAGATGACGGCGACATTGGCGATGAGCTAGTGCTGGACGAAGATGAAGAGGTGGACGGCGGCGGCGGCTACGGGGGTAGTAGCGACGGTGGCGGACGAAGAGCAGCGGCGGCGGCTAGGTTAGGAGTGCGGCGGTAGTGCTCGAACGCCTCGAAGTAGGCGAGGAAGAACCCGATAGCGTGACGAAGACCGGGCGTGGACGGTGGCGTTCCCACACCTGGGGAGACGGCACGGCACATACCACGTATAAGTTGGCATGCCGGGACGGTGGAGTGGACCGCGTGCCGCGACGCTACGGCCCGAAGGGGTGACGTAATGGCAGCGTGCGGGTTGGGGCGACGGCGGGAAGACCTCATGGCAGCGGCGTTGACCGCATGCCGTGGCGCTACGGCTCAAAGCGGCGACACAGCGGTGGCGCGAGGGTCGGTGCGGCCGTGGGGAGAACCATGGGGCAGCGGCACGGCGGCCCGACGGGCGACGCAGCAGTAGCTCGTTGCTCGATCAGTGGAGGGGCGTGCTGTACTCGAGGACGATCATCACGGGACCTGCAGAGGCACGCGCAAGCGACTGATTAGGTTGGTCACGTGTAGGGTGGACGGGGCGGATCGCTGGCGGGCGGGTGATCAATCCGATCACGTGCGAGGTTGGGGACACTGCTCCATGGAGGTGGGGTGGTGGTGGAGTCCGAGCTGAAGCCGCCGCCGACGGCCGGCCTGGACGACGTGCGGACGAGCATGTCAGCTTCGGCACCCGAGTGGCCAATGCAGCGCCGATGCCCGAGCGGTTAAGCCCGAGAGACCAACGCAGCGCCGTGCATGAGGCGGCCATACGTACGTGGCGAAGACGATAGGTGATGTAGGACTCCCGTTCAGAGCAGGGCAGTGACGGCCGGCGCAGAGCGACAGGTGGGCAGACGCGCGGACGACGGCTGTGATGGGCCACAACGCCGCGCAAGGCCGCCGGGTCGGGGAAGAGGCCGGGTGGTCACGCCGGTGTCGTACCTAGGGTTCATCCGCCGATCCAATTGATCGGCTACCCTAGAGAGTCTTTTCCCCGGTGCTTTGTGTCGGAGTTCGGGCTCCGGGGACCCAAAGGTTCGAACACTGGGTTGAGCTCATTCCTACCTCCTTGTCCCCTACCATGGCTGAACTACGGCGGAGCTACGGTGAGAGTGCGCTAGCGGGAGCAGGCCACGGACTCAGCGGTTTACCCAGGTTCGGGCCACCTTGCGGTGTAATACCCTACTCCTGCTTGGTTGGGATTGCACAAGCATGAGAGTACAATGTTGTGGGAGGAAGAGTCGATCGAGCCTCCTTCTACAGTGGCACTCGGCCCTCTTTTATACCCGCCTTGGTCCTCTTCCCCCGAAAACATTGGCGGGAAGGGTTGCCACACAACGGCAAGTTTGAAGGGGGGCAGGGGCGCAGTCTATCCTGACAAAAGGTGGTCTTCATCTACAAAGTGACCGTCCATGACGCGCCGGTGGGCTCGGGGATGACCTCCGCCCTGCGCGCCCGCTGTCTTGGTCTTCTTTCACCAATCGGGCAACCTTTGGGGGTTGCTTTGGGATGTGGATTGCTAGCCTTGCTCCCTTAGCACAAAAGGGGAAATCCTCTCCATCCACGCCTGCTGGCACGGCCTCTGTCGCCGTTCGTCGCCGCGCGCGTCACCCACGTGATGGGCACGAGACCGCGAGACCGAGCCGAATAGCACCCGTCTTGCGCGCCTTCGGGAGGGTGCCTCGGGAGGCAACCTCGGGAGGCCGCCTCGTGAGGCTCTCGGTGAAGCGGCTGAGTCTTGCTTGCTCGCTCCCTGAGGAGGGATCCTCAGGAGGCCGGGGCCTCATGAGGGGTCTTTCCTGAGATGCCCGCTAGTGGCCGCCTGTTGGGCCTCCGCCAGGCGTTGCGCCCTGGGCCAAAGGCAGACGGGCCGGGATACCCTGGGTTCCACGGGCCTGACAGTAGACCCCGAGCCCACGGCGCGCACGTTCCCGCCTACTTGGGGGCGAAACGGCACGGGCCCTAACCGCCTGCGGGCCAAGCGCGACGCGTGGCGCACGATGTGATGAGGGACGCCCCCACTTCTCCCATGATGCCTCGGTAACCGCCCGCGCTGACATAAAGCCTGCCTGCGCGCGGCGCGAGACCATCATTGCCTTCCTTCGCGCATTCCGTCTCCCCGCGCCTTCCTTCTTGCGCACTGCACCTCATGACCCCCTCTCCAAGCTCCGCCTCTTCCCCCACTTCTACTCGCGACTCCGCCATGCTTCGATGGCGAACGCCGGCAAGAAGGGAAAGGCGGTGGCCCTGGCCCCAAGCGCGCCCGCCATCGGGGCGGCGCTGCAGCACTCCACCATCATTGACTGGGAGGGCCTGGACATGGTGCTCCCGCTGGTGGCCGGCGACCAGAATGAGTATCAGGCGACCAAGATCTGGCCGGGCTCACGCGCGCGTCGCGACCTGGGGGCGATGGCCTACCCCTTCTTCCTCCATAGCGTTTATGTCGGGTTGGTGCCACCATTCTCGGACTTTTTCTACGCCATCCTTTCCCATTATCGGATTCATGCCCTTCATCTTCAACCCAATTCCATACTCCTCCTGGCCATGTTTGCCTTTTACTGCGAGGCTATTGTGGGCGTGATGCCTTCAGTGGCGCTCTTCCGCCACTTCTTCAGCCTGCGGCGGACCAGTGCTCCGGCTACACCTCGTTCCTCGCCGTCAAGGGGATGGAGCGCAGCGTCATCAACTTGAAGGTTGCGAAGAAGGTGGAGGGCTACCGGCAGCGCTGGGTCTATATGGATGCGTGCCGGACTAGCCCGCTCCTGATGATCCCGACGGACCCGACCGAGAAGAACTCCGGGTGGGGGCACGAGAAGCTCACCGACCCGAGGATGGAGCCCGTCTTGGAGCGGATGGCCGCGCACCGGGCCACGGATCTGTCGAGGGCGACGGTCGTCAGGGAGTACTTGCGGCGGCGTATCGCGCCGCTCCAACAGCGCTCACGCCCTGTGTGGGAGTTCACCAGCGCGAGGGACGCCATGAGGCTGAGCTCCGGCAGCTTGAAGCAAGAAGTGCTGGATGGGGCCCTGGCGATTCTGCTCAGCGGCCCCGCCACGGACCCGCCTGAGGATGCGCTCCCACTGTTTTGCTACCAGAAGATGGCGGAGCTGGTCGCGGAGATGCCCCGCTTTGACCAGTGGGGTCTCGTGCCGGAGGGCCACGTCGGGCCCCGCGAGAACCCTCTTGTGGTGGCGCTGGATTCCGGAGGGAGCGGCGGTTTTGAGGACTCAGGGGAGGCCACAAAGGAGGACGCCGACCGGGCACCACCGCGCACCTGCCGTCAGCTCCTATGCGATCTCGATGATGATGATGCCGACAGTGTGCATCCTGCGGTGGAGGCGGCCCTTGGCCGGGAGGCGGTCGAGCCCCCTGCGGCAGAGGCCCGTCAGGGAGCCGAGGCTTCCCAGGCCCTCGAGACGGGGTGATGCTTGAGGGTGGCGGCGACGACCCGTCTCTCGTGGAGAAGAAGAGGAAGTGGACCGCCAGCGATGAGTAAGTTCCAATGCCCATCCAGTGTTTTATGTTTGCATTTCTTGTCCGAGCTCGGGGCTTAGCCGCTGTTTTGTAAAGGAGGTCCGCCAGCGACCAGAAGATGAAGAAGAAGAAGACGAAGGCGAAGATGGCCCCCAGCCCGAAGGGGGCACCAGTGCCTAACGCGGGCGCTGGGGGGCACGAAGAGGCCACCCGCCGCCCTGATGCCGAAACTGGGTGCATGGAGGTGGAAGAGGAGCCGGCTGTCCCTCCGGAGCCGCACGCGTGCATGACTCCCGAGGCCGAGGCCGAGGCGGAGGAGCCTCGGGCGGCTGCCTCCGGAGGTGGGGGCGCGCCCCTCGCGGACCGCGCCGCGAGAGAGGATGCAGTGATGGGGGAGGTCGAGGCACCCGCTCCCCCGCCAGAGGCCTCCCTTAACGCGAAGGGGGACGACGCGGGGCGGGCCGCGGTGACCTGTCAAGCTTCACCCACGCGTGGGGCTTCTGGGGCGGGCACGGCGAGCCCCCATGGCGCGCCGCCACAGCCGAACACGGGGGGAACCCCGACGAGCCCCAGCTCCTGGTGAACGACGTCGGGGCCTCCCCAACCGCGGCAATGGAGGGTTGCGAGGGTCCGGGCCAGGATTGGGCCTTGGTGCTCGCGAGTGACCGCACCCTGCTCAGGCACTAGGCCTTGCGTGACGCCAAGGCCGCACTCGATTGGCTCGGGCAGACTTCCAGGACGCGGAGGCGCGCCTCGTCGAGGAGCGCCTGAGGCTCGCTGAAGGGTGGCGTCGGCTTATCGTCGCCATTGAGATGGGCCAGCACCAGAACGAGGCTGCTCGCGCGAAGGGCGAGAGGGATGCCACCGAGGCGAAGGAGGCATGTGCGAGCGCTCTCAGGGAGGCTGAAGCGGCCGCCAGACGTCGTGAGGAGGCAGAGGTCCGCCTGAAGGAACTCCAGGATCAACATGCCGCGCAGGTGCAACTGCTCCACGCGTGGGAAAGCACCCTCACTATCCGTGAGGGGGAGCTTGCGGCCCGCGCGGCAGACCTTGTGACTCGCGAGGGAGACCTCGCGAGGGTGTCGAGTGAGCAGGCCACAGAGCGCGGGCGCCTGGAGACGCTGGGGCGCCAGGTGGCCGACGCCCAGGAGGCCTACGCGAAGCGCATCGACGAGGCCAACGCCCAGCTGAAGGCTAAGGAGAAGAAGGCCCAAGAAGACGCCGATGCGAAGATAGCTGCGGAACGCCTGGCGCTCGTCGAGAAACACGGCAAGGAGCTGAAGCGGCAAGGGGACGCCTTCGAGGCGGAGCGCGAGGGGCTCCAGCAAGAAATTGCCGGTCTCAAGGTGGCGCTTGCCGAGTCAGAGACCCGCCGGGAGACCGCGCTGTAGGCCCGAACCGATGCCGAGGCTGAACTGGTTTCCCTCCGTCTTTAGGTGGGGGGCTCCGCCCGCGCCGCCGAGTAGGCCGGATGTGTGGCAGATCGGGAGCGGGAGCGGCAGCGCGAACGCGCCAAGATGCTTGAAGCCCTCCGCGAGCCCCACGGCGCCAACTACGTCGATTTCTCCACCAAGCTCGTGGAGTGGCTCGAGGATGGGGCCAAGAAGGTGGACGGCATCTTGGAGGAGGAATGCCATGACCTCTTCTCTCAGGCAGCGACCCGCGTCTTCAGCCACCTCCTTCACGCCAACCCCAGCTTCAATTTTGACAAGGTGATAGCCCCGGTTCCCGAGGAGCTCCGTGATGGCCTTGCGAAGGCGGTAGAAGGCCACGTGGACGCGCTGCTTGGGAAGTTTTCCTGCGACAGTGGCGAGAGCTCCAACGGGGTCGGAGGAAGCGAGGGTGACGGCGCCGGCAGCGACGGCAGTGGTGACGGCAGCACTTCCTCCTAGAGTTTCCCCTTTTATTATCCTGTAACAGATCGACATGGCCTCGTGGAGGCGTGAGGACAATGCCTTTCGTGTTTTAAGTACTTCATGCCTTGCAGTAATGAACGCTCGTGCCCTCGTGAAGTTTTCTCCTGACGCCCATTTTTCTCTTTTTGCTCGCCTTTGTGCTCTACGTCGTTAGGACTCAGCCCCCGAGCGGGCCACAGCCGTCACTGGTATGTCAGGTCGTGATGCCTAGACAAGGCCAGGAGGTGAGGGGCACCAGGAGCTAGTGAGGGCTCCTGAGGCGCGATGCTCATGGAGCCCCCCTTTGACATGCAAGCGGCTCGCGACAGGAGAAACGCTGGCGCTCGTGAGGTTGCTAGAGGGGAAGGCTTGTGAGACGGCGAGGGTGGCTCGCGAGGTAGCAGACTTAGCTTTGTGGAGACTAGTGTCTGGTGGGCTGCCATTTGTAGGGCGTGCCTTGCGAGGCTTCCGCTCGCGAGGTCCCCCGCTGAGATGACCGCCATAGGTTGGCTCCCGACGCGGGGCCTGCTAAGCTTTCTGAGGCTCAAGGGGGCATCTGGCCATTGGGCCCCCTCGCGAGGCGTCCTCGTGAGGCCCTCCAGGTGACCTGTTCCTGTGATAACTGCATGCAGAAAATCTCTCCACAGGGGAGAAGCGCACGCTCGCCGGCTTGCTCTTAAGCGTTACGCGAGGAGATAAGACACCAAGGACCTTGGTGACGTGGCATGCACGGGAGCAGGCCCGTGAGCCAAAGCCCGGTTGCTTGGGTTTTTCAGCGCTGCTGGGACTGACCCGAGCACAGACACCGTGTCCAGCCCCCGCTCGTGTGAGGCTCATGAGGGAAGCCGCGAGCGCGCACGGTTCGTGAGGCAAAGACATGACGAAATACACCATGTATGGAAACCGAAGTTTTACTGAGACAAGACAACAAATTCCATTACACAACCAAAAAGAGATATGGCTGTCGTGTCCGGCATGGGTCAGCTTGAGGTTGGTGCAGCCCATGGGGTGCCCTCAGTTACACATCCGAAAGCGAAAAAGTGTGCTGCCGTGTCCGGCACGGGTCAGCTTGAGGTTGGTGCGGCCCGTGGGGCACCCTCAGTTGATTGTTCCGCCAGCGCAGAGCATTGGGCTTCCACTGGGGTGTGGGCATGATCGCGGGTCAATCGTTCCGCCAGCGCGGAGCATGGGGCTTCCACTTGGGCATGGGCGGGAGCTCTCACGTGCCCGTCAGGCAAATGCAATGAGAGTCTCTGGGGCGTGTACAACCCCATTTCGTTCGTACGCATGAGGATCACGGGTAGAACTTGTGGAGGTGTTGGATGTTCCAGGCATTAGGCACAGGAACTCCGTCCTCCATCTCCAGCGGGGCTGCGCCGGGCCTGGAGAAATGAGCAACCCTGAAAGGGCCTTCCCACAAGGGTGAGAGCTTGTGGAGTCCCTCTCTGGAGAGGATCCTGCGTAGGACAAGGTCGCCGACCTCGAGAGTGCGAGGGTGTTGCGGCTATGGTAGCGACGCAGGGCCTGCTGGTACCTCGCGGCGCGAAGAGCGGCCTAACGGCGGGCCTCCTCAAGGAGCAGCAGGTCGGCCTCCCGCGAGCCATCCTGACGCGCCTCATCGAAGGCAAGGACTCGCGGAGAGCTATGCTTAAGCTCCAAGGGAAGGACCGCCTCAGCTCCGTAGACCAGGAAGAAAGGGGTCTCGCCGGTAGGCTTGGTTGCCATTGTGCGGATGGACCACAGCACAGACTGCAACTCGTCAAGCCAGCCCTTGCCGCAGGCTTTGAGCTTCTTCTTGAAGCTCCTCGTTTTGAGGCCCCTGAGGACCTCAGTGTTGGCACGCTCGGCCTGGCCGTTGCTTCGCGGGTGCGCCACAGAGGCATAGCAGATCTGCGTGCCGAGGCTGGCGCAGTAGGATTTGAAAAGGTCGCTTGTGAACTGGGAGCCATTGTCGGTGATGATACGGTTGGGGACTCCGAAGCGGCTCACGAGGCCCTTGATGAACTTGATGGCAGAGCCTGCCGGGATGGTGCGCACCGGCTCGACCTCTGCCCACTTGGTGAACTTGTCGATGGTGACGTAGAGGTAGCGGTAGCTGCCAGCAGCGCGAGGGAAAGGCCCTAGGATATCCAGCCCCCAGACCGCGAAGGGCCATGAGAGGGGGATCGTCTGGAGGCCCTGAACTGGCTGGTGGATCTGCTTGGCGTGGTACTGGCACGCTTCGCAGGATTGGACCAGCTCGGTGGCGTCGCGGAGCACGGTAGGCCAATAGAAGCCGCTTCGAAACACCTTGCCGGCAAGGGTGCACGATGAGGAGTGGTGGCCGCATCTCCTCCATGGATATCGGCGAGCAACTCGTGCCCTTGTTCTTCTGAGATGCACCGCAACGAGACACCATTGGGGCGCCTGCGGTACAGCTCACCGTCTTGCAAGCAGTAAGCGGTGGCTTGCCGGGACACGCGCTCTGCTTCTGAATCCTCCTCCGGGAGGGTGCCGTGGAGCAGGTAAGCCTTGAACTCCGCAGCCCAGCTGCCTGCTTGAGGCTCCAGTGCCAGCAGCAGGTGGGCTCCTGAAGCCGGGCCACAGTCTGGCGCGCCCGTGGGCGGCGCGGGCGGGAGCTCTTCATGAAGCAGTGTGGTGCCCACGGCAGGTGGTGCAGCTGATGGTTTGAGGAGCCTTTCCTCGAAGACGCCAGGGCTCTGGGGCTTGCGGCGGGATGCTCGCTTGGCGATGTCATCGGCCTACTTGTTGCCACCACGCGGGACGTGCTGCAGCTCCAAGCCAAGGAAACGCTTCTCAAGTTTACGTACCTCTTCTAAGTAGGCTTCCATGTGCTCGTCCTTGGGCTTGTAGCTTTTGTTCGAGAAGTTGATGAGAAGCTGAGAGTCACCCTTGATGGTGAGGCGCTTGATGCCGATGGCAGAGGCAGACTTGAGGCCGGCGATGAGGCCCTCGTACTCTGCGATGTTGTTGGAGACCTTATCGTCGTGCTTGAAGCAGAGTTGGACGGCGGGGAGGTTAGACTTAGCTTTTCATGGAGGGTAGCATTGGAAGATCTGTAGCTCATGAGGAGCGCGCGGCACGCGCGGCTCACGAGGCCTGCCTCTCGAGGCTTGGCCCTTGAAGTCTTCGTCTCGCGAGGTCCCCTGCCGAGGCGACCGCCGCAGGCCGGCTCACGAGACGCTGCCCGCGTGGCTCCCGAGCGGCTTGCCTCCAGAGACAACTACATGTTGACAAATCACACACTGGGGGAGCGACGTGTGCTTGCTAGCCTACTCGTGGCCATTGCGTGAGGAGATAAGGCACCAAGGACCTCGGTGAGGTGACGTGCACGGGAGCAGGCCCGCGAGCCAGAGCTCAATCACTTGGTTTTAGCGGCGCTGCAGGGACGGACCCGAGCACAGGCGCCGTGCCAAGCCCCCGCTCATGGAATGGTCAGGAGAGGGGTCGCGAGCGCGCGGCGCTCTCGAGACGGCATTGCACCAAATACGCAATTATGTAAGCAACATAAACTTATTAGAGCATAATCAGTAGGATCCATTACGCAACTGTGGCGCCGTGCCTGAATACCACGGTAGTCAGACGGTCGCCGCACATGCCAGCCCAGGAAGATCACTCTGGCATGCGCTTTTACAACAAGTATCATGAACACAAGCTTTTCTATTAATGAATATATCAGTCTTACATGATATATTACAAGGGTGATGGCAGCGGAAAAGCTCTATCTAAGGCAGCATAGTCCTGGTGCGGCTCCAATCCACATGGATCTAACTAGGTTACTCTTCTAGCCCGCGAACACTCCGGCTCCTTGCTAGCGAACGTCAAATCCTTAGGTGAACCTGGCCACATTGAAGGCCGCTGAGTACTTTTGAATGTACTCGCAAGCAAACCAAACCAACACATACACCAAGCAATGCAATCCATGGCATTCAAGCATGCATTTGTTATTAGAACAACATTATCTATCCTAGCATAACATGCTTACGTAGCAAGATTAATCATCATGCTATGGCAGGAATGTCTAGCAATATTAAACATCTAGTAACATTAATCATCTTAAGTGCTTAAAATGCTTACTGTTACCAATTACCAACTTACTCGCTTCTGGGTTGTCCCACAACCCTCGAAATACTCAAGATCCATTGAGTACCTCCGAACACAAGATAAGTTCTTCCATCATTATTATCAATGTTACGGTTGACCATCCTAGTGAGGCCTAGGTGGACTGTCCAATACCGTGGACGCAGCTAGTCGAATAGGTTTTTACACTCTGCAGAGGTTGCGCACTTTACCCACACCATGGAGCTCCCGGCCTCGTACATCAGTACATGTTCCCATTCGGGTGGACCGGCGATGCTCCAACAAAACTGGTCTACTGCCCTGGCACTCTTACGGTCCCACCGACAATCATACCCTCCCAGGGTCATGTCCTGGGTGGCCCCTGTGTCACCTCGTGACACCTGCCACTGTCGTGGCCAAACAAACTGTGCCAAACGGGGACCTGGTACCATATAACTAAACTGGGCTCACAGGATTATCACCGTCTACCAGGCCAGGGTAGCACGCACGCATAACCCTCCCTCTTT
This sequence comes from Elymus sibiricus, assembly GCA_039707655.1. Lineage (NCBI taxonomy): Eukaryota > Viridiplantae > Streptophyta > Magnoliopsida > Poales > Poaceae > Elymus > Elymus sibiricus. Next base: position 401,888,826 of record CM077666.1, read on the forward strand.
GGAGGTACCGACAAGAGGCAGGACAATAGACCAAGCTAGGGTCGTCCCATACCGGCAAATGTGGCTGCACGGATAAGTCCTGATAGGTGGCTCTTGATCAACCCATTAGGTCTAGTGTTGATTAGTACTTTAACAAGCATGGGCATTAAGCATGATCAACTTAACATGGCGGTAACTATTCATCAAAGTAAATTACTATCAATTTCACATGTCAAAATAATGCATGTTGTAACAACTGTGAAAACATAACAACCTATCTTCATATAATATCACGGCGAGTCATTAGTGCAACAATGTGATGAGCATTAGCAGGTAACGTAAATAGAAAGTTATCACTTTACAAGCTCTAGCTGTAAGTTACGAGCATCTGAACCCTTGTCTGAAACTGGCAAATAAACCAGTAGCCACTAGAACAGTCTTTACAACTCAGATCTGGGACGTTACCGGAATAACCCAACCCCGGCTCAAGACGGCTGAAAAGCAGCTCAGAGCATGAGACAGTGTTGATAAAAAGATTGTAGCGGTTCCCTAAGACGGTCGAGAAACAGCTCAGAGCATAGGGTCACCGCTACAGAGAGAAATTCAACAGCTGCCCGAGACGGCCGGAAAGCAGCTCAGAGAACGGGACAGTTGTTGAAAAGAGAAATATAAAATCGGCATCCACCCCGTACGGCCGAAAGCAGCTCAGAACACAGGCATGGTGCCGTCATCAAAGAAAGGCAAGCAAGGGTTCACTGGCGTCACATACAGCCTACCACTACTCATACAAGCATACGCAAAATTAATTTAAACACGCAAGAATAACATAGAGCAATGCTTTAGGGAACATATCAGATGGTCGGCTTGCCTGGGGGTGAAGGAGTACTCCGGGAGAAGTGCGATCACCTCGCTGAAAATTCGCGGGAAAGGGTTCTCTCTCGGAGGGGCTGATTGAAGGGCAAGGGCAAAATGGTCATTTCAGAAAGTTTGAACATTATGAGATTGACATCATCGGAACGGGCTCGACGAACTGAAGAAGTGGGCTTTGGATTCACCTGAATCGGAGTTATGGAGGAAAAGATATTGCATTTCTTCTGCCAGGGACCTTTCTATAAATAGAATATTTACTTCTGGGTCCTTCACAGAATTCCAGCGAAAAAGAGTAAAGCGGACTGTGCCGATGGGCTGCACTGGGCCGATTTCGGCTGGAGGCCCCAGCCATCGGGAGGCAGCCGCCGCTGCTGTTGCTCCTGGGCTAAGCCCACCTGCGCTGCCGCCCCCTTAAAAAAACGGCTGAGCCGCTGACCGGCCGGGCCCGCTGGCAGGGTCGTCGCCCACCTCCCGCACTCGCTTGGCCGAATAGAGGGCTGGCTCCCGCCGACGATTGCCGGAGTTACAGGCCGTCTCCGGCGACGCTCCGCCCATGGATGAGTTCAGCGTGGAGAGGCGCATCCAACGGTGGGTGGCACGGACGCCGGGGACCATCGGAGCGGTGGCTGCGCTGCCCGTGGCGGACGGTGATTCGGGCGGCGACGGGTTTGGCGCTCCGATGAGCGGGGAGGCCGGGAGAGAGGGTAGAGGTGGACTATGGCAGCTGGGGAGTCCAGCAATGGACTCGGTGGAGGCGGGGAAGGCCAGGGGCGCGCTAATTTGAGGGGACGATGGCGGCGGCCATGGCGGCTGTGGCGAAGCAGAAGAGCTCCTCGATCTCGGGGAAGATGTGGGGTGGGGTGCTAGGAGGTGGGGGAAGCCTCTGCGGCTGGTGTGGGTGCTTGGGAGGGCGCGGGGATGGGCTTTTATAGCCTGGCCGAGGCGAGGCTTCTCGGCAACAACCGAGGCTTCGGGAGCTCGATGCCTTGGCGGCATTCCGGCGAGGTGGCGGGCGAAGAGTGGTGCCGACCTGACGCTCACAGAGGGAGGGGACGGCTGGAGGAGGAAGAGGCCAGGGGAGAGGAAGACGACGGCGGATCACGGGGAGTACAGTGCGGTGGCGGCACTCGCCGTGGCGTGGAGAAGAAGGGAGAAGAGGGAAGAAGGGTCTAGAGATGGGAAGGTGGACGCCGCGGAGTCGTTTGACATGCCGGGACACGCCGGAGCTGGCCGGAGTGAGCTACATGACGAGAACAGTGCCGCAGAGCACCGTTTCTGCCTGCTGTCCATGCGGTCACCACGTGCACTACAAGCTCTGGCACTCTCCTGCCTGTCAAACCTTGTCAAACAGCTCCCTCACTGCTCAAATAGATGAGGTTGGTCACTGGGTGGACCAGGATGGCTCTAGAGTGATCGAAAGGATCCAGAACAGTTTCTGGATAGAAACTTGGGGAGGAAGTTGTGGTCAGACAGAGCTGCCAATGAGCTGGCCATGTTGTCACAGGGAAATGTGGTAGGAAGGACTAGGTGCTTGCAAAATTTGAGCCCATTTGGACAAGCTTTGCATACACTTCCTTTGCAATGCAAATTCTGGTCCAGAAACTTGACTTTGAAGCTGCACTCATATGGCTCGATGAAATGAGCTGAATTTTGGTGGAGGGAGGTGATTTGGAGATATAAAGGTACTGGAAAAATTTCAGCTCAATTGGAAATTCCAAAGTGGTACTTCCTTCACAGAGCTTGGATCTGGACAAAAACTAGATGCAATTTTTGAGAGAAAATGGCTAGATAAATGATGTGAATCTTTGCATGCTCACATCATTTAGGGAATGTGAGGTCCTGGATTAATTTGAGAATTTTTGAAGCAATATAAAATATAGTTGCTTCACAACCTCAAAATAAATCCAGAAATAAGAATTGAAAGATGCACTCAAAATTTGAACTATGGAACTTGGGATCTTTGATGGAAATGGTGAAGATATGGATAGGATAAGCTCCACAAATTATTTGGGATTTTTCCTGGCTACCAAAATGGTAGCTCCTTTGGAAAGTGCCTGAATTGCAATATTGGCTTTAAATAGGAAAAGGCAATTTCCCTTATTTAATTATTGCCAATATTTTTATTGGAGCTCAATATGATCACAAAGAATATCTCCACAAGTTTTCATGAGCTTTGGAGATGGATAAATATTTTCCTGGATTTAATTCCTTTAACTGGCAAAAAAAGGAATTAATTTTAAATGAAAAATATTACAAATGACTTGGCAATATTTTTGCATATCCAGGATTTATAGATATGGGATGATCACTGGGAAAATTTTGGGAAGCAGTAGATCAAAGGAAATTGGAGTTCCTTTGTAACTGAAGGAATTAGGGTTTCCTTTCCGGTAGACCGGAGAGTAGGGTTTCAGTGGCAAAGTCTTGAGAAAATATCTTGGATGGCATGGTTGGTCTGGAGAGAATCTCTGGTTGGATAGGAAAGGCAAGGCTAAATGACCATCTTCATATACCCAAGAGCGAGAGAAAATCCGATAACATCGAGAAAAAAAGACGGGAGTCAAATCCCGCAAAGGAAAAAAAACAAGGAGCGAAAACCAGGGTGTCACAGCAACCAAAAGGGAGAGGGGCAAGGCTGCCATGTCCGGCACGGATCAGCTTGAGGTTGGTGCGGCCTGTGAGGCGCCCTCAATTAAATAACCCAAAAATCACCTGGTAGTATTGTTGCTGGAGAAGTGCGCGGGTCGCTCAGCGAGGTTAGCCGCGGAAGCTTGCTCCTCAGGAACCGAGGGGCTCCTGAGGCCCAGGGGGCTCGAAGCGCGTCAGCCGCTAGAAGGTGGCGCCGGCGTTCCTCAGGCCGAAGGGCATGCGGGCGTAGCCGGTGGCGGAGTCCGCACCCTGGCCGATGCGCGGCAGCAAAAAGGGGTCTTGGGGGAAGGCCTTGTTGAGGCTCGTGAAGTCAACGCACATAGGTTCCTTGCCGCCCTTCTTGGGGACGACGACTAGGTTGGCGAGCCATTCGGGATGGCGCACCTCATGGATGACTCCAGCTTCTTGCAACTTGTGCACTTCTTGGACAATGAACTCTTGCTTCTCGGGCGCCTGGCGCCGTGCTTTTTGCTTGATGGGGCGTGTGTTGGGGCACACCGCTAAGTGGTGCTCAATCACCTCCCTCGGTACACCGGAGAAGTTAGATACATTCCAGGCGAAAACATACGAGTTTGCCCGAAGGAAGGCGATGAGCGCGCTTTCCTATGCAGGAGGGAGGCAGGTGCCAGTGGTGAAGGCAGGGCCTGAGCCGCTGCCGTCAACCGACACCTTCTTCGTCTCGGTGCGGTCCTGAGAGAATAGCTGCTTCTTCTTCGTGGGTGCGGCCTCAGGTGGCTCGACCGCGTCCTCATTAGCCGGATGTGCGGCAGCGGCAGCTTTGTAGGCATGCTCGAGGGAGCAGACCGCGTCCTTCTCGTCGCAGGTGATGGTGATGATGCCGCTGCAGCCTGGCATCTCGAGGACGTTGTAGGCGTGGTGGGTCGCCGCCATGAACTTGGCGAGAGATGGGTAGCCCAAGATGGCGTTGTACGGCAGGCCGATGTGCGCCACGTCGAAGTCGATGAGCTCGGTGTGGTAGTTCTTGCGGGTGCCGAAGGTGACGGGAAGGCGCACATGCCCCAAAGGGATGGTGGAGCCATCAGTCACTCCAGAGAAGGGCCTGGTCGGCATCAGCTGGTCGTAGTGCACTTGGAGCATCTCGAAGGTCTCGATGGGGATCACATTTAGGCCGGCGCCTCCGTCGATGAGGGTCTTGGTGACCGCGACGTTGCTGATGGTTGGAGTGCACAACATGGGGAGCGTGCCTGCAGTGGTCGTGGACTTGGGGTGGTCCTTGGAGTCAAAAGTGACGGCGTACTGCGACCACTTGAGGGTCCGCGCAGCCTCAGGCTTCGGGAGGGCGGTGTTCACCTCGCGAGAGAGCTGCTTGAAGTGGCGGTTGGACACGGGAGCTTGAGCCCCGCCAAGGATGCAGGCAACCGCGCGAGGCTCCTGGTAGCCCCCAGCGCCCTCGTCAGGTTGGTTGACGTCGTTCCTCCGGGGTGACGGCGGCTGCGGCGGGAGAGCGGCGTTGGCCTGAGGGTTTGCCTCACGAGGCCGATCACGCCAGGCGGCCTCACGAGGCTGGTCGCGCCAGGCGGCCTCACGAGGCTGGTCGCGCCAGCCCTGGCGGAAGTTGCCATTGCCATTGCGGCCGTCCCAGCGGTTGCCGCCGCAGCCACCTCCGTGGCCGGCGCCGCGGTCGTGGCGTTCGCCTCGGCGGCCCTGGCAGCCGTCGCGAAGCAGCTTGAGCTCCTGGCAGTCCTCAGTGCTGTGGGAGCGCACATTGTGGTAGGCGCAGAGAGGGCGTCCGTCTTACCTGGGCTCGTCACGGTCGCGGCCGCACTTCTGCTCGGGCTCCGCCGCAAGCACGGCAGGGCCCTTGTGCTTGATGTCCTTGTTCTTGGCCTCGGCAGCGTCGGGCGCCGCATCGGGGTCATTGTGGACGAAGAGGCGACCTTCTTCAGCCTTGGCGCACTTGTCGGCAAGGTCGAACAGCTCAAGCACCGAGTCCAGCTCGTCATTGATGGCGAGTTTCTCGCGCATCTTGACGTCCGTGACGCCAGTGGAGAACGCAGAGATGACGGCCGCACCGGAGGCACGCGGGATCTTGTTGCGCACCTGACTGAAGCGCTGGATGTACTTGCAGAGGGTCTCATCTAGGCGCTTCCGCACATGCCGCAGGTCATTGATGGTGAGGGAGTGGTCGTGCGTGCCCTTGAAGTTGGCGACGAACTGGCTACAGAGCTCGGCCCACGACGAGATCGACGCCTCAGGGAGGTTCATGAGCCAGGAGCGCGGGCCGTCGTTGAGGGCCATGGAGAACCAGTTCGCCATGACCTTGTCGTCGCCGTTCACCGCCTCGACACTCAGCGCCTAGAGCTGGAGGAACTCTGCGGAGTTGGGGGTGCCGTCGTAGCGTGGAGGTAGTTCCGGCTTGAACTTCGTGGGCCACACCACCTGACGCAGCTCACGAGTGAAGGTGCGGCAGCCCATGTCGCTCGAGGGGACACCGCCGGCGAGTGCTGCGTGATCTGGCGGCCAGCCACCGCGACCTCCTGGACGGCCCGGTCTTGGCGCCGGCACTGCTGCTCGAGGAGCACACGCGCATCAGGCGGTGTGCGGCGGATGATCTGGCAACAGGCCTCGTCTCGGTCCGGCGAGGAAGCGCCGTGGGATGGCTCACGTGCCCGCGCATTGCTCTGGGCCCGTCGAGCTCGTTGCGCAGAGGAGGAGGCGGGGGAGCGCCATGCGCTACGTCCCTAGCGTGAGACGGCGGGGGTCGAAGCGAGTGGGAAGACGTCGGAGCGTCCCCGACGGCGTTGACGAGCTCGGTGATGCGACCAAGCCAGGCGTCGTAGCCAGCGTCAGCTGGATGGTAGCGGAGTAGCTCGCGCGCCATGAGTAGCGCGGCTTGCGCGTTCGGCGGCCCACAACGGGCGAGGGGGAAGGAGGCCATGGCGGTGTGGCCCTGTGCCCGCATGGAGGGGTGCAGGGAGGAATCCTGCTGCTCCCGGGCGGCAGGGTTGGTGGCGGCAGCGGCCTCGACAGGGCGGCGGCGGTTGCCGCGGCCCACCAGCTCCATCAGGGCCACGCGACCCGCCCTGCCCCTGCCTGGCGCGCCAAGTCGGAGTTCGGACTTCGGGGACCCAAAGGTTTGAACACTGGGGTGAGCTCGTTCCTACCTCCTCGTCCCCTACCACGGCTGAACTACAACGGAGCTACGGCAAGAGCGCACTAGCGGGAGCAGGCCACGGACTCAGCAGTTTACCCAGGTTCGGGCCACCTTGCGGTGTAATACTCTACTCCTGCTTGGTTGGGATTGCACAGGCACGAGAGTACAATGCCGTGGGAGGAAGAGTCGATTGAGCCTCCTTCTACAGCGGCACCCTGCCCTCTTTTATACCCGCCTTGGTCCTCTTCCCCCAAAAACATTGGCGGGAAGGATTGCCACACAATGGCAAGTTTGAAGGGGGATAGGGGCGCAGTCTATTCTGACAAAAGTTGGTCTTCATCTACAAAGTGACCGTCCATGACGCGCCGGTTGGCTCGGGGATGACCTCCGCCCTGCACGCCCGCCGTCTTGGTCTTCTTTCACCGATCGGGCAACCTTTGGGGGTTGCTTTGGGAAGTGGATTGCTGGCCTTGCTCCCTTAGCACAAAAGGGGAAATCCTCTCCATCCACGCCTGCTGGCACGGCCTCTGCCGCCGTTCATCGCCACACGCATCACCCACGTGGTGGGCACGAGACCGCGCGACCGAGCCGAACAGCACCCGTCTTGCGCGCCTTCGGGAGGGTGCCTCGGGAGTCCACCTCACGAGAGGGCCTCGCGAGGCTCTCGGTGAAGCGGCTGAGTCTTGCTTGCTCGCTCCCTGAGGAGGGGTCCTCAGGAGGCCTGGGCCTCATGAGGGGTCTTGCCTGAGATGCCCGCTAGTGACCGCATGTTGGGTCTTGCCTGAGATGCCCGCTAGTGACCGTATGTTGCGCCCTGGGCCAAAGGCAGACGGGCCGGGATACCCCGGGTTCCACGGGCCCGACACTTTGATCCGGGTTTTTCTCTCTCTCGCCGGTCGCATTGATTGTTGTTTTCTTTTTGGTTTTTCGATCTAAGATCGGTTTGCATCGCCCGCCGCCATTCATCGACCCTCGCGCGCCTATACTCTGACTTTGGCATCAATCTTACCAGCCTCTTCTTCCACTATGCAGCCTGCTACTGGACGCTGTTTCTTTGCCGGCCACTGTTGTTTTGTTCAGATTGGAATTCTACATCAACCACACATCCATAGATTCCACCAGTTCCGGAACCATGCCCGTGCCCGCCAAGGTCGCCCTGCTGCGCGCCATGCTAAGTACGATAACTCACCTTCCTGTCCTCATTCTCTCTACCATTTTGTATGCCATCAAATGAGCTACTTGTATCTAGCTGCTAGTACTAGAGCACACATGCACAAGGGGAACTTGCAAGCTAATTTGGTCCATGTTGTGATCTGTTAAAACTTGAAATTTTGTTGTGAAAATTTGTAGAAATTGGTTGTTACATATGTACTGGATGCCTAGCTAGCTGAGTTTAGTTTTTTACATCAGTGGATTGAGAAATGGGAATGTCTCTTGCACAAAATGCTGAGGATGTTGTGTACTGGTTGAATCATCTGTATTTTAATTAGCTGATGGTGGTGACATTTGCTGACATGAACATGCCAGAAGACGTCAGCCTAAGCTCAAACATGGAATTCTTGACTTGATTGCTTGTAGTGAGATTGGTAGAACTAGTTCTCGATGATGTTTTCATGATGCCACCTGACACATCAGTCTTGTATCCAACGGCGGAAAGCAACACGCATCGTTTCAGGACCATCAGCGATGGCGGGAGTGGTTCATGGCGAACGATGTCGACATTGGTGTGGCCACAGCGATCGACTACCGGTCTGCTTGTCACGTTAGATAAAAGAAACTTTGGTGTTGCTCATACTACATTTTAGTTAATATACGTACACTACTGAGAAAGGGTTTATAGGTGAACCCAAATGAGTGGCGGGCAGGACAGGTCACCCGCCACTGCTACTTTTCCAAAATAGCAGTGGTGGGTGCCTGGACGTACCCGTCACAGCTAGGTGCAATGTAGTGGCGGGTGGCACTAAACACCCGTCACAGGTAGGCTCTTCCAAATATGCCCGCGGGGTGGATATTGTAGTGGCGGGCGCATCTGCCCACCCGCCACAACTACATTCTGGCAAGCCGCGCCAAATAAATCAAAATTTTGAACAAGTATGCAGTGGTGGGCACCTCTTCTCGCCCTCCACTGCTCTGCACGGCAGTTCCCCTTCCGCCCAAACCTAGTCATCCACGCACCCTTTCCTTTTCCCCCGTCTCATTTCTCTCTCTGTCAGTTCCTGTGTCTCCCTGCTCGCCGTCTTGCGCCTCGACCGTTGCTGCTGTCCCTCTGACCAGTAGGCAGCTCGTTCCACGCATCCGACGCCGCGAGCACCGCCAGATCTGCTCGCCGTCGTGTCATCCGCCTCGACCGCGTGCAGCCCCGGCCCCGTCCTCTGCATCGACCGTCGCCGACACGTCCTCTACCTCGACCGCTGCCGCTGTCCTCCGCCTGGACCTCCGCCGTCTTTCCTCCTTACTTTCCTCCTCTGTCACGTCCGCGGCCGGAAAAGACGCCAACAGTATACTATCTCCGTGACTAAAGTACGCTCTAGGGTTTAGAATTTGCATCTTCTTAATTTCTAGATTAAGTTATATTTTAGGGTTTCAACTTCACCAATAGTACTAGTTGTACATGATGTAAGAGAGCAGCACAGCAGCAGGAGCAGTACTAGATTGTTGGAATAGTTCTTTTTCATATTGGTAGGTGTCCGAATATTTGGAACATTGCTAAATTCATAGGGATTTCAAAAAAAGTGGCAAGTTTTTGCGAAACGTTGATTAACCTCCGTTTCGCAAAATTTTTGTCACTCCATATCTCAACTTTTTAAGCAAAGTTCATGCCGAATTTCATTTCCTATGACAATATTGTTTAATTTGCTTACATATGACAAGTGCATGGGTTTAGCATTAACATTGCTAAATACGACAAGTGGCAATGATGTTTGAATTTTCGTACATATGACAAGTGCATGGGCTTCATGTTATTCACAGGGATTTGAAAAAGAGTGACAAAGTTTTTGCGAAACGTTGATTCATTTCCGTTTCGCAAAATTTCTGTCACTCCATATGTCAACTTTTAAAGGAAAGTTCATGTCGGGGGGATGACCCCCGGGTAGGCTCAGAAGTACAAAGCATTTTTCTAAACATCGGGGCGGCCCACGCCCCTCAATCCGGCTAGACCTACAGCCGGCCACTCGGCAGCGGGCCGGCCCTCAACAGGTCAGCGCACGTCCCATCCAACCGTACGACAAGACCTTTCTCCCACGATGGGAGAGCGTGGCTACAGTGCCGCCAACCCCGCTGACCCGGGCGACCGACGTCAGCACGGCCTGGCACTATAGCTCAACGACGCCAACCACTCCGTGACGCAGGAGGCGACGGGCTACAGTGCTGTGTAGCTGGCGGGCCCCACTGCCGGCTCCAGATGATGACAGCAGGGCCCCGCCCCCACTTAGATTTACCATTGTACCCTGAGGGGTCAGGCTATAAGACCCCCCAGGCAGGGGTTCAGCCATTGCAGTACTCTGCAAACACACACACACACACGAGAGGCAAGAAAGAGAGCTAGCTCCTTCTTCCTCCTCCACCCAACAGCTCCAGGAGCACCATTGTAAACCTTGTGATCCACTCTAGTGCATTCGGCAGGACAAGGGGTGTTACCTCCCTCGGAGGGCCCTGAACCTGGGTACGTCTTGCGTCCCGCACTCGCTCATGCCAATCTCGCCTCCGGAACCCACCGACGTCCATACGCTGCCCCCCACTTTTAGCCATCCCATGGCAGCTGCCGTGATTTCACCATGACAGTTGGCAACCACCGTGGGGCTACTCGCGACGTCGGATGGAGACACGCTCCGAACGAGACCATTTACCACCTCCGGCAAGCATGGCCCGGCCGGTAGGTCCGGCACGCCCGGCTGCGCCGACGACACGGCGTCCCTGGCGGGCGTTGCCGACCCTGCGGATGGCTTCATCGTCCCCTTCAGCGACATCCGCGCCCGTGTTGCGGTTGCTCCCGGCGAACGGCCACGCAGAGCGCTCGCCTCCACCAATCCACCGCCCGCTGGCGACCGCGGCGTCTTCAGCGGCGATGCAGGCATCTACGCTCGCATGGGGACGCTTACCATCGGTCCCCCCAACTCCGAGTCAATCTCCGCCCAACCCAGCCCGGGGGCTACTAGCTCCGGCACCGCGAGTGCCGGCTCCCGCCCTGCGAACCAACTACAGGTGCAGTCAAAATCGTCCCGGTGCCCAGCTCCTTCTGACCCTGGCGCGTCCCCTCCCCTGGCGGCTGACCCCGGCCGGTCGAATGGGCTCAGCAAGCACAGCAGATGCCTTCTCCACATAGCGACGACCACCGCAAATGCCGACTGTGGGCCGACCGGTTCGGGGGCAATCGCGGCCTGTCCGTGGTTAACGGCCGGCTGATCGTGCCATGCGGCGATAACCGTTGCCCGTGTCCCCTCCTGCGCTGCCGGCTGCGGGCGGGGAGCCGCCTCTCGAAGGCTTCGCGGCAAACCACATCGGGCAAGCCGAAGCACCTTACGCCCTGTCTAGAGCTCAGCGCCAGGCCACGACGCCTTTCGGTCTAGAGAACACCAGCGCCATGTATCAGTGCCACATGCAGCAGTGCTTTGGCCCGCAGGGCGGCTGGACCGTGTACGTCATCCCCCCCTGTGGAGGGCCCCCTCATCGGCCACAGAGCTCTGCGTGGCGGCACGTACTGTGTCATCGATGGGTAGAGGAGCTGGAAGGGCGGCTTCGGCTCGGCACGCTCGGTTAAGCCAGTGTATGTATGTATCGCACCCTTTCGAGTTTAATGAATGCAGCAGGAGCCCTGAGCGACACTCGGAGGCTACCTTTTCACCTTTATCGTGCGCTCCACATGCTTTTATTGCTTTCTTCTCCCCCTCCCCCCAGGTCGGCAAGGCCGTCTCGGGGACTCACCGACAAGCCCGTGCCTCGCCTTCCTGCAACCGGTTTAGTACTGTGAGTGTCGCCAAAGCCCTCTCTTCGTCTCCAGCTACAGACCGTCTCCCGGCTGTTTGGCTAGCAAGAGCCAAAGGCTGGAAGCACCCTCACGCAAAAGACGGCTAAGGAGGGGCGTCCAGCTCAGATGGCCCGGTTGCACCCTGCGTCCGCTCGCACGCTCGCCGGCTGCGCCCCAGCCGGCTCCACCGCCAGCAGTGGGTCCCCTGAACGACACTCGGGGGCTACCTTTTCATCTCTATCGAGCAACTTGCATGCCTCGCTACTTTTCTTTTTTTTCCCCGGGTCGGTAAGACCGGATCGGGGGCTCGCCGGCTCACCCGTGCACGTTTATACCGCAATTTACCTTTCCGCCTCCCGGGTCAGCAATTCCGGCTTAGGGGCTCGCCGGCTAGTCCGCGCCTAGCTCCTTTGCAGCCGGCTTAGTAGTGTGCACAACGCCAAGGCCCTCTCTTCGTCTCTAGCCATAGACCGGCTCCCGGCTGTCCGGCTGGCAAGAGCTAAAGGCTGAAAGCGTCCGCACACGAAATGGCTAAGGGGGAATGTCCGGCTCGGTCAACCCGGCTGCACTTCGTATTCGTCCTCCACACTAATTGGCTACGATCCAGCCGGCTTCATGTAGGATCTAAAGTATGTCTAGAGGGGGGTGATTAGACTACTTGACCAAATAAAAACCTAACCTTTTCCCAATTTTAGTTGTAGGCAGATTTTAGCAAGTACACAAGTCAAGTAACACCCTACACATGCAATTCTAAGAGTGTGGCAGCGGAAAGTAAACAATTGCACATGTAAGTAAAGGAGGGAGTCGGAGATTTCAAACGCAATGAATACACGATGATTTTTGGTGTGGTTCCGATAGGTGGTGCTATCGTACGTCCACGTTGATGGAGACTTCAACCCACGAAGGGTAACGGCTGCTCGAGTCCACGGAGGGCTCCACCCACGAAGGGTCCACGAAGAAGCAACCTTGTCTATTCCAAAATGGCTTACGTCCACGAAGGACAAGCCTCACTCGGGTAGATCTTCACGAAGTAGGCGATCTCCTTGCCCTTACAAACTCCTTGGTTCAACTCCACATCATGTCAGAGGCTCCCAAGTGACACCTAACCAATCTAGGAGACACCAGTCTCCAAAAGGTAATAGACGGTGTGTTGTTGATGAACTCCATGCTCTTGTGCTTCAAATGATAGTCTCCCCAACACTCAACTCTCTCTCACAGATTTGGCTATGGTGCAAGAAGGATTTGAGTGGAAAGCAACTTGGGAAGGCTAGAAATCAAGGTTCAAATGGTAGGAATGGAATCTCTTGATCTCAACACATGAGTAGGTGGTTCTCTCTCAGAAAATGTATGGTGGAAGTGTAGGCACGTTCTGATGGCTTTCCTTACTTAGGAAGAGGGGGTGGAGGGGTATATATAGCCTCCACACAAAATCCAACCGTTACACACTTTTGACCCAACTCGGTGGCACCGACCTGTGTAAAAGATATGAACGTTAGGAATCTCGGTGGGACCGACTGGAACAACTCGAATGGACCGATGTGCAATGGTTAGGGCAAACCTCGTCTCGGTGGCACCGATTGCATCAACTCGATTGGACCGAAGTGAAGCAATAAGGCAGCAGAGAGTTGGCAAGCTATCTCGATGGTACCGATTGCAATTCTCGGTGGGACCAAAATAATTGCAACAAGTAACAGAGAGTTGGCAAGGCCATCTTGGTGGGACCGAGATGCATATCGGTGGATCCGATTTGTTAGGGTTTGGCAGTGGCTAAGTCCAAATGAACTCGGTGGCTCCGGATAGGAATGAATCGGTGGGGCCGAGTTGGAATGTAGGTTTTGGACATATTTGGATGGAGAAAGTGGTTGAGGGTTTTGGAGCACTGTCACTAAGCACTTGAGCAAAAAGACCATTAAGCAACACCTCATCCCCTTTTAATAGTATTGGCTTTCCTATGGACTCAATGTGATCTTGGATCACTTAACAAAAATGTAGAGTCTTGAGCTTTTGCCAATCCATGTCCTTAGCATTTTGAGGGGTCCACATCTCTAGTCCTTGCCATGCCAATCATTGAACATCCTGAAATATTTGACTTGAATGGACATTAGTTCAATGAGATATATGTTGTTATGAATTACCAAAACCACCCGGGGATTAGTTGCACTTTCACTCCGCCGCCTGCAGCCAGCCGGCCTAGTGGGTGTTCGCTAAAACCTAAGCCCTAAGACCTAAGTACTGCACGCTCTCCTTTGAAGCCGACTCCCCATCCCAGCTACAGACCGGCTCCCGGCTGTCCGGCTGGCGGGGGGAAGGTCGAAGGAGGGGGGCGAGCAAGAAAAACGGCCAAGGGGCGAAGGAAAAAAGGCGAGCCGCCAACCGGCAGAAACTCATGTGAATGGAAGCATAAGCTTATGTACAGCAAACGGCCCACGGCCAGGAGTTCATTACATTAAAACTACACCCCCAGTGGGTGGACTTGCTAGCTAACAGAAGTTCGAGATTGTGCCAAAAAGATAGAAAAAATCAAGGCCCTACACTACGGGAGCATCGGCTCCAGGCTGTGGCGGCTCCGTCGTGGCACCGGTGTCCGCCTTGGCGTCGCCATCGGCATAAGCTCCGGTGCTGGAGCCGGCTCCTTCATCTCCCATCTCGCCTTTGCTATCGTCCGGGTCCTCGAAGGCCAGGCCGAAGGTGTCCGCGGGGATCGCCGCGCCGTTTGCCACCCGCTCCAAGACGAACTCGTCGTGAGGGGTGAACGACGCTATGTCGTTGGCCCACACGGCAATCGGGACAGCCCGCTGCACCAAGTCTGCCACCGCCCCGGCCCGCCGGGCGGTCTACCGGTTCAGATCGATGCCTGGATACCAGGACAGCGCGAAGCTCAGTGCCATCTCCACGCTGGCCCGGGCCGCCGAAGCCCTCCACGCGTTAATTCACGCCGTTCCGGCCTCGAGCCACCTCCCCAGCTAGCTGACTGTCTGGGGCTGCACCTCGTCCGGCCAGAGGGTGCTCACCACCGCCAGGACGATGTCGCGCTGCCGGTTCATGATGCGCTCCACCGCACGCAACCGGGCCTCGACGATGATGCTGATCTTTGTCACCGTCCAGGCGGCAAGCATCCTGATGTGGACCTCCGCTCCCCTCTGGTCATCTTTGTCGGCGTCCACAGCTCCTTCAGCCGGCGCTTGCGTCTCGGGGAAGGCCTCTAGATGAGAAGGAAAAGAAGTAAGAAAAGAACCAAAGACCTAGCTGGCTGCAACTGCCGGCCGGGCACAGAAAGACAAGAAAACAATCAAGGGACTCACCGGCGAGGAGCTCGTCGATGTGCTGCGCCTCCGCCAGCATCCCCTGGTCCTTCACCGACAACTCGCTGGCGTGGTGATCATAGTCCGCCTTTAGTAGGGTGACCTCCTCGGCGGCCTTGGCCACCTGCTCGTCCTTCTGGGTCGCTGCCTTGCGGTGCTCCTCCCCAGCCGGTCCAGCTCGGCCCGGTGGGTGGTCGCCGCCTCATACTTCTCCCGGGCCAGCCGGTTCACCTGCTCCCACAGCCGGTCGCACTCTGCGGCCGCATCGTCGCGCAGCCGGCCAGCCTTGGCCAGCTGGCACCGAAGTTCCTGCACTTCGATCGGGTCGATAGCGGCAACTATGCGGTCGGACAGAGCTCCCGGTCAGCGGACTGACGAAAAATAAAAGCAAGACAAAGAAGAACGCAAGAAGATTTGACCCACCGGCTACACAGCCGGCCTGAATCTCGGGGGCTACACCCAGTGGGTGCGCTGGCGCGTCCCCACTGGAAAAATGCAAGTTGCGTACCTTTCGCGCTTTGTAGCTCCGCCTCTGTGACCACGAGCTTGGCCTTGGTCTCCTTGTGAAGGTGTGGCTACTTGTTGATAGCCGTCACCCGCTGGTCATTGAGGGCCCGCGGAAAGAAAGGTTAGGGAGAATTCGCACAAGAATTCTCGGCCCGCCTGCCTCGCAGTCGGCCCGAGCCTCAGGGGCTACACCCAGTGGGTGCGCTGGCGCGCCCCCACTAGGAAATGGCCTTGCCGCTTGGCAGAAAGAAGCCAAAGAAAGAAACGAAGGCGAAGGCAAGAAGGAAACACTCACCACGACAGCCTGCTCGAGCTGGAGCAGCTGGCCCTGCACCCCTTGGGCGTACTCCCACAGCTGCCCGCTGTAGTCGGCGAACCACGCTCTCACCACGTTCACCACGCTCGACAGGCTGCTCGGGGCCGCCCCGCTGGTGGCCTCGTTGGCGCTCGCCCAATCCTCCTGCAGCTGGGGCGCAGAGCTGGCGCTGGTCCCACTTCCGGCCGGCCGCGACACGGGGACGATGGTGCCGGGCCCCTCAGGCGCGGCTCCTGTGCTCGCCAGTGGTGCCCCTCCTCCTGTCATCTCGATCGCGCCCTCAGGGCCCCTGTCACGGCTTCCGCCGGCTCCTCCATTCCGGCTCGTGTCCGGCGCTGCCTTGGGCACCTCCGTCTCAGCGGCGGCCGGCTCAAGACCGCCCCCACTCTCCGGTTGGCGGCGTCAGCGGCCACGCGCGCGACGGCTTTCACCCGATGGGCAGGGTCGTGCGCCCTCTTCGAGCGGAGCTCCGATGGCGGGGTCAGCGGTGGCGAATTCGCTCCCACGCCACCGTGCCCTCCCGCGTCCTCGCGGCGTCCACCCACGCCTTCGCCGAGGCCTCTTCCTCCTCCCTCATGGCCGCCGCCTGTGCCCTCCATGCGGCACGCTCTTCCTCCTCCAGCGCGAAGCCAGCCTACCGGGCCGCGAGCTTCTCCTCGGCGGTCTCGGCCGGATCGCGCTCGTCTGCGCCGCTCCAGGCTCCTTGTTGACCGGCCGCGCCTTCGGGCATGGCCGACGCGGCTGCCTCCGACTGCTCGAGGGGGGGTCCTGGGTGGCGCGTGAAGGAGGTGAGGGGGAGGAACATGGCGCGGCGGCATAGGTCGCAAACACAGAACAAGACAGAAGAAGTACTAACCCGGAGATCATGGGAACTGCTCGCTTCGAGCCCACCGACGGGGGGAGCCGGCGCATCTTCTTCATGGTCTTCCGCCCGTCTCCCGGCTGCGCTGCAGCCGGGCGTTTCGCGGCCGGCCACGGCTCGACCGGCTGCTTCCCATGTGGGCGCTCTGCTGCCGCTGGCTCCCCAGACAGGCCAACATTGGCCACCCTCCGCAGCCGTCTCCTCACGACAGGACTGGTGCCCACCATTGCTGCCGGGTACTCTACACCACGTGCGCCCCTGAAGTCATCTGTGTCGTCATCCGGCCAGTCACGCGGGGGGTCTGAGGTCGGGAATGCCGGCTGCAGCGTCCTCCGGGCGCTCGTCGTCCCCCTCGTCCTCTTCGTCGTCCACCTCCTCTGCGTCTGAGACAACCCGATCCAGCTGGGGGTCCTGCGGGTTCGGCCCGTCATACTCCAGCTGGCTCGGGAATAGCTGCAGCCGGAGGCGGCATAGGCACGTCAAGAAACAAGGCGGAAAAGGAAGCAATGATGAAGTTTATCATCTGAAGACTTACCGCGGGCGCCGGGTCGGCACGGTTGTACGGCGCCTTGCCAAAACGCCACCCCTCTAGCTTGAGCTTGGTGGTAGAAATATTGTTCACACAGCGCGCGATCGTCTCTGGTTTCAGCTCGGAGGTTGACAGCCGGCTGGGGTCATGCCGGCCGCTCATGTCGCCGATCCGGTGCGGCCGGCGCTGGAGCAGCTGCACCTGGCGCGCGATGACGGCGGCGATCAGGTCTGTGGTGACAAGCCCCTCGTTCTTCAGCATCTGCCCCAGCCGGCGACAGATGGCCATGGCCTCCTCCGATGACCTCTTCGGGTCGAAGGCCCAGTTCTGCCTCGCGGTCGGCGGCGTATTGACGAATGGGGGAGGTTGATGTGGTCGGCTGCCGTGTCGACATTCCTCACATAGAAGGACCACAACCATTTCTTGATTGACTCCTGCAGCGAGAGTTTGGGGAAGCCCCCAACCGGCCGAATGTGCACCAAGGCCACCCTGCAAGCGATCATGACGGGGCCCTCCGGAAATGGCACTATTTGCGGGTGGAGGAAGAAGAGCCGGTTCCACACCTCCATGGTCGGCGAGATCCCGATGTACCCCTCGCAGAACATGGCGAACGCTGAGAGTTACAAAATGGAATTGGGGCCAAGATGATGAGGTTGCAAACCGAAGTGCGTGCAGAAGCGCCGGAAGAAGGTGCTCGCGGGAAGCCCAAACCCACAGGCGAAGTGCTCTGCGAATACGGCGATCTCGCCTTCGCACTGCTCTAGGACCACCTCGTCACCGGCGGCACGCGCCTCCACCTGCGCGGCCGGCATAAGCTTTCGCCGAAAGCGAAGGTGCTCGATGAACTCCTCCGCGACCTTCGAACCCTCCCATGAGCATTTCAGCACCGCCATCACTGGAAACAGCGTGAGCCCAGAAGCGGAGGGCGGCACGAAGGCCGCTAGGGCACTGGTTCGGCGGGCCGCTGGTGCGGCGCAGCGGGGGCTCGGCCGGGCGGAGCTCCCCGCCGCTCGAGGTGCGCGGGCGCGAGTTGGAGAAGCAGAGGAAGAAGATGAAGGCAGGGTGGAGGCAAAGTGCGGGTGGCACCTCGGCCGCTCCCCCTCCCCTCCATTTAAACCCACGATGGGGCGTGGGGGAGTGGGATCATTTGCACCCATGATACCCACTACCCCGCAATGCGCGGGCGCGATACATGCGCAATAAACACATCGAGAAGCCCAATCGACAGGTGTGGCCTCAGCGGATCCTATGCGCAGGCTGAGGCGGCGGCCCGGTGGATCATGGCCCGCTGCGATGTCCCGTCACGCGCGTGGCCTGGCAGGTCCTCGCCCGCTGCCGGGCTGCATGTGGCAGGTCGTTAGCCCGCGGCGGACGCGAATCGCCACGCCGGCCGGGCGCTTGCTAGCCGGACCGTTCAGTTTCCACTCTGGCTGGGCGTTGCGGCCCGGCTCCCGGCAGCCGACGCCTGCGGCGTCGAGCCAGCACCCGGCCGGGAGACGCCTTCCGGCTGGGTCCACATACATCATCATTAACCGCCTTCTCTAGGGGGGTAAGCTACAGAGGCCCCCCTGCTTGGAGCCGGTGGGCCTCAACAGCTTCAGGGACTACTGTCGGGGGGATGACCTTCGGGTAGGCTCAGGAGTACAAAGCATTTTTCAAAACATCGGGGCGGCTATCGGGCCCATGGAACCCGGGGTATCCAGGCCCGTCTGCCTTTGGCCCAGGGCGCAACACTTGGCGTGGGCCCAGCAGGCCGTCATCATCAAGCATCTCACCAAGACCCATCATGAGGCCTTGGCCTCCTGAGGACCCCTCCTCAGGGAGCGGCGAACAAGACTCAACATCTTCACCAGCAGCCTCGCGAGGCGCTCTCTTGAGGCGGCCTCCCGAGGCACCCTCCCGAAGGCGCTCAAGACAAGGGCTGTCCGGATCGGCTGCGCGGTCCCGTGCCCATCACGTGGGCGACGTGCGCGGCGACGAGCGGCGACAGAGGCCATGCCAGCAGGCGCGGATGAAGAGGGTTTCCCCTTTTGTGTTAAGGGAGCAAGACCAGCAGTCTACTTCCCAAAGCAACCCCAAAGGTTGCCCGATAGGCGAACGAAGACCAAGACGGTGGGCGTGCTGGGCGGAGGTCATCACCGAGCCCACCGGTGCGTCATGGATCATGTTTTTGCAGATGAAGACCGCCTTTAGTCAGGATAGCCTGAGCGCCAGTCCCCTTTCAAATCCCGCCAAGTGTGGCAACCCTTCCCACCTAAGTTTTGAGGGGGGAGAGGACCAAGGCAGGTATAAAGGGACAGTGCTGCCATCGTGGTAGAGGGACCCCGATTCGGTCGACTCCTTCTTCTCCTACCTTGTACGCGAGAACAATCTCTTGCTCACTACAATCAAAACCAAGCAGGAGTAGGGTTTTACACCGCAAGGTGGCCCGAACCTGGGTAAACCGCTGAGTCCATGGTCCGCTCCTCGCTAGCGCGCTCCCGCCGTAGCTTCGCCGTAGCTTAGCCGTGGTAGGGGACGAAGAGGTAGGAACAAGCTCACCCCAGTGTTCGAACCTTTGGCTCCCCAGAGCCCAACTTCCGACATTTGGTGCGCCAGGTAGGGGTGAGCAACTGTTCTTCCGCTCCGCCCTCCGTTCCACCAGCTTCATGGTCGACGCACGCCGCGAGCGCGCCGAGCGCAGGGCTGGCCACGTGGCTCAGACGGAGTCGGTGGCCCGCGGCAACCGCCGCCACCCTGTCGAGGCTGCTGCCGCCACCGACCCTGCTGCCCGCGAGCAGTAGGACTCCTCCCTACACCCCTCCGTGCAAGCGAATGGCCACCCCGCCACGGCCTCTTCCTCCCTCGCCCACCGTGGGCCACCGAATGCGCAGGCTGCGCGACTCAAGGCGCATGAGCTGCTCCGCTACCGTCCAGCTGACGTCGGCTACGACGCCTGGCTTGGTCGCATCACCGAGCTCGTCAATGCCGCCGGGGACGCTCCGGCGCCTTCCCACTCGCTCCGCCCTCCGCCGTCTCGCGCTGGGGACCTGGCGCACGGCGCTCCCCCACCGCCTCCTCTGCGCAACGAACTCGGCAGGCCCCACCGCAACGCGCAGGCGCGCGAGCCATCCCGTGGTGCATCCCCGCCAGTCCGTGACGAGGCCAGTTGCCAGATCATCCGACGCGCGCCCCCCCAATGCGCGAGTGTTCCTCAAGCGGCAGCACCAGTGCCAGGACCAGGCCGTCCAGGAGGTTGCGGCGGCAGGGCGCCAGAACCGCGCCGCCCTCGCCGACGGCGTCCCCTCGAGCGGTGTAGGCTGCCGCGCCTTCACCCATGAGCTACGTCGGGTGGTGTGGCCCGCGAAGTTCAAGCCTGAGCTACCTCCACGCTACGACGGCACCCCCAACCCTACGGAGTTCCTTCAGCTCTACGCGCTGAGCGTCGAGGCGGCGAACGGTGACAACAAGGTCATGGCGAACTGGTTCCTCGTGGCCCTCAAGGACGGCCCGCGCTCCTGGCTCATGAACCTCCCCGAGGCGTCCATCTCATCGTGGGCCGAGCTCTGCAGCCAGTTTGTCGCCAACTTCAAGGGCACGCAAGACCGCTCCCTCACCATCAATGACCTGCGGCACGTGCGGCAGCGCCCAGACGAGACCCACCGCAAGTACATCCAGCGCTTCAGCCAAGTGCGCAACAAGATACCACGCGCCTCCGACGCGGCCGTCATCTCTGTGTTCTCCACCGGCGTCACAAACGTCCAGATGCGCGAGAAGCTCGCCATCAACGACGAGCTAGACTCGGTGCTTGAACTGTTCGACCTCGCCGACAAGTGCGCCAAGGCTGAAGAAGGCCGCCTCTTCATCCACAACGACCCCGACGCGGTGCTCGAGGCCGCCAAGACCAAGAACAAGGACGTCAAGCGTAAGGGCCCTGCCGTGCTTGCGGCGGAGCCCGAGCAGAAGTGCGGCCAGGACCATGACGAGCCTAGGAAAGACGACCGGCCGCTCTGCGCCTACCGCAATGTGCGCTCCCACAGCACTAATGACTGCCAGGAGCTCAAGCTGCTCCGCAACAAGCGCCAGGGCCGCCGAGATGATCGCAATGGCCGCGGCGCCGGTCGTGGAGGTGGCCGCGGCAACAACCGCTGGGTCGGCCGCAACGGCAATGGCAACTTGCGCCAGGGCTGGCGCGACCAGCCTCGTGAGGCCGCCTGGCGCGACCAGCCTCGCGAGGCGAACCCTCAGGCCAATGCCGCTCTCCCGCCGCTGCCGCCGCCACTCCGAAGGAACGACATCAACCAGCCTGATGAGGGCGCTGGGGGCTACCAGGAGCCTCACGCGGTCGCCTGCATCCTTGGCGGGGCTCATGCCCCCGTCTCCAACCGCCACCTCAAGCTGCTCTCTCGCGAAGTGAATGCCGCCCTCCCAAGGCCTGAGGCTGCGCGGCCCCTCAAGTGGTCGCAGTACACCAACACCTTCGACTCCACAGACCACCCCAAGTCGACGACCTCCGCAGGTGCACTCCCCATGTTGTGCACTCCCACCATCAGCAACGTCGCGGTCACCAAGACCCTCATCGACAGAGGCGCCGGCCTCAACATGATCTCCATCGAAACCGTCGAGACGCTCCAGGTGCCCTACGACCAGCTGATGCCGACCAGGCCCTTCTCCGGAGTGACCGATGGCTCCACCATCCCTCTGGGGCAAGTGCGCCTTCCCGTCACCTTCGGCACCCGCAAGAACTACCATACCGAGCTCATCGACTTCGACGTGGCACACATCGGCCTGCCGTACAATGCCATCTTGGGCTACCCAGCTCTCGCCAAGTTCATGGCGGCTACCCATCATGCCTACAATGTCCTCAAGATGCCTGGCTGCAGCGGCATCATCAATGTCGCCTGCGACAAGAAGGACGCAGTCTGCTCCCTCGAGCGCGCTTACAAAGCCACCACTGTCGCGCATCCGGCTGACGAGGATGGGGCCGAGCCTCCCGAGGCCGCGCCCGTGAAGAAGAAGAAGTTGTTCTCTCAGGACCGCGCCGAGACGAAGAAGCTGTCGGTGGACGGCAGCGGCTCCGGCCCTGCCTTCACCATCGGCGCTGGCCTTCCTCCTGCATAAGAAAGCGTGCTCGTCACCTTCCTTCAAGCAAACTCGGATGTTTTCGCCTGGAAAGCATCTGACTTGTCCGGTGTGCCGAGGGAGGTGATCGTGCACCACTTAGCGGTGTGCCCCAATGCACGCCTCGTGAGCAAAAAAGCACGGCGCCAGGCGCCAGAGAAGCAAGATTTCATCGTCAAAGAAGTTCAGAAGCTCCAAGAAGCTGGAGTCATCCGCGAGGTGTGCCATCCCGAATGGCTCGCCAACTGTAACACCCCAAAATTTTCTCTCTGGATTTTTCAAATCTTTTTATTAAAAGAAAACACTTTGAATTATTTTGACCCAATTCTTTTTCTTCTCTTTCTTCTGTTCTGATATTCATTTTAATTTTTAT
This sequence comes from Elymus sibiricus, assembly GCA_039707655.1. Taxonomy (NCBI): domain Eukaryota; kingdom Viridiplantae; phylum Streptophyta; class Magnoliopsida; order Poales; family Poaceae; genus Elymus; species Elymus sibiricus. The sequence goes on from CM077666.1 coordinate 401,911,391, forward strand.
TGGGTTCCAAAGCTTTCAAATGGTTATGTTTTGGAAGGTTTAATTATTTGGAAAATTATTTTGGGGGATCACAACCAACTTTCATTTTGAAAAGTTTTGGAATAATTAATATTATTCCATAGGAGTGATCATTTCACTTCTTTCTAGCACTACTAGATTCTTCCTATATTTTTTCTACCACTTCTTAATTATCCCTCAAGTCATCCACACATTCTAGGACAGTATCCACCACCTCTCCCCTCCACAAAAAATATTTTTCTCATATTTTATAAATTCCAAAGTTGCAATTTATATTATTCATAGTTTCTTGGAATTACAAAGGAACTATATCTTCTGTGACTCTTCTGCCTCCACCAAAATTATCCTAGCAACTAGACAGTACCCAAAACCCATTTCAACAAAAACATTGGGTTCCACAGTTCAAAAATTTCAAATGCCATTCAATTCAAATTTGGACCAGAAACAATATTTCTGATACAAACCTATTTTTAATAGCTCCAAAAATTCTGAAACTTTTCCAAGCCCTCTTATTTGCATCAACACTTCACCACAAAAATTCCCTAAAAATCCTAAAATCCCTAGCACCCACTGTCATTCCACCATATACCTCATGTGCGTACTGTTCATCCCTGACAAATTTCAGTTAACTGAACTGGGTTCAGTGGCAGTGGCGATCGATGCCGTATGTCTCACTCCACCACCTCTCCTTCTCATCCACGCCTCTCTCAGTCATCAGTGAGCCGCCGAACCCCCCCTGGTCAGTAACTCCACCGACGAAACAGTGCTTGGCCGGTGCAGCGGCCTCCGATCTCATCCGCGGCGGCCGAGCGGAACGCCTCGACCCCGCCCGCCATCTTCACTCCCCCTGCGGCTCCCCTCACCTAATCTCCTCCACGCGGCAGCCTCTCCGCATCATCCCCACGCCGACCACACCGTCCAAAACCCCCCATAGAGCCCACTGTCAGTCGCCGGAGATGAACGGCACCCGCCCTGGCCGTATGCGACCTCGCCGTGGATAAGGCCGCAGAGCCCGATTCCGTCCGCGTTGATGCTTCCGGAGAGATTCATTCATCTCCACGATCATTCACCGCACCTCGCCACCGCCCCTAACCTACCTCGCCGGCGAAATAAATTCCGGCGTCATCCGCCCGTGCTGGACCTTCCCCGATCGCCTATAAAAAGGAGTCCCCGAGCTCAATTCTCTACTCGTACCACCTCCAACCCATCTCAATCGACCGCCAAGACACTCGCTCGACCCCGAGAGGGTCTCCTTCCCCGTCTCCTGTCACCGACCCGCCGCTACCATCCCCGATCACCATGACGCAAATACTCCACCTCCACTCTCCAAACTCTGCCAGTAGTCTCAAATCACACCCGTACATCGATCCCGCGCCTCAATTTCATCTCACGAGCTCTCTCCGGCGAGATCCTAATTCGCCCGAACCGCCGTCCGCCGCCGTCGACATCGCCGCCGTTCAGGTGCTCGCCGGCGACCACCTCCACTACCCACCGAAGCGGCACTCCACCCCGAACACATCCCGATCACCGCCACCTTCCAAAACCCCGGCGATCGCCGCCGTCCTTTGTGGACGTGCGCGAGCGCTTTCAAATTTAAACCTGACGGGTGGACCCCACCCGTCAGCGTTTTATTCTTTTTCGGTTAAAACAGAAGGCGTATTCTGTTATTTACGCTATCTGAGTCGGAAAGCGTATTCCAGCCCGAAGCGTTTTCTTATAAGCGCACGGGGACTGGTATTTTTATAGAAAAACCCCTGGAATTGAAAGTTGAATAACTTTTAAACTACAACTCTGATTTAGTTGAATCTTTTTTTGAAATTCTTATTTTTATCTCTAGTTTTTTTAGTATTTATTTAAAAATATTTTGAGATAAGTTTTGGTACTGTTGCCAAATTTTTAATTGGAGTTTGAATTTGAATTTTTCAGAAAAAGAAGAGGGGAACTTTGCCGGGAATTTTGAGTGTTCTCCTTCTGACTACTTTGGACAAGGCAATCATTTTGAACTTGGGATATGGTGATTGCATTTGCATTGCATGGTTGCATCGGTTGGAATTGCATCGTATGAGTAGTTTACCGCAAGTGCATGCATGCATGCTCATATTAATTCTTGTGCATGACTTGCACTTCACTCAAGCATCTGACATGAGGAAAGGCTGTGAGCACCGGGAGTGCAGCTCCTACTTTGGACGTGCTGGTGAGCACGGTCCTGTTGTGACACGACGGTGTCACCGTGGCTTGTGAAATATACCGGTTATAATGATAACACCTCCTGAGTCGACCTAGATCGAGTCTTGTTCCGTCACACCTAGCTAAAACACCGTGCTGCCACGGGTCTTCCCGCGAGGGAAGTACGGTTTAGTAAGTTGCTAACCCCTGTCTGTGTACACACCACATAGAGGGCCATGATGAGGGTTTCCACGGCCATGGACTAAATCCCGTCATCAGGTCAGGGGGCATGGGTGTTTCCGGCTAGGCCGAGAGGGGGGCACCCCTTGTAATCCGTGCGTATGAATAATGATCCCATGCTAATCGAGATTGTAGTCTCCCCGACTTAGAGTTTTTCTTGAACGGTGCTTTGGGTGATTCCTGGCATCCGGAAAGTTAATCTGGTGTGTGCTAGTCAGGTGTGTTTTCAACCCAAAGACCGTAGTGGGAATTAATCAGTGCCACGGTGTTGACTAAAGAAATCTCATACACGTGGGTAAAGAGTACACCCTCTACAGAGTTATACCTATTCGAATAGCCGTGTCCGCGGTCAAGGACGTTAGCTGGGAAGGGTCAAGTGTCGGTCCGGTGTCGGTCTTCGGAGGAAAATAATTAATTTGAGCATCAGATATTTTGCAGAATAATATTATCTCATCACTAACACTGTCATGAATATTTTGTGATCAGGATTATGATGGTTGTGAATATTATTGTTACTATGCATATTATTTGAGGACTAACCCGTTTCTCTTATTTTATTTTCCTGAGTGTCTCAGGGGCTGGTTAGACTACCCCGGGCACCCAGTTTTATTTTCAAGACCTCTCGTGGAGTCCCTCAAGTTCATGGGCGGTCCTGTCTCGCCTGACTCTCTTGTGGATACCCGTTTGGCATTTCTTTTCAAGACCTCTTGTGGCGTCGCTTGAGTTTTCCGATGGTCCTGTCTCGTCTGATTCTCTTTTAGACACCCGTTTGGCATTTCTTTTCAAGACCTACCGTGGTGTCACTTTTAGACACCCGACTGGCATTTCTTTTCAAGACCTCTCGTGGCGTCGCTTGAGTTAATGGGCGGTCTGTCTCGCTCGATACTCTTTTAGACACCCGTTTGGCATTTCTTTTAACTTTCTTGGTTTATCACTAATATTTTATTTTTCTGCACCTTCTAATGTTTATTATGCCATGTTTTAAAATTTTAGTCAGCATGAGCATATCATTTAACCCATCATGAGCATATGCATTCGGTATATCTTTTGTTCATAATGTTTGCGAGTACATTCAAACGTACTCACTGGCTTGTCCCTGGCTATTTCATTGGCCATACCTGGAGGAGGACGAGCCTGTGGAAGGAGATTGCGCTAGCGAGCCCGACGCTTAGAGGAGTCCCAGTCAGTCAACCTGTGATCTTGGAGTCTGCCACATGTATCATCCGCTGTGTTTCCGCTACACCAATAAAATAGTCAAGCCTCACACTGACGCTTGACTTATTTTATTGTATCAGTGTTGTTCCACCACCACACCACGGTATTATTCCACCACCGTAGTATATTGGCAAGCTTGTAATAATTGTTGAGCACTCTGGTTCAACCCCTGTGTAATATAATTGTACTGGTTATCTATATCAAGGAAGTCTACCAGTTGTTCTTGGGGCTGGTATGACTTGCGGCTCTTCTGAGATTTATCCCAGAAATGGGCCTGACAAACCTTGGTATCAGAGCCAGGCTGACTGTAGGAAGCCCTAGGTATGGACGCTAGCAATAGGGTCATTACTAACATTTTTAGCATGCATCTCATGCATTTATAATTAAAACTGGCATGCATAATTAAATCTGCTTGTGTGTTATAACCTGTTACTTCCATGCACTTACGTTTTTGGGAGGGAAATTATTTTCAGTCTTTTAAAAAAATTTCCTTCCTTTATATTTTCTTTTCTCATCGGTGATACACAAATACCCCAGAAAGAAAATGCATCGTCCCTGGACACGTTCTATGCCCAGTCCGCCAAAGGACAATTTTGCACCGATGGGAAATAATTTTACACAAGGAAAGACAAGTCAGCAGAGTAATGATTCAGCATTTTCACAAGTATGCCGTTTGTATGAACAAAGCCAGCAGCAGCACCAAGAAATGATGCAGCACTTAATAAATATGGGGAATCACCAAGGACAACATCAGCCCAGATCAAAATTATCTGACCTATAGAGGACCAATCCAATGGTCTTTTCTCACACAGACAAACCTCTGGAGGCAGATGATTGGCTATGTGACATGGAAAGAAAATTGAACATCGCTCAGTGTGCAGACCAGGAAAAGGTGCTATATGCTCCGCACTATTTTTCTGGTACAGCAGCATCCTGGTGGGAAAATATATGTCACACTCATGGAGCAGATATGACATGGGCACAGTTCAAGGAATATTTCCGGGGAGCACATATCCCCAACAGTATTATGAAAATGAAGAAAAGGGAGTTTGAGGATCTCAAGCAAAGAGGTACCATGGTAACTCAGTACCTGGACCAGTTTACTCAGTTATCTCGGTACGCAAATGATGAGTACATGACAGAAAATAAAAAGATGGAGAAATTTCTTGATGGACTCGTTCCATCTCTCAAGTGCCAACTGGTGGTGCACACTTTTCCAGATTTCAAGACACTAATAGACAAGGCAATTATACTGGACAATGAGCACCGCAACATAAATGAAATTCGCAAACGCCATATGACCCAGTCCATACCAGTTCGCAGCAACAGGCCCCGGAATGAATTTCAAAGGCCTGTGGCACCACAACCACCAATTCCAACACCACGACCGCAGCAGAGTCGCAGCATCTTCAACAACAGGACTAAGGACACAACGTTCCGTCCAGGCCTTACCTGTTATGCCTGTGGAGAAGAAGGGTATTTTGCCAGACAGTGCCCAAAGCAGGGGAACAATAATGTTCCGAAGCCCAACAACAATGGCCGCAGTGTTAATGCAGCCCCACGACACAGCAACCCCAACAACAACCAAAGGAAGGGACAAGTGAATCACGTGACCTTTGAGGAAGCACAAAACGCACCGGACATCGTGTTTGGTACATTCCCTGTCAACACAATTAATGCTACAGTTTTATTTGATTCTGGAGCTTCCCATTCATGCATTTCCAAAAGATTTGCTTCGGAGAATCAGTTTTCTTTGTCGCCTTTGCAAAATTCAATGATTATTCAGTCCCCGGGATCGAAGCAAAGCACACACTAGTACTGCAAGGATGTGAACATTGAAATCAAGGGAATGAAGTTTCTAGCCAATCTTATTGTTCTGGACGTAGTCGACCTGGACGTTATTTTGGGAATGGACTGGTTGACCACAAACAAAGGATTTATAGACTGCTACAACCGTACAATGACTCTCACAAATTGTCAAGGGAAGACAATAAAATTTGGCACAAGGAAGATTTCTACCTCACAGGGAAAATTAAATCAAGTGGATATGACAGAGTTGAGCAAGGTTCCTGTGGTGTGCGAATACCTCGACGTATTTCCTGAAGAGTTACCAGGCATGCCACCTGATCGGGAAATTGAGTTTATTATTGAGCTAGCACCGGGAACGGCACCCATTTATAAGAAGCCTTACTGTATGGCTCCGACAGAATTGGCTGAGCTAAAGAAACAAATTAAGAAATTAATGGAAAAAGGTTATGTTCGACCCAGCTCATCACCATGGGGATCGCCAGTTTTATTTGCTAAGAAAAAAGATGGTACCCTGAGGTTATGTATTGATTACAGAGCACTTAATATGGCTACCATCAAAAATAAATATCCACTGCCAAGAATCAACAACCTGTTCGAGCAACTGGCAGAAGCCAAGGTATTCTCAAAAATAGACTTGAGGTCAGGCTATCATCAATTAAGAATCCGACCGTCAGACATACCCAAGACTGCCTTTACCACCAGATACGGATTATATGAATTTACAGTGATGCCTTTCGGTCTGACCAACGCTCCTGCATATTTTGTGCATCTCATGAACAAGGTTTTCATGAAATACTTGGACAAGTTCATGGTTGTATTTATTGATGACATACTTATTTACTCCAAGGCACCAGAGGAACATGAGCAACATCTTCGGATCGTTCTGGAAGAATTAAGGAAAAATCAACTATATGCCAAATTTAGTAAGTGTGAATTTTGGCTACGAGAGGTTGGTTTTCTGGGACACGTTCTGACACAGGATGGGATAGCAGTGGACCCAAGCAAAGTGAAAGATGTCTTAGGGTGGAAGCAACCCACCAACGTGACTGAGATCAAAAGTTTTCTTGGTTTGGCTGGCTACTACCGACGATTTATTGAAGGATTTTCCACCATAGCCAAACCCATGACTCAGTTGCTCAAGAAAGATAAGAAGTTTGAATGGACCGAAGCTTGCGAGAAAAGTTTTCAAGAATTAAAGAAAAGGTTGACCACGGCACCTGTTCTGATTGTGCCAGATGTGCACAAAATTTTTGAAATATATTGTGACGCGTCCAGGAAGGGCCTTGGATGTGTACTAATGCAAGAAGGAAGAGTCGTGGCATATGCTTCAAGACAGTTACGACGACATGAAGAAAATTACCCTACCCATGATTTGGAGTTGGCAGCTGTGATACACGCACTCAAGGAATGGCGACATTTTCTTCTTGGTAACCGATGCGAGATATACACGGACCACAAATGTCTTAAGTATATCTTCACCCAGCCAGAATTAAACTTGAGACAGCGTCGATGGCTCAAGTTAATTAAGGATTATGATGTGGGAATTCATTACCACCCGGGTAAGGCAAATGTTGTGGCAGATGCTCTGAGCAGAAATCCATGCATCGACAATGACAGTGTGCAATTCTCACGACATGAATTCAACCAGGAATTTGCCAAGCTTAATATGATTCTGGTCACGGAAGGAACCATTGCCCAGTTAGAAATAAAATCAACATTGGAGGATCGGATCAAAGAAGCCCAGAAAGGACACCCCAGCATCGAAGGAATTAAAAGGAAGGTAAATTTAGGCAAGGCATCTGAATTTACCATTGATAGTCAGGGAATCCTATGGTACGGAAAGAGGTTATGCATACCCAACCAGGAAGAGCTAAAACAAAAAAAATTGACAGAAGCCCACACAACTCCGTACTCCATTCACCCAGGAGGAACAAAAATGTACAAGGATTTACAGGAGAATTTTTGGTGGCACGGGATGAAAAGAGATATCGCTGTATATGTCACAAGGTGTGACTCCTGTCAGCGTATAAAGACAGAACATCAGAGGCCAGTAGGGTTATTGCAGCCACTCAGAGTGCCTGAATGGAAATGGGATGTGATAGGAATGGATTTTATTGTTGGATTACCAAGGTCACGACACGGAAATGATGCTATCTGGGTTATCACAGATTTATTAACCAAGGTGGCACATTTCATTCCGGTAAAAACCAGATACTCAACACAGAGGCTTGCAAGGTTATACCTCTCCCGAATTGTTTGCCTACACGGAGTACCCAAGACCATAGTCTCTGACATAGGCACCCAGTTTGTCTCTAGGTTCTAGGATCACCTGCAGCAGGCCTTAGGGACTCAACTGGTGTTCAGTACCGCATATCACCCACAGACCGGTGGATAGACTGAACGGGTAAATCAAATATTGGAGGACATGCTGAGAGCATGTGTGCTTACTTACGGAGTCAGCTGGGAAGAAAGTTTGCCATATGCGGAATTTTCATACAACAACAGTTATCAAGCCAGTTTAAAAATGTCACCTTTCGAAGCCCCATACGGACGAAGATGCCGTACCCCACTCAATTGGTCCTAGACCGGAGATAGCAGAATCTTCGGCCCGGAAATTCTCAAAGAGGCAGAAACAAAAGTGAAAATTATTCAAGACAGACTGAGAGCAGCTCAGAGCCGTCAGAAAAGTTACTACAACCAAAAACACCGCCAGATCAGTTTTGAGCCCGATGAATACGTGTACCTCAGAGTATCTCCAATGAGGGGACTACAGAGATTTAAAGTTAAAGGAAAATTGGCACCGAGGTTTATTGGACCGTTCAGGATAATTGCATGGAGAAGCAAGGTTGCCTACCAGTTGGACTTACCCGCAAAATTATCGGATGTTCATCATGTGTTTCACATTTCACAGCTAAGGAGATGTGTCAGCAACCCGGAAAAACAAGTCCAACATCAAGACCTGGATATTCAACCAGACCTCACATATAGAGAATGACCTATAAGAATTTTGGAGGAGTCTGAACGGAGAACCCGGCAGAATGTGATAAAATTCTACAAAGTTCAGTGGAGTAATCACACCGAGGAAGAAGCAACGTGGGAAAGAGAAGATCATCTGAGGGCTGAATATCCGTACCTGTTTGAGGGACAGCTGAAATCTCGGGGACGAGATTTTTCTTAAGGGGGGTAGGTGTTGTACCACCCCAAAATTTTCTCTCTGGATTTTCAAATCTTTTTATTAAAAGAAAATACTTTGAATTATTTTGACCCAATTCTTTTTCTTCTCTTTCTTCTGTTCTGATATTCATTTTAATTTTTATTGGGTTCCAATGCTTTAAAATGGTTCTGTTTTGCAAGGTTTAATTATTTGGAAAATTATTTTGGGGGATCACAACCAACTTTCATTTAGAAAAGCTTTGGAATAATTAATATTATTCCATAGGAGTGATCATTTCACTTCTTTCTAGCACTTCTAGATTCTTCCTATAATTTTTCTACCACTTCTAAATTATCCCTCAAGTCATCCACACATTCTAGGACAATATCCACCACCTCTCCCCTCCACAAAAAATATTTTTCCCATATTTTATAAATTCCAAAGTTGGAATTTATATTATTCATAGTTTCATGGAATTACAAAGGAACTATATCTTCTGTGACTCTTCTGCCTCCACCAAAATTATCCTAGCAACTAGACAGTACCCAAAACCCATTTCACTAAAAACATTGGGTTCCACAGTTCAAAAATTTCAAATGCCATAAAATTTAAATTTGGACCAAAAACAATATTTCTGATACAAACCTATTTTTAATAGCTCCAAAAATTCTGAAACTTTTCCAAGCCCTCTTATTTGCATCAACACTTCACCACAAAAATTCCCTAAAAATCCTAAAATCCCTAGCACCCACTGTCATTCCGCCATATACCTCATGTGCGTACTGTTCATCCCTGACAAAGTTCAGTTAACTGAACTGGGTTCAGTGGCAGTGGCGATCGATGCCGTATGTCTCACTCCACCACCTCTCCTTCTCATCCACGCCTCTCTCAGTCATCAGTGAGCCGCCGAACCCCCCTGGTCAGTAACTCCACCGACGAAACAGTGCTTGGCCGGTGCAACGGCCTTCGATCTCATCTGCGGCGGCCGAGCGGAACGGCTTGACCCCGCCCGCCATCTTCACTCCCCCTGCGGCTCCCCTCACCTAATCTCCTCCACGCGGCAGCCTCTCCGCATCATCCCCACGCCGACCACACCGTCCAAAACCCCCCCTGGAGCCCACTGTCAGTCGCCGGAGATGAACGACGCCGGCCATGGCTGTATGCGACCTCGCCGTGGATAAGGCCGCAGAGCCCGATTTCGTCCGCGTTGATGCTTCCGGAGAGATTCATTCATCTCCACGATCATTCACCGCACCTCGCCAGCGCCCCTAACCTACCTCGCCGGCGAAATAAATTCCGGCGTCATCCGCCCGTGCTGGACCTTCCCCGATCGCCTATAAAAAGGAGTCCCCGAGCTCAATTCTCTACTCGTACCACCTCCAACCCATCTCAATCGACCGCCAAGACACTCGCTCGACCCCGAGAGGGTCTCCTTCCCCGTCTCCGGTCACCGACCCGCCGCTACCATCCCCGATCACCACGACGCAAATACTCCACCTCCATTCTCCAAACTCTGCCAGTAGTCTCAAATCACACTCGTACATCGATCCCGCGCCTCAATTTCATCTCACGAGCTCTCTCCGGTGAGATCCTAATTCGCCCGAACCGCCGTCCGCCGCCGTCGACATCGCCGCCGTTCAGGTGCTCGCCTGCGACCACCTCCACTACCCACCGAAGCGGCACTCCACCCCGAACACATCCCGATCACCGCCACCTTCCAAAACCCCGGCGATCGTCGCCGGCGATCGCCGCCGTCCTCTGTGCACGCGCGCGAGCGCTTTCAAATTTAAACCTGACGGGTGGACCCCACCTGTCAGCGTTTTATTCTTTTCCGGTTAAAACAGAAGGCGTATTCTATTATTTACGCTTTCTGAGTCGGAAAGCATATTCCAGCCCGAAGCGTTTTCTTATAAGCGCACAGGGACTGGAATTTTTACAGAAAAACCCCTGGAATTGAAAGTTGAATAACTTTTAAACTACAACTCTGATTTAGTTGAATCTTTTTTTGAAATTCTTATTTTTCTCTCTAGTTTTTTTAGTATTTATTTAAAAATATTTTGCGAAAAGTTTTGGTACTGTTGCCAAATTTTTAATTGGAGTTTGAATTTGAATTTTTCAGAAAAAGAAGAGGGGAACTTTGCTGGGAATTTTGAGTGTTCTCCTTCTGACTACTTTGGACAAGGCAAGCATTTTGAACTTGGGATATGGTGATTGCATTTGCATTGCATGGTTGCATCGGTTGGAATTGCATCGTATGAGTAGTTTATCGCAAGTGCATGCATGCATGGTCATTTTAATTCTTGTGCATGACTTGCACTTCACTCAAGCATCTGACATGAGGAAAGGCTGTGAGCACCGGGAGTGCAGCTCCTGCTTTGGACGTGCTGGTGAGCACGGTCCTGTTGTGACACGACGGTGTCACCGTGGCTTGTGAAATATACCGGTTATAATGATAACACCTCCTGAGTCGACCTAGATCGAGTCTTGTTCCGTCACACCTAGCTAAAACACTGTGCTGCCACAGGTCTTCCCGTGAGGGAAGTACGGTTTACTAAGTTGCTAACCCCTGTCTGTGTACACACCACATAGAGGGCCATGATGAGGGTTTCCACGGCCATGGACTAAATCCCGTCATCAGGTCAGGGGGCATGGGTGTTTCCGGCTAGGCCGAGAGGGGGGCACCCCTTGTAATCCGCGCGTATGAATAGTGATCCCATGCTAATCGAGATTGTAGTCTCCCCGACTTAGAGTTTTTCTTGAACGATGCTTTGGGTAATTCCTGGCATCTGGAAAGTTAATCTGGTGTGTGCTGGTCAGGTGTGTTTCAACCCAAAGACCGTAGTGGGAATTAATCAGTGCCACGGTGTTGACTAAAGAAATCTCATACACGTGGGTAAAGAGTACACCCTCTGCAGAGTTATACCTATTCGAATAGCCGTGTCCGCGGTCAAGGACGTTAGCTGGGAAGGGTCAAGTGTCGGTCCGGTGTCACCATGGCTTGTGAAATATACCGGTTATAATGATAACACCTCCTGAGTCGACCTAGATCGAGTCTTGTTTCGTCACACCTAGCTAAAACAACGTGCTGCCAAGGGTCTTCCCGCGAGGGAAGTACGGTTTAGTAAGTTGCTAACCCCTGTCTGTGTACACACTACATAGAGGGCCATGATGAGGGTTTCCACGGCCATGGACTAAATCCCGTCATCAGGTCCGGGGGCATGGGTGTTTCCGGCTAGGCCGAGAGGGGGGCACCCCTTGTAATCCGCGCGTATGAATAGTGATCCCATGCTAATCGAGATTGTAGTCTCCCCGACTTATAGTTTTTCTTGAACGATGCTTTGGGTGAATCCTGGCATCCGGAAAGTTAATCTGGTGTGTGCTAGTCAGGTGTGTTTCAACCCAAAGACCGTAGTGGGAATTAATCAGTGCCACGGTGTTGACTAAAGAAATCTCATACACGTGGGTAAAGATTACACCCTCTGCAGAGTTATACCTATTCGAATAGCCGTGTCCGCGGTCAAGGACGTTAGCTGGGAAGGGTCAAGTGTCGGTCCGGTGTCGGTCTTCGGAGGAAAATAATTAATTGGAGCATCAGATATTTTGCAGAATAATATTATCTCATCACTAACACTGTCATGAATATTTTGTGATCAGGATTATGATGGTTGTGAATATTATTGTTACAATGCATATTATTTGAGGACTAACCCGTTTCTCTTATTTTATTTTCCTGAGTGTCTCAGGGGCTGGCTAGACTAACCCGGGCACCCAGTTTTATTTTCAAGACCTCTCGTGGCGTCCCTCGAGTTCATGGGCGGTCTTGTCTCGCCTGACTCTCTTGTGGATACCCGTTTGGCATTTCTTTTCAAGACCTCTCGTGGCGTCGCTTGATTTTTCGGATGGTCCTGTCTCGTCCGATTCTCTTTTAGACACCCGTTTGGCATTTCTTTTCAAGACCTACCGTGGTGTCACTTTTAGACACTCGACTGGCATTTCTTTTCAAGACCTCTCGTGGTGTCGCTTGAGTTAATGGGCGGTCTGTCTCGCTCGATACTCTTTTAGACACCCGTTTGGCATTTCTTTTAACTTTCTTGGTTTATCACTAATATTTTATTTTTCTGCACATGCTAATGTTTATTATGCCATGTTCTAAAATTTCAGTCAGCATGAGCATATCATTTAACCCATCATGAGCATATGCATTCGGTATATCTTTTGTTCATAATGTTTGCGAGTACATTCAAACGTACTCACTGGCTTGTCCCTGGCTATTTCATTGGCCAGACCTGGAGGAGGACGAGCCTGTGGAAGGAGATTGCGCTAGCGAGCCCGACGCTTAGAGGAGTCCTAGTCAGTCAACCTGTGATCTTGGAGTCTGCCACATGTATCATCCGTTGTGTTTCCGCTACACCAATAAAATAGTCAAGCCTCACACCGACACTTGACTTTATTTTATTGTATCAGTGTTGTTCCACCACCACACCATTGTATTATTCCACCACCGTAGTATATTGGCAAGCTTGTAATAATTGTTGAGCACTCTGGTTCAACCCCTGTGTAATATAATTGTACTGGTTATCTATATCAAGGAAGTCTACCAGTTGTTCTTGGGGCTAGTATGACTTGAGGCTCTTCTGAGATTTATCCCAGAAATGGGCCTGACACCAACCCAGTCATCGTCCCCAAGAATGGCGGCAAGGAGCTGTAGCGACCAGTATGAAGCTCTATCGCAATCTCGTGATGAAGTCGAGATCATGACAGAACCCCATTTTGGATCGCATAGCAAGGTGGTTCTCAAATGCATACAACCGAATGAACAGATGAGTGTACCAGATAAAGGCTTACAATCGCCACATGCTACAGCATAATATATCATAAATCATCATACAATCATCCAAATGAAAGATAGGGTCCGACTACGGACGAAATCAAACGAGAAAACACCACCCTGCTATCATCCCCGGATCAACCGACTAGGGCCCACTATGGATCATCTGGCATCATGACATACATACGTCCACGCTCATCGTCATACTCCAAACGGAGCATCTTGGGCTCACCCGTGTCTGACTCAAGCGTACCTGCAACTGGTGTTTATAGTAATCTGTGAGCCACAGGGACTCAGCAATCTCATCACCCAAGGTAACAAAACTATTTAAGCTTATAGGAATGGAAGGGGTAATATGGTGAGGTTGCAGCAAGCACTAAGCATAACGGTCGCAAGTTTAATATGATTAAGAAGTGATCCTGAACACCTACTTATGATTCAAACATAACCCCACCGTGTTCTCTTCCCGAACTTACTCGAAAAGAGACCATCACGGTTACGCACACAGTTGGTGTATTTTATTAGAATTAGTGTCAAGTTCTCTACAACCGGAGGTTAAAATATCCAAGTCGCCTCATCACCACGGGCACGGCTTCACGTAAGATTTAACCCTGCAGGGGTGTTCCAACCTGGTGTTGGGGAACGTTGCATGGAAAACAAAAAATTTCTACGCGCACGCAAGATCTATCCATGGAGATGCATAGCTATGAGAGGGGGAGTGTGTCTACGTACCCTCGTAGACCGTAAGTGGAAGCGTTAGAACAACGTGGTTGATGTCGTCGAACAACTTCACGATCCAACCGATCGAGCACCGAACGTACGGCACCTCCGCGTTCAGCACACGTTCAGCTCGGTGACGTCCTCGAATTCTTGATCCAGCAAGACGGTGAGGTAGTGGATGAGTTCCAGCAGCACGACGGCATGGTGACGTTGATGGTGATGCTATCTCTGCAGGGCTTCGCCCAAGCACTGCGAAAATATGACCGAGGGACGGAACTGTGGAGGGGGGCGCCGCACACGGTTAAGACAATGTTGTGTTCTCCTTTGTGGCGCCCCCTCTCCTCTATTTATATATGTGTAGGGGCTTGGAGTAGAAGGAATAATGCCACGTGAACAGTAACCGTGAATAGTACACACGTGGACTTGGACTCCAAAGTCCAATCCTATTCCTACTAGGACTCTCCCTTTTTCCTTCCCTAGCTACGTGGGCTTTTGAAGACTTGGTGCGCCTGGCCCAATAAGGCCAGGGCACCTCCCCTTAGCCCATTCCAGCCCTTTGGGACGTGGTGGACCCACTTGTGGACTTCCGGACCCCTCCGGAATCCTCCGGAACCTTCTGGAAGCTTCCCGGTACAATACCGAAAAAACTGCACCTTTTTCCGGAACCGAAAATATGACTTCCCATATATAAATCTTTATCTCTCGACCATTCTGAGACTCCTCGTGACGTCCGGGATCTCATCCGGGACTCCGAACAATATTCGGTTACCAATTCACATAACTCATATAACACTATATCGTCAACGAACGTTAAGCGTGCGGACCCTACGGGTTCGGGAATGATGTAGACATACCTGAGACGCCTCTCTGGTCAATAACCAATAGCGGAACCTGGATGCTCATATTGGTTCCTACATATTCCACGAAGATCTTATCGGTCGAATCGCAATGACAACATACGTAATTCCCTTTGTCCGTCGGTATGTTACTTGCCCGATATTCGATCGTCGGTATCTCCATACCTAGTTCAATCTCGTTACTGGCAAGTCTCTTTACTCGTTCCGTAATACATCATCCCATAACTAACTCCTTAGTCACTTTACTTGCAAGCTTCTTATGATGTGCATTACCGAGAGGGCCCAGAGATACCTCTCCGAAACACGGAGTGACAAATCCCAGTCTCGATCCATGCCAACTCAACGGACACCTTCGGAGATACCTATAGAGCATCTTTATGATCACCCAGTTACGTTGTGATGTTTGATAGCACACAAGGTATTCCTCCGGTATCCGGGAGTTGCATGATCTCATGGTCTGAGGAACATGTATTTGACATTCCAGAAAGCAGTAGCAATAAACAGAACGATCATATGCTAAGCTAACGGATGGGTCTTATCCATCACATCATTCTTCTAATGATGTGATCCCGTTATCAAATGACAACTCAAGTCTAAGGTTAGGAAACTTTAACCATCTTTGATCAACGAGCTAGTCTAGTAGAGTCTCACTAGGGACACGGTATTTGTTTATGTATTCACACATGTATTTAAGTTTCCGGTCAATACAATTCTAGCATGAATAATAAACCTTTATCATGAACAAGGAAATATAAAATAATAACAACTTTATTATTGCCTCTAGGGCATATTTCCATCACTTGGTCCATCACAAACCAACACAAGCTGCGGTGGAAATACCTCAACCTTGAGATAGCCCGAGGTATCCTCGGAATCCCGATGCACAAGACATTTCGACAATGGTAAGACAAGTCCAGCAAGACCTCCCGACGTGCCGACACCCCGACTGGAGCCGCACGTATCTCTAAATTAGGCCACGACGGATAGGCGAAGCTTACGGTTAGCTGAGTCCCAAGTTGCCAAGGGGGCGCCGCAAGGTGCTCTAGTTGGACCAGCACCATCAGCACTAGCCCACCTGTATTATGTGGAATTAAAAGACCCCGAGGGGGCCAGCCTCTATGCAATTTTAATTAAGTTCAATATTATTATGTTGGCAAATGTTAACACCAAAGTTGGGCCTTGCTGGAAGTGGTTATTAAAAGCGAACTATCAAGAGGGTTCCATACCCCTGAGCATGTTGGGAACGCTAAACAAGGATCATAACATTGGTATTACAGAAACTAAGGCGGCAGGAGTGGAACAAAACACTAGGCAAAAGGCCAAACCTTCCACCCACAACCAAGTATATAGATGCATTAATTAAATAAGAGATATTGTGATATCCCAACACATCCATGTCCCAACATGGAACAACCTGCACTGCACCTACAACTAAAACACTATAAGAGGGGCTGAGCAAAGCGGTAACATAGCCAAACAACAGTTTGCTGGGTAGGGTGGTTAGTGGCTCATGGCATATGAGAGGCTGACATGTATGTGGTAGGAAGCGCGACATAGTGATAGCAATGAGATAACTAGCAAGCAAAGATAGTAGTGTTATCAAGGGTAATGAACATCTTGCCTGAAGTCTCTTCGGTAGGATAGTAATACTGCTCCTCGAACACATTCTCAACCGGTTCCTCGAACTCGGACTCATCTCCTAGAACTACCCAAAAGAAAGAACAAGCACCGAAATAAATAGGCAATCATGGCATAGATGCACAAACAAAATGATGCGTGCAAGGCATGGTAAAATTACGAGCATGACATGAATGAAGGAACGGTGCTACCGGAACGACAGAAATGATAACGAGATGGCAACGCTGAAGCAAAGGATAGATATGGGCAAAATCTTGGCAATCCAAGTATGACTCTAGAAAGAATGGAGGATTCCAATTGAAATCGATATAAAGATCACGAAGAACGGATGCACGAAACTCAAATGGTGAGCAAAACAATATGCAATGCAAAACTGTAGTTAACTGCCACATGGCATCTTATGCACATCAAAACAGCAAGCTACAGTACTCTAAGATGCTCATACAAGATATGTGGCTGTAGTACTCTAAATGCACAGCAATACATTCCATACGTTCAAATTCATTAGCATCACAGATTAATTGGAATGAAGACAACAAGATGCAAAGAAAATGTTACAGCAGAGAATATGCTGGCAGAAACATTGACAGGCAGTATTCACATGGATGTTTCAGTAGGAAAAACAACATGAAAGTGCACGGAATTGGCATGCTACTACAGTACACCTGGCATAGATCATTTCATTACATTGGCACAAATTCATAGGATGCATAGATTCATCAGAAATGACCTCACAACATTGCAACTTAATGTTGACAGAAAACTGATACATTGACTAGGCAATTTTACAAGCTTGTGGCACTCTTATCATGGCATATCATGGCATGAAATAAATACTAGCAGCAAGATGGCATGAAAATGCTCCAAATACATGTTGAAAGTTTATTCATATGGCACTTGCATTAATTCACACAAAAATGACAAAAATGACACGTTTCTCTGAAAAACAGAGCACATCACAGACAACAGTAAGTTGCTTACTTTTAGCAGTTGTAGCAGTGGCTTAACAAGAAGATCAATTCATGCAATCACCATGTAGATGTATTATGAAGAAAGCTTTGCAAAACATGTTTAGGTCATGTCAGCAAAGGAGTCACAGATTCGTCACAATCCTCATCACAACAGGGGCAAATGATAACAGTTTTCAGACTTGGCAGTTTTTCAGTTAACTGACAGAAATATTCAGAAATGTAGAGGGCTTCGGGATTTGATCCCTAGACCTCCTAGATGCATGGATATGGTGCAAGACCATGGTATAGACATGAGGCTAGGCCTAGGACATGTTTTGGCCGAAGGAAACGACATGAGGACGGCTAGATCTGAGTTTTTCCCATCCGGTGCGCGAAGTGGTTCACGCAGAGCACCGGGAGCACGAACTTGGCACGACGACGGCGAGGCCTATGGTGAGCGAGAGGACATGGAGTTTGGCAGAGAGGAAGAAGGGAGTACCTCCTTTACCTAGGACATGAAGTTGAGGCCGGGGACACGACGTGGAGACGGTGGGGAGTCGAGGAACTTGCCGGTCTTGCTGAATCCGTGAAGAAAGGGAAGAAGGGGAAGAAGATGGCATCATGGACGGCGTCCTTGGGTGCGGCTTGGCGTCTGAATGGAACCGGGGCCGTGCTGCGAGGCTCGTAGACGTCGTGGGGGAGGCCGGGGGTGCCCGCTATGCCGGCAGCGAGGACTTCGCCGAGCTGGCCATGGCTCCTGACGGCAGCGTCCAGGCGCGAGGGAGGCGAGGGGGAGGTGTGGCGGCGTGAGGAGGGAGGGAGGAGAGGAAGGGGAAACCCTAGGGCGCGGTTTGGGGGTTAAATAGGCAGGGAAGACGCGAGGCCGGGGCTGCCCTCGTGGCCGCCATGTGCATCCTGTGTGAGCGAGAGAGAAAAAGATGGGGACCAAGGGGAAGAAGAAGAG
The DNA here is from genome assembly GCA_039707655.1 of Elymus sibiricus. Lineage (NCBI taxonomy): Eukaryota > Viridiplantae > Streptophyta > Magnoliopsida > Poales > Poaceae > Elymus > Elymus sibiricus. The sequence continues at coordinate 401,929,950 of CM077666.1, forward strand.
AGGGGGGGACGCTGGCAGGTGGGGCCGGGCTGGTGCCCACGTGGAAAGGAGGGAGCGAGGGAGAGGAGGCAGGGCGCAGCTTGCGTTGGTGCTGCTGCTAGCGCGGCTCCTATACGCTGCTGCTCGCTGCTGCTCCAGGAAGGAGGAGGCCCAAGAGCAGCCCAAGGTAAGGCCTCCTTCTTTTCTTTTTATCTATGTTTTTTTATCAAACAGATTTAAAGAAAGAAAAGAAAGGGGGGCTAGGAAAAGAATTTGGTAGAGAGAAAAATATTCTCATGCTCCTGGAATTATGAGCTATTTGAATAAATTGGTTTGGTAATTTTTAGAGAAAGAAAAATATCTCAAGTTTGAATTAAATTCAAACTTGAGGCATTTTTCATACCAACCAAATCAATTCCAAAAATGATGAAATTTGGCAGAGAGCTTGATGGCATGATGCAGGATTTATAGGAAAATGGTGAACATTAATTTGGGACAGAAATATTGCATCATGAATAATATTGAAAAGAAGAAGAAGGGGGAGATGATGATAGTAGAGACGTCATGCATGGGTGAACCACATGATCTAGAGAGGAAGATGGCAAGGAGGGGATGACCACACACACTATGCATACATGAAGAACACACCAATAACAATGGGTGCAATGCTCATGAGCAACATAAATGAATATGATGACGCAAAGCACATAACAAAAGAATGACATGAAGATGAAATGCAAAATGAAAAGAAAGCAAAACACAACATGAGAAGAAGCCCATCCATCAAGATCATCATGACAATTCCATGAAGCCCATCCATCAAGATCATCATGACAATTCCATATATGGCAAGGTTGGGGAACACAAATATGGAAGGATTACATCTGGGGTGTTACAGGAGCGTATGTGCATCGAGTTCACCAGCCTCAACAAGTTCTACCCTCAAGATCCATTTCCGCTGCCCCGCATAGACCAGATTGTGGACTCCACCGCCGGATGCGATTTGCTATGCTTCCAAGATGCCTTCTCAGGTTACCACCTGATCAAGATGGCGGCTGAAGATGTGGAGAGGACGGCCTTCATCACCCCCTCCAGCATATACTACTATGTCTGCATGCCAGAGCGTGGGTGCCACTTTCCAACGGCTAATGCGGATCACGCTGGGGCCTCAGATGGGGAGGAACGCGGAGGCCTACGTTGACGACATCATGGTCAAGTCTCGCGAGGCTGGATCCCTCATCGCGGACCTCGAGGAAACATTTGCCAACTTGCGCAAGGTCAACCTCAAGCTCAACCCCGAGAAGTGCGTCTTCGGAGTTCCCTCCGCCAAACTCCTCGGCTTCCTGGTCTCGCACCATGGCATCGAGGCCAACCCTGAGAAGATCAAGGCCATCGAGAAAATGCGTCCTCCCCGGACCCTCAAGGAAATTCACCGCTTGGCAGGATGTATGGCCTCCCTGGGACACTTCATCTCCAAGTTTGGCGAGCGAGCCCTACCTTTCTTCAAGCTCCTGAAGTGGTCAGGCTCTATCAAGTGGACTCCTGAGGCAGACGCCGCTTTTGAAGATCTCAAGAGGTACCTCATGAGCCCGCCCATCATGGTCGCACCGCGCTCTCGCGAGGCCTTGCTCCTGTACTTGGCGGCCACCCCTCAGATGGCCAGCGCGGTGCTTGTGGCGGTGCGAGAGGAGCATGTCTGTGCTAAGGAGAAGCCCTCTGCACCTCCCGAGCCTCGTGAGCCCCTCGAGCCTCGCGAGTCTCCTAAGCCTCGTGAGCCCCCCGAGCCTCGCGAGCCTCCTGAGCCTCATGAGCACCCCGGGCCCATCGAGCCTCGCAAGGCGCCTGGAGAGCAAGCTGCCACCACAACTACGCGCCTTGTCGAATACCCCATGTACTTCGTCAGCACCGTGCTAAGGGATGCTTGCGAGCGCTACCCCATGCAGCAGAAGCTCCTCCTCGCGCTCCTCATTGCCTTTAGGAAGCTGCGCCACTACTTTCAGGGCCATCCCATCAAGGTCATTTCTTCCTACCCCTTGGAGCAAGTTCTGCGCAGCCCCAATGCTGCCGGCCGTGTCACCGAATGGAACATCGAGCTGCAAGCCTTCCAGCTAGAATTATCCACCACTAGAGTCATCAAAGGCGCTGCTCTGGCCGACTTCATGGCAGAGTGAACGGACACGTATGAGGAGGAGCCTCACGAGGCCAAATCCCATCTGACAAGGGACGAGGCGCCTGGTGGCTGGACCATGCACTTCGACGGCTCCTTCTCCCGACAGGGCGTGGGGCCTGGAGTCATGCTCACCTCACCGACATGAGACAGGCTCTACTACGCCATGCAGCTCTGCTTCAGGCACACCAACAAGGTTTCCAACAACATCACAGAGTATGAGGGCCTCATCGCCAGCCTCAAGGCCGCGTTCGCTCTGGGCATCAAGCGTCTCACCATCAAGGGCGATTCGCAACTTCTTGTCAACTTCTCCAACAAAAGCTACAAGCCCAAAGGCGAGCACATGGCCGCCTACCTAGATGACGTACGTAAACTTGAGAAGCGTTTTCTTGGCCTGGAGCTGCAGCACGTCCCCCGCAGCGGCAACAAAGAAGCTGACGACATCGCCAAATGAGCATCTCGCCGCGAGCCTCAGAGCCCCGGTGTCTTCGAGGAAAGGCTCGTCAAGCCATCAGCTGCACCCCCTGCCGCAAGCACCACGCTCCTTCATGAGGAACTCCCGCCCGCACCACCCACGGGCGTGCCAGACTGTGGCCCAGCCTCAGGAGCCTGCCTGCTGTTGGCGCTGCAGCCTCAAGCGGATAGCTGGGCCGCAGAGTTCAAGGCTTACTTGCTTCACGGCACCCTCCCGGAGGAGGACTCAGAAGCAGAGCGCATGGCCCGGCAGGCCACCGCTTACTGCTTACAAGATGGCGAGTTGTACCGCAGGCACCCCAATGGCGTCTCGGTGAGGTGCATCTCTGAAGAACAAGGGCGCGAGTTGCTCACCGATATCCATGGAGGAGACTGCGGCCACCACTCCTCGTCACGCACCCTCGTCGGCAAGGTGTTCCGCAGCGGCTTCTACTAGCCCACTTCACTGCGTGACGCTACCACGCTGGTCCAAGCCTGCGAGGCCTGCCAGTTCCACGCCGAGAAGATCCACCAGCCGGCGCAGGGCCTCCAGACGATTCCCCTCTCATGGCCCTTCGCGGTCTGGGGGCTGGATATTCTGGAGCCCTTCCCTCGCACGGCTGGTGGTTACCGCTACCTCTACGTCGCCATCGACAAATTCACCAAGTGGGCAGAGGTCGAGCCTGTACGCACCATCCCGGCAGGCTCCGCCGTCAAGTTCATTAAGGGCCTCGTGAGCCGCTTTGGAGTTCCCAACCGCATTATCACTGACAATGGCTCCCAGTTCATAAGTGGCCTCTTCAGGTCCTACTGCGCCAGCCTCGGCACGCAGATCTACTACGCCTCGGTGGCGCACCCACGAAGCAATGGCCAGACCGAGCGTGCCAACGCCGAGGTCCTCAAGGGCCTCAAAACAAGGAGCTTCAAGAAGAAGCTCGAGGCCTGCGGCAAGGGCTGGCTCGATGAGCTGCAGTCCGTGCTGTGGTCCATCCGCACGATGGCAAGCAAGCCTACCGGCGAGACCCCCTTCCTCCTCGTCTACGGAGCTGAGGCGGTCCTTCCATTGGAGCTTAAACACGGCTCCCCGCGAGTCCTTGCCTTCGACGAGGCGCATCAGGATGGCTCGCGAGAGACCAAACTGCTGCTCCTCGAGGAGGGCCGCCGTCAGGCCGCTCTTCGCGCCGTGAGGTACCAGCAGGCCTTGCGTCGCTACCACAGCCGCAACATCCGCCCTCGCACTCTCGAGGTCGGCGACCTCGTCCTGCGCAGGATCCTCTCCAGAGAGGGACTTGACAAACTCTCACCTATGTGGGAAGGCCCTTTCAGGGTTACTCATGTCTCTAGGCCTGGCTCAGCCCGGCCAGAGATGGAGGACGGAGTTCCTGTGCCTAACGCTTGGAACATCCAACACCTCCGCAAGTTCTACCCGTGACCCTCACGCGTACGAACAAAATGGGGCTATACACACCCCGGAGCCTCTCATTGCGTTCGCCTGATGGGCCCGTGAGAGCTCCCACCCACGCCCAAGTGGAAGCCCCATGCTCCGCGCTGGCGGAACGATCGACCCGTGATCATACCCACACCCCTGTGGAAGCCCCATGCTCCACGCTGGCGGAACAATCAACTAAGGGCACCCCACGGGCTGCACCAACCTCAAGCTGACCCGTGCCGGACATGGCAACACCCTTTTTCTCGTTTTGATGTGTAAATAAGGGCGCCGCACGGGTTGCACTAACCTCATGCTGACCCATGCCGGACACGGCAGCCGCATCTTGTTTTGGTTATGTAATGGGTTGCTATCTTACTTCAGTAAAGCTTTGGTTTCTTTACATGGTGTTTCGTTTTGTCTTTGCCTCATGAGCCTCGCGCGCTCACGACGATCATCATGAGCCTCACATGAGTGGGGGCTGGACACGGTGGCTATGCTCGGGTCAGTCCCAGCAGCGCTGAAAAACCCAAGCAACCGGGCTCTAGCTCGCGGGCCTGCTCCCGTGCATGCCTCCCCACCAAGGTTCTTTTTGTCTTGTCTCCTCGCGTAATGCCCATGACCGAATCAGCGAGCGTGCACTCCTCCCCTGTTGTTAAGTATTCTGCATGCAGTTATCTCAGGAGCAGGTCCCCTGAAAGGCCTCACGAGGATGCCTTGCGAGGTGGCCCCCTCAGGGCCTCAGGAAGCCCCGCAGGCCCTGCCTCGGCAGCTAACCCACGACGGCCGTCTCAGCAGGAGATCTCGCGAGCGAAACCCTCACAAGGCGTACCCTACAAGTGATGGCCCACCAGACACTATCCTGCACAGAGCTAAGTCTCCTGCCTCACGAGCCGCCCTCGCCGTCTCTTAAGCTTTCCCCTCCAGCAACCTCACGAGCACCAGCGTTTCTCTTGGCGCAAGCCGCTTGCACGCCAAAGGGGGGCTCCCTGAGCATCGCGCCTCAGGAGCCCTCACTAGCTCCAATTGCCCCTCACCTCCTGGCATTGTCCAGGCATCACGACCTGACATACCAGCGACGGCTATGGCCCACTCGGGGACTGGGTCCTAACGACGTAGAGCATCAAGGCAAGCAAAAAGAGCAAAACATGCCTCAAGAGAAAGCTTCACTAGGGCACGAGTGTTCATTACAGCAAATCATAAAGTACTTAAACACAAAGGCATCGTCTTCACTCCCCCACGGGGCCACATCGATCTAGTGCAGGGTGGCGAAGGAAAAAGGACTCTAGGAACTCGCGCCATCGTCGTCGCCGTCGTCACCGTCGTCGCCGCCAGAGCTCTCGCCGCGGTCGCAGGAGTACTTCCCAAGCAGCGCGTCCACGTGGCCTTCTACCGCCTTCGCGAGGCCATCATGGAGCTCCTCGGGGATGGCGGCTATCACCTTGTCAAAATCAATGTTGGGATCAGCGTGAAGGAGGTGACTAAAGACGCGGGTCGCCGCCTGAGAGTAGAGGTCACGACACTCCTCCTCCAAGATGCCATCCACCTTCTTGGCCCCATCCTCGAGCCGCTCCACGAGCTTGGTGGAGAAGTCATAGTAGTCGGCGTCGCGGGACTCGTGGAGGGCTTCAAGCCTCCCCTGGCAGATGGAGTTCAGGGCGTCGCGGGTCGGAGCTCGAGGGAGTGGAGCATCTTGACGCGTTCGTGCTGCCGCTCCCGTTCCTGGTCCGCCTCGCCTCTGGCTTGCTCGGCGGTGCTGGCGGCGCCCACCACCTGAAGGCGAAAGGAGGATGGCTCGGCCTCGGCGCCGGGACCGGCCTGCGGCATGCCTCTCGACGGGTCTCCGCCTCGGCGAGTGCCGCATTGAGACCAGCAATTTCCTGCCGGAACCGCTCACGCTCTGTCTCGAAGGTGTCCTTCTGCTGCTTCAGCGCCTTACCATGCTCCTCGGCGAGCACCAGGCGCACCTCCGCTATCTTCGCATCAGCGTCCTCCTGGGCCTTCTTCTCCTTAGCCTCAAGCTGGGTGTTGGCCTCGTTGACACGCTTCATGTGGGCATCCTGGGCGTCGGCCAACTGGCGCCCCAGCGTCTCCAGGCGCCCCCGCTGCGTGGCCTGCTCGGTCGACACCCTCTTGAGGTCTTCCGTTGGAGTCGCGAGGCCCGCTTTGTGGGCCGCAAGCTCCCTCTCGCGAGTGGCGAGGGCACTTTCCCGCGCGAGGAACGACTGCGCCTGCACGGCATGTTGATCCTGGAGCTCCTTCAGGCGAGCCTCCGCCTCCTCGTGGCGCATGATGGCCGCTTCGGCCTCCCGGAGAGCACTCGCACGGACCCCCTCCGCTTTGGCGGCGTCCTTCTCGCCCTGTGCGTGAGCGCTTTCGTTTTGGCGCTAAGCCGTTTCGACGGCGACGCTAAGCAGGCACCACCCGTCAGCAAGCTTCAGTCGCTCCTCGGCGAGGCGCCCCTCCTCGTCCTGGAAGTCTATCCCGAGCCGAGCAAGCGTGGCCTTGGCGGCGCGCAAGGCTTCAGGCCTGAGCAGGGCATGGCCGCTCACGAGTGCCAGGGGCCAGTCCGGGTCAGGCACCCTGACATTCTCCGTCACCGCGGTCAGGGATGCCTCGGCACCGCTTGCGAGGAGCGGTGGGTTTGTTGGGCCCTCCCCCGTGTTCGGCTGCGGCGGCGCGCTGTGGGGGCTTGCCATGCCTACGACAGCACGCCCCACGATTCCTCCCCCCGCGCTAAGGAAGGCCTCTGGCGGGGGAGTGGGCGCTTTGGCCTCCCCCGTCACTGCTTCTTCCCTCGCGGCGGGGTCTGAGGGGAGCGTGTCCCCACCTCCTGAGGCTGCCTCCCGAGGCTCCTCCATCTCGGCCTCATGAGACGCGTCCGCATGCGGCTCCGGAGGAACGGCTGGCTCCCTCTCAACTTCCGCACGCTCCGTCTCAGCGTCAGAGTGGCGGGTGGCCTCTCCATGCCCCCCGGCACCCGCAGCGTGTACTGATGCCCCCTGCGGGCTGGGGGGCGCCTTCGCCTTTGTCGTCGTCTTCTTCTTCTTCCTTTGGTCCCCGGCGGACCTCCTGCGCAAACGGTGGCTCAGCTCCGTGCCCGGACAAAGAACAAGAGCATAAAACGCTGGGAGGAGTCAGGGGGACTTACTCGTCGCTGGCGGACCACTTCCTCTTCTTCTCCACGAGGGGCGGGTCGTTGCTGCCGTCGTCAAGCATCGCCTCGGCTCCGCCGCCCGGGCCCCCGGAGCAGGCCGCGGTGGACCCGGACGCGTCGTCGCCCGCCTCGAGGGCCTGGGAAGTTTTGGCCCCTTGACGGGCCTCTGGTGCTGGGGGCTCAACCGCCCCCTGGCCGGGAGCCCCCTCCGCCACGGGTGGCTCGCTGTCGATGTCATCATCCTCGAAGTCACAGAGGAGCTGACGGCGAGTGCGTGGTGGCGCCCGGTTGGCGTCCTCCTCTGTGGCCTCCTCCGAGTCCTCGCCACCGCCGCTGCCTCCTGAATCCAGCTCCACCACGAGGAGGTTCTCGTGGGGTCCGACGTGGCCCTCCGGCACGAGACCCCATTGAACAAAGAGAGGCATCTCCGCGACCAGCCGCGCCTTCTCCTTGTAGCGGAACAACGGGAGTGCACCCTCGGGCAGGTCCACGACAGGGGTACTAAGGAGAGTCGCCAGGGCCCCGTCCATCACTTCTGGCTTCAGGCCGGCGGGGTTCAGCCTCATGGCGTCTCCCGCGCCGGTGTACTCCCACACGGGGCGCGAGTGCCACTGGAGTGGCGCGATGCGCCACCGCAGGTACTCCCTGACGACCGTTGCCCCCGATAGCTTTGCGGCCCGGTGCGCGGCCATCCGCTCCAAGACGGACTCCATCCTCGGGTCAGCGAGCTTCTCGTGCCCCCACCTGGAGTTCTTCTCAGCCGGGCCCGTCGGGATCATTAGGAGCCGACTGGTTCGGCGCGCGTCCATGTAGACCCAGCGCTGCCGATAGCCCTCCACATTCTTCGCAACCCTCAAGTTGATGATGATGTTTTCCATCCCCTTAACGGCGAGGAACGATGCACATCCGGAGCGCTGGTCTGCCGCAGTCAGCCGCAGGCAGAAGAAGTGTCGGAAGAGCGCCACCGAAGGCATCAAACCCACAAAAGCCTCGCAGTAAAAGGCAAACATGGCCAAGAGGAGGATGGAGTTTGGTTGAAGGTGGCGGGCATGAATCTGATAATGGGAGAGAATGGCGTAGAAAAAGTCCGAGAATGGCGACACCTACCCGGCATAAATGCTGTGGAGGAAGAAGGGAAAGGCCGTCGCCCCAGGGTCACGCCGCGCGCGTGACCCCGGTCTGATCTGGGCCGCCTGATTCTCGTTCTGATCACCGGCCACCAGTGGGAGAACCTTGTCCTCGCCCTTTCCATCGATGATGGAGTAGCGCTGCAGCGCCGCCCCGATGGCGGGCGCGCTTGGGGACGGGGCCGCCACCTTTCCCCTCTTGCCGGCTGGCGCCATCTGTGCGGCGGAGACGCGGATGGAGGAGGGGGAAGAGGCGGAGCTCGGAGATGGGGTCGCGAGGAGCTGTGCGTGGGAAGGAAGGCACGGGGAGACGGAGTGCGTGAAGGAAGGCAATGATGGTCTCGTGTCGCCCGCAGCAGGCTTTATGTCAGCGCGGGCGGTTACCGAGGCGTCGTGGGAGAAGTGGGGGCGTCCCCCGTCACATCGTGTGCCACTTGTCGCGCCTGGCCCACAGGCGGTTAGGACCCGTGCCGTTTCGCCCCCTAGTAGGCAGGAACGTGCGCGCCGCGGACCCGGGGGCTACTGTCAGGCCCATGGAACCCGGGGTATCCAGGCCCGTCTGCCTTTGGCCCAGGGCACAACACCTGGCGTGGGTCCAACAGGCCATCATCATCAAGCATCTCACCAAGACCCCTCATGAGGCCTTGGCCTCCTGAGGACCCCTCCTCAGGGAGCGGTGAACAAGACTCAGCATCTTCACCAGCAGCCTCGCGAGGCGCTCTCACGAGGTAGCCTCCCGAGGCACCCTCTCGAAGGCGCTCAAGACAAGGGCTGTCCGGCTTGGCCGCGCGGTCCTGTGCCCATCACGTGGGCGACGCACGCGGCGACGAGCGACGACAGAGGCCGTGCCAGCAGGCGCGGATGAAGTGGGTTTCCCCTTTTGTGTTAAGGGAGCAAGGCCAGCAGTCCACTTCCCAAAGCAACCCCAAAGGTTGCCCTATCGGCGAAAGAAGACCAGGACGGCGGGCGCGTGGGGCAGAGGTCATCACCGAGCCCACGACGCGTCACGGATCATGCGTTTGCTGGCGAAGACCGCCTTTAGTCAGGATAGCCTGAGCGCCTGTCCCCTTTCAAAACCCGCCAAGTGTGGCAACCCTTCCCGCCTAAGTTTTGAGGGGGGAAGAGGACCAAGGCAGGTATAAAGGGACAGTGCTGCCATCGTGGTAGAGGGACCACAATTCTGTCGACTCCTTCTTCTCCTAGCTTGTTCGCAAGAACACTCTCTTGCTCACTACAATCAAAACCAAGCAGGAGTAGGGTTTTACACCGCAAGGTGGCCCGAACCTGGGTAAACTGTTGAGTCCATGGTCTGCTCCTCGCTAGTGCACTCCAGTCGTAGCTTCGCCGTAGCTTAGCCATGGTAGGGGACGAAGAGGTAGGAACAAGCTCGCCCCCAGTGTTCGAACCTTTGGGTCCCCGGAGCCCAACTTCCGACAGTGGCCCACGCCCCTTAATCCGGCTAGAACTCCAGCCGGCCGCTCGGCAGCGGGCCGGCTGGGCACGGTTCACAACCGGGCCAGCTAGCCTCGAGCCAGCCCTCAGCAGGTCAACGCCCATCCCATCTGACCGTACGACAAGACCGCTCTCCCACGACAGGAGAGCGTGGCTACAGTGCCGCAAACCCCGCTGACCCGGGTGACCAACGTCAGCACGGCCTGGCACTATAGCCCCACAACGCCAACCACTCCGTGACGCGGGAGGCGATGGGCTACAGTGTCGTGCAGCCGGCGGGTCCTAGCAGCCGGCGGGCCCCACTGCCGGCTCCAGACGATGACAACAGGGCCCCACCCCCACTTAGATTTACCATTGTACCCTGAGGGGTCAGTTTATAAGACCCCCCAGGAGCCCCCCAGGCAGGGGGGTTCAGCCGTTGCAGCACTCTGCACACACACACACATGAGAGGCAAGAAGGAGAGCTAGCTCCTTCTTCCTCCTCCACCTAACAGCTCCAGGAGCACCATTGTAAACCTTGTGATCCACTCTAGTGCATTTGGCAGGACTAGGGGTATTACCTCCCTTGGAGGGCCCCGAACCTGGGTACGTCTTGTGTCCCGCACTCGCTCGTGCCAATCTCGCCTCCGGAACCCACCGACATCCATACGCTGCCCGCCACTTTTAGTCATCCCATGGCATCTGCCGTGATTTCACCACGACAGTTCATGCCGAATTTCATTTCCTATGACAATATTGTTTAATTTGCTTACATATGACAAGTGCATGGGTTTATCATGTTATTCATAGGGATTTGAAAATTAGTGCCACTGTTTTGATGAAACGTTAATTAACTTTTGTTTCATCAAATTTCTGGTACTCAAAATATGTTCAATATTCAGCAAAGGTCAAGCCAAATTTTCTCGAATCCTTCTTAGCCAGTTCCTCTTCTCAAAATTACTTTCATAAGCTAGTACTCATGTCAATCATTTACAATTGATAAGTGCTTCATAATGATTATTAGGGATCATGAGTCTTCAGATCTACCAAATCTGCAAATGTCCATGTATGGACAGTGTGGATACTGCAGTAGATTTCGAACTCTTCTTGAGGAAAGGATTTAAAAAATCAGTGGTAGCAGTCTTAATCTTCAATTAATATTCTATTCTAACCATTTGTCCAATTATTGTACTGACTTTATTGTTAATGATTAACTACTGCATAGTGTATCCCATGCAACATAAGGGTTGACTTCAACAAGTTATGTTGTAACACTATGTACTTTGAGGATGATGTGGGGCGCACATTCTTACTGGATGTGCATAAACGAAAGGATAGAACCATCATATATGGTGATGAATGGAAGCAGTACATTGCACAGAATAATTTCATCGGAGGAGAGTTCATAGCCTTTTCCTTGAAAGTAGCGGTCAACAGGTTAAGGACAATGTATTTCTGCAGCGATGACAATGACGATGACAACCAGGATCAGGAGGATGATGGAGACAACAAAAATAATGAGGATAGCAGTTGAGACGAGGACAGCCAGGATGATGATGACAGCCAGAATGACGAGGATGAGCAAGATGATGATGATGAGGAAGATGTTCATGATGGTCCATTCAGTTCTGCAATTTTCTCTGAAAGAATGAGGAAGCTTACTCGAGTGTAGCCTTTTAGCCTTTGTGGGGAAGCCATTTGTGCACCATTTAACTAAAACCAATGTCGTCAAAAAAAGTCATGGTGAGATATTTTGTATTCTTTCATATTTTTTTGTTCATAACCAAGTACGGTGAGATGTCTAACATTGCATGCTCTCTATTTGCTTTTAATGATGGGGAGTGCAGAAGTTACCCATGAAGATGTTTTCCGGAGTGGACATTCCCGCCATCGGCACCGCTGGAGTACGCCATGGACCAACAGGGCGTGTCACCAGTGTTCAGTACAAGACGGAATCAGACAGACGCATATCCTTCTATGAGTCTGGCTGGCGGGAGTTCATGATGGGAAAGAGAGAACTAAGGGTGGACACCCTTGTGATAGTCACCATAAGGAAATGCAACCGCAATGACTTTTAGATGATGGTTGTCGTTGACCATGTTTAGAAATATGGTTTAAGTCATGAATATATCAGCCGATGAACTGTTAGTTAATTAGTATGTTAAGATGGATGTGATCGATACATTGATGTTTGTTTCTTCAGTCGAACAAATTTGAAGTGTTATTTAATTATTTCATCGTTTATTTCCAAAATGAATTCAGTCTGGTTCAGTTATATTGAGAATAATCACTACAAAAAAAGACACATCCGTGACATTATGGCCCGAATGAAAACTTTTTCTGTCATGGTTGTGACACTTCTATGACAATAATTGTGACAAAAACATGTATCATCATAGATGTGGTGGGCTCCAACTTCTATCACAAAAAATTATGACAGAAAATGGGCGTTTCATCCTGGGCGGGCCGGAGACGCACCTGCATGACATTCTTTGGGCCATCCATGACGTAAAAAATCATGGTAGAAGTGAGGGCGAGGAAATTTTCGGGGAGTTCCTGGTTACGGTGGGTGGTCGAGGCCGAGTGATGTAGTGTGGTTTGCGCGTTTCTCTCGTACGCGCGCGCGTGTGCGAGGCGTTCGCTAACTGAACCAGAGCGAGGCGTACACTTACTGAACTCGAGCGATCGATCGATCCCTCGCACTACTATACGTACTGAACCCGAGCGATCGATCCCACTGCGTACTGAAGCCGAGCGATCCCTTCACTGCTAACTGAACCCGAGCGATCCCTTCGCTGCTAACTGAACCCGAGTGATCCCTTCGCTGCTAACTGAACCCGAGCGATCCCTTCGCTACTAACTGAACCTGATCGATCCTTCTCACTGCTTACTGAAGCCGATCGAGCCCCCGTGCAAGACGTAGCCAGCCGGTGTTGGGTTGCCTCTCGATGAACAGTGCCCGTTGCTGCCGCGCGCGCGATACATGTAGACACGAGTCGAGACGAATCGATCGAGCCGGTTGGTTGGTTGTAGATGAACAGTTCCCGTTGCTGCCACCCGGTCGTACGCCCAACCCCAACCGGTGGGTTGGCTGTGGATGAACAGTACCCTGGCCGTGTGAAGGTGGTTGGCGCTGGATGAACAGGACCCCGAGGAGGCCGCCACACACCCCAGCCGGTTGGGGTGGATGAACAGGACCCCGTGGAGGCTGGATGAACAGTAGCCAGTGGAGGCTGGAGGAAGTCGATGGTGGATGAACAGTAGCTGGTGGAGGCTGGAGGGAGGTCGACTGTGGATGAACAGTAGCCCGTGGAGTCCTGTTTTGCGGTACGCCACACCCCTCCCGATGAAACGGACCCCCGTTTCGACCGTAGGCAGTTGGGGAGAAGTCCATTTCCTTTGTTTTGCGATACGCCAGAGCCCTCCCGATCAAAAGGACCCCGTTTCGACCGTAGGCGCTCGAATAAAAGTCTGTTTCCTCCGTTTTGCGGTACGCCAGACCCCCAGCCAATGAACATGACCCTGTTTCGACCGTAGGCGGTCGAATAGAAGGCCGTTTCCTCTGTTTTGTGGTACGCCAGACCCCGAGTTGATGAACAGGACCCCATTTCGGCTGTTCCGTCCAAGCCGGTTGGCTCTCGATGAACAAGACGCGTTCCGACCCAGTCGCTTGGCTCCCGATGAACACGACGTTGTTTCCTCTGTTCCCACCCAGCCGGTTGGCTGCCGGTGAACAGGAGGCAGTTGCTGCCATCTGTTGCCTCTCTCCATGTACATGAGCCCTGGCCGTAAGTATGCGCGAGTACGTGTTCGAGACCCCGCCCGTATATGTACGTACGTGGCCGTATTTTTTGCTGTGTGGCTGTACGTACGTGTACATGATTTAGAAGGGGCTGCCTGAACTGCTATGTCGGGGGCTCTACTACGACACGTGCCGCTCCTTACATGCCCACGGTTCATCATTGCAGAAAGACCGATCGACCAGTATGTACAAACACGTTCGTGCCCAGACAGCCAACGCTACGTATGCTTCGACCGGGTGGGTCCCTGCTGTCAGGGAGGATAAGGAGGCACTTCCTTGCATGCGAAGATATAGCAGGTGGGTCCCAGCTGTCAGGGGGAGGAATCATTTTTTTTGCGTGTAATAAGGAGGCTCTTCCTTGCGTGCGAAGATGTAGCTGGTGGGTCCAGCTGTCAACCTCACCGCGTACAGTCCTCTTCCGATGGATGTCGTTCATTGACCACGTTGACTACGCCGCGCCGAGAGCACCAAGGCGGTGGACGACGGCGAGGCCTAGGAAGGGAATGACGCAAAGCCGGGGAAGACACGGCAGTGGATGCCCATGCGGATGGGAGTACGAGGGTTGACTGGTTGGGCTGCGGTGTGAGGCTGCCATCGATGGAGAATAACAGGGGATGTGAGGGAGTAGAAAGAAGCCTGGCCAGCGGTGGGAGTAGGGTGGGACGGTGAGGCCTGCGCGGCAGCACAGCCAGCCATGTGAGGCACGAGCAGGCAGTCCCGCCAGCGCTGGTTTGGGTGGCTGGAGCAAGAAGATCAAAGATTGAAGAAGCAGCACGGCCGTTGGATTAGCATCCAACAATCACTGCTGCTAGAATCGTTTGTTGACTAAGTTGATGAAGCCCTGCGTACGTGTCAACCTAGTAGGCCCACAAGTCAGCCTCCCAATCTGATGGGTCCCACTTGTCATTGGTAGGAATTGTTTGTTTCGCGTAATAAGGAGGCACTTCCTTCCGTGCGAAGATATAGCTGGTGGGTCCCAACTGTCAGGGGGAGGAATCATTTTTTCGCGTAATAAGGAGAAACTTGCCTGCGTGCGGCCATGGACCATGTGAGTCCCTACTGTCAGCCTCTCCACGTACATCCCTCTTCCGATGACTGTCGTTTGTTGACCACGTTGACCACGCCACACCGAGAGCACCAACGCGGTGGACGACAGCGAGGCCCAGGAAGGGAACGACCCGGAGCCGGCAAAGCCACATCAGTGGATGCCCACGCTGAGGGGAGTACGAGGGTTGACTAGTTCGGCTGCGGTGTGAGGCATGTGTCGCCGGAGAATAACAGGAGGTGTGGGTGAGTAGAGGGATGGCCTGGCCAGCGGTGCGAGTAGGAGGGGGCGGTGAGGCCTGTGCGGCAGCACAGCCGGCCACGAGAGGTGGGAGCAGGCAGTCCCGCCGGCTTTGGATGGGCGGCTGGAGCAAGAAGATAGGAGATTGAAGAAGCACGACGGCCGTTGGATTGACATCCAACGGTCACTTCTGCTAGAATCGTTTGTTGACTAATATATAATAAGTAAAGAATTCTTGCATACGCGTCAACTTAATAGGCCCACAAGTCAGCCTCCCAATCTGTGGCGGACAGTATACAGCCCATTTGCTATTTTTTTAAATAATTTACAGCTCATTTGCAAATTCTTATGCAACTTATTGCAGTCCATTTTCTTTTTCTTGGCCAGGACCAGAGCTAAAAATTTAAACAAAATTTTGCATATTTCGGTGGGGTCCAAACTATTTTTAATCCCGAAATGTCGAGCCATATTTAAAATAATTTCAAAATATATTTAAATTAGTTTAAAAACCAATGAAATTTGAAATCTGAAAATGTGAAAAAAATAGAAATTTGAAAGTAATTGCCAATTTGTTGTGTGTTTTTTATATTTACAGCCCATTTCATATTACTTTTAAGATTTGCAGCCGTCTTGACAGATTTGCAGCCCAGCAGGGCGGAGAAAAACAAGTTGGCCTGGGTTGGGTTGGCCTCGATTGGGTATTCGTCAGAAGAAAAAAACTGGGCTAGCCATTTTCACCAAGAAAAAAATAGCTGGGTTGGTCATGTGGTAAACGTAAAATAGAAGCCTGGGCTAGACGGGCCACAGCCCAGTTGATACCCTGCTCCATCTCAACAATAACAAAAAAACTGCTACAGCTGCTAGGTCCCAGGTGTCAGCCGCTCTTGTGAAGTTCTCTTGTCTATTGACTATATGTTGCCAATGTCGTGGGTCCCAGATGTCACCAAACCACTATGAGGAAGCATTTTCTTTTTTGCTTGTAACAATGAGGCACTTGCTTGCGTATGGCCATGGACATGGTGGGTCCCTAGTGTCATCCTCTCCACGTACAGTCCTCTCCCGATTCCTCTTGTTTGTTGACGATGTTGATAACGCCAGACGGCGGCAACGCGGCGACCGCACCAAGGCGCGCGGTGGACGACGGCGAGGCCTCGGACGGGAACGAACAGATGCCGGGGAAGATGTGGCAGTGAAGTCACGGGCAAAGGGGAGTACGAGGGTTGACTGGTTCGGGTGCTGGGTGGGGCCGACATCGCCATTAACGACTTAGGAGATGGTAGGGCGGCAATGCATGCGCGAAGGCGCAGCCAGCCGTGGGAGGCGGGAGCAGGCGGCCCCGCCGGCGCTAGTTTGGTTTTGGCGGCTGGAGGGAGAAGAGACTGAAGAAACACGACAGAGTGTACAAGCAGCAGGAGTAGTTAACAACGTTAACCGAAAGCAGCAGGAGCACTTAACAACCAGAGCTGAAAGCAGTATGAGTACTGATACAGGTTCAACCGTACAAGGCATGCCTTGAACAGTGCTACTTTGCTTACTGTTAACGAAGGGTGAGGTGTGACGCCCCGAGACCGATGCTTCAGACGCCTTCCATGTTTTTTGTTATTGCCACGTTAATTATTTGTTTGTTGCATTCATCATGGCATCATTTGCATTACATCGGCACTCCGTTGCCGTCATTTTCCAAAACTTGCATCCGTTCGTAGTGCCGCTTCCCGTTCTTCTCCGTTGACCTTTCGTAGACCCCTTGGGACCTAGATCTTCATGTTCTCTCTTTTCTAAGCCGGAGTCTCTCTGCATAGTGCACAGACCCCCCCCTTGCGTGCGCATCCGAAACTCTCCCTGGACCCGAACCGACCTGTCGTGACCGATGGATCCGGATCAACCCCGGACATCCCCAAGCATCTTCGGTTTCTTCTTTGGACTCCCCTAGCATATTTTTCTCGACCGCCCGATCTAAATCTGAGGGTCTGATTTAGCCCTCTTTTGGACATCCTACTATATATAGACCAACCCCAATCAGTTTTAGACAGCAACCCTAAAACCTAGCCCCTTGTCCCATCGCGTCGCCGCCGCCAAACCAGCTCCACCATGGGATCCTCCCCGCAGTCCCTGCGCAGCCACTTCTCTCCTCGTTTTCAGCCACCACCCAGTCCACCCCAGACTCCAGATCCATCCATCCAGACCGTCGGATCGAGATCCGACATCCAGGAGGCGTCCCCTGAAGCTCCCGCAGCCACAGCCTCCTCGATCCGATCTGGATCAGGGGAGGAACTCCTGGTCGAGACTCGAGACCCGCGGCCACCTGATCCCCCTGCGCCGCCGTGCACCCCGCGTCCCTGAGCACCCCGTCCCCGCTGCCCAACGGCTGCCGCCGACCAGCAACACCAGCTCCTCGCGCCCTGCTTCCCTTCCTTCTCCTGATGTTCTTCTTCCCCTGCCCTCCACTCATCTCTCTCTCACCTTTGACATGGTCACCCGCAGGAGTTCAGGAGCACCGCGCTGCCACAAGAGCTCCGCCTCCATGCGCTGCATCACCGGATCCGTCTGTCCTTGACTCGCTGAAGCTCGTCGCCGCCTTACCTGCTCTGCGCCCAGCCTACGGCGCCGAGGAGATGCCTCTGCATCGGACCCCGCCGAGCCCGCGCCAACTCCTTGCCTCGCCGGAGAGATCCTCACCGCCGCCGGATCCGCACCCCGACGTCTTCGTCCCGTTCCCGGCCTCTGCCTCCACGCGCCAAGTCCGCCGTCGTCGTCCTGCTTCACGAGGACGAGCAAGAGCCCCTGCCTCCTTGCCCGCTTCGTCCAGCCGCGTTGACCAGCTCGCCAGGTCTCGTGCGCCCCTGCCTCGTCAGATCGCCTGGGCCACCTCCTCACGCGTGTGGCCCGCAAGCCGCGCCGGCCCAGCCGCCCTTCGGACGGCCTTCCTCTTCAACGCGTGGGCTGAGCCCCTTTGGTGAGGCCTAGTCTGCCTCTGTTTTGGCCCACATAGAGTTTTTTTCCGTATGGCGAATTTCTCTATTATTCAGAGGAAAACAGATTTGCAGAAAACCCTCTAAGTTTCATGCATTTAATAACTTCACAACAGTGCATCAGAATTAAACAAACTTTATATGTAAAATGCCTAGAATTCCATCTAGTTTCATAACATGCAACTTTCATCCATGTTAAAAATGTTTAAAATTGTTTTTTGCATTAATTTGCATAAATGACATGCGAAAATGGTTTATTTCATAACTAAATAACCGTAGCTCCGAATTAAATAAACTTTATATGTAATTGGAGTAGAAAAACACGTAGATTAACACGCTGTTTAATAACTATAAAATTGTGTTTTAAGCAGAACTGTAGCAAATTCGAAATTTACATATGAGGAATTTCCGGAATTGTTATATGTTGTGTCCGGCCTCATTTAAATTGCCTAGATAGGTAGTTTAATTGTGCTTCACCTCTTGCCATGTTAAGCAACATTTAATATTGATGAGTAGCTAAACGGGATTGAACTAAATAATTGTTGTGGAGTTTCATCAATATGCAACCCGTTGCATATTGAGCTTCACTTAATATGTAGTATTTGTTTCTTTGTGCATTTTGCCATGCCATGCCTCATTCAACCGGACATGCATCATACTTGGTTGTGCATCATGCCATGTTTATGCTTGTGTGTTTACCATGTTGTCTGCTTCTTTCCGATTGTGCTTCTTCTCGATAGTCCGGATATGTTGCGAATTATGAGGATTCGTTCGACTACGTTGGTTCATCTTCTTCATGGACTCGTTCTTCTTCTGAGCGGGATTTCAGGCAAGATGAACATAACCTTGGATATCTCTACTATCCTTGCTTGCTAGTTGTCTCGTTGCTATCGCTATGTCGCGCTTCCTACCACATATATGTCAGCCTCCCATATGCCATGAAACAGCCTCTAACCACCCTTACCCAGCAAACCGTTGTTTGGCTATATTACCGCTTTGCTCAGCCCCTTTCTTATAGCGTTGCTAGTTGCAGGTTATTCCATGTTGGGACATGTATATGTTGGGATATCACAATATCTCTTATTTAATTAATGCATCTATATACTTGGTTGTGGGTGGAAGGCTCGGCCCTTTGCCTGGTGTTTTGTTCCACTCATGCCGCCCTAGTTTCTGTAATACCGGTGTTATGTTCCTTGATGAGCGCTTCTAACACATGTGGGGCATATGGGAACCCCCCTGTTCATTCATTTTAGGATAAGACTTCTCCAGCAAGGCCCAACATTGGTTTTAACATTTGCCAACATGAACCTAATAATTAATGCATAGAGGGTCGCCACCTCGGGGACTCTTTTAATTCAACATAATACAGGTCAGCCAGTGCTGATGGTGCTGGTCCGAATTTGTCAACTGCCGGTGGTCGCCAGGGGCAACTCTGGAATTGGCCTACCGGAAGTTTGGACGATCCGGTCGTGTCTTGAGAACGAGATACGCAGCTCCTATCGGGATCGTCGACACGCCGGGAGGTCTTGCTGGTTTAGTTTTACCTTTTACGAGTGACTTGTCCACCGGGATTCCTTATCATAAGCATCATGTTATCATGGTGTGAGGATGTTCCATTGGATGCGTGTGGTAATTTATAATGGACTACTTGGAGCACCCCTGCAGGGTTAAATCTTTCGCGAAGCCGTGCCCGCGGTTATGTGGCGTCTTAGAAATTTATAACCTCCAGTTGTAGAGAACTTGACACTAATTCTAATTAAAATACATCAACCGTGTGCGTAACCGTGATTGTCTCTTTTCGAGGGAGTTCAGGAAGAGAACATGGTGGGGTTATGTTTGTACTCGTAAGTAGGTGTTCAGGATCACTTCTTGATCATTATTAGTTTGCGACCGTTATGCGTAGTTACTCTTCTTATTCTTGTACTCGTAAGTTAGCCACCATACAATGCTTAGTGCTTGCTGCAACCTCACCACTTTACCCTTCCATACCCATTTAAGCTTTGATAGTCTTGTTACCCATGGTTATGGGATTGCTGAGTCCTCGTGGCTCACAGATTACTACAACAATAGCTGCAGGTACAGGTAATGCGATGACGTGACGTGAGAGCGATGCGCGTCTGTTTTTGGAGTTCTTCTTCTGCTTCTTCCTCTTCGTCGATCATAGGATGGGTTCCCGGTTGGCAGCCTGGGATTAGCAGGGTGGACGTCGTTCTTCTTTTTCGTTTGATTTCATCCGTAGTCGGATCCTGCTCTTCTGTATGCTGAATGCTATGTATTGAAGTATTAATGTATTCATGAGCTGATTGTATGTATTTGTCTATATACCCATCTATTATGTACATGGTACGATGTAATGATATCCAGCTTGCAAGCGTCTTCAATATGTGCTTCTATCCTTATTGGGATTTTTGAGTCCCTTGAGAATAGGACCGCATATTGAGCGTGACATGAGGCCACCAAGCCCCAGGACAAGGCCCAGGCGCCACCCTGCGCATCCACAACTTTCTGAAAGCGGCTTCATCTCGCAATGTGGTCAATAAACAGGAAATTTGCTTCAGAGCCATGGAAAAGCATGAACATAACCTTCTGTCCTATTCTCCAAGATCGACGGGCCTTCATGATTTGAGACCACCCATGAATAATTATCTTTTCACCTCTAAGGGAAATGGAGTAGGTCGACATAAACATCATGTTGTGACCAAGCACAAGTCTTAGTCGACCATGGCCAGGCATCTGTATAGGAACAATAAAACTGGGCAGTTTCTGTTTCAAGAAGAGCACAACTGTAAAACTGTGTATAAGCAAGAGTTTATGAACAACATATATAACAGAAAATAGCTCGTACCATCAGTTTCTTGACACAGTTGGACCTGTTCAACGTGTGCACCAGTGGCACACATATCCCACGTGGCCTTCCACCATTGAAATGCACCACAAGGTCCTCAAGACGATCAATAAAGTGTAGGAATTGGTGGATGTCGTCCCAGTCCACTTCGGTGCCATCAGTAACCGTCGAGTTCTTATCAAATAACAGACTAGTAATGTCCTGCACTTCGTAATAACCTATGTGTGTCACCAATTATAAGAAATATTAGTTAGAAGTAGCATCATTGTGAGAGAAGGGAATCACAAATTGTTGCTACTTCTAAAGTCAAATTGTGATCAGTTAGACAGAATAGGTGGATTACAAAGTAAAAGAGACCACATGCAAGAACCAGATACAAAACTAACATGGATGAACCACTGGAACGACGTCGGGGTGGAAGGTCACAGGGAACATAAGACCAGGTTCTGCTATTTCCATGAACATTGGTGTGCCAACTTTCAGTCCGTAACACTTGACAAAGTTTATCCAAGTTTGGCCATAAAGAAAGGAGCGATCTTCTTGGTTAATGAACCCAACTATGAACTTATATCCATGGCATGTCTCTAATGTGACCATTATACTAGTGTATTCAGTTATGTCAAGGCCGAACTTCTTGAGTACATGCGTCCTGGCAGAGCAAGGGATGCACTGCAGGAAAAGTAATATGAGAACACAATTTATTTGCTATCCAAATCTAGAAATAATTTCCTCTTTCATGTCAGTGTTCAGCATGGTACTAGTACCTTTTATCCAAATATAGCAATCCAAATTTCCAACTTAGTCGACAGCATGTTCAAAAAGCCCAACCCTACCGGATAGAAAAGAGGATTCTAGGAACATACCGTGCGCTTTTTGAAATCCCGTGTTAGGATGAGAAGGAACAAGTCTGGCGTCTCACCAAGGGCGCAGAAACCTATAGGGTCCTCGCACTTTGGGAACTGCAAATGAAACACACTAGATTCAGTATGAAGAAAAATGCATCAACGGCGGCAGTTGCCATCCTAGGATTACCGGTGACAAAGGGACAAGGATTTATCAGGGATGGATGAAGATTTTGTACCTGGTTCTCCATGAGAAAACCCTAAGCAATCGCCGAGAGGTGCTTTTCTCTGAACAAGCAGACGAGGGAGAAGGGGATTCAGGTCGAGTGAAATAATGCTGCTTCGTCCGTCGAGCTTACTGCTAATGCTGGAAAGGTGGGGTTTTGTGATTTGACGGCTCATTGAGCATTACTGCGGCGCTACGACCGGGGTGAGTCTACCATGCAGTTGTGCACTCTAATTTGGTGCATGGCACGTGGACCTGGTTGCTGGATGTCCCGCATATCAGCGAAATGAAGTAGAAAGGGGACAGGCGTAACTAGTTACACATAAAAAAATTGATAAGAGAGATACTCCCTCTATAAAGAAATATAAAAATCTTTTATATCACCACTTTATAAATAACAAAAATCAAGGGGAATATATATACATAAATATGGGGATTGGATATATATATATGCGTGTGTGTGTGTGTGTGTGTGTGTGTGTGTGTGTGTGTGTGTGTTTTAGAATAAAATGCTCAAATTTTTTTTGAGACATATAAAATGCTCAGATAGGCTGACGGCTCTTGACTTTGGGCCACAGGCCGGTGGGCATGCATGTTTGGGGGCCCATGTGTTCTAAGTCAGCGCATTTCAACCCATAAATATTGCATCCGATAGGGACGGCGCTGGTTTTAGATGCCGTCGCAAGGAGAAGACAGAAAATTGAATAAAGCATGGCAACTGTTAAACTGAAATCGAACGACAGCTCCTAACCAGCAATCAGAGTTGCAATTCTTTCATGATGTCCAATGTGATATACGCTAGTACTACTTATACACACAGGACACTTGTTTCACCATGGCATATATTACATCAAAAGCTCTCGGAGGATAGATCAGTTCGGCAGTTGCGTACTGCTACTGAAGAATTTCAAAGTTGATTAGGACCAGATCTCCTTGCAGAGAAACTTCGATTCCGACATCATCCCCAACCACATGATTTGATTGAGTTTTGAACCTTGACCATCCTTTAGCATCAACCATCATGCGACCATCCTTTCTACTTACGGTATATTGCGCAGGTTCATTCACACCAAGGCTGCGCATGGTAAGAGAAACTTGGCCACGGTCGCCTGGATTATTGAACGACTCCCTCATTGCTCTAGGAATTTTCTGTTTGCAAACAAGAGGACATACGCAAACAGGTAGATCAACACGGTGAATCATGTGAAACAACATGGAAAGACAAAAGAACGAAGCACTTGGGCTGCTAGTGCTTACCAAAGAGGTGGAGATGTCAGTTTTTGTAAGGACTTTGGAATATGCAGTGCGAACTGCAGCCCAGTCTATTGCCGGTGCAAGTGCAAGTTCAAGTGTTGGTGTAGGTGCTGGAGCCGTTGCTGGTGCCTGTGGCGGTGCAACTGGTAGTGCCGTTGCTACTGTCGGAGATGGTGCTCCTTCTGGAGCTGGTGCCGGTGTCGGTGACGGATCCTCTGGTACATCAGCCTGATTCGCTAACGCGGTCAGTGCCCAATCCTCTGCTGGATCAGACTAAGATGCTGGAGCTATCAGTGCTAGAGCCAGTGCCGGTGATCAATCCGCTGCGGCTGCCGATGCTGGAGGTGGTACCGATGTGCGAGATAGCAGCACTCATCTCTAGTCTGCTTTGATTTCAGACTGCAGCTTTGTAACTTTGCTACGCATCCTTCTTAAGTGAGAGTGCACATGAGCAATTCGAACTTCCTCCAGCTCTGTGACCCGGATCCAGTCCTTTCTTACCTTCTTTTAAAGGCAACAAGGACTAATTATGGCGTGTTTTGTAAAGTATACTGCAGTTGATCAGAGGGCTTCAGATTGTACTCAAACAACAGACGGATCCAATTGTGTCCAATAATATAACTGATGGACAGTGCCTTCATTATTGACACATCATAAGAAGTGAAACCTGCTAAAATAACCATCAAAGAGCAAACCAAATGGTTTATTCTATAACGAATATGACATGGCAAAACCTGCATCGTAAAATTGCAGCAAAAGTTAGAAAACATGACAGTTAATCAATGAGATTTACTTTATGTGACACGACTTAATCCATACCAGGAAATCACTATCTTCAAGTTCTAAATTGAAGGTTGTTCGTCCAATCACGGGTGGCATGCAGGGCCCCTCCTTACTCCCACAAGCAGGACAGTCCAAAGGTCGTGACAACGCGTATGGAGCGAACATCCGCGGGAATGGAAATCCTGGTGGGTGCGATAAACCCTGCAATGCATACAGATATTGGAGTGTAACCATAACTGATGTATACTCCCGCCATCCACAAAAATAAGATGATCTGGATATTTCAAAATATACAGATTGAATTGAGTGGACAAACACACCAAAACGTGTCTAACTTTATATACATCTGATTCATAAAAAATGTAAATATCTTATGTCTTTGAATAGAGGGAGTATTGTACTGGCATGAAAAAACACAGATATCAAACAACCGAAATTGGTATTATAGGTTCACCATTTCTAAAACATTAACATAGAGTGTTCTCAGGATTCACCACAAAACAAAAGCGGGAGTACTAACCCATACAGGGTTCACACACACAAATCAAGTACTAAACAATATTACTTACTACACACAAGCCAAGTTGCACTAATTAAACTCTGCAGACTATTTCTTGCCACCGACCTACGGGATGTGCCCCACATAACTGACCAGGCCATGGACATCGTGAGGTATGTCTATCGACACCTTTGCCATCCCGTCAACCTTGGAGAACCTAACAGTGTGGTCTTTCCACTCATAAGCATGCCGATGAAGACAGGCCGCGTCAGATTTGTTGGGAAGCTTTAGAAGAACCACACCCTTCGTAATCGCATGCACAACTACGAAATGGTTGTGGTGAAGTACACCCTCAAGAACACGCCTGACAACAATGCTATAGGAAAACACTTGTTCATGACATGTGGCTACAAGGACACGGCAGCTGGATAGTTTAGTAGTGCACATCCTCAGGTCTTCTAGTTCACACGGGATGACTTTGAGAACTTCATCTCCACAGCAGACCTGGTTCTAATTCAAACAAAAACGAATATTTTATTATTGCCTCCGTTCACAAATATAAGATGATTTTCTATATTTTACTCCATATAAGACTACATATAAGCACAGAAATGAGTGAACAAAGACACTAAAACATGTCTACATCAGATACACAAAAAAAGTTAGAACATCTTATATCTGTGAACAGAGCGATTACTTACAATACCCATAACACAAGTTACTGAGGGTACTATATTCTCTTCTTACAGCTATCGTTGGTGTTCATAAAGTAGTTGAAAGTAATCTATAAGAAATCTGTGTTATGTGCAAAAATCATATGCATGTCAACCTCTCGCGTGTTTTGGTCAAAAGAGACATTTAGAATAGTCATTTGGCACACAAAAACCACATGAAAGATCGCCCAGAAAGTTATACTACTAGTACTACGTGTACATTACACAAACATCGCATATTAGCAAGCACTTTGCAAGTTAGATCAGAAAACACGATCAAGATCGCCAAAAAGATCGTCGACAAGAGATATTACCTCGACCGGCTTAACGAGGGATCCCGGAGAGGTGGCCTTGGCCAAGGCGATGGCCTTGAGCTTGTCTGTGGTCGTCTCGGCGAGGTGCTTGCGCTTCTTCAGACTCTGAGCCTCGACAGTTTTGGCCAGAGCCATAGACATCAGTTTGGCCGGTGCTCCAGGGTCCATCAAGAAACTGTCAAATAGAAATAAAAGGAAAGAAAACGATAATCAGAAACCAAAAAGAAGAACAGAGAGGGAGTTAGGATCGGTCACGGGGTTGCAAAATATGACTAGAACGGAAGTATAGCAGCACCATTGATGCGCTCACCTTTCCTTCTTTGAAAGAGAAGAACAATGGGAGAAGCGAGTTGGGGTTTTCTTGAAGAAATGAGGAACAAGATGAGGGAGAAGCGAGTGGGGTTTTCTTGAAGAGAGTGATACGTCCATTTTGCATCATGTTTTCCTACTTTTATTTATAGTGTTTTTAATCAATATAAAACTTTGTGGAGCAATTCTAATGCCTTTTCTCTCTTAATATGCAAGATTTACATAAGGAGGGAGATTGCCGACAGCTGGAATTCTGGACCTGAAAAAGCTATGTCAGAGATACCTATTCTGCACATCTCCAAATGATCTGAAATTTCACGGAGATTTATTTTGGAATAATTAATTTTTTTTGGAAGAAACAAGTACCAGAGGGGGCCACCCAGCGTGCCCTGGTGGCTTGTGGGGCCCCTTGCCAGCCTCCGGTGCCCATTTTCTGGTATATAAGCCCATTTACCCTAGAAAAAATAAGGAGAAGACTTTTGGGATGGAGCGCCGCCGTCTCGAGGTGGAACTTGGGCTGGAGCACTTTTGCTCTCCGGCAGAGCGATTCCGCCAGGGATACTTCCCTCCGGGAGGGGAAAATCGAAGCCATCGACATCACCAATGATCCTCTCATCATGGGAGGACCAATCTTCATCAACATCTTCATCAGCACCATCTCATCTGAAACCCTAGTTCATCTCTTGTATTGAATCTTTGTCTCAAAACCTCAGATTGGTACCTGTGGGTTGCTAGTAGTGTTGATTACATCTTGTAGTTGATGCTAGTTGCTTTATTTGGTGGAAGATTATATGTTCAGATCCATTATGCTATTTAATACCCCTCTAATCTTGGACATAAATATGATTTGTGAGTAGTTACTTTTGTTCTTGAGGACATGGGAGAAGTCTTGTCATAAGTAATCATGTGAATTTGGCATTCGTTCGATATTTTGATGATATGTATGTTGTTGATTCTCTTAGTGGTGTCATGTCAACGTCGACTACATGACACTTCACCATCTTTGCGCCTAAGGGAATGCATTGTGGAGTAGTAATTAGATGATGGGTTGCTAGAGTGACAGAAGCTTAAACCCTAGTTTATGCGCTATTCCGTAAGGGGCTGATTTGGATCCATATGTTTAATGCTATGGTTAGATTTATCTTAATTGTTCTTTCGTAGTTGCGGATGCTTGCGAGAGGGGTTAATCATAAGTGGGAGGCTTGTTCAAGTAAGAACAGCAACCAAGCATCGGTCCACCCACATATCAAATTATCAAAATAGTGAACGTGAATCAAACAAACATGATGAAAGTGACTAGATGAAATTCCCATGTGTCCTCGAGAACGCTTTGCTTATTATAAGAGATTGTTTCGGCCTGTCCTTTGCTACAAAAAGGATTGGGCTACCTTGCTGCACCTTAGTTACTATTGCTACTTGTCACTTGTTACAAATTATCTTGCTATCAAACTACTTGCTACCGATAATTTCAGTGCTTGCAGAAAATACCTTGCTGAAAACCGCTTGTCATTTCCTTCTACTCCTCGTTGGGTTCGACACTCTTACTTATCGAAAGGACTATGATTGATCCCCTGTACTTGTGGTTCATCAAGACTCTTTTCTAGCGCCGTTTCCGGGGAGTGAAGCGCCTTTGGTGAGTGGAATTTGGAAAGGAAACATTTATATTACGTGCTGAAATTTACTGTCACTTGTCACTATGGAAAGTAATCCTTTGATGGGTTTGTTTGGGGTATCTTCACCTCGACCGGAAGCACAAAGAGTTGCTCCTCAACCTACTGCACCTACTGAAAATATTTATTATGAGATCCCTTCGGGTATGATAGAGAAACTGCTAGCTAATCTTTATGCAGGTGATGGAACGGTACATCCTGATATGCACTTAATCTATGTGGATGAAATTTGTGGATTGTTTAAGCTTGCAGGTTTATCCAGAGTTGGAGTTAAGTAGAAAGTATTCCCTTTATCTTTGGAGGGAATGGCATTGACATGGTATAGGCTATGTGATGATACTGATACATGGGACTGGAACCGATTGAAACTGGAATTCCACCAGAAATTTTATCCTATGCATTTGGTTCATCGTGATCAAAATTATATATATAATTTTTGGCCTCGTGAAGGAGAAAGCATTGCTCAAGCTTGGGGGAGGCTTAAGTACATGTTGCATACATGCCCCAATCATGAGCTCTCAAGAGAAATAATCCTTCAAAAAATTTATGCTCAGCTTTTCTCACGATGATCAAACCATGCTCGATTCCTCTTCGACTAGCTCCTTTATGAAGAAGACTATTGAATTCAGATGGGATCTTCTGGAAAGAATTAAATGCAACTCTGAAGATTGGGAACTCGACAAAGGTAATGAGTCAGGTATAACACTTGATTTTGATTGTGTTAAATCTTTTATGGATACCAATGCTTTTCATAAGTTTAGCACTAAATATGGACTTGACTTTGAGATAGTAGCCTCCTTTTGTGAATCATTTGCTACTCATGTTGATCTCCCTAAGGAGAAGTGGTTTAAATATCATCCCCCTATTAAAGAAAAGATTGAGGAACCCGTTAGTGTTAAAGAAGAAACAATTGTTTACCATGTTGATCCAGTTGTGCGTATTGCTTATATTGAGAAACCACCTTTTCCTGTTAGGATTAAGGAACATGCTAAAGTTTCAACGGTGATTAACAAAAGTAATATGAGGACACCTAGACCCTCTGAACAAATTAAAGTTGAACCTAATGTTGCTATGGTTAAAGATCTCTTGGTCGATAATATAGATGGGCATGTTATTTACTTCTGTGATGAAGCAGCTAGAATTGCTAAACCAGATCCTAAAGATAAAATCAGACCTGTAGTAGGCATGCATGTTGTCTCTGTTAAAATAGGAGATCATTTTTATCATGGCTTATGTGATTTGGGTGCTAGTGTGAGTGCTATTCCATTTACCTTATATCAAGAAATTATGAATGATATTGCACCTATTGAAATAGAGGACATTGATGTTACTATTAAGCTTGCAAACAGAGATACCATTACACCGCTTGGGATCGTTAGAGATGTTGAAGTCTTGTGTGGAAAAATAAAATACCCTACTGATTTTCTAGTCCTCGGTTCTCCACAAGATGATTTTTGTCCCATTATATTTGGTAGACCTTTCTTGAACACTGTTAATGCCAAGATTGATTGCGCTAAAGAAACTGTTAGTGTTAATTTTGGTGGTATGTCTCATGAGTTTAATTTCTCCAAGTTTCATAGACAACCTCATGATAAAGAATTGCCTAGTAAATATGAAATTATTGGTATTGCTTCCATTGTCGTACCTCCTACTGATCCGTTAGAACAATATTTGCTAGACCATGAAAATGGTATGCACATGAATGAAAGAAATGAAATAGATAGGATGTTCTTTGATCAACCACCTATCCTTAAACACAATTTGCCTATTGAAACTCTTGGAGGCCCTCCTCCACCTAAGGGTGACCCTGTATTTGAATTGAAGCAATTGCCTGATACATTGAAATATGCTTATCTAGATGAAAAGAAGATATATCCTGTTATTATTAGTGCTAACCTTTCAGAGCATGAAGAAAAGAGATTACTAAAAACCATGAGGAAGCACCGTGCTGCTATTGGATATACTCTTGATGATCTTATGGGCATTAGTCCCACTCTATGTTAGCACAAAATTAATATGGAGCCTGATGCTAAACCAGTTGCCGACCACCGACGACGATTAAATCCTAAGATGAAGGAAGTGGTAAGAACTGAAATATTAAAGCTTCTACAAGTAGGTATAATCTATCCCATAGCTGATAGTAGATGGGTGAGTCCCGTTCATTGTGTCCCTAAGAAGGGAGGTATTACCGTTGTTCCTAATGATAAAAATGAACTCATCCCACAAAGAATTGTAACTGGTTATAGGATGGTAATTGATTTTAGAAAATTAAACAAAGCCACTAGAAAAGATCATTACCCCTTACCTTTTATTGATCAAATGTTAGAAAGATTGTCTAAGCATACACACTTTTGTTTCCTAGATGGTTATTCTGGTTTCTCTCAAATACCTGTATCACCTGAAGATCAAGAGAAAACCACCTTTGCTTGTCCTTTTGGAACTTATGCTTATCGTCGTATGCCTTTTGGTTTATGTAATGCACCTGCTACCTTTCAAAGATGTATGACTGCTATATTCTCTGACTTTTGTGAAAAGATTGTTGAGGTTTTCATGGATGATTTCTCCGTTTACGGAACTTCTTTTGATGATTGCTTAAGCAACCTTGATCGAGTTTTGCAGAGATGTAAAGAAACTAATCTTGTCTTGAATTGGGAGAAGTGTCACTTTATGGTTAATGAAGGTATAGTCCTTGGGCATAAAATTTCTGAAAGAGGTATTGAAGTTGATAAAGCCAAGGTTGATGCTATTGAGAAAATGCCATGTCCTAAAGATATTAAAGGTATAAGAAGTTTCCTAGGTCATGCTGGTTTCTATAGAAGGTTTATAAAAGACTTCTCTAAAATTTCTAGACCTCTTACCAATCTCTTGCAAAAAGATGTTCCATTTGTTTTTGATGATGATTGTGTAGAAGCCTTTGAAACACTTAAGAAAGCTTTAACCACTGCACCTATTGTTCAACCACCTGATTGGAACTTGCCTTTTGAAATTATGTGTGATGCTAGTGATTATGCTGTTGGTGTTGTTCTAGGACAGAGAGTTGATAAGAAATTAAATGTTTATCCACTATGCTAGTAAAACCCTAGACAGTGCTCAAAGAAATTATGCTACTACTGAGAAAGAATTTCTAGCAGTTGTGTTTGCATGCGATAAATTCAGATCTTACATAGTTGATTATAAAGTAACTATTCACACTGATCATGCTGCTATTAAATACCTTATGGAAAAGAAAGATGCTAAACCTAGGCTCATTAGGTGGGTTCTATTGCTACAAGAATTTGACTTGCATATTACTGATAGGAAGGGAGTTGAGAATCCTGTAGCAGATAATTTGTCTAGAATGGAAAATGTTCTTGATGACCCACTTCCTATTAATGATGATTTTCCTGATGAACAATTGGCTGTCATAAATGCTTCTCGTAATACTCCTTAGTATGCAAACTATGCTAATTATATTGTTGCTAAATTTATACCACCTAGCTTCACATACCAACAAAAGAAAAAGTTCTTCTTTGATTTAAGACATTACTTCTGGGATGACCCACATATTTATAAAGAAGGAGTAGATGGTATTATTAGACGTTGTATACTTGAGCATGAACAGGAACAAATCCTACGTAAGTGTCACTCCGAGGCCTATGGAGGACACCATGCGGGAGACAGAACTGCACACAAGGTATTACAATATGGTTTTTATTGGCCTACTCTTTTCAAGGATGCTCATCAGTTTGTCTTATCTTGTGATGAATGTCAAAGAATTGGTAATATTAGTAGACGTCAAGAAATGCCTATGAATTATTCACTTGCTATTGAACCATTTGATGTTTGGGGATTTGATTATATGGGACCTTTTCCTAAATCCAATGGGTATACTCATATTTTAGTTGCTTTTGATTACGTTACTAAGTAGGTAGAAGCTATTCCAACTAGTAGTGCTGATCATAACACTTCTATTAAAATGCTTAAAGAAGTTATTTTCCCGAGGTTCAGAGTCCCTAGATATTTAATGAGTGATGGTGGTTCGCATTTTATTCATGGTGCATTCCGTAAACTGCTTGCTAAATATGATGTCAACCATAGAATTGCATCTCCCTATCACCCTCAATCTAGTGGTCAAGTTGAATTGAGCAATAGAGAAATAAATTTAATTTTGCAAAAAAACCATCAATAGATCTAGAAAGAATTGGTCTAAGAAACTTGACGATGCATTATGGGCTTATAGAACTGCTTATAAAAATCCTATGGGTATGTCTCCTTATAAAATGGTTTATGGAAAAGCATGTCATTTACCTCCTGAGTTAGAACATAAAGCATATTGGGCAATTAAAGAACTCAATTATGATTTTAAACTTGCCGATGAAAAGAGGTTATTTGATATTAGCTCACTAGATGAATGGAGAACCCAAGCTTATGAAAATGCGAAATTGTTTAAAGAAAAAGTTAGAAGATGGCATGATAAAAGAATTCAAAAACAGGAATTCAAAGTGGGTGAGTATGTTCTATTGTACAATTCTCGTTTTAGATTTTTTGCAGGAAAACTTCTCTCTAAATGGGAAGGACTGTATATCATCGAAGAAGTTTATCACTTCGGAGCCATCAAAATAAACAACTCCGAAGGCACTAATCCGAGAGTGGTGAATGGGCAAAGAATTAAGCATTACATCTCAGGTACACCTATTAATCTTGAGACTAACATTATTCAAACTATGACACCGGAGGAATACATAAGAGAGACCTTCCAGAACACTCCAGAACCCTGAAAAGGAAGAGGTACATGATATGGTAAGTAAACCGACTCCAAAAATTCCATAAAAATACTTTCTGTCAGTTTTGGAATATTAGAAAAAATAAAAAAATAAGAAACAGCCAAGGGAACCCACGAGGTGCACACGAGGCACCAGGGCGCGCCACCCCCCCAGGCATGCCCTGGTGGATCGTGGGCCCCTCGTGAGCCTTCCCGACTCCGTTTTCTTCTGGAAAACTTGTTTTGCAACATAAAAATTCTTTATATATACTCCCAAACGTTTTGACCATCGTATCACAGAAATATCATCTGTTCTTGTTTCGTGCTATTTTTCTAACAGATCCAAATCGCCATGGCTCCCCAAAGGATCCGTACCAAGCACCGTATTGTGCAACCATCGTCGGGCAAACGCCCCTACAGCGAGGTCTACTACGAGTGGTCGTCGGGGGAGGAAGACAATGGCAAGGAGGACAAGGCCGAGGAAGTTGCGGGAACCCAGGCTCCAGAAGGAGGGCAAGCCATTCCCATGGAGGAGACCACAGAGAAGGGAGATATGCTTCAACCCCTCTATGATCATCTTCCCCCATCCGTAATTGAAGCCCTAAGAGTCTTTGAAACAGTTTGTGCTTAGAATACATCTCTCACTCGTGAAGTTATTTTGTTGGAAGAGCAAAACATCGCCCTTCGAAGCATCAACCGTACACTGGAGTATCTGCTAAAGTTGAAGGACAAGCTCACCACTTCACCATCACCATCATCACTGAAGAAGGAAACTTGAGTACATGGGTATGGGCACTCCCCTTGGCTTGTGCCAAGCTTGGGGGAGGTGCCCCGGTATCGTATCACCATCACCTTTATTATATTTACCTATTTTTAGTTCGATCCTTAGTTATTTCGTGATCTAGTTGAATAAAAGTTTAGTATGATCTATTTTCGAGTGCTAGTTTCATGATATATCTATCTATGTAATTGAGTTGAGAGTTATATAATAAAAAGTAGTTTGAGTTTTTGCTTCTTTACTTTTATGTTTCAATCCTAGCAATGAAATAATGAAAAAGATCATATGCTAATCTTATGGAAAGTAATGACATTACATAAAGAAAATTATAAGTGGTAAAATTTATTGGAAGTTAACAAACATAGCATTGGTCAATGATGCAATTCATGAAAAAATTAATAAGGGAAGAGAAGATTCACATGCAAATAAACAATCTTGGACATCTTTTATGATTGTGAGCCCCCATTGAGTATTTTATGCCAAATTGTTGACGTTGGACAAGGAAGACAACGTAATGAATTATGTTTGCTTATATTCACATAGAAGTTATATTGTCATAGATCCTCCAACATGTGGTGCTTGCCCAATATCTTTGCTAGCCAAAAAACCGCACCAAGTAGAGATACTACTTGTGCATCCAAAACCCTTAAACCCAGTTTCATGTCATGAGAGTCCATTATATCTACCTATAGATTGAATAAGATCCTTCAAGTAAGTTTTCATCGGTGCATAAAGCAATAAAAATTGTTCCTAAATATGTATGAACTTTTATTATAAGGGAAAATAAGCTTTGTACGAACTTGTGATGGTAAAGAAATAAAAACGACAGACTGCATAATAAAGGTTGCTATCACAAGGGGCAATATAAAGTGACGTTCCTTTGCATTAAGAGCTTGTGCATCCAACAATAAAAAGCGCATGACAACCTCTGCTTCCCTCTGCGAAGGGCCTATCTTTTAATTTTATGTATTTACATTTTATGCAAGAGTCAATAGTGTTCTCCTCTATTCCTTTTTATTTTTTATTTTTCTCTTTTGCAAGCATCATGTGGTGGGGAAAGATCTAGGCACATATATCCCGTTGGATATGAGTGATCATGAGTTATTATTGTTGACATTACCCTTGAGGTGAATAAGTTGGGAGGCGAAATTATAAGCCCCTATCTTTCTATGTGTCTGGCTAAAACTTTTTGCTCCATATATATGTTGTGAGTGTTAGCAATCATAGAAGACTAAATGATAGTTGAGTATGTGGACTTTCTAAAAAGCTCCTACATGAGACCCTTCCTGAAAATATGATGAATTGCAATTGCATTGTTGACTGAGAACATAGTTTGTTAGTTTTCAAGAAAGTTTATGCCTTATACTTTGTTATTATGATGAATTGTTACTTGCTCATGAGAAGTTCTATGATAAGGAATATTGCTGTTATAATAATGATCATGATGCTACTATGTCCGTATTTTGTTTTTATCGACACCTCTCTCTCTAAACATGTGGACATGATTATCGATATCGGCTTTCGCTTGAGGACAAGCGAGGTCTAAGCTTGGGGGAGTTGATACGTCCATTTTGCATCATGTTTTCCTACTGTTATTTATAGTGTTTTTAATCAATATAACACTTTGTGGCTCAATTCTAATGCCTTTTCTCTCTTAATATGCAAGATTTACATAAGGAGGGAGATTGCCGGCAGTTGGAATTCTGGACCTAAAAAAGCTATGTCAGGGATACCTATTCTGCACATCTCCAAATGATCTGAAATTTCACGATATTTATTTTGGAATAAATAAAAAATATTGGAAGAAAGAAGTACCAGAGGGGCCACCCAGGTGCCCACAAGGCACCAGGGCGCGCCACCCCCCCAGGTGCCGCCCTGGTGGCTTATGGGGCCCCTGGCCAGCCTCCGGTGCCCATTTTCTGGTATATAAGCCCATTTGCCCTAGAAAAAATAAGGAGAAGACTTTTGGGATGGAGCGCCGCCGTCTCAAGGCGGAACTTGGGCAGGAGCACTTTTGCTCTCCGGCGGAGCGATTCCGCTGGGGATACTTCCCTCCGGGAGGGGGAAATCGAAGCCATCGACATCACCAATGATCCTCTCATCGTGGGAGGACCAATCTTCATTAACATCTTCATCAGCACCATATCATCTCAAACCCTAGTTCATCTCTTGTATTCAATCTTTGTCTCAAAACCTCAGATTGGTACCTGTGGGTTGCTAGTAGTGTTGATTACATCTTGTAGTTGATGCTAGTTGGTTTATTTGGTGGAAGATTATATGTTCAGATCCATTATGCTATTTAATACCCCTCTGATCTTGGATATGAATATGATTTGTGAGTAGTTACTTTTGTTCTTGAGGACATGGGAGAGGTCTTGTCATAAGTAATCATGTGAATTTGTCATTCATTCAATATTTTGATGATATGTATGTTGTTGATTCTCTTAGTGGTGTCATGTGAACGTCGACTACATGACACTTCACCATCTTTGGGCCTAAGGGAATGCATTGTGGAGTAGTAATTAGATGATGGGTTGCTAGAGTGACAGAAGCTTAAACCCTAGTTTATGCGCTATTCCGTAAGGGGCTGATTTGGATCCATATGTTTAATGCTATGGTTAGATTTATCTTAATTCTTATTTCGTAGTTGCGGATGCTCGCGAGAGGGGTTAATCATAAGTGGGAGGCTTGTTCAAGTAAGAACAGCACCCAAGCACCGGTCCACCCACATATCAAATTATCAAAATAGCGAACGCAAATCAAACAAACATGATGAAAGTGACTAGATGAAATTCCCATGTGTCCTCGAGAACGCTTTGCTTATTATAAGAGATTGTTTCGGCCTGTCCTTTGCTACAAAAAGGATTGGGCTGCCTTGGTGCACCTTAGTTACTATTGCTACTTGTCACTTGTTACAAATTATCTTGCTACCGATAATTTCAGTGCTTGCAAAAAATACCTTGCTGAAAACCGCTTGTCATTTCCTTTTGCTCCTCGTTGGGTTCGACACTCTTACTTATTGAAAGGACTATGATTGATCCTCTATACTTGTGGGTCATCAGAGAAGATGATGAGGAAGAAGAGTGAAATGATGGTTGCTTCGTCCGTCCAACTTACTGCTGGAAAGGCGGGGTTTTGTGATTTGACGCTTCATGGGGCATTACTGCGGCGCTACGACCACGATAAGTCCTCCGTGCAGTTGTGCACTCTAGTGCGGAGTAATTTGGTGCATGGCAAGTGGACCCCGATGCTGGCTTTCCCACACGTCGGCGAAAGTGAGTAGCAAGGTTCCCGACGACCGTGGAGGAGGATCGGCGCGGTAGAGCGTCTCCACTATTTCTTAAAAAAAATATTTTTTGATTATAGCTAGCGTTTCCACTCTTATGGCGGAGGAGTGCGAAACACGGCAGCCACTTGAACTTACACTACTAGTACTCCTACTACTAGGCATGTCCAGTGGTTCATATAGGAGTCTTATCTTGTTGCCAGTGTAGTAAGATATGACGATAAAAAATGATGTATAGTAAACTGATTA
The DNA here is from genome assembly GCA_039707655.1 of Elymus sibiricus. Classification (NCBI taxonomy): domain Eukaryota; kingdom Viridiplantae; phylum Streptophyta; class Magnoliopsida; order Poales; family Poaceae; genus Elymus; species Elymus sibiricus. The sequence continues at coordinate 401,966,255 of CM077666.1, forward strand.
TACCACCAGAAGAAAAGTAACTGATTATAAATAAATCTGTTGTGAGGGATATTGTTGCGAGTGTTTCAGCATATTTTTGGTTTACATCGCGGCTAGTATTCATGAATACGGTCCTGGGTGGGTCCCCTCATGTACGTGCCTTCTATCCCGTGCTACCTCGGCGTACAGTCGACCTGTGATGGAGTACTATTATTTTTAGTAGACAAGGCAACCAGAGAAGTAGAATCAAGGGATGGAGGCGGCAGCCGCTCCGAAAGGGTGTCTCGGGAGGATTGACATCCAGTGGCATGTTGTGCGCATGTCACCTATGAACAGTAGTGTAACATGTCCAATTTTTTAACGTTCGATCGAGAATGAACGGTGAGATCAATGTCAACAGTACTCGGGGTACAGTGAACGGAGAGTATGCTGCTACAGTGCTCGACCGAATAGGAACCATACGAAGCACGCCTCTATAGTGCTCTGTGCTACAGTGACTGTTCTGGACCGTCTGAGTTTGATTCAACGGTCATGTTACGCCGTTACATGCCCATGCAGAGGACGCCTAAATAGCACAGAAGTTGCTCTGCTTCTCCAGGCGCACGATGGTGGTGATGCAGGGTGCCACCACCCGCAGAGCCCGCTCCCAGTCGACGGGAGCCAGCTCGTCAAAGACGGCGTCCAATGGCACAAATGGATTCCGGTGACGTAGCCCTGAGAGGATTCGCCCGGCAATGGCGACGGCAGCCCGCACCCCATCCTTGTCCAGTGCCGCTCCCACCACCGCGCGGAGACAGTTCAGCTCCTCGAAGATATAGGTGAAGAAGGAGACCAGGTCAGGAGGCCGCAGCTCGTTGAAGTCGATGGGCAGGTCGAACGGGTTTAGCCCGACAGCCGGCATGGTCGCACTGGCACGACGGTAGGCATCGCGTAGCTACAACACTTGCGTGGCAACATGGTCCAGCAAGTGGTTGAGGCGATCTTGGACCTCATCACGATCGGCCAGCTCGCACTCCAGTCGGCTTGCCATCAGGGCAACCTGGCCGCCTAAGGTATCTCCCGCTTTCTGCAACAACGCCGCCGATGCCTCAAGCATCTTTGTGGTGGACTCCTGCCGCTTTTGAAGCTCCATGAACTCCCACTCTTAATGGAGGAGCATGGCACTCTTCTCCTCCCTGAACTCAAGGATCTTCATGTCCTTGGCCCTGAGCTCCGCATCCTTGGCCTGGAGCTCCTCTGTCAGGTGCCTCACCTCAGGCTCCGTGATCTGGTGCGCCGCCATGGAACCCGGTAGAAGCAATGGGGAAAGGAAGCAAAGGGGGCGAAACGGCTGGAAGGCAATGCAATCTACGGGAAGGCGGAGGGATCACGGTAAATCTTTTGGTTTTCACCAAAGGAAACCCCAGTCAATCCCTTTTCACATCAGGGAGCAGTGGGTTTTACTGGCAGAGTCATCATGACTAATTCCTGCCGTGCCTGCTCCTGTCAAACAAAAAAAGAATTCTGCCACGCCCAAGGACCAAAGCAACACAGTGGTGGATAGTATTTTAATTTACCTAGCCGCAAGGAGGGAAAAAATGCTTGAAAAAACAAATGTGGCGGCGACCTAGCTGATCAGTTGCACTAGCCCAACTAGCTAGCCACCGTGCTTGTACTCAGCGGGAAAGGTGGGGTTTTGTGATTTGACGACTCATTACTTTGGTGCTATGACCGAGGAGGACCCAGAAACCGCGCGGTAGGGCGTCCCACGCTCCCACCGTCCCACGTCTCAATAAGGAAAAAAATATGCATGCACCACCGGGAGGACCCAAAAACCGCGCGGTAGGGTGTGCCACGTCTCAACACGGAGGAAAATGTGCGTGTAAAAATATATGAGACGTAGCTATGGTAAGAACTCGGGACCCAGCCAGTGGGTCGAAAACACCCCACTAGCCACACAGCTTCATCATGCTAACGTGGCACGGAGGATAGGTTTGGTTAGCTCCGTCACGACCAGCCATGAGGTATCTTGTTCCTAGGTGATTCATCTATTTTCCAAGCATTTTTTAGTTATAATAACACCACGGCCAGCTCGCGCCGCTCTTCATGTTTGCCCGTGCGTCTAAGGATTGTAGATGGAGAGGAGAGAGAGATCGCAGACATGGGACCAGGCAGTAAGTGAGTCAACGTTCATCCACATGCTGATGAGCCACTCCCTCTACTCTACTCAACGTGACACAGTACAGTATAAAATCAAGTTATGCGACAAAGCCAACAACCGTTGCTATTTCTGGCTATCGACATACGCTTTGTAGTCCAGGTTACCGGCTCGAATCTCGTCCTTCTGATTTTTTATTTTTAGGTCCAAATTTGTTCCATGATGAGTGGAACCCCAGTGTGTTGTTCTGATATTTCTGTGTACGAGGGATTTTTTGCACAAACACTTTGCGCGGTTAGACAAGTTACGGCACCAGTTACATGTATTTTACAAGTTTAGGAACAAAAGTGACAGCGGCGGAGAATATCACGTGCTCCCCGCAGCTTAGATGCTTCGTTGATACGAGATTCTACGTCGTTGGACCTGATGCCCAATGGCATGTGAGTAGTCTTTGTACTTTTGCGCAATTTCCAAACTCTTTGAGGGCTTTTTTGCAAAAAAAACATACAGACCTCTGTGAGCCGCTGGATCTTGGATCCAACGGCTCCCATGAGCTCGAATCATGGTAGCATCTAAGGTGTGGGAGAACCCAATATTCTCACGTACGAGAGAATATAAGGTGCTCCCCGCAGCTTAGCCGCTACGGCGATACGAGCTGCTAGCAGCCGTTGGATCTGAGATCCAATGCCATGTGGGTAGTATTTGTACTTCTGCGCAATTCCCAAACTCTTTGAGGCCTATATAGCAAAAACATTCAGACCTCCTAATGGGAGCCGTTAGATCTCCCGGGAGCTCGTATCACCGTAGTATCTACGGTATGGGAACACCTCATGTTCTCCCGCGCGAGAGAACATCAGGTGCTCTCACTGCTTGGATGCTACGGTGATATGAGCTTCGAGGCGGTTCGATCTGAGATCCAATGGCATCTGAGTATAGTTTTTGTACTTGTGAGCAATTCCCAAACTCTTTGAGGTTTTTTTTGCAAAAACCATTCGGACCTACCAGCAGCCGTTGCATCTCAAATCTAACGGCTCTGAGGAGCTCGTATCACCACATCATCTAAGGTGTGGTAGCACGTGATATACTTATAGATGAGAGAATATTAGGTGCTCCTGCATCTTAGATGCTACGGTGATACGAGCTTCGAGGCCGTTGGATCTGGGATCCAATGGCATCTGAGTAGTTTTTGTACTAATTGTGTGCAATTCCCAAACTCATTAACGTTTTTTTTTGCAAAAATATTCAGACCTCATGTGAGCTGTTGGATCTCAGATCTAACGGCACACAAGAACTCGTATCACCATATAGCATCTAAGGAGGGAGCACCTAATATTCTCCCGGTGGGTGGGGGCATAACCCATCGGTGTTTGGGAGGGTGGAGCCAAATGTTTAAAAAATATAATCTAAACCCTCCTAAAAAAAGACCTTCACAATTTTATCAAAGGTTGGGGGTAAATCGGGGGTTACCCCCCCTCCCGACAATCTACATGGCTCTGCCTATGCAAGAGGCGTAGAGCGAGTGTCTATGTGTGCGAGGTCAATCGAGTCATATATATAGGGAGAGATCGAGTTAGTGTGGGCTAGCGTACACTCGAATGAGAAAGACGATACAGAGAGATATCGTTCGACGAAGCTGTAGTAAGGGCTGGAGGGAGATAGTTACCAAGAGAGTGGCCTAGATAGACTTTGTGTTTGTGCGCGCGGCGTGCATGGAGTTTTTTTACAGAGGCAACATATGTGTCTAGAGGGAGAGAGGGAGGGCGATATAGAGGGGGAGAGAGAGAGCTCGTCATGGAGGGCCCGACGAGGTTGTGTGTGAGAAATACATTTGTTGAGAGCATGAGGGCGGGTGTGACATAAATGGAGATCGAAACATGAAGAGAAATAATGAGCGTGTGTCAGATACCAATAGCTCTATTAACAAAGAGATGAAGATCGATCGGTACAGGAAGTATGTGTGGTGAAGGGGGGCGATGGACAGACCTAACACAACATTTGAGTGTACATAATAGTAGACTTAATATTCACATTTCAGTTTAGTGTACATTGTAAACATTGAATTGAGGACCATGTATGGCTTACATTTTATTTTTGAATTCGTGCCATACATGCATGGATTGGAAAAGTTGATGCACTATACTAACTCGTTTGTTGTTGTATTTGTGTGTGTGGTCAAATGCTTGAATACATACAAAGTTTTCTCACCACCATACCGTTCATCTTTTAAATTTGAATTTGCATTAAAATACCTAGTGTGGATACCATGAAATGTGAAATCCACGTTGCGATCACTATATCACTCGTCATAAATCCATTACCGTCCCTTTTGGAATGACCAATTATTTGCAAGGAAAATATGGGCATTGTAATACATATAGATTCGTTCGCCTATTTTAAAAAAGATTCCTTTCCTGATAAAAAAAAGATTCCTTTCGCATTCTCGAATGGTAGCACCCGACGGTGTACCAGCCAGACCGGGCTCGTGTCGTGGTGGTGGCATGCGTGGTACGCTAGCTAACCCCAACCAAAAGAACCGCGATAAAACTTTGCACCTCCACTCGAGCCTCCGCATTTCGAATCGAAATATCTGGCGGCCAGAATTCCAGCCCTGTGAAATTCCCCTTATGTCCCCGATCCATAATGACTACTCCTACTACTATCGATGAATAGTGGAGGGATGCTTTAGTAACTAGCCCACGTTACCTACCATGCCGAGCACATTCAAGTCCCTCGTCGTCGCTACCCAAGCTCACCCGTCAACTCCATTGCCTACTACACTAGGATGAGTATAGAATGGAGCGTCGTTTGTTCGTGCCTACTACCTCCATCCTGGTTTATTGGTCCTCTTCGCATTTTGTGCTAAATTTTGACCTTACATTTAACTAACAAAATGTTAATGCATGTAACCAAAAATAATATCACTGGAAACTATGTTCAAATACGAGTCGAACGACATAATTTTTGGTGACATGCATTATTATTAGAGTATGACGCAATGCATTGTTTGAAGTCTAACTAAGCACTGTTTGACCAAATTCTATCTTAAAAAATATGAACATCCACTACAACAATAAAGATGTATCGCCTGAAAGTTTATTTCATGATGCATGTAATGATATTGTTTCGAATCCTGGTTTTTAAATTCCAAAAAATCCAAAACTCACCTGAAATTCATGAAACTGCGCATGGTCTCGTGATACGGCACAAATAGGCCGTGGTAATTTTTTTGATCAATTTGAGACAAGATGCTTATGAAAAGTTGCACACATGAACAGCCAAGGTATTTTGGAACAAAGAGTTGTCACGTTAATGCGAACGGTTCACTAATATATTCAAACCGTGGGCGTTAGACCAGCGTGCCGCCATGCATCCCGCTTCTCATAGGTAGGTGCCGTCCGAGCAAGCATGTGAGTCGACACGAGGCGTGCGAGCAGGCCGCTGCGCAGGCTCACCGGGAGGCGAGCCCTTTGACCAGCCTCCGCCACCCACCTTCATCCCAACCACACCCACTTTTAATGGCGCCCGCGCCGCAGTTTAAATCACCACCGCACTCCCCGCTCTTGCTATAATCTTCTCTCTGCCTCTCCGATTCTCCTGTCGTCTGCCTCCAATCAGCCTGACCTCGCCGTACGCCATGGCGCATCACGATGGGCTGCCCCTAGTCTTCCAGTTTCCTGAGGAAGACCCTAATGAGGTTTCAGAAGAGCTTGACCTGGACGTGTGGGAAGTCGCCGCGTCTGTCCCCGCTCCCATTCCAGCTCCCGTCACCACGCTCTTGATAACCCACAAGTATAGGGGATTGCAACAGTTTTTGCGGGTAGTATTTCACCCAAATTTTTTGATTCGACACAAGGGGAGCCAAAGAATATTTGCGAGTATTAGCAGTTGAGTTGTCAATTCAACCACACCTGGAGAACTAAATATCTGCAGCAAAGTATTTAGTAGCACAGTAGTATGATAGTTTCAATAGCAGTAGTAATAGTAGCAGTAGTAACAGAGACAGTAACAGTAACAGTTTTATAGTGATCGTAACAGCAACAACAACGAAAGTAACTTAGCAAAGTTCAATATGCGAAAAGCGTAGGCATTGGATCAGTGATGGATAATTATGCTGGATGACATTCATCATGTAATAGTCACAACCTTGGGCGATACATAATAGCTCCAATTCATCAATGTAATGTAGGCATGTATTCCATATATAGTCATACGTGCTTATAGTAAGAACTTGCAAGACATCTTTTGTCCTACCCTCCCGTGGCAGTGGGGTCCTTAAGGAAACTAAGGGATATTAATGCCTCCTTTTAATAGAGAACCAGAACAAAGCATTAGCACATACTGAATACATGAACTCCTCAAACTACGGCAATCACCGGAAAGAATCCCAATTATTGTCACCTTGGGGTATGCGGATCATGACACGTAACAGGTGCATATCACTTGCAAGATAGGATCAAGAATTCAAATATATTCATGAAAACATAGAGGGTTCAGATCTGAAATCATGGCACTCGGGCCCTAGTGACAAGCATTAAGCATAGCAAAGTCATAGCAACATCAATCTCAGAACATAGTGGATACTAGGGATCAAAGCCCTAACAAATTGACTCGATTACATGGTACATCTCATCCAACCCATCACCGTCCAGCAAGCCTATGAAGAAATTACTCACACACGGCGGTGAGCATCATGAAATTGGTGATGGAGGATGGTTGATGATGACGACGGCGTCGGATCCCCCTTTCCGGAGCCCCGAACGGACTCCAGATCAATCCTCTCGATGAAGAACAGGAGGTGTCGGCGGCTCCGTATCGTAATACGCGATGATTCTTTCTCTCTGATTTTTTCTCCACAAATAGGTACTTATAGCGTTGGATTTAGGGCAAACAGAGCTGCCAGGGGCCCACATGCCTGCCAGGCGCGCCTTGGGGGGTGGGCGCGCACCCTAGGCTTGTGGCGCCTGGTGGCCCCCCTCTGGTGGATCTTTCAGCCAGTATTTTTTATATATTCTGAAATAATTCTCCATAAATTTTCTAGTCCATCCAAGAAATTTTATTTCTGCACAAAAACAACACCATGGCAATTCTGCTGAAAACAGCGTCAGTCCGGGTTAGTTCCATTCAAATCATGCAAACTAGAGTCCAAACTAGAGCAAAAGTGTTTGGAAAAGTAGATACGTTTGGGATGTATCAACTCCCCCAAACTTAACTCATTGCTTGTCCTCAAGCAATTCAGTTGACAAACTGAAAGTGATAAACAAAAACTTTTACAAACTCTTTTGTTCTTGTTGTCTGTATATATACTTAACTAGCATCCAAGTTTTCAGCAAAGATTATGAACTCACCATATTGATGATAACACTTAGGTCTCACATTTACTCATGGCAATAACATAACCAACTAGTGAGCAATATTAAGATATCTCGGATGCCAACACTTTGTCAAAACAATCAAGATATAATATGATATCATGGTATCTCACTAGCCCTTTCTGAGACCGCAAAACATAAATGCAGAGCACCTCTGAGATTCAAGCAACGACTAAACATTGTAATTCATGGTAGAGGATATCCAGTCATGGTCACACCCAACATTAACTATACTCAATGCATAAAAATGACAATAGTGCTCTCCAACTGGTGCTTAAACGAGAGGGTGATGACTCAATAATAAAAATAAATAACATAAAAGTAAATGGATAGGCCCTTCGCAGAGGGAAGCATGGATTTGCAGCGGTGCCAGAGCTCAAAGCTTAAATTAGAGATGAAAATAATTTTGGGAGGTATGCTTTTCCTGTCAACGTCACGACCGAGAGTTTTCAATATCTTCCATGCTAAACAAATTATAGGCGGTTCCCAAGCGGAAAGGTAAAGTTTACTCCCCCTCCACCATACCAACACAAGCCATGGCTAGCCGAATTTATGGGTGACCTCCATACCAACAACTTTTTGGGGGAGTTTGTTTGCATTATATGATTTCGATTTGAACATAGGACTGGGCATCCCGATTACCATCCTCTCTCGTGCAATGACAAGTGAATAAACACTCATCTGAGAGTAACCCGCTTAGCATGGAAGATACTGACCGCCCCCTGTCGCTCCATGAGCGGTACGGGCACACAAAACAGATGTTTGTTTGAAAACTTAGAGGTGGCACTTGCAAATTTACTTGGAACGGCAAAGTAATACCGCATATAGGTAGATATAGTGGACTCATCTGGAATAACTTTGGTTTAGGGATTTGGATGCACAAGTAGTATTCCCAATTAGTACAGGAGAAGGCTAGCAAATAGATTAAGAAGCGACCAGCTAGAGAGCGAAAACGGTCATAGACATGCATTGCGAATAATTAACATTCAACACGAGCATGAGTAGGATATCAACACCCTGAACATAAATATCATGGAGGCTATGTTGGTTTTGATTCAACTACATGTATGAACATGTGCCAAGTCAAGCCACTCGAATTACTCAGAGGAGGATACCATGCTAACATACTACATCACAACCATTTTAATGCATGTTGACACTCAAGATAAATCATTATCCACTCCTATCTATTTAAGCATGGCATGAGCAACTATAATATCTAATTGTCATCACAAATATGTTTACTCATAATAATGCAGAATCATGAATACTGAGCTAAACATATTTACAAAAACAAAAACAAGAAGAGTTCATACCAGCTTTTCTTCACAGCAATCACTTCATCAAATATCGTCATTATTGCCTTTCACTTGCATGACCGAATGATGTGATAATAATAAGAATGGTGCAAGTGTGCCGTTGTCGGTTCTAAATCCGGCACATTTCATAGTAGGGGTCCTAAGCTAGGCGTCTTGGAGCGATGGTAACATGGACACAGGATTTTACCCAGCTTCGGGCTCTCTCGAAGAGATAATACCCTATGTCCTGCTTTTGATTGTATTCATATGGGGTATAGTACAGAGTACATGTATCTACCATGATATTTGTTGATCTAAGTTGTCCTGTAATCATCTAGCATAGCCTCAGTTTATATAATGTACCGGAGGCCTCGGGTTTAGGAGAGTCCTCGTCTTGTGCGCCAAGTCTTGTGGAATCTTGCGTCATGGGCTGCCCGAAGTGGCCCATAAGTAAACCGCCATGGGGGTCCTCGGCCCGATCCACCTGGTCAGGAGACGACGTGATGAGTACCCCCTAATCCAGGACACCATCAGTAGCCCCTTGAACCGGTCTTCAAATTGGGGACGCTCCTCGGTTCTTCCGAACTGTTCTTCATCTTCGGCCGTCGGTCTTGAAAACTGGTTCAACAAATCCTCCCATCATCGATCTTGAGGATCGCCGAGGTGTATCCAAAAAGTTTACCCATCGGGCATCCAAGGAGTTTGTACGTCGGGCGTCCGAGGAACCCCTTTAAATTCTTGGCCTTTATTAATGCCTTTACAACGCACCTCGGGTTCAAAGTTTTTCCCCGCGCAGCGGTGTCCTCTTGCAACCGAGCTCAAACATCGACCGCATCCGAGGTGTCTTTTTGCAGCCGAGCTCTAACGCCTATCGGCATCCCAGGTGTCATAGATTACCTCGATCTGAATAGTTTTGAAGGATTTCAACCGACCTTAATGCCGGAAAAGTCCTCTAGGCAGCCAGCCACTCGCATCCAAGCTTAATGCTGGACTGCTTCCGAAGTGGTGCACCACCTCGGGCTTGGGCTGATTTTTTGCAGATATTTGTTTTCGATTGGTGCAATTTATTCTCTGCCGAGATATATAGCCAGTAGCCCTCAAGATGTGTGTCGGCCAAAAACCCGAGATGCACCTGAAGGAAAACATAAAACCGTTGATCCCAGTAGCCCTTGAGACTCAGGTCGATTCACAAAATTGGCCTGAGGATCAACTCCTAGCTCGACAGCATACTTAAGACTGGAAACACGGTGTGCATAGTCCTCGAGACTCAGTTTGGGTGCGGCCGACCAACCTGAGGATCATAATCTCCTCGGAAATTGTTTTGCACTTTGTAAATTGTCTACATTGAATCGTCAATGCAGTAGCCCCCGAGCCACTGGTCAGGTGGCAACACCAGATCAGGGGATCGATGTAACCCATTAATGGCTTTTAAGTGAGAAGCGCGAAGCCCAGTAGCCCTCGAGCCTTAATTTGGGCAAGGGTGGCCGAATTAAGTATCGATATCCGGAGTAAATTGACTTTATGTGTAACGATTCTATGTATCCAAGTACTTTACATCATTAATGCTCGGATCCGCATTGTACAAAACTTTGTTGACCGACCATCGGCTTCAACCTCCTTGACCAGTAGCCGGGGAGTGTTTGTCCTACTTTATAAAGCCTTTATGTGGGCATAGATTTATTGGAAACAAGGCAATCAGGCCATATGGTTTTATAAACAAAGGTACGCGGAGAGATATGTTATATTACTATTTAACGTAAGAAACATCTTCTGGGAAAAATAGTTCCTTTACAAGTTCCTTTTCCCAGGCTGTCATGTTGACCATGATCATGAAACCACACCCCCGATCAATGTGGGAGGAAAATGTTGAGGATTTAGTTGGGGGAAAGTTCCCAAACTCTGTGGTCTTAATGAACCTAAATTTTCACTTCTGTCGTTGCCGACCAATTATATTCTTAAGACAACTAGTGTTTGGCTTCACCCAGTCTGAGGTACTAACCCAGATGACCCGGTAGTAACAATCACAGAGGTGCTCCCTTTACCCCCTAGCCAAACAATCGGGAACGTAGGGGTAAGCACAGGAGCCAGGCAACCCAGCTGAATCTTAAGTCAAATTGATGCATATTTATGGCTTTATAACGATGATTACGGAAGGCAGCGCTCGTATATCGAATACAAACGCTGATGATATGTTGGTCTCTCGAGGAGTCCCGATGTAACTGTGAGGAGGTGCCTCAAGGAGCCCTCGACACATGTTGTCATGGTCAGCTTTTTTAAGCTTTACTTTGTAGCTTTATGCTATATGTTATTTTGACTCCATTGCGACTGTTTATCAATTGAAAGTGGCCCATCGTCGACTTCCACCCCTTCGTAGATGCTACGCAGGGTGTTTCCGCAGTAACAAGACAACCCTTAGCTGATGTCTCGGTGCCCGAAGGCGGTTGTGTTAGCGGAAACGAGGCAATCAGATATGCAGGCTTTATAACTTTCACTTAGTCATAGGAGCTTCAATTGGGGAGGCAAGTTACTAGCCCCCGGTTAGTGTTCGGCGTCAGCCAAGGTCAAGCCATTAACACTTTAGACGATGTTATGAAAGGCCCATCATTTAACACGGGGTAATCTCTATCGATCTATAGTTTGACACAGTCATTGGATCGTTGACCAATTTACGCTCATTGTGACAGTCAGTTTTCGGCTTTCTCCACTGAGATACTTGACCAGTTAAACCAAAAGTACAATCGCAGTGGTTCTCCCTTTACCCTTAGCCGAACAATCGGGAACATAAGGAGTAAGCACAGGAGCCGGGCAACCCAACTATTGACCAAAGACACAATTCGAAACTGATGCATATAAAGCAATATCCGAGAGCATTTTGCCGAGGATGAAAGCGCAGGATAACTCCTAGAGGGGGGTGAATGGGAGATTTTTAGAAATTCGTCAAACTCTGAGGACTTTGATGAAAATCAGAGTGAGGAAATAGAAACAGAATTGAAAATAAGTCTACACAGATATGGAAAGCATGCATACAAAGCATAAGCAGGTGAAGAACATGCAATCATACACACAGATAAGCATGAAGAAAATGAATTGAAGAAAATGAGACAACATGATGAAAGTCTTCGGTTCAAATTCTTCAGAAAGGTAAGACACAAGTTCTTCAGCAGCGGAATAGTAGTAAAGTAAAGGAGTGAGGAATTTGAAGCCGGTAGAGCTCGACGAAGATACAGCAGGTTGGTAGACCAGTTCCAGTTGCTGTATCAACTGTACGTCTGGTTGATGCTGCTGAGTTTTACCTCAGAGGACACTTAGTCCTCATCGTATTACTCTTGAGCTAAGGTCACTTAGTCCTCGCCCAAACACTCGTGGTAAGTCTTCAAGGTAGACTTCCGAAACCTTCACAGACTTGTTCACCGCCACGCGACAATTACTCTTGGGTGCTCAGAACATGACGCCTAACCGTCTGGAGGAATGACAGTCCTCAAAGGTAACAAGCGTCGGATCACACAGATCGACTTCTTTAGTGATGCTCACTCACTTAGGCTCTGGTTGGGTTTTCCTCACTTGGGTTCTCACAAAGTCATCAGAGGAAGGGTTGCTCTCAAATGACAAGTGTCAATCTCTCTCTCGAGTAGCCAACCAACTAGTGGTTATGGGGGCAGCTATTTATAGCCAGGAGGCAACCCGACATGAAATGTCATAAATGCCCTTCTCAGACAATACCGTTGTCAGGATAAGGATCCACTAGACAGCTGGCACGCAGCGCAGCAATGGTCGGAAAATTGAACTATCAATTTTGTCAAGGCACTCAATTTCCTCACGATAGGTAGATCGCACTAGCGAAATCCTAACTCCTCAGCCTGACCAAATTCGTTAGAGACCAGATGAACTTCGTCACTGTCACTATCAAATTCGTCAGCTATTGCAGAGATTTCCAAAGGCTTCACTCGAAGCGGCTTAGGTTTGTATAGGTTTGAGCATCGCTTTGAAGTATGAAATATGTTTCACCTTGACCCCCTTTGACAGTACGGTTTTTCCTATAACTCAAATAAGAAGAAAAAGAAACTATGAAAACAAAGTCTTCAAGCTCCAAAGTCTTCACATCAATTTCCTCAAAGGTCGCACCAAATTCTTCACTTGAAGAAATACATTTTTAGGGGTCGTCTTCCGTGGTTAAACCAAGTCTTCAGGGACTATTTTCTCCTGTGTATACTCACAAACATATTAGTCCCTTAACCTATTTGTCTTCAATACTCCAAAACCACTAAGGGGGCACTTGATGCACTTACAATCTCCCCCTTTTTGGTGATTGATGACAAATCAGTTAAGTTTTTAACGGGAGTAAAATAATGGAAGTGTAAGTACTAAATGTGAAGACATTGGTTACAAGATATTGAGGAACTCCCCCTGAAGATGTGCATATGAAGAATTTGCTTTTGATTGCAAATGCACATGGTAGGTTGAAATTGTGGAGATCTCCCCCTATATATTGGAATCCAATCATGCATGATCATAAGATATTGAGGAATTTGAATGCATGATGAAAATTGGTGTCTGGTGAATTGCAGTATTCATGCACACATAATATTTGAGGAATTAAAGAGCATAAGCATACATGCAGATAAACCATCATAGAGCAGAGTCAGACCACCAATAGTTTAAGTTACAACTCTTCAAAGGAAGTGCCCTAACTTGTTGACGAGAGATAGCTACGGCGGTGGCGGAGGTGAAGAAATCCGCGGCCGGCGCGAGTACGACGATGAAGAAGTCGAGGCAGTGAAGCTCTTCCTCTCCGGCGACGATGAATTCCAGCGGCGGCGCTAGGGTTTGAGAGCGACAGGGGCGCGAGAGTGAAATGAGTTAGGGCTGACGAGGTCAAGCCTTTTGTAGGATCGAAAGTGTGTCTATTGGGGGGGTGATTAGACTACTTGACCAAATGAAACCTAACCTTTTCCCAGATTTTAATTGTGGATAGATTTTAGCAATAGTACATGTCAAGCATCACCCTACACATGCAATTCTAAGAGTATAGCAGCGGAAAGTAAGCAATTGCATATGTATGTAAAGGAGAGGATCGGAGAGTTCAAACGCAATGAAGACACGGTGGTTTTTGGCATGGTTCCGATAGGTGGTGCTATCGTACGTCCACGTTGATGGAGACTTCAACCCACGAAGGGTAACGGCTGCGCGAGTCGACGGAGGGCTCCACCCACGAAGGGTCCACGAAGAAGCAACCTTGTCTATTCCACCATGGCTTACGTCCACGAAGGACTAGCCTCACTCGGGGTTGATCATCACGAAGTAGGCGATCTCCTTGCCCTTACAAACTCCTTGGTTCAACCCCACATCAGGTTGGAGGCTCCCAAGTGACACCTAACCAATCTAGGAGACACCACTCTCCAAAAGGTAATAGACGGTGTGTTGTTGATGAACTCCTTGCTCTTGTGCTTCAAATGATAGTCATCCCAGCACTCAAACAACTCCTCACAGATTTGGCTATGGTGGAAGAGGGATTTGAGTGGAATGCAACTTGGGATAGGCTAGAAATCAAGTTTCAAACGGTAGGAATGGAATAGCTTGATCTCAACACATGAGTAGGTGGTTCTCTCTCAGAAAATGTATGGTGGAAGTGTAGGCACGTTCTGATGGCCCTCCTTACTGAGAAGGATGTGGTGGAGGGGTATATATAGCCTCCACACAAAATCCAACCGTTACACACTTTTGACCCAACTCGGTGGCACCGAAACAATGATCTCGGTAGCACCGAACTGTGTAAAAGATATGAACTTTAGGAATCTCGGTGGGACCAATACGAACAACTCGGATGGACCGAAGTGCAATGGCTAGGGCAATCCTCATCTCGGTGGCACCGATTGCATCAACTCGGTAGGACCGAAGTGAAGCAATAAGGCAACAGAGAGTTGGCAAGCCATCTCGGTGAGACCGATTTGCAAACTCGGTGAGACCGAAGTAAGTGCAAACGATTATAGAGAGTTGGCAAGGCCATCTCGGTGGGACCGAGATCCATTTCGGTGGATCCGATTTGTTAGGGTTTTGGCAGTGGCTATGTCTTGGATGAACTCGGTGGGGTCGGATAGGAAGTTTTGGTGGGGCCGAGTCAGAATGTAGGTTCTGGACATATTTGGGATTGAGAGAGTGGTTGAGGGTTTAGGAGTACTGTCACTAAGTACTTGAGCGAAAGGACCATTAAGCAACACCTCATCCCCTTTTAATAGTATTGGCTTTCCTATGGACTCAATGTGATCTTGGATCACTAAACCAAAAATGTAGAGTCTTGATCTTTTGGCAATTCTTGTCATTAGCATTTTGAGGGGTCCACGTCTCTAGTCCATGCCATGCCAATCATTGAACATCGTGAAATCTTTAACTTGAATGGACATTAGTTCAATGAGATATATGTTGTTATAAATTACCAAAACCACCAAGGGAGCAAATGTGCTTTCAATCTCCCCCTTTTTGGTAATTGATGACAACATATAGATCAAAGCTTCGACAAATGATTAAATGAATGAAATACATCGTCGCTTTGAGAAGTATGTGATAAGCAAGAGCTCCCCCTAAATTTGTGCATTATTAAATATTTGCGTTTGAATGCAAATGCACAATTGATTAGGCGTATGGGTCACTCTTCCATGTCACATACATCTTGGTGGAGCGCGCAAAATGATATGATTGGAATAATAAGCACGCATCACCAACACAAGTGAGTGATCATACAAGATAATGATAAAGATTATCATAGATCATCACAATAAGCATATAATGATCATCACATGTGGTAGCTCACAAGCATAAGCAACATATTAACTGTAGCAAGAACACACATAACAAAGTATCAACGAGCAAATAAGAAGTAGCAAATGAACTCTCTCTCGAAGCCTATGATCTATACAAATTCTCCCCCTTTGGCAACAAGTACCAAAAAGATCGAACTGTAATGGACTAGTCGACACTCTAGGCACGATCCTCCGAAGCTCCTGAAGGCGATCTTCTGCTGGCTGCTCCGGTGTGCGTAGACAACGTTGAGAGAAGTGCATCCGCAAAGGCTTCTGCAGACGTCTACTGGACTGGTGGAGTGGAGACCTGTGGTGGCACTGAGGCAGTAGCAGCTGGTGCAGATACGGTGGTCCTCGGATCCACAAGGGGTATCGCAGCAGACCTGGCTGCTCTGGGCACTGTCTGAAATTGATGTGTGGTTGGTCTGTCATCTCCACTGTCATCTGATGGGGCTGTCTTGACAGCATCAACGTCATTCTGCAGTTGCTCTACGGTAGTCTGAATCTCTGTCACCTTGACATCCAAATCATGAAATTTGGTCTCAATAATCCGCTCAAAACTAGCCTGGATCTGGGTGAGGTTGGCCAGACTTCGCTCAATCCTCAGACTGGCTTCAAGCAGATATGTCATTTGATCCTTGGGTGTCTTGAGATTTGCGATAGGAGCATTTGGAGCTGATGCCTCCTGAGCTGCTTTTGCTTCCTTTGCTTCCTTTGCTTTGCGGATTTCCTCTTGAGCTTGTGCTGAAGTGGGATGCGAAGGATCCATCACTATCACATTGTCCTCAAACTCTGGACGGAGTGGCAAATGCTCTCGATCAAGAACATACATGTTGGTTCCAACCTTGGAATTGATCAATAACTGAATATGTGGGGCATATCCGCACGATCTCTTCTGATCTGCTGCAGTCCTCTTGATAGTCTCTAATATCAGGCTCATCGCCTTGAATTTCTGAGGGGTATCAAATAAATGCAGCAAATTGATGGAGTGGCCACGAATCATCTTGTCATCTCCTGACTTGGGTAGCAGAGTGTACCGCAGTATAGTGTTCGTTGTGGCTAATCCTGGTAGCAGATGCTTCACTGATCCAAGCTTATGAGTTTCAAGATCTTTCTGAGGAATTGCAGTATACATGTTGGCCATGGAGTTGTGATCCATCTTGAGCTTGGCATAGATATCTATGTCGTCATCCTCTTCCTTGGGTGCACCAAGAAGACTTGCCCACTCAGAGATGGTAGACTGGTATCTGATACCCTCAGTCATCCATATAATGCGGC
The DNA here is from genome assembly GCA_039707655.1 of Elymus sibiricus. Classification (NCBI taxonomy): domain Eukaryota; kingdom Viridiplantae; phylum Streptophyta; class Magnoliopsida; order Poales; family Poaceae; genus Elymus; species Elymus sibiricus. The sequence goes on from CM077666.1 coordinate 401,983,110, forward strand.
CATCTGGATAGAAGTGTGCAGTAGAGTAAAACTGCATGACCATCTCATCATTCCACTTGGTCAACTTCTTTCCAACAAACTCGTCAACTCCTGCAATTCTGAAGCTTTCATGGACGTGGGGGAAATAATCCTCATGCTCATCGATGTATTCCCAATCCACCCATTTCATGTCACTGAATATGGGCTTCTTATCAAGCAACACTGTCTCATAAAAGTCCTGTTGTTCACGGGTGTGAAAGCGATAGTCACATGCTGTCTTCCTCCTGATAGCATAGGGATCTGTCAATCTCCACTGACGCAGCCCTTTATCCTTCATCAGCATCATGTTTTCTGCAACTGGGTGTGCATTGTCATGTTCTGGAATCTTAGGCTTCAATTTTCTGAGCACTAGTGGCTGTTCATCAATATTTGACTCAGGCACCGGGGCCTTATTCTTCTCTGCAGCTGATATGTTCCTGGTAGATCTTTTCGGTGCTGACACCTTTGGCTTGGCCTTGGGGGCAGCAGTCCTAATCGCATCTGACATAAGCTTTTGAGCTTTTGCAGGGGGTGCACTGGCTGCTGGCTCTTCCTCTTCTTCTTCCTCCTCATCAATCATCATCGAGGGTCTGCCAATCACACGGGTAAATGATTTCCTTACTCTTTTCTTCTTAGCTCCTTCAGCTGCCTCTGTGTTACTAGGCTTTTGCATAGACTGCTGAGGCACTTTCCTCACAGCAGTCCTCTCTTTGGTAGAAGTAGGCTTGGTGCTGTACTCCTTAGCAAGCACTACTCTCTTTATCTTAGGTGCAGCTTCACTTGCAACAAAGTCCTCATCCTCACTGTCTGAGGTTTTCTTCTTCCTTGTTCTGGTTGCAGCTTTGGGAAGATCTGGAGAGCTCCTCTCTCCCTCATAGAAACTTTCAGCTGGGCTTGACCCTTCACTCATTTCTGACTGTCACTGCCACTAGACATCTTGCTGAGCTGACCCTGTGAATAGATGGGTATAGGCAGAGTAGATGAGTCATCACAAAAAGCAGAGATTTTTCACAAAATTTGAGTTCAACTCTTAGTTTCAAGATTTCACAGGATGCATATCGGATGGACCGAGTTGATCATCTCGGGGATACCGAGGCACACTACAGAGACCTTACACGCCACTTTGGTCAGACCGATACGGGTTTCGGTGGCTCCCAGATGCTAGGGTTTCACTGAGACTTTACTTTCAGTCTCACCGATTCGTACAACTCGGTGGCACCGAGACGTACTAGTGCTATGGTCAGAGACCAAATCGGTGGTACCGAAAATTTCGAATCGGTCGGTCCGAGATGCATTCGGCGGAAACTTAAACCTAAATTTTTTACTCGCATCTAATCTATGGAATTTGCAGTGTAACAAGAGTTCTCAATCCGTGGCAAGAATTCAGGCAGTCCAATCGTGCATTGAATCAGAAAAGGGAAGCACGAAGGGGATCGAATCTTACCCTAACTTGGTGGAGATCCTCTACGGCGGCAACGGCGGAGGAGATTCCCATTGATGGCGATGGAATCCGGTGGCGAGAGCTCGCTGGAGACGACGGCGAAGTCCGAAGATGAAGGGCGACGGCAGCAACGGGGAGCGGGAACGAGTGGGGTCGAGAATTTTCAACCGTTCGGTCCGCGCGATATATATACCCGTACGCTGTCGGTGGCGCCGAGTTGAACAACTCGGTGGCACCGATATGTGTAACTGCACGCAGTATAGCACATCGGTGGCGCCGAAATGGTTCAATTCGGTAGCACCGAGATGGAAAACCTAGATCAATCTAAGTGATTTCGATTGGACCGAGTTTGAGTAAGTTGGTTTTGCCGAAATCATTTAGAAGGTTTTGGAGGTTCAGCCCTTTCAGATCGGTGGCTCCGAGGGCTCCTCACCCGAAGGGTCCGAAAATGACTTGTTCAATTTTTGTGATGCAGCAAGAATAGAATTTGAGACAAGAAAGCATAGATAGCTAGAGAAGGTACTTAGGCATTCTTGTACATCCACTTGGCCAGAAAAACCAAGACAATCAAAGCAACAAATGGATGTCCTCGAATGATGAAAACATGCAAACCAACATGCTCACACAATAAGATAGCAAATGAAATATGTGTCAAACATGCACAACCAATTCTAGCATCTATCAAGCAATGGCGATGACTAGGTCATCTATATATGCGTATATTGACTTAGGAGCCAAATGAGAACATTTGATCATAGGTCATACTCATCGTTTAAGCACAAGTGGGGTTACCACTTTTACATAAAGCATTAATGTGTTCACACCATTTGAGTTGCTTTTGCTCAATTTCTTAGAGCAAAGCTCCCCCTAGATGTGATATCCCCCCTAAGAGGGATGAACAAACCTTGGGTTTTGTCGATGATGACTTCATGTATATGTTGAAGATGTGGATGCTCAATGTTGATGTAGACCATCAAGAGTTGGGAGCAATCCTTTGGAGTTTTGTGCTTTCAATACCTACATGGGTTAGTCCCACACAAGGAACATACAAGGATATCCATAGACATAGAGTGAAATACACATATGATGATGTCCGTGAATGCATTTAATACCTTGTCCCTTGTCTTACCAACAAGAGGGTTTGTGACTCCATGAACTAGTGCAAAATGTGGAAGTTGGTTGCACAAGTTCTTTCCATAAAGAATATGAGTGAAGTTTGTTGGCGGAGTCACCCTCAAGAACTCACTAGTTCTTCTTCTTTTGGACCCACATCAACTTGATGGGAATCCTTGGAGTTGTAGTAGCACTTGATGAAGTAGAACTTGATGAAGTCTTGGGAACCCACTTGACCATGGCTTGAGGAGCTTCTTCAAATGAATCAATCTCTTCTTGAAGCTTGTCCTTGCCTTTTAGCTTGTGGTCTTGTGGTGGAAGATCTTCTTGAGCTTGTGTTGCCTTGAAGGAAGTAGGATCATACTTCTCTTGTTAAGGAACAAACTTCGTCTTGGGGTATTGATCTTCTTCCCACTCAACTCCATTGGCATTAAACTTTTGTTCAAAACCAACACCTTGGTTCTTCCGGTGCCTTCCTTGCTTGCGTACAATTTCCTCAAATTGCTTACTCCCGGCAAGACTCTTGTAGACACCTTTTTCTATAATTCCTTTCAATAGCATATTTTCTTGCTCAAGTGTAACTTGGCTAAGAGAATCATTAGTGGAATCAATAGAACTACTAGAAGTAACAACATTCGATTTAGCATTGTTATTGTTACTACTAGAGGTAGAACCATTTTTACCCTTGTTGCTAGTTTGCTTAGATTTAACTTGTGGCATAAAGGTAGACAAGAGTAAACGCTTGGCAAGATATGAAGAACTCTTCTTTCGAAGATCGTCATTGATAGCTTTAAGAAACTCATGCTCTTGCTCTAAATTTCGCTTCTCGAAGCGTAGCTTCTCATGAGTTCTTAGAAGTTCTCTATGATCCTCTTGAGTTGTTTCATGAGCTAACTTAAGAGCATTTAGTTCTTTAGTTAGACGCTCAATCTCCTTCATAGCATTGTCACTCGTTTCCTCTTGACTATCATGATTACTAGCATTTTCATTATAGCTCATATCACTAGCCCTATCAACAAGTAAATCATCATCACCAAGCAAATCATCTTCATCACTATTAAAATCAAGATACTCAGGGTGTGATACCTTGGGGCCTTTTTCCATGAAGCATCTTCTAATTCCTTCATTTGGTGAGTCGAATAGATCATATGAGTTGGATGACACAAGTGCAAGTCTGGCAGCACCTTCATCTTGACTATAGTCGGAGTCGGAGTGATAACTTCTCTCGGAGTGGTCGTCGGAGTCGGAGCCGGAAACCCATTCACCATAATGAGCTTGATGTCTTCTTCTTGTATAGCTCTTGGATGACTTGTCCTTCCTCTCCGAATCCTTGCTTCTTCTAGAGTGTCTTCGTTCATAACGATCATCTCTACTCCTTCTCTCCTTATGAGGTGATTCATCTCTTCTATGTCTTCCTCTTGGTGATTCGTCTCTTTTCTTGTAGGGAGCCGTACACTCATTTGAGTAGTGTCCAGGCTTCCCACAATTGTAGCAATTGTGGTCACGACTTGATGATCTTCTCTCATAGTGTCTTGAGCTAGAGCTTCTTTCTTTGCCTTTGTTCTTGTAGAACTTGTTGAACCTTTTCACCATTAGGCTTATCTCTTCATTTGATACTAGCTTGTCACTTGAAGTTGTTGGAGCATCGGTTGAGGCCTTGTAAGCACCACTTGATTTGTTGTGCAGCTCCTCTTTGTCCTTTAGTGACATTTCATGAGCAACAATCCTCAATATGACTTCCGTGGGCTTGAGATCTTTGTAATTTGGCAACATTTGGATCAATGTGCAAACGGTATCATATTTTCCATCCAAAGCTCTAAGTATCTTCTTGATGATGAATTTTTCGGTCATCTCTTCACTTCCTAAGCCGGCAATCTCATTTGTGATGAGAGCAAGCCTAGAGTACATCTCAGCGACTCCTTCACCATCCTTCATCTTGAACTTGTCAAGTTGACTTTGAAGCACATCCAACTTAGATTCCTTGATGGACTTGGTACCCTCATGCATATCAACCAAAGTATCCCAAATTTCCTTTGCATTCTTGAGGCGGCTGATTTTGTTGAATTTTTCTGGACATAAACCGTTGAATAGAATGTCACAAGCTTGAGCATTGTATTGCAACATCTTCAATTCTTTCGGGGTTGCTTCACGATCCGGTTCCTTGCCATCCTCAAAGAAGTCACCTTGCAAGCCAACACGAACAACAGCCCAAACGGCAGGGTTATGTAACACCCCAAAATTTTAATTTGGATTTTTCCAGCAAATTCTTTATTTGATCTTTTTGAGGAGGTTATTTGAATTTTTCATTTTCTCAAAAGAAGATTCTTCTGAAAACTGTTGTTGAAAATTATTTTGAGATCTTCCTCAGATAAGGTTCTGGTCTTAAGGATATTCTATTTCTTGGGATTTTTGTCATCAACATTTCTCTGGAGTATTTTTAATATTTTTAAAGAATTCTTTTATTGGTATTATTCTTTTCCCTTCTAAAAAGAGGATTCTTATCTCTCTTATTATAAACCATTTAAAAAAAAATCTTCCCAAAAACCCCTCTCCTACTTTGGATCTAGTCAATAATCAAATTCCAGTAGGTTTCAACCTCTTATATATTTTCTTTCTATTTATTTCTCCCAAAAATATTTTTTTCTGTCATTTTCTGGCACTCCTTTGGTTTACAAAGGAAGTACCAGTTTTCTTTGAGATCTGGTCCCAAGAAAATTATCCTAGCTTGTCTTTAGTACCCTCAACCAAGATCTCCAAAAACATCCAGATCCATAGTTCAAAATTTGCAAAATTTGGCCACTGCAAGTTTGGACCAAATTTACTGTTTTGAGTGAAATTCATGTTTATTCTTCTCCACAAATTCTGAGATAATTCAGGTAGCCTCTAGATGCATCAGGACTTCACCCCTCCAATTTTCAGCCCAAGAAAACTTTCCTGCAATCGTGCAGCATTTCATCGAGCATGTGGTGAACACTCTGGTTCAGACAAATTCAGAGAACTGAAACTGTCAGTGTCGTTTTCTTCAGTCGATCGTCGTCAATCTCGCCAGTTCTTCGCTTGGCCTCTTGCTCACTGCTCCTCCTCCTTATCCTTGCGCCACACGGTCATTTGGATGGACGTGGGTGTCGGTGCTGAGCCGTCCCATCGTCTCCGGCGAGTGCAGCAACGACAGAGCCTCCCGCCTCGGCCGTCAGACGAGCTCAGCGAAGATCACCGAAATCCAGGACCGCCCAAGCCTCCTCAAGCTTCTGCGTGGCCATCTTATCCTCAGAGCGCGCTAAGGGACACTCGCCGTGGCCTGAGACGCGCAGAGCACGCTCCCTGCCGCCGACGAGCCCGTGAGGCCATTCCGTCGCGTTTCCGAGCTCCCGGCCAAATTAGACCAAGTTTATGCTTTGAATGGAACCTGGGGTCGAATCCGAAGCTGCCGACATCTGCTAATCGCCTGCTAAGCCACTGCCTCGCCGTAATTGCTCGCCGGACTTATCCCGTTCTCGGGTACCTCTTAGATTCCGGCTATAAATAGAGCCCCAGCCCCTCCTCTCACTCCAGCACATCTCCTCCCACTCCCATAGATCCGCCAATCACACCAGAGGGACGCGGGGAGGCCTTCTTCTCCAACTCCGGCCGCCCCGATCCGCCTCGGGCTTCTGGTCGATTCACTCTGGTCCGAGCCTCCCCACCTCCCAAATCTTGTCAGTACCCCACTTCTCCACCACCCGTTTTGACCCCCACTTCAATTCGGTGTTAGGTGAGCTCCTCGGGGAGATCCATCCTCACCCGACGCCGCCGTCCGCCGGAGAGGAGCTGGTCGTCGCCGTGAAGCTCTCCGTCGACTGCTTCCTCCACTCATCGACGCGGCCCACTCTCCTGAACACGACGGTACTCTCCTTTTCCCCTATCTCGCCGTGGTTCGTCGCCGGCGATCACCGGAAGCTCTCTGGCGCCGGCGACCTGTTTTCAAACCTGACAAGGGGCCCCGCCTGTCAGCCTCTCTGTTATTATTTCGAATCGTTTTCTGTTGGCGTATTCGGGCCGAATGCGTCTTCCCTTTGGGCTGGCGTAAAACGCCCGAAACGTTTTCTGTTTTCTCAGTCTAGCCCCTGGAAAGATTCCTATTCATTACAGATTGGTCCCTAGACACATTTTCTTTATAACTTTTAAACTAAAAATGATTTTTAGTTGATTCCTTTTCTGTCACCTTTATTTTTCTGTCTAGTTTTTTATAGTATTTATTTGAAAAATATTTGGGACAACTTTCTGTCACGCGCGGTATTTACGTTAGAATTCGTACTTGTGAATTTCGTAGATACCGAGGAGGGAGCCGCTGCCGTCAACTTCACCGAGTTAGACTCCGACTATTCCGAACCAGGCAAGCATGTTTGAACCTTTGATATGATGAGTGTTTTGCATGTTTGCTTGCATGATGTTTTGCATTGCATGTTTATGGAAGCATATGAAGTATGTTATATTTCATGCATGATGGGTTGCAAGTGAGCCACAAAAACTTGATGAGATTGAGACAACCTAGTCATGTTGTGGCATGATAGGTTGCACTCCGGTATTGTTGGAGCATGCCGGTATTAACAAGAAACTGTTTTAACTCCAGTATTGACCTAGATCGAGTCTTGTCCCCGTTCACCTTCTTTTCGTGCTGCCACATGTTTTCTGCAAAGAATACGGTTTAGTAGGATGCAAACCTCTTTCCATGTACACACCAAGTAGAGGGGCCGTGATGAAGGTACCATGGCCCTGGATAAAGCCAGTCATCCGGTCAGGGGGCATGGGTGTTTCCGGTCTGGGACCGAGAGGGGGGCACCCCTTAGAGCGCGCGAATATAAATTTGATCCCATGCTAATCGAGGTTGGAGCCTCCCCGTCTTAAGGTTTTTCCTGAACGTTGCCTAGGGTGATTCCTGGCAACAGGAGGTTAAAATGGGTGTGTACTGGTCAGATGTGTTTTCTTCTAAAATACCATAGACGGAACTAGTCCTTTGTGACTACTGAAATCCGTCGGCTGTGGGTAAAGAGTACAACCTCTGCAGAGTCAAAACTATTCGAGTAGCCGTGTCCACGGTCAAGGACGTTGGTTGACAGGTCAAGTGTCGGTCTCAGTGTCAGTCTCTGGAGAACTAATATGTTAAACAACAGAAGTAAATTGGCTGAATATTATTTCTGTGGATGGACTAACCTGTTTATTTTGCCGGGTATTCCTTGGGATGGTGCTACCTCCTGGATTACTCGTATTTCTGAATGTTACTAATATAAGCCCTCGCTGTGATGTCGCGCAGACGTCCGCCTGTGGCATTGCTGTTATTTACTTTTCATATAAGCCCTCGCTGTGATGTCGCGCAGACGTCCGCCTGTGGCATTGCTGTTATTTACTTTTCATATAAGCCCTCGCTGTGATGTCGCGCAGACGTCCGCCTGTGGCATTGCTGTTATTTACTTTTCATATAAGCCATCGCTGTGATGTCGCGCAGACGTCCGCCTGTGGCATTGTTGTTATTTACTTTTCATATAAGCCCTTTATGTGATGTCGCTCAGACGTCCGACTGTGGCATTCTTGTTACTTTAAATTTTGGCATAAGCCCTTTATGAGGTGTCGCCCAGACGCCCGACTGAGGCATGTCGTTTATTTCTTACCTTTCGAGGCGTCGCTTCAGACACCCGATCGGTCTTCTTCTTATTTTATTGGGACTTCGAGAGGACTACCGCCCGACTTCCTTTTTATTTTCCTGCAGTGCATATTTAATGTTTGTGTGTGCTTTACTAACCTGCTCATGTGCATCATGTTTGCATTTGTTATATCTTATGTTCAACTGTTTGCGAGTACAGTCAAAGTACTCACTGGCTTGTCCCTGGCTATTGTCTTGGCCAGATGTGGACGAAGGCGATCTCATGGATGAAGAGTACGATAGCGAGTCCGACGCCTAGAGGAGTTCCAGTCAGTCTCTTGTGATCCTGGAGTTTTGTCATGCGCTTTATATACGCTTCCGCTACCCCAAATAAATCATCGAGCCTCACTCTGACGCTTGATGAGCTGTAAGATATTCAGAGCTATGTCACTACTCCACTGTGACATATCCACCACTCTTTTATTTCGCGAGTCGGTAGTATGCCACCACCCCCTTTATGTCATATCCGCCCTTATGTGTAATAGGGGCGCGCTTGTAATATATTGTTGAGCAACCTCAGCTCAACCTTGTAATATATTCAGTACTACTGGACTGTTGTATCAAGGAATTGTCTACCAGTAAGAAGGATTTTCTGTACTGGCCGGACTTTCAGGACGGTTTCTCAATAAATGTTTTTGTTGGAAAACCGGCCCTGACAACCTTGGTATCAGAGCCAGGCTGACTGTAGAAAGCCACTAGGTGCGATCGCTAATCGGTTATTAGCGTAGTTTAATTTAGCATTGTGCACCTGCCGTCCTAGCCACCGCACGCCGTCTGCCTACCACTGAGGAGTTTGACCAAGTCATTGCTCGTACCCCGGTTAGTGCTGCACCACCTGCTACGCCCGCACCAACTCCGTAGCCCAGCACTCCGCGCCTAGAGCCTATTCTTGAGGAGGAGGTTGAGTCTCCAGCACCTCTGGGACTTACCCTCGGCAGGTCGAGGGAGATTTTCACCATCTCCGACTGAGTGCGCCAAGCAGTGTTGTGTTGTGTAGCAGTTTGTATGATATGTTTATATGTACATAGGCTTGGAGAGAAGTAGTTTGTTTGCGCATCATGTAGGATGTGGAGAAGTGCACTTGCCTAAATAACATGTCAGGACTGTGTACGCGCATCCTGAGTGATATGATGTATAATTATGCTTGCTTGTAAGATATGTACTGAGCGGTCCTTCTCCGTGCGCAATCGACTATTTTCTTGAAAAATCTTGAGTATTTGAATTTTTGCCTCTGCAAAATTATTTATTTTGCCATTCGGATTTTTCTCATGGGTTTTGCAAAATAATACCCTAGAGTGGAAATGCCTCGTCCCTGGACTCGTTCTATGCCAAGTCCGCCAGAAGAAAATTATGGTACCCAGTCAGGCAACAATTTTGCACAGGGTCAATCTAGTCAGCAAAACAGTGAAGCAGCATTTTCTCAAGTCTGTCGTCTGTATGAGCAAAGCCAGCAGCAGCATCAGGAAATGATGAATCATATTATCAATATGGGAAATCACCGCGAACCATACCAGCAGCATTCCAAATTATCTGAGCTACAAAAGACACGTCCCCCAACTTTCTCTCACACTGATAAACCTCTTGAGGCCGATGATTGGCTTCGAGACATTGAGAGGAAACTAATTATTGCTCAATGTTCGGACCGTGAGAAGGTACTTTATGCACCTCACTACCTTACTGGAGCAGCTGCATCATGGTGGGAAAATTTCCTACACATGCACCCCAATGAAAACAACATCACCTGGGAGGAATTTAAGGAAAATTTTCGTGGGGCGCATATTCCTAAAAGTGTTATGAAGATCAAGAAAAGGGAGTTTGATGACCTCAAGCAGAGAACCATGACAGTGACTGAGTACAACAGCCAGTTTACACAATTATCTCGCTATGCCAATGAAGAACATATGACTGAGGATAAAAAGATGGAAAAATTTCTGGACGGTCTGACACCGGCACTAAAATGCCAACTGGTCGTTCACACCTTCCCAGATTTCAAGACACTTGTGGACAAGGCCATTACACTGGAAAATGAGCGTCGCAGCTTGGATGATTTTCGCAAGCGCAAAAGGGACAAGACTGCTCATTCTCGCAACATCAAGAACAAGAATGATCTCCAGAAAAATGGGGCAAACAAATCTTCAACCAATGTTCCTCGCCCAAATAAAAATTTCCATGCAAGGGACAAGGAATTTACGTATCGCCCAGGCGTTACCTGTTTCGCCTGTGGAGAAGAAGGACATTATGCCAGGCAGTGTCCAAAGCCAAGAAACTCGGCCCCCAAGCCAAACAACAATGGAAATAATTCAGCTCCCAAGCGCAACAATTTCAACCCCAACAACAACCACAGGAAGGGTCACGTGAACCATGTGACCAAGGAAGGAGCACAGAATGCCCCAGATATCGTACTCGGTACGTTTCCTGTCAACACAATACCTGCCACGGTTTTGTTTGATTCTGGAGCTTCTCATTCATTCATTTCCAAGGAATTTGCCTTGCAACATGGTTTTCCGATTCTTCCTTTGAAAAATTCTATGACTATCAAGTCCCCCAGGATTAAGCAAATCACTCAAAGTTACTGCCAAGGTGTGGTTATTGAAATCGAAGGATTGAAATTTTGGGCAAATCTCATTGTATTGGAAAATAAAGGATTGGATGTTATTCTTGGAATGGATTGGTTAGCAACAAATAAAGGTTTTATTGACTGCTTCAATCGGACAGTGACTCTCACTCATCATCACGGGAAGACCATAAGAATTGCAGCTCAAGAAAGACCAATATCACTTCAACCAAGATTGAACAAGATAGATATTTCTGAACTAAGTAAAGTTCCGGTGGTCTGTGAATTTCCAGATGTATTTCCAGAAGAGCTACCAGGTATGCCACCAGACCGTGAAATAGAGTTCATCATTGAACTAGCACCTGGCACCGAACCTATCTACAAGAAACCATACAGAATGGCACCATCCGAGTTGGTAGAATTGAAGAAGCAAATAAAAGAATTACGGGACAAAGGTTTTATCAGGCCCAGCTCCTCACCATGGGGTTCACCAGTATTATTTGCCAAGAAAAGAGATGGAACTTTGAGATTATGTGTGGACTATCGAGCACTGAACATGGTCACCATCAAAAATAAATATCCACTGCCACGAATAAATGATCTATTCGACCAGCTCGCACAAGCCAAAGTTTTCTCCAAGATTGATTTAAGGTCAGGATATCATCAACTAAAAATACGGACAGAAGATATTCCAAAGACAGCATTCACTTCCCGATATGGTTTATATGAATTTAAAGTAATGCCGTTCGGACTGACAAATGCTCCTGCATATTTTGTGCATCTCATGAACAAGGTATTTATGAGATATATGGACAAATTTGTTGTGGTGTTCATTGATGATATTTTGGTATATTCCAAGACACCGGAAGAACATGCTGAACATCTCAGAATTGTACTGGAAGAACTAAGGAAACATCAATTGTACGCCAAATTCAGCAAATGTGAATTTTGGTTAAAACAAGTTGGTTTTCTAGGCCACGTACTAAACCAAGAAGGTGTTGCCGTGGACCCAGAAAAGGTCAAGGCCGTACTTGAGTGGAAACAACCAGCCAACGTAACAGACGTTCGAAGTTTTCTGGGAATGGCTGGATATTACAGAAGATTTATTGAGGGATTTTCCACTATAGCAAAACCTATGACCCAACTACTCAAGAAGGATAAGAAATTTGAATGGACTGAAGCCTGCGAGAAAAGTTTTCAAGAGTTGAAGAAGAAATTAACAACAGCACCAGTATTGGTCATTCCAGACATACACAAAAATTTTGAAGTATATTGCGATGCGTCCAGGAAAGGTCTTGGATGTGTACTGATGCAAGATGGTAAAGTGGTCGCTTATGCTTCAAGACAACTCCGACGACACGAAGAAAATTATCCTACCCATGACTTGGAGTTAGCAGCAGTAATACACGCACTCAAGGAGTGGCGACATTTTCTGCTTGGAAACCGTTGTGAAATATATACGGACCATAAAAGTCTCAAATATATCTTCACACAGCCAGAACTAAATTTACGACAACGACGCTGGTTGGAATTAGTGAAAGATTATGATGTTGGGATTCACTACCATCCAGGCAAGGCCAACGTCGTAGCAGATGCTCTCAGTAGGAACCCAAGCTCAAGCACCGGCAGTATACAGAATTTGAGGCATGAATTCCAGCAGGAATTTGCAAGACTCAACATGGTTTTGGTCACCGAAGGCACTGTGGCAAATTTGGAAATTCAGCCCACCCTGATGGAACAGATTAAAGAAGCTCAACACGGACACCCCAGCATTGAAGGCATAAAAAGAAAAGTGAATGTGGGCAAGGCCTCAGAATTTTTCATAGACGACAAGGGAATATTACGATACGGAAACAGACTATGCGTACCAGATATAAAGGACCTCAAACAACAAATTTTAGCTGAAGCCCACACCGCTCCATATTCAATCCACCCAGGAGGAACCAAAATGTACAAGGACATACAGGAAAAAATTTGGTGGCACGGTATGAAAAGGGATATAGCCACGTTCATTGCATGTTGTGATTCATGCCAACGCATTAAAGCCGAGCACCAAAAACCAGCAGGTTTATTACAGCCAAATAAAATACCCGAATGGAAGTGGGATGATATTGGAATGGATTTTATCGTCGGGCTACCCCGGTCACGACGCGGAAACGATGCCATATGGGTCATCACCGACAGGTTAACCAAAGTGGCACATTTTATTCCAGTAAAGACAACCCACACCACACAGAAGCTTGCCAGACTTTATCTCAACCGTATTGTCTGTTTACATGGTGTTCCACAGACTATAATATCCGACAGAGGAACACAATTCGTCTCCAGATTTTGGGATCATTTACAACAAGCTCTGGGAACTCAACTATTATTCAGTACCGCATATCACCCCCAGACTGGAGGACAGACTGAACGTGTGAACCAAATTCTAGAGGACATGCTAAGGGCATGTGTTCTCACTTATGGAACCAGTTGGGAAGAAAGCTTGCCATACGCTGAGTTCGCGTATAATAACAGTTACCAAGCCAGTCTACAGATGGCACCTTTTGAAGCCTTATATGGGCGAAGATGCCGTACACCATTAAATTGGTCAGAGACAGGAGACAGCCGTATCTTCGGTCCAGATATGCTCAAGGAGGCAGAGGAAAAAGTTAAACAAATCAGGGATCGACTCAAGACAGCACAGAGCCGACAGAAGAGTTATTACGATCCGAAGCATCGAGAAATCAGTTTTGCACCCGGTGATTACGTATACCTACGAGTATCCCCGATGAGGGGCCTGCAGAGATTCAAAGTTAAAGGAAAGCTGGCACCATGATTTATTGGACCTTTCCGTATACTTGCACAAAGAGGCACAGTAGCCTACCAGCTAGACCTACCCGAAGAACTGTCAGACGTCCATGACGTATTTCACATCTCACAATTAAGGAAGTGTGTGAGCAACCCAGAGAAGCGCGTGTCTCACGAGAGTATTGATGTTCAACCAGACCTCACACACCGGGAACGTCCAATAAAAATATTGGGAGAGTCTGAAAGAAGAACCCGTCAGAATACAATCAAATTTTTCAAGGTTCAATGGAGCAATCACACTGAGGAAGAAGCAACGTGGGAAAGAGAGGATTTTCTTCGGGCAGGGCACCCACACCTATTTGAGGATCAGCTGAAATCTCGGGGACGAGATTTTTCCTAAGGGGGTAGGTGTTGTAACACCCCAAAATTTTAATTTGGATTTTTCCAGCAAATTCTTTATTTGATCTTTTTGAGGAGGTTATTTGAATTTTTCATTTTCTCAAAAGAAGATTCTTCTGAAAACTGTTGTTGAAAATTATTTTGAGATCTTCCTCAGATAAGGTTCTGGTCTTAAGGATATTCTATTTCTTGGGATTTTTGTCATCAACATTTCTCTGGAGTATTTTTAATATTTTTAAAGAATTCTTTTATTGGTATTATTCTTTTCCCTTCTAAAAAGAGGATTCTTATCTCTCTTATTATAAACCATTTAAAAAAAAAATCTTCCCAAAAACCCCTCTCCTACTTTGGATCTAGTCAATAATCAAATTCCAGTAGGTTTCAACCTCTTATATATTTTATTTCTATTTATTTCTCCCAAAAATATTTTTTTCTGTCATTTTCTGGCACTCCTTTGGTTTACAAAGGAAGTACCAGTTTTCTTTGAGATCTGGTCCCAAGAAAATTATCCTAGCTTGTCTTTAGTACCCTCAACCAAGATCTCCAAAAACATCCAGATCCATAGTTCAAAATTTGCAAAATTTGGCCACTGCAAGTTTGGACCAAATTTACTGTTTTGAGTGAAATTCATGTTTATTCTTCTCCACAAATTCTAAGATAATTCAGGTAGCCTCTAGATGCATCAGGACTTCACCCCTCCAATTTTCAGCCCAAGAAAACTTTCCTGCAATCGTGCAGCATTTCATCGAGCACGTGGTGAACACTCTGGTTCAGACAAATTCAGAGAACTGAAACTGTCAGTGTCGTTTTCTTCAGTCGATCGTCGTCAATCTCGCCAGTTCTTCACTTGGCCTCTTGCTCACTGCTCCTCCTCCTTATCCTTGCGCCGCACGGTCGTTTGGATGGACGTGGGTGTCGGTGCTGAGCCGTCCCATCGTCTCCGGCGAGTGCAGCAACGACAGAGCCTCCCGCCTCGGCCGTCAGACGAGCTCAGCGAAGATCACCGAAATCCAGCACCGCCCAAGCCTCCTCAAGCTTCCGCGTGGCCATCTTATCCTCAGAGCGCGCTAAGGGACACTCGCCGTGGCCTGAGACGCGCAGAGCACGCTCCCTGCCGCCGACGAGCCCGTGAGGCCATTCCGTCGCGTTTCCGAGCTCCCGGCCAAATTAGACCAAGTTTATGCTTTGAATGGAACCTGGGGTCGAATCCGAAGCTGCCGACATCTGCTAATCGCCTGCTAAGCCACTGCCTCGCCGTAATTGCTCGCCGGACTTATCCCGTTCTCGGGTACCTCTTAGATTCCGGCTATAAATAGAGCCCCAGCCCCTCCTCTCACTCCAGCACATCTCCTCCCACTCCCATAGATCCGCCAATCACACCAGAGGGACGCGGGGAGGCCTTCTTCTCCAACTCCGGCCGCCCCGATCCGCCTCGGGCTTCTGGTCGATTCACTCTGGTCCGAGCCTCCCCACCTCCCAAATCTTGTCAGTACCCCACTTCTCCACCACCCGTTTTGACCCCCACTTCAATTCGGTGTTAGGTGAGCTCCTCGGGGACATCCATCCTCACCCGACGCCGCCGTCCGCCGGAGAGGAGCTGGTCGTCGCCGTGAAGCTCTCCGTCGACTGCTTCCTCCACTCATCGACGCGGCCCACTCTCCTGAACACGACGGTACTCTCCTTTTCCCCTATCTCGCCGTGGTTCGTCGCCGGCGATCACCGGAAGCTCTCTGGCGCCAGCGACCTGTTTTCAAACCTGACAAGGGGCCCCGCCTGTCAGCCTCTCTGTTATTATTTCGAATCGTTTTCTGTTGGCGTATTCGGGCCGAATGCGTCTTCCCTTCGGGCTGGCGTAAAACGCCCGAAACGTTTTCTGTTTTCTCAGTCTAGCCCCTGGAAAGATTCCTATTCATTACAGATTGGTCCCTAGACACATTTTCTTTATAACTTTTAAACTAAAAATGATTTTTAGTTGATTCCTTTTCTGTCACCTTTATTTTTCTGTCTAGTTTTTTATAGTATTTATTTGAAAAATATTTGGGACAACTTTCTGTCACGCGCGGTATTTACGTTAGAATTCGTACTTGTAAATTTCGTAGATACCGAGGAGGGAGCCGGTGCCGTCAACTTCACCGAGTTAGACTCCGACTATTCCGAACCAGGCAAGCATGTTTGAACCTTTGATATGACGAGTGTTTTGCATGTTTGCTTGCATGATGTTTTGCATTGCATGTTTATGGAAGCATATGAAGTATGTTATATTTCATGCATGATGGGTTGCAAGTGAGCCACAAAAACTTGATGAGATTGAGACAACCTAGTCATGTTGTGGCATGATAGGTTGCACTCCGGTATTGTTGGAGCATGCCGGTATTAACAAGAAACTGTTTTAACTCCAGTATTGACCTAGATCGAGTCTTGTCCCCGTTCACCTTCTTTTCGTGCTGCCACATGTTTTCTGCAAAGAATACGGTTTAGTAGGATGCAAACCTCTTTCCATGTACACACCAAGTAGAGGGGCCGTGATGAAGGTACCATGGCCCTGGATAAAGCCAGTCATCCGGTCAGGGGGCATGGGTGTTTCCGGTCCGGGACCGAGAGGGGGGCACCCCTTAGAGCGCGCGAATATAAATTTGATCCCATGCTAATCGAGGTTGGAGCCTCCCCGTCTTAAGGTTTTTCCTGAACGTTGCCTAGGGTGATTCCTGGCAACAGGAGGTTAAAATGGGTGTGTACTGGTCAGATGTGTTTTCTTCTAAAATACCGTAGACGGAACTAGTCCTTTGTGACTACTGAAATCCGTCGGCTGTGGGTAAAGAGTACAACCTCTGCAGAGTCAAAACTATTCGAGTAGCCGTGTCCACGGTCAAGGACGTTGGTTGACAGGTCAAGTGTCGGTCTCAGTGTCAGTCTCTGGAGAACTAATATGTTAAACAACAGAAGTAAATTGGCTAAATATTATTTCTGTGGATGGACTAACCTGTTTATTTTGCCGGGTAATCCTTGGGATGGTGCTACCTCCTGGATTACTCGTATTTCTGAATGTTACTAATATAAGCCCTCGCTGTGATGTCGCGCAGACGTCCGCCTGTGGCATTGCTGTTATTTACTTTTCATATAAGCCCTCGCTGTGATGTCGCGCAGACGTCCGCCTGTGGCATTGCTGTTATTTACTTTTCATATAAGCCCTCGCTGTGATGTCGCGCAGACGTCCGCCCGTGGCATTGCTGTTATTTACTTTTCATATAAGCCCTCGCTGTGATGTCGCGCAGACGTCCGCCTGTGGCATTGTTGTTATTTACTTTTCATATAAGCCCTTTATGTGATGTCGCTCAGACGTCCGACTGTGGCATTCTTGTTACTTTAAATTTTGGCATAAGCCCTTTATGAGGTGTCGCCCAGACGCCCGACTGAGGCATTTCGTTTATTTCTTACCTTTCGAGGCGTCGCTTCAGACACCCGATCGGTCTTCTTCTTATTTTATTGGGACTTCGAGAGGACTACCGCCCGACTTCCTTTTTATTTTCCTGCAGTGCATATTTAATGTTTGTGTGTGCTTTACTAACCTGCTCATGTGCATCATGTTTGCATTTGTTATATCTTATGTTCAACTGTTTGCGAGTACAGTCAAAGTACTCACTGGCTTGTCCCTGGCTATTGTCTTGGCCAGATGTGGACGAAGGCGATCTCATGGATGAAGAGTACGATAGCGAGTCCGACGCCTAGAGGAGTTCCAGTCAGTCTCTTGTGATCCTGGAGTTTTGTCATGCGCTTTATATACGCTTCCGCTACCCCAAATAAATCATCGAGCCTCACTCTGACGCTTGATGAGCTGTAAGATATTCAGAGCTATGTCACTACTCCACTGTGACATATCCACCACTCTTTTATTTCGCAACTCGGTAGTATGCCACCACCCCCTTTATGTCATATCTGCCCTTATGTGTAATAGGGGCGCGCTTGTAATATATTGTTGAGCAACCTCAGCTCAACCTTGTAATATATTCAGTACTACTGGACTGTTGTATCAAGGAACTGTCTACCAGTAAGAAGGATTTTTTGTACTGGCCGGACTTTCAGGACGGTTTCTCAATAAATGTTTTTGTTGGAAAACCGGCCCTGACAGGTTATGACCAAGAATATGCATTTTCATCTTATGTTTCCAACTAGCAAAGTTTGTACCATTAAAATATGGACCTCTACGGTGATAGTTACCCTCACTAGACGCCATACTCTCCTAGGTTGTGAAACCAAGGCTATGATTACCAAAGCAATGGAAATCAAGGCTTAAGGAGACCAAAGCTCTGATACCACTTGTAGGATCGAAAGTGTGTCTAGAGGGGGGGTGATTAGACTACTTGACCAAATAAAACCTAACCTTTTCCCAGATTTTAATTGTGGACAGATTTTAGCAATAGTACATGTCAAGCATCACCCTACACATGCAATTCTAAGAGTATAGCAGCGGAAAGTAAGCAATTGCATATGTATGTAAAGGAGGGGATCGGAGAGTTCAAATGCAATGAAGACACGGTGGTTTTTGGCGTGGTTCCGATAGGTGGTGCTATCGTACGTCCACGTTGATGGAGACTTCAACCCACGAAGGGTAACGGCTGCGCGAGTCCACGGAGGGCTCCACCCACGAAGGGTCCACGAAGAAGCAACCTTGTCTATTCCACCATGGCTTACGTCCACGAAGGACTAGCCTCACTCAGGGTAGATCTTCACGAAGTAGGCGGTCTCCTTGCCCTTACAAACTCCTTGGTTCAACTCCACATCAGGTTGGAGGCTCCCAAGTGAGACCTAACCAATCTAGGAGACACCACTCTCCAAAAGGTAATAGACGGTGTGTTGTTGATGAACTCCTTGCTCTTGTGCTTCAAATGATAGTCTTCCCAGCACTCAAACAACTCCTCACAGATTTGGCTATGGTGGAAGAGGGATTTGAGTGGAAAGCAACTTCGTATAGGCTAGAAATCAAGTTTCAAATGGTAGGAATGGAATAGCTTGATCTCAACACATGAGTAGGTGGTTCTCTCTCAGAAAATGTATGGTGGAAGTGTAGGCACGTTCTGATGGCTCTCCTTACTGAGAAGGATGTGGTGGAGGGGTATATATAGCCTCCAGACAAAATCCAACCGTTACATACTTTTGACCCAACTCGGTGGCACCGAAACAATGATCTCGGTAGCACCGAACTGTGTAAAAGATATGAACTTTAGGAATCTCGGTGGGACCGATACGAACAACTCGGATGGACCGAAGTGCAATGGCTAGGGCAATCCTCATATCGGTGGCACCGATTGCATCAACTCGGTAGGACCGAAGTGAAGCAATAAGGCAAGAGAGAGTTGGCAAGCTATCTTGGTGAGACCGATTTGCAAACTCGGTGAGACCGAAGTAAGTGCAAACGATTACAGAGAGTTGGCAAGGCCATCTCGGTGGGACCGAGATCCATTTTGGTGGATCCGATATGTTAGGGGTTTGGCAGTGGCTATGTCTTGGATGAACTCGGTGGGGCCGAGTCAGAATGTAGGTTCTAGACATATTTGGGATTGGGAGAGTGGTTGAGGGTTTAGGAGTACTGTCATTAAGCACTTGAGCAAAAGGACCATTAAGCAACACCTCATCCCCTTTTAATAGTATTGGCTTTCCTATGGACTCAATGTGATCTTGGATCACTAAACCAAAAATGTAGAGTCTTGATATTTTGCCAATTCTTGTCCTTAGCATTTTCAGGGGTCCACGTCTCTAGTCCATGCCATGCCAATCATTGAACATCCTGAAATCTTTAACTTGAATGGACATTAGTTCAATGAGATATATGTTGTTATAAATTACCAAAACCACCAAGGGAGCAAATGTGCTTTCACCTTTATATAGGAGCAGTGAAAACTGAGCGGTCCAAAGATTTTGGACGGATAAGCCCTGGCGTTTCGCATTTGAGTGACACGCTTCACCCATGCATTTTGAGTGCGCTTATCCTCGCGTCAAGGGCGCGGGATGAGGTTACTGTGGCAACCGCCAAAAATTTGAGTAGAATATTTTCAAAATGTGTTTGCAATTTCTTCAGCTGACAAGGACACACTGAAGACTTTGAACAGTGTCAATTAGAATGCACATGAAGAGATTGAGAACAGAGTGGTTTGAGTTTAGCCTAGAAGGGAATGGGTCCGATCACATCCACATAGATGACGAAAAACACAGCCGGTCTATTTTGCCAATATTGGCAGAATAGTTATTCTGCCAACACTTCCGAACTGCACGCTCAACGCGAGAGCACTGCACTTTCTGAAACAAGCGCACTGCAATATAGAGACTAGAGAACTTCTCGTCGAAAAAACTGCACGCGGTGTTTTTCGGTACTGTTTTTGATCCAGTTTTTAAAACGTTTGTCAGAACGAGGCGTGTAGTACGCCATTGGAAAGCTATGGATTAGGCGCAACTTCCCCATGTTGAATTTTTTTTGAGATTCCTCGCGGTTTAAGAGCAGTTTCGAAAACGGTGGGCGCCCGACGAGTGGCAGCGACCGTATTTTAGCGTTTTTTCGCAAACCGCTTGTCGGAATGAAGCAAATGATACGCCATTGGAAAGATATAGTTGAGGCGCAACTTTTTCATATATATTACTTTCTCTAATTCCTTACGATTTAAGAGCAGTTTTAATTTTACTAAATCACAGAATTCTGTTTTTCAATTTTTTGCAATTTTTTGGTACTGTTTTCGCTCCAGTTTTTTAACCATTTGTCGAAATGAGGTGTGTGATACTCCGTTGGAAAGCTACGGATGAGGTGCAACTTTCATATGTAGAAATGTTTTTGAAATTCCTTACGGTTTAGAATAATTTTGAAAATGGTGTGGCGGACGACGGGTGGCAGCGGCCGTTTATTCGCGAATTTTTACAAACCGCTGGTCGGAATGATTCAAATGATATGCCATTGGAAAGATATCGACGAGACGCAACTTTTTCATGTAGAACACCCTCTCTAATTCCTTACGGTTTAAGAGCAGTTTTGAAATTACCGAATTGCGGACACTCTGTTTTTCGCGACACCAAAATCGACGAGTAAACTGCATCCGACAGAAAACGGTACTGCTTCCGACTGAAAACCGCACTGCTTTAGACGGAAAATCGCACTGCATCAAACGAGCAAGCGAACTGCATCATTTCTTTTGTCCTTTTTTTATCGTTTTTACGAACGAGAATGGATCGCAAAGACAAGGGCAAGTGAACCACAATATTATCGAAAAGTGAACCGCAAAAGCTATCGTAGTGAACCGCATTACTTTTTTTGCGATTTTACATTGGGCGTAAGTGAACCGCAATACTATCAAAAGTCAACTGCAATAATATTGAAAGTGAACCGCATTAAGTTTTTTGCAATCTCGCCCGAAACTGCACTGAACTCCCATGATGAAGTGTGTATGACTTTTCTTTGTCTTTTTTGTAACGCTCTACTGCTAACATAGCGAACTGCACGGATATAAAGGTGTTCAGATTTTTTTTACAATGAACTACAATTTATAAACATTTTTTTTACAAAGTCTTTGGAATTCTGAAAAATCAACAAAAAAACTAGTAACTGGACACCCAACCGCACCGCACCGAGACCACAGGCGCACAACAGTGATGTGCACAAGCAAAATTTGAAGGAAAAAAAGGGCACGCTGGAGACCTAGCCATTGTTGTTCTTTTTAGAAAGAGAACCACCAGCTTCACATAATGAACTGCATCGATTTTTCAACAAGTTTTTTACCTTTTCCTCTTTTTTCTACAAAGGAACTGAACCGCCGGCATGGACGAAGTGAACTGCACAGTGCACACATATAAAAGGAGGGTCCGGATGAAAAATGTGAGCCTAGAAAATAGTACAAACAACCCTGTAAACAAAAAGCAAATTACAATTGGGCCGGGGTGGCAATGCTCCGGCGTGCGAGCACTGCACGCACTATCCTGCTAGACTGCACGAACAGCGGCGGCCTGCACCGATGCGCTTGCCGTATTTCACGCATAGACGGCGGAGCTGCACAGTGCCACGACGCGGAGCTGCACGAAAACATGACAAAAAATTCATCAGGCGAGATCCACGCCGGTAGTCGCCAGTGAGGAAGATGGGTGGGGGCAGCTCGCCGGATTTGCACCAGAGATGCGATCCTCACCAAGGGAACTTCTGCCGCCTCCGAAACTGCAGCTGCACGCAACCATGAATGAACTGCAAATGCAAGCAAAAACGACCAATACTGCAAGTGCACCATCACTGAACCGCATCACACACGGCGCCGAGCTACACGGCGACGGTCGCCGGACCGCGGAGGGGGAGAGGCGGCCTTGTTGAAAGGGATCAGTCCAAAAGAGGAGGTGGCGCGGTTGGAGTTGTATCCGGGCGAAGATGCTCATCGGAGGCCTCATCGGAGAGGAAAGATGGAGGCCGCCTGCTCTCCTCGTCGGGGCCCTGGCGGCGGACAGATGCGCGACGGGACACTGGAGGTGTGGGTGCCGTGCCGGGCTCGGCCTCCCCACCATGGTCATGGCGGTGGTGCTGCTGCACTGGCGAGAGGGGACCTGGAACAGAGGAGGGGAGAAGGCGGAACCGGATATGGTTGCGGGAGAAGCTGATCCGGGACGGGGGAGCGCACCTCGACGGTGGCCGGTGGCGCGGCGGGATTGGGGTGGCCGGTGAATTTTGGCCATGGAAGTAGGTGGATTCGCCCATCTAGATGAGCAGTGGCGGGGCGGCTCACCGGAGGAGAGAGTGGCGGTGGGCCGCGCCAGATCTAGGCGCCCGAAGTCCCTGGACGGGGTAGTGGAGGTCGGATCACCGGATCTCACCGGATCCGGCACGGCGGCGGCAGTTGGATGTAGCTGGGCCGCCGCGGGGTTAGAGAGCAGTGCGACGCGCGCGGGAAGTGGGAGGTGGTCGCATTGGTGCTTGTTAGGCACGGGAGAGAAGAAGGTAGGAGGGATAGGGGAGGGGCTTGGGTGCGCTGGCCGGCGGGAAGAACTTGGGAGGAGATAGGAGGACGAGGGAGGCGTTCGGTGGGTGTGTCAGCGGAGGAAGCAACTGGTCGTGGGTGGGAGGTTTGCTCGCTGGGTGTTGCCAGAATAACTTTTCGACGGTAGAATAAGGTCTTAAGGGTGAGACTATTCTGCAACCCCCTCTAGAGTTCCTAAATAAGCTTATTTGGGAACCACCCCTCCCCTCCCCTACATGTTTCTACCGCGGAGCGAGCGGAGCCGGCGGTCAAGGCACGCTCCACCCACCCACCCACCATCTTCCCCGGCGACTCCTCCCCAATCTTACTTACCTTCTTCTCCGGCGACTCCTCACAAATCCTACTCACCTTCTTCCCCAGTCCGTCGCCGTGCTCACGCAGCCATTACTCGGGCCTCCGTCGTCCCCGCCCCCCCCCCAAGTGCATGCTCGGGCCGCCGCCACCGCCGCGCCCTAAGCACCTATCTGTGTCGCCCGCGCGCCTCCCAGCTCCCGCACGCCGTCCCGCCTCCCTTGCACAATGTCTCCACGACCTTGCTAAGCGCCATGGAAGCCCCTCATTTCCCTCGACTCCGGTCGGGCTCTACTACCCAGCCGCGCCGCCTCCAACCCCACTACCCAAACCGCGGGCCGCGTCGATCCACCCTCAAACCACCATCTGCGCGCCCCCACACAACACCCCCAACGGCCAGGGAGCTACTAGCCTCCGCCGGCTGACCTCCTCTCAACCGGAGTGGTCGTGCAAACTGGATCAAGCCGAGCACCCACCCCGGACGAGAGCCTCCCCTCCCCGGACACACGCCTCCGGCCTCCTACCACAGATCCCGCGCGGAGACGCCGCTGCTGACATGCTCTGCTTCGTGGCCGCCAGCCTCCCCTTATGGTGCGCTTCTCGAGCGACACATGACGACCTCGCTCGCTCCACCTCGGCTCAGTCTCCTGGGAGCACAGGATCTGCGCCCGTGCGTTCTCCTTGTGGTCAGAATGGCCTGGATTGGGATGACCGGAGCAGTTAGCGCATGGGACACCGACGGACAGAGGTGGACGAGCTCCATCCGTGGTCCGTGTGCTGTCCTTTCATTTCTCTGGCCTCCAGCCGCACCCCACGCCTGCTCCCAGCCGCTCATGGTTCTTGGTTCGTGGAGGTTACTTCCTGGTTCAGTTAACTCCCTACTTCTTCTCAGTTTCTAGTTCAGTTAACTTCAGTTAACTCCCTTGGTTTGTGGAGTCCATCTTCTCAGTCTCTGAAACATGAACATGCAAGCAGTTTAGATAAATTCTGAACCGATTGCCTCACACTTCCACCATTAGATGCCGTCCTAGCACCCCCACCAGCCGCCGCCAAGGTCGCCTCGCCTACCCTTCTTCCCGTCGGTTGTCATGGAGACATTCCCGAGTCACCGTGTGAAGCCATAGAGCAGATGGCTGCAGGGAATCAAATATTCTCCCTCCCGCTTCATCAGATTGCAAGCAGGATACAGGATCCATCCGCCCATGTGTTGGCCTCCACCGCGAGCAACCATCCGGCCAACTCTGTGCTCCTCCGACACCAACCTCTGCAGTTAACAATGTTTTTGATGTAATTATCAGCTAGTAACTGTAGTTAGCAGTTAATTTATCTAAAAAAATAAGTTAGCCAAGCAGGCCTATGCAGTTAGGAAAAAGCGAGAGTTGATTTCACTCCACGAGTTGCATCCACATTTAAACAATCCCCCAAAAAAACTGGTGTGTAAAAAATGGAGAAAAAGAGAAGGAAAAAGGGTTGACTGCTAATTTGTCGTTCATTGCTATCGCGGAGAGAAGGAAAAAGGGCAGTTAGCTTGCTCATCGCGGGACAGTTAGCTATTTCATTCCCGACAGGTAGCGTGACCAGGGCAAAAAGGAAATTAAACAAAAAAATTATATCTTTAATCTCGGCAGTTAACTCAGTGTTAACTGCCGCAATCCCTGACAGTTAGCTATTCAACCCCGAGCCGTTAGCTTGAACCGGGCAAAAAAACAATGAAAAAAAGTATTTTCAATCCTGGCAGTTAACTTGGTGTAAACTGTCGCAGCCCCGACAGTTAGCTATTTCAATCCCGGCGGTTAACTTGACCAAGGAAAAATAGAAAAAAAGAATAAAAAAACAAAAGAAGTACAAAAATAGTATTATCAGCCCTGGCAGTTTGCTCATCGCCGGGCAGTTAGGTATTTCATACCCGTAGTTAGCGTGACCCAATCAAAAAAGAAAAAGAAACATTTTCAGTCCCGACAGTTAACTTGGTGCTAACTGCCGCGATTCCTGGCAGTTAGCTATTTCACTCCCGGCGGTTAACTTGACCCGACGATAAAAGTATAGAAGGAAAAAAACAATTTCTTCAATCTCAGCAGTTAGCTTGTCAGCATATGTCAGTTAGCTATTCCGCGCGAGCAGTTAGCGTGTACTGTAGCAGTTCGGGCAAAAAATGTCGAAAATGATGTTAGTTTTTTGAAAACTGCTCTTAAACCGTAGCAAATCTGAAAACGCATTATATATGCCAAAGTTCGGGCTAATCGGTAGCTTTCTAACGGTATATCATACACATCATTCCGATAAAAGGTTTGAAAATTTCTTTCACAAAAACATTGAAAACTCGTTTGATGAATTTTTAGTTATTTGAATTTTCTTCAAAAACCGAATCAATTTTGGGAAAACGATCAACATGAGTTTTTTTGCTCCTTTTCAATAGCTATCCAACGGTATATCATTTGCATCATTTTGATTAACGGCTCAATAATTACGACCAAAAAACAGTGCGAAAAAACGGTGCCAGAAAATGTCCGCCCGACAGTTAACTAGTATAGGACGCTCAGTTAGCTTATCTGTTCCTGGCAGTTAGGAACGGTTTCTGAATAGCTTATTCAGGAATGGGTTGCAGAATAGCTAGGATGTATATATATATATATATATATATATATATATATATATATATATATATATATATATATAATCTCCTCAAGAAATGAAGAATAACCAAAAATGATGAAATTGCAAATGACGAAGAAAAACTCAAATTCATGCAAGTCAAAAGTGGGTGGTGGCATTACCCACCGTATAAGAACTATGATGATTTCAGACACCGCGTACAATTGTCGTAGGGTTCTAAGAATCAAGTTCTTTATTAATTTCTTCACACTTAGAGGGGTAATCTTCATTGATTGAAGAAAAACATTACTTCGTGTGTTGTGCATCAAAGTCATCAAGAATGCATAAGTGTTAGGATGTGTGTCCTTATCAAAGGACATTTGAAGATTCTAGGATGTTTAGCTCACACCGCAACATGCAAAACCTTCTCTCATCCAAGGGCTTAGTGAAGATATCGGCAAGCTGGTCTTCTGTCTTCACGTGGTCGATGACAATGTCTCCCTTCAGCACATGATCATGAAGAAAATGGTGACAAATATCAATGTGCTTCATCCTTGAGTGTTGCACAGGGTTGTGGGCGATCTTGATGGCGCTCTCATTATTGCAGTAGAGTGGCACTTTCTTCACGTTGACGCCATAGTCCTTGAGGGTTTGCTTCATCCATAGTAACTGAGAACAGCAGGCGCCAGCAGCAATGTACTCAGCCTTGGCAGTGGAAAGTGAGACGCAGTTCTGCTTCTTCGAGGACCAACATACAAGAGATCGTCCGAGGAAATGGCATGTGCCTGATGTTGACTTGCGATCCACTCGATCTCCAGCATAATCAGAATCGGAATATCCAGCAAGATCAAGTGACGAGCCCTTGGGATACCATAATCCAAGCGTTGGTGTGTGAGCTAAATATCGAAGAATTCTTTTCACAGCCTGGTGGTGTGATTCCTTCGGTGACACTTGAAAGCGGGCACACATGCAAATGCTAAGCATAATATCTGGCCTAGATGCACATAGGTAAAGAAGCGAACCAATGATGGAGCGATATACCTTCTGATTGAAATCTTTACCATTTTCGTCAGTGTTAAGTTGGCCATTTGTTGGCATTGGTATCTTGAGGCCTTTGCAATCTTGCATTTCGAGTTTCTTCAGGCAGTCTTTGAGATATTTCTCCTGAGATATGAAGATGCCATTGGGTTGTTGACGAATTTGAAGTCCGAGGAAGAATTTCAACTCCCCCATCATAGACATCTGATATTCTTCTTGCATCATACGTGCAAATTCGTCACTGTATTTCTTGTTAGTGCAACCAAAGATAATATCATCAACATATATTTGGCATATGAACAGTTCACTGTCATAAGATTTAGTGAAAAGAGTAGGGTCAAGTGAACCGGGTTTGAAACCCTTTTTCTTCAGGAACTCCTTCAGTGTATCATACCAAGCCCTCGGGGCTTTCTTAAGGCCATAGAGTGCCTTGTTAAGTCTGAAGACTTTGTCAGGATGCTTTGGGTCCTCAAAACCTGGTGGTTGAGCAACATATACTTCTTCCTCAAGCTTACCATTGAGGAATGCACTTTTCACATCCATTTGATATAAGAGGATATCATGATGGTTAGCATATGCAAGTAGTATACGAATGGCTTCAAGCCTAGAAACAGGTGCAAATGTTTCATCGAAATCAATACCCTCAACCTGTGTGTAGCCTTGAGCTACAAGACGGGCCTTATTCCTCACCACTTGGCCATTTTCGTCTTGTTTGTTGCGGTAGATTCACTTAGTGCCGATGATATTGTGCTTGCGTGGATTAGGACACTTGACAAGCTCCCACACATTGTTTAGCTCGAACTGTTGCAATTCATCTTGCATCGCTTGAATCCATTCAGGTTCCAGAAAGGCTTCATCAACTTTGGTGGGATCTGAAATAGAGACAAACGCGTAATGCCCACAAAAGTTAGCTAAATGTGAAGTTCTTGAGCGAGTGAGGGAACCAGGTGCATTGATGTTGTCGAGGATCTTCTCAATATGCATTTCATTTGCCACTCGTGGATGTGCTGGACGAGGGCCTTGATGTTGTTGTTGCCGTGCAGAATCCTCAGTATCATTTTCATCAGGATGTTCATTTTCTTCACGACGAGGAACAACCACTTCTTCATCAGCAGCTATTTCTTCACTGGGCACAATTTCACCAGTGCCCATAAGCTTGATAGATTCCTCAGGAGGCATTTCATCCAGCACAGGAGGCAGGTGCTCTCTTTGCCAGCCGTTAGTTTCATCGAACCGCACATCTACAGTTTCAACAACCTTATGGTGGAAGGAGTTGAAGACTCTGTAGGTGTGCGAGTCCTTTCCGTAACCAAGCATAAAGCCTTCATGTGCTTTCGGTGCAAATTTAGAACTATGATGAGGATCTCTAATCCAACATTTAGCACTGAAGACTTTAAAATAACTCACATTGGGTTTCTTGTCAGTGAGGAACTCATATGAGGTCTTCTTGAGGAATTTGTGAAGATATACCCGGTTGATGATGTGGCATGCAGTGTCAATTGCTTCAGGCCAGAAATGATGAGGTGTCTTGTATTCATCAAGCATAGTATGCGCCATCTCGATGAGTGTTCTGTTCTTGCGCTCCACGACTCCATTCTGCTGAGGCATGTAGGGAGCGGATAGCTCATGAGTGATGCCAAGTTCATCAAGATAGTCATCAAGGCATGTGTTCTTGAACACAGTGCCGTTGTCACTCTTGATGTGCTTGATCTTGAGACCGTAATTCGTCATGGCCCGATTGGAGAATCATCTGAAGACAGCCTGAACTTCAGTCTTGTAGGAAATGATGTGCACCCAGGTGTAACGAGAGTAGTCATCAACAATGATGAATCCGTAGAGAGATGCTGCATTGGTTAGTGTAGCATAATGTGTAGGACCAAACAAATCCATGTGAAGCAATTCGAAAGGACGAGTAGTGGTCATGATTGTCTTCGCCAAGTGCTTGGATCTAGTCATCCTTCTAGACTCACAAGCACCACAGAGATGATCCTTGACGAATTTGACACCCTCGACGCCAATGATATGCTTCTTCTTGACGAGAGTGCTCAAATTCCTTATCCTAGCATGTCCAAGTCGTCGATGCCATAGCCAGCATTCCGAAGCTTTTGCCATTAGACATGTTGCAGGCTGAGGACCTGTAGAGAAATCTACAATGTACAAGTCACCTCTCCTAAAGCCTTCAAAGACTTTGGATTTGTCAGATTCCAATATCACAATGCATCTATATTTGCCAAAGATGACAATCATATCAAGATCACAAAGCATTGAGACAGACACGAGATTGTATCCAAGGGACTCGACAACCATCACCTTTTCCATGTGTCAATCCTTTGAAATAGCAACCTTACCTAGACCCAATACCTTGATTTTTTCCTTTGTCAGCGTAGGTGATATGCTTCAGATGAGACGGAGTAAGGGGAGCATCAGTGAGGAGATTCCTATCTCCAGTCATATGATTCGTGCAGCCACTGTCCAAGACCCATTCAGTAGCAGAAGGTGTATCATCCTGTAGAAGCATTAGTCTGACTTACAAATTCAAATGCTTCGAAGTGAAGAATATGATGATGATCAATTTCGTCAGACAATTTCATCAAAGAATAACATCTAGCAGCATAAGGGATGTGTGAAATGAAACATTCATTTCATCGTGATTAGCCTGCATCCCAACAGGCATTTTGTCACGTCTTCAGCAAATTCATCAGACATTTTGTTGTCTGAAGACCTGACCCTGCAGAAGAGATTAGTTCTTCTTCTTAACCACCCACATCTGAATGGGTGGCTGAGAAGCAATGTAGCGAAGTGCATTAATGGAGAACTTAGGCATTGAAGAAAATGCATTTCTCTTCACAGGAGGGTTATGGTAGTTGAATGAATAAGTAGAGAAATTCTTCAAAGATTTGTGAACATAGTTGTTTGAAGAATAATGCTCATATTCATCAAATCGCTATTTTTTCCCTGCGAAACAGAGGCATTAGCACGTCCATAAGTGGGTCTACGTCCATTTGACGACTTTGATCACTGTGAAGAATTTGCCCTGGGAAGTTTCTTCTTCATCGGTGGTGTCATGATGACATTCACCTGAAGATTTTCCAGACGGCTTTTAGGAACCCAGATTTTCTTCACAGGTGGACCGTTCCTGCAGTTAGTACCAATGAATCTGGCAAAGACCTCACCATTTTGATTCTTGAACAGTTTATAGTTGGAGTCAAATGACTCATCTAAAGAATACGAAGAATCACAAGAATAACCAGATAAAGTGGATGGATCTATTGGAGGTCCCTTTGCAGCAACCCATGTGGTTTTGGGATACTGCTCAGGCTTCCAATACGAACCATTAGCGTTGAGCTTTCTGTCAAAGGCAATACCCTCTTTCCTAGGGTTCCTGTGAAGAATTTGCTTTTTGAGCACGTCACACAGGGTTTGATGCCCTTTGAGGCTTTTGTACATGCCGGTGACATACAATTCCTTCAGCCCTACATTTTCATCAGTATCACTGGTGGCATCCTTAGATGAGGGGTTAGTGGCCACCGTAGCAGTTGAAGCAATTGCAAGAACAGAAGCATTTGAACATTCAGCTGAAGAATTAGCATTATCACGTTCAAGGCATTTTAGGCATGGTGTAACAAATTCTTCCTGAGCGGTACTGATCTGTTGAGCGAGGAGTGAATTGTTTTCTTTTTGAAGATCATCATGAGATGCTCTCAGCTTCTCGAGATCTTGCTTTCTTTGAAGAAATTCATAGGACAGCTTCTCATGTTCAGCTAACAGGGACACATGAAGACTTTCAATTTTGTCATACTTAGACTTAAGCCTTCTGAGATCCTCAGACAAGGCTTTACTATGATCCATTTCCTCGTCCAACAGGTCATCACTTTTTTCTAGCAATTTTTGAATCTTTTCCATGGCATGTTGTTGCTCAGTTGCAATTTTAGCAAGTTTCTTATAGCTTGGTTTAGATTCACACTCAGAGTCGTCATCACTGGAAGTTTCAAAGTAATCTTGTCGTGAGGTTACCTTTCCACCTCTTGCCATGAAGCAATAGGTGGGGGTGAAGTCATTAGCACAGTCATCCTTGTTGGTGAAGATACCATTATCCTCAGAGTTGAAGATGGACTTCCTGACGTACTCAGTAGCGAGTGCAAGGCATGCCACACAAGTGTCTGACTCCTCCTCAGATTCCTCAGCTTGCTGATCATCAGATTCCTCTTCAGAATCCATTTCCTTCCCAAGGAATGCACGAGCTTTGCTAGAACTAGTTTTCTTGTGAGATGAGGACTTTGAGGACTTCTTCTTTTTGCCATCAGCCTCATCATCATCCATGCTCTTCTTCTTCTTCTTCAGCCAAAGAGGGTAGTCGGCGATGTAGTGGCCTGGCTTCTTGCATTTGTGATAGCTTCTTTTGTTGTAGTCTCGAGCAGATGCTTCTCCAGTGTTCTTCGAGTCATACTTTGAAGATTTTCCAAATCGGTTCTTCTTGGAAAACTTCTGGAACTTCTTCACCAGCATAGCCAATTCTCTGCCAATTTCCTCAGCACCATCAGAACTGCTCTCATATTCCTTTTCTTCTTCAGATGAAGAAATAGCCTTAGCTTTTGCTTTAGCCTTCAGAGCGCGAGGACGACCATAGCTTGGTCCATACATATCTCTCTTCTCTGATTGCTGAAATTCATGTGTGTTGAGCCTCTCAAGAATGTCAGCAGGATCCAGTGACTTGTAACCAGGGCGCTCTTGTATCATCAGTGCCAAAGTGTCGAAGGAACTGTCCAGAGACCTCAGCAATTTCTTCACCACCTCATGATCGGTGATGTCAGCGGCACCAAGAGCTTGAAGCTCATTGGAGATATCAGTGAGGCGGTCGAAGGTTTGCTGCACATTTTTGTTGTCGAGTCTTTTGAAGCAATTGAAAAGATTGCGCAAGACATCAACTCGGGAGTCACGTTGGGTAGATACTCCCTCATTGACTTTAGAGAGCCGGTCCCAGATCAGCTTTGAAGATTCCAAAGCACCCACTCTACCATATTGGCCTTTGTTCAGATGACCACATATGATGTTCTTAGCTTGAGAGTCCAGTTGCTTGAATCTCTTCACATCGGCAGCATTGATGCTTGGTGCAATGGTGGGGATGCCATTCTCGACGACAAACCAGAGATCGTTGTCAATAGCCTCAAGACGCATTTGCATCTTGTTCTTCCAGTAGGGATAGTCTGTGCCATCGAAGATGGAGCACGCAGCGGAGACCTTGATCATTCATGCGGTCGACATAACTAAAACTCCAGGTGGTTAAACCAAAATCACACAGAACAAGGGAGTACCTTGCTCTGATACCAATTGAAAGCGCAAGATAACTCCCAGAGGGGGGGGGGTGAATGGGAGATTTTTAGAAATTCGTCAAACTCCGTGGACTTTGACGAAAATCAGAGTGAAGAAATAGAAACAGAATTGAAACTAAGTCTACACAGATATGGAAAGCATGCATACGAAGCATAAGCAGGTGAAGAACATGCAATCATACACACATATAAGCATGAAGAAAATGAACTGAAGAAAATGAGACAGCATGATGAAAGTCTTAGTTCAAATTCCTCAGAAAGGTAAGACACAAGTTCTTCAGCAGCGGAATAGTAGTAAAGTAAAGGAGTGGGGAATTTGAAACTGGTAGAGCTCAACAAAGACACAACAGTTTGGTAGACCAGTTCCAGTTGCTGTATCAAGTGTACGTCTGGTTGAGGCGGCTGAGTTTTACCTCAGAGGACACTTAGTCCTGACCGTATTCCTCTAGAGCTAAGGTCACTTAGTCCTCGCCCAAACACTCGTAGTAAGTCTTCAAGGTAGACTTCCGAAACCTTCATAGACTTGTTCACCGGCACGCCACAATTACTCTTGGGTGCT
The DNA here is from genome assembly GCA_039707655.1 of Elymus sibiricus. Classification (NCBI taxonomy): domain Eukaryota; kingdom Viridiplantae; phylum Streptophyta; class Magnoliopsida; order Poales; family Poaceae; genus Elymus; species Elymus sibiricus. The sequence goes on from CM077666.1 coordinate 402,015,905, forward strand.
CAGAACATGACACCTAACCGTCTGGAGGAATGATAGTCCTCAAAGGTTACAAGCGTCGGATCACACAGATCGACTTCTTCAGTGATGCTCAGTCACTTAGGCTCTGGTTGGATTTTCCTCACTTGGGTTCTCACAAAGTCGTCAGAGGAAGGGTTGCTCTCAAATGACAAGTGTCAATCTCTCTCTCGAGCAGCCAACCAACTAGTGGTTATGGGGGGCGGCTATTTATAGCCAGGAGGCAACCCGACATGAAATGTCATAAATGCCCTTCTCAGACAAGACCGTTGTCAGGATAAGGATCCACTCGACAGCTGGCACGCAGCGCAGCAACGGTCGGAAAATTGAACTCTCAATTTCGTCAAGGCACTCAATTTCCTCACGATAGGCAGATCGCACTAGCGAAAACCTAACTCCTCAGCCTGACCAAATTCATCAGAGACCAGATGAACATCGTCACTGTCACTGTCAAATTCGTCAGCTAATCCGGAGATTTCCAAAGGCTTCACTCGAAGCGGCTTAGGTTTTTATAGTTTTGAGCATCGCTTTGAAGTATGAAATATGTTTCACCTTGACCCCCTTTGACAGTACGGTTTTTCTTATGACTCAAATAAGAAGAAAAAGAAACTATGAAAACAAAGTCTTCAAGCTCCAAAGTCTTCACATCAATTTCCTCAAAGGCCGCACCAAATTCTTCACTTGAAGAAATACATTTTTAGGGGCCGTCTTCCGTGGTTAAACCAAGTCTTCAGGGACTATATTCTCCTGTGTACACTCACAAACATATTAGTCCCTTAACCTATTTGTCTTCAATACTCCAAAACCACTAAGGGGGCCCTTGATGCACTTACAGAGGACTCCATGGAGTACCTTGGCTTTTGGTGGGTTCGGCTCTAGCTGCAGCACCCCGTTGATATTGCCGCTTTAAAGGCGTCTGGCGTTGCACTGCGAGAGTTATGCTGGAGACACACAAATAGGTTAAAAGTGCCATAAGCTTGAAAAACCAAAAAACTCACATAAAAACTTTACGTCTAAATTAGATCAAGTTTTTTTGGTGCCAATCCAAAATTGGTCTTTAAAATAAATTTGTGCTTCTGCCGTGCTTTAACATGATACATCCGATATCCAGACTTCAAGCGGGTCAGCTTTCGGCTTCAACCTCCTTATCCCGAAGGTGGAGTGCTTCTCAGACTAGTTTAGCGAACTAAACTTGAGTGGCTTTAGAGAGAAACTAGGCAACCTGGCTATTGACCACACACTCGCGTCGGGAAAAGGAGTAGTAGAAAAAGACTTTGCAACGACTTAGAAGAAAACACTTATTATAAAACGGCTCATACAAATTTAAGAGCCCTTAGTTGACATGGGAAAAAGAAGTGTTTTTAACAAATAATGTTTTTAACAAACTAAGTTTTTAACAAACAGCTTGTTTGTTTAACACAAATATAATGCTTTGGTTGAACCGAATAAAAAATTGAAAAAAATTGAGCAAGAAAACGACTTAGCTGGTTAATGTGCTCGACGTTGATGACACGGTCCGGGCTTGTGGCAGGACGAGGACGCCCCTCGAACTTTGACAGGTCCGACATGGTGCACGATCCTTAGCTTCACCAAGGTCCTAGCCTCCAAGCCCGTCCTGAGGTGACCGAGTGAGGAGCTCAGCACCCCGATGTAGCGACACAGTACGGTCGATGTGGCGAGGCAAGAGCCCCGATCCAGCCGAGGTGACTTCGGAGTCCCCATGTCAGCCGACGTGTCGAAGCAGGTCGGCGAGTTGGACATTGCCTAGAAGAAGTGATGGCGCGGTGATGCCGATGCAAGACGACGCGCCGAGGTAACGACACAATTTGGTCGATGGAGGCGGCACGACGATGTTGACATGCCGAGGTGACCGCGTGACGCAGTCGAAGTCAATTACCTGCACGCATAAAACAGTGCAAGCAAGAAAAAATAATAACCGACAAAAAAGAATTGCATAATTAATTTATGCGAACTGAATAATCTGGTGAATATGGTCTGAACGGCGAAGTTGGCTTAACGCCGTGATAGAGCGATATGGTGACCATGCAACGTAGTTCGAATTTGCCTGTCGGGCCGGGCTGCGAACCGTAGCAGCGGCAACCCTGGAACGCCCTGGGGTGGCAGCCGCATCGATCTGCGTACATAAAACAGTACAAACTGGCAAAGCATATGTTGATATAAATAATTTGTACAATATAATTTCAACAGGAAAAATATAACCTGACTTATTTGGACGACAGACGAAACAACTGTGAAATCGTAACGTGCCAGAGCGCATCAAGTCGGCTCGACAGAGTGGAGGAGCGGTGGCATAGAGATGTCGGTGTCGGTTAGAATATGTGGAGCGATGACATCGGCACGACGCGGTCCTAACTCGTTGCATGAAGGTGCTTGCGCGACAACGTCTGTGTACGGCGACCTCCGCACAGATGAACCTGGTCTGAATGCAGCCATTCGAATAAAAGAAACGCTCCAAAGTGCTAGTATAGCTTCACGTGGGAGGTAGCTAGGTATGCTAGCACGTTACATCAATCAAATCTAGATGGATGTGCCACAACTAAATAGTATAGTTGATTGCACCACGGGAAGTGCATAAAGGAAGGAAGCAAAAAGTGTAGACGGCCTCCAAGCTTAATTAGATAATAATAATAAAAAAGCTCCCTATGGCCGCCGCCGAGCCGAACTCATGCCCGCCTAGCTCACGTGCGTTGATACACGTGAGCAGTGCTGGTCTGGCGTGGTTCCTCGGTTGGGTCTGGATTTTTCTTCTCCTTGACCTTCTATAGCCTGCTGCTTGCGTGCCTGCTTCTTCAACACCTCCATGGCGCGCGGACGCCGCAACAGCGAAGCTCGGATCTGCCGTACTATCAGGCGCCGGACACTTTTGTATGATCTTGATTTGACTGCGGACAGGGTAGCCCGAGGCAGCAGTCATAATTTTACAATAAAGATAGTTTATACAGAACACATCTAATTGAAAAAATATCACCCGGTCATCCCATCGATCCATGACGATCACCCAGCAGACTCTCAATGAAAGCACCAGTGTCGGTTCTAAATCCGGCACATCTCGTAGTAGGGGTCCTAAGCTAGGCGTCTTGGAGCGATGGTAACATGGACATAGGATTTTACCCAGGTTCGGGCTCTCTCGAAGAGATAATACCCTACATCCTGCTTTTGATTGTATTCATATCGGGTATAGTACAGAGTACATGTATCTACCACGAGATTGTTGATCTAACTTGTCCTGTAATCAGCTAGCCTGGCCTCGATTTATATAATGTACCGGAGGCCTAGGGTTTAGGAGAGTCCTCATCTTGTGCGCCAAGTCTTGTGGAATCTTCCTTGTATGCGTCATGGGCTGCCCACAGTGGCCCATGAGTAAACCGCCATGGGGGTCCTCGGCCCGATCCACCTGGTCAGGAGACGACGTGATGAGTACCCCCTAATCCAAGACACCATCAGCCGTGGACTAAGCTGGAATCTGCAAACATTTATTCAGAGGAGAAGACAAAGTAATAGTGGCTCGTTGTTAGATCAACAATAAAGCATATGGGAGCCACTCAACATTTTCATCGTGGTCTTCTCCTTGCAACGACTCAACAAAAAGAAAAGAAATTCAGAGAAACACACTGAATTATTTTTGGAGTTTTTAGTTTTTCAGAAGAAAAGCAAATTAACGAAGGAAAAACAAAAAAAACGAGAAAAACTATTTACACGGGAAAGCTCCCAACAAGTAAAAGAAGAAGCGAGAAATCTTTTTGGGTTTTCTTTTACTACAATGAATTAACTAAACAAGAAAGAAACTACAACTAATTTTTCTTGGATTTTTGAAAGTTTTTCAAACACACAAAAGATAGCGAAAATAAAACTAACATGGATATACAATGAAAAAGGATGAACACCGACAACTGGAATGAATGTGTGAACATGAATGTAATGTTAGTGAGAAATACGTACTCCCCCAAGGAGTAATTCCTCAAAACAGTTTTGGAAATGGAGTTCCGAGCAAGGAGATCGAAAATCACAGCAAAATGAGCAAGAACACGGGGTTGGGAGCAAGTTTTATTTTTTCTGGAGGAAGAAGGAGATGTGGCTGGCATAAGTGAGTGGGTCCCTGTGGGACCCACAAGCCTGCTGGGCTCGCCCAGGGGGGTGGGCGTGCCCTGTGGGCTTGTGGCTCACAGGTGCACCCCCCTGGGGTGTGTTCAGTGCCAAAAATTCTTAAATATTCTGGAAAAAATCATACTAAATTTTCATGGCATTCTGAGAAATTTTATTTTTGGGCCATTTTTTATTGCACGGAAAATTCAGAAAACAGGATAATCATGGCATTTTATTTTATTCTACTAAAAATAACAGAGAGCAAAAGGTGGGTACAGAAGGTTGTGCTTACTAAATTCATCGACCACATTCCCCTCAAAAAAGAATCCATTAATAAGGTTGATCAAGTCTTATTAACAAACTATTTCCGAATGGCATGAAACCGAAGAATCTTCGTATAACACTAAGTTACCTCAATGGGGATATGCATCTCCCCAACAATAAGAATTTCATATTTCTTTTTGACAGTAGGAAGAGGAAATTTGAATCCCCCAATAGTGATTGTCGAAACCTTTTCAATACAATTAATACCATTCACTGAAGTTTGCTTCTTCGGGAAATAAACCGTATGCTCATTACCTGTAACACCCCGATTTTTGGTCCTATCTTTTTCTTTTGGATTTCTTCGAATTTTTATTTGGAATTCTTTTTCGGTGGCTCTGTGGTCTTGAAACCTGGGGACACCATCTCTTATGCCTCTCCCAAGTGGCTTGTCACTCCCAAATATTTCCCAAGACCATGTCATTTCCATCTTAGCCCAACCCCAATATTTATTTGTTGGGAATATTCCTTTTGCTATTAAAGGAATAACCCTGTTTTCTCTAGGTTGTGAAGCAACCTATATTTTTGTCTTTCCAAAAATTCCCAAAAAATTCTCATAAATTCTTTGGATCATATCTTCCACAAATATGTCAAAACCCATCACTGCCTAGTTCAAAAATAATTCAGGAATATTCATTTCCTATTATGTCCAGTATGGCACTTTGTGAAGGAAGTGCTATTTATCTTTTCCTAATTGCCCTCAAAAGTTTTAAGCACCCTTTCACATCAAAGTCATTGCCCCATGCCAAAATTCAGCTTCATTTGCCTAGTAAATCTTCCTAAGAAAATTCCCAAAGTTTCTGTTCAGGGAGAAGCTTTGTGAAGGAAGTACTAGCTAGGCTAATACAAATGAGTTGAAATTTTGGTAGATCATTCATGTGATCAATTCATTACTCTCCACCAAATTTCATCTCCATCCAACAATCTATGTGAGCACACCATCCAATCGTTGCTTCTGGTCACAATTTCAGTTTGTGAAGCAACTATATTTTATATTGCTTCATAAAATCTGAAATTAATCCAGGACTCAACTATCTCTATATCAATTGAGAATGCCAAAATTCACTTCATTTTGTCAAGCCATTTTCTCTACAAAATTCCCCCAAGTTTCTGTCCAGTGAGGAGCATTGTGAAGGAAGTACCATTTATACTTATCCAAATGGGATGAAATTTTAATGGTGCCTTCATATGCCCAAATCATCACCCTCTACCAATTTTCAGCCCAATCCAATCATCCATGTGAGTGCTACTTCATGATCTAGTTTCTGGACCAGTTTTTGCAGTTGTGAAGCAACTATGTTAAATCCTGGTCCAAATCATTTCATATTTCACAGGATCATAGTCCTTCCTACTCTAAACCCCTGTGACATCCTGGTGAGCCCTTATCCCACCCCATTTGACCACAACTTCATGATCAACTTTGCTGCAGCAAACTTTCTCTGAGCTATCCTATCAACCCAAAGCTCCTTTTGTTGATCCATCACCTCAGGAGGGTCCCAGGATGCATGAACTACATGCTAGACATCTTTCTCCCGCCCAGAATGCACCGCGTGCGCCTGTGCACGTGGTAACCACGCGGCTGGGAAGCCATTGTCGCGCTCTGGGTGGCGTTTAGCTTCGGGCACTCCTCTGCTCGCCGTTTCCGCGCGTCCTAGCTTGTCCCAGAGCACCGCTATAGCCACACGTTCGCTCCCCAGCCCTGGCCCCCTCCTTCTTCGCCCTCCTCGTGCCACGATAGCCATGGCCACGTGCGCACAGTGGCCGAGTGGCTGACCGGACTTCGCCCCGCCCACGTCTGCCCTCCTCTGGCACTCCACTAGCCTCTCTCGTCACCGTCAACCTCTCCGCGCGTGCGCACGCGTACGTGGTCGTGCCAGAGCACCTTCCGCGTGCCCTTGGCGGCACCCGAGCATGGGCATCCCGCTGCGGCTATTTAAGCCATCCCTGAGGCCTCCCGACCTCACCAAGCTCCTCTGCTCTCTCCTAGACGCCTCCCCAACCCATCCATTTGATCTCCGGAGCCCCGCTGCCTTCGCATTGCCGCCATGGCCACCGTCTCGGCCGGCTCAAATTCAAGCTACTCGGCATCTCCCTCCCCACCTAGACACTATCCGAGCACCACCTAGCACCAGGCGAAGCTTCGGCGCTCTTCCCCTCCTCCTCTCCCTGGCCGTCGCGACGTGGCCAACCTCGCCGTCGCCGCCGTCCGCCACGGCCGTGGCCTTGCTCGGTACCGTGCTCTCCGGTTAGTAGGAGGCATTCAGGCAGGTGCGCCTCGCTCTCCCGGTCACTCCGGTGGTCCGAGCTCCACCGAAGGTGGCCGGAGCCGCCCGGGGAGGTCGCCGGGGCGCGCGGCCTCCTCTGCCACGCGGGCGCTCGTGAGGAAGGAGGTGATGACTTGGCCAGGCAGGCCCCGCCATCCCCTCGGGCTCGCACGTCAGCCAGACGGAGGCATTGACCCCGGACCCGCGCAGTTTTAAGTGAAGACGTATTCCTCAAAAACATTTTCTCTTAAAGAAAGCGTATTCTGCTGCTTCTTCGGACAGAAATGCATTTTCTCCATTCGAAAGCGTATTTTAGCAAAGCCACTTTCTGTTTAAACCCCACCGGCCGAAACTATTAAATAGCGGACGTTCGTCCGTTAAGGCCAGAAATGAACAGTTTTTATTTGATTTTCTACCTAACGAACGAACGGCCGTATCTCCGCAACCGTGACTCCGATTCAGGTGATTCCAAAGCCCACGTTCTCTACTCGTCGAGCCCTTTCTGTTGGTATCATTTTCATGAGGTTGTCACACTGTGAAAATGACCATTTTGCCCTTGCCCCCTAATCAGCTCCGCCGAGAGGGAAACTTTTCCGGCGATTCTTTCCGCGAGTTCATCGCACTTCTCCCCGGTGAATCCTTCACCACCAGGCAAGCCATGACAGACACTTGCATGATGGCATTGTAATAGCCATGATTTCCACTTGAATATTTAATAATTGTTTGCTCATTTAATTATTTTGTGAATGCTATGCATATGCTTGTGAATCCATGTCTATGCTTATGCCATGTTCATTTTCATCTAGTACGTAAAATGATTAATTGCTAATGTTATTATTATCATGTTTCATTCTTGTAATCATTTCCGATGCTAGTGATGATGACATGCTCATATGAATAGTTAGGGTTTGTTCTGAAAATACTTGTTGTATTCATGATCGTCCTTATGCCATGCTCATTTGCATCCCATAGACTAAATGATTTATCATTGTTGATGTAATGATGTTAAATGGTTATGTTGCCCATCCATGGTTACATTGATATCATGCTCATATGCATTGTTATTTCATTATGTTATTATGACTCAGCTCATCACCATTCAAGTTGAACCTGACATTAATCGAACTTGAACAAATTTGTTGGGTGAGTCATGGTGCCACCGAATCGAGCTCACCAGTGCAGCCACACTTGCCTGGATGGGGAGGCCCTAATGCGGTCTATTGTCATGCCTCTCGCCGGTGCCTCCTACTAGGGCAGGTTATGGGTGCGCACTACCCTGATCAGGTAGGCGGCCATAAGCCTTGTGTGCCCGAGTTTTACGGTACCGAGGTCCCCATTTGGGACGATGTTTTCTTTTGGCCACGATGGTGGCAGCCACAGAGGTGGCGGATGTCACGAGTGACATTGGGGCCACCCATGACATAGCCCAAAGGGGAGTTTGTCGGAGTGGCCGGGAGAGTGTCATGCAATAGATTGGTTTTGTCGGAATATCGTTGGTCCACCCGAATGGGAGCACGAGGCCATGAGTTCCGTAGTGTGGTATAGTGTACTAACCTCTGCAGAGTGTATAATCTATCGATAGCCGCGTCCTCGGTCATGGACACAGTTCGTAGTAGGTCACACTGTGGGTCAACAAAAATAATAATCTGGATAATAACAACCCCGGTTCGATGGGAAAAGAAGTTGGTGGATCTTTATGTGGTCATGCGATGATCACAGGTAGGGAACAAGCTCCGTGTGGTCATGCGATGATCACGATGGTATAGTTGATACCGAGCTTGGTTGATCCTGAGGTGATCGTGTGATGTTCACGATGGTAAGTCTAAGGCATATGGTGGTTACGAGATAACCTCCGAGCAAAGTAAGTTGGTCCATGAGACCTTAAATGTCGACCCCTTTGCATGCTAGTGCTAGTATCATCATGTTCATATCATGAATTATATGTACATGCCATGCCCATCTTGTTCCAGTAGTACCATGCTCATCATTGATAATTAACCTGTAAATGCCATGATGTTGTTTGTCTTGATTGCTTTGGTTGCTGTGAGCTTGCGAGTACATTCAAAGTACTCACCTGGTGTGTCATGCCATGATTGATTGCTTGTCGAGGATCCCGAGTTTGCGAGCTAGGATTGCGTCCCAGCCAGAGTCCCTGCGGAGTGGAGTCCATCACCATCGTCGTTGTCCCACTGCTAGATGTTATTCCGCTTCAAGATGTTCCGCTGCTACCATAGAACTACCTTAGCAGGCGAAGTGTCGCCGTGCCCATGTAAACATTTGTAATATCGGACCCTTGTACCCCGATTATTTGTAATAAAGAGCTGATTTGTTCTATGCTAAGCAGTGCCGTATTCCAGAAGACTTGATCTCTGGGCTAGAATACGGGGTGTTCCGGTCTCTCTGAGCCGGGGTGCCACAGCGCTTGGTATCAGAGCAGGTGTGGCTGTAGGACGCCCTAGTCAGCGTGAGCGTTAGAAACCATTAGTATAGAGTCTAGTTGGTTTGCTGCATTTGGTTGTTGCATTTGTTTGCTGCACAGCATGCATGTAGACTTATTGTCTTGTCACTAACGATCTTATCTTGTGAGTGTAGGTGGCATCGGTTTCGATCCACTACCTGCACCCTCTGGCTTTGCATACCTGCTCTTTGGTGTTTGGTGTCATCTCTGTCCCAACGGAGTGATGCCGAAGTACCTAGTGGTGTCGATCATTTGCAGGATTGATGCACAGGTATCACACCAATATATTCTCTTCAGCCACACCTATCGTTTCGGTGGTAGACCAAGGATAATCGACATGATGTCGTCCTCGGGCATATCAAGAATAACAAAGTCTGTCAAGATAGTAACGTTTGCAACTACAACTGGAACATCCTCGCAAATTCCAATAGGTATAGCAGTTGATTTATCAGCCATTTGCAAAGATATTTCAGTAGGTGTGAGCTTATTCAAATCAAGTCTTCTATATAAAGAGAAAGGCATAACACTAACACCGGCTCCCATGTCACATAGAGCAGTTTTAACATAAGTTCTTTTAATGGAGCATGGTATAGTAGGTATTCATGGATCTCCTAACTTCTTAGGTATTCCACCCTTAAAAGAATAATTAGCAAGCATGGTGGAAATTTCAGCTTCAGGTATTTTTCTTTTATTTGTGACAATTTCTTTCATGTATTTAGCATAGGGAGACATTTTCAACATATCAATCAAGCGAGTGCACAAAAAGATAGGTCTAAGCATTTCAACAAAACGCTCAAAATCTTCATCATCCTTGTTTTTGGATGGTTTAGTAGGGAAAGGCATAGGTTTTTGAACCCATGGTTCTCTCTCCTTTCCATGTTTTCTAGCAACAAAGTCTCTTTTATCATATCTTTTATTCTTAGGATGTGGGTTATCAAGATCAACAGCAGGTTCTATTTCTACATCATTATCTGGTTGAGCATCAACATGAACATCATCATTATCATTTTCATTATCATTATCACTAGGTGTATGTTCATTACCAGATTGTGTCTCAGCATCGGAAATAGAAGCATCATTATGATTCTCAGGAGGTTTTTCTATCTCAGGTTCACTAGAAGCATGCAAAGTCCTATCACTTTTCTTTTTCTTTTTCTTCTTAGATGGACTATGTGCATCAATATTATTTCTTTGAGAATCTTGTTCAATTCTTTTAGGATGACCTTCAGGATATAGAGGATCCTGAGTCATGCTACCTCCTCTAGTAACGACTCTAACAGCATGGTCATTCTTTTATTATTTATTTCATCAAGCAAATCATTTTGTGACTTAGCAATTTGTTCTAACTGAGTCTGAACCATACAAGCATGTTTACTCAAGCATTTAACATCATTAGCAGTTCTAAACATCAAATCACTGAAGCGTTCAATCATGATGGCATTCCGTTTTAGTTGATTGCTAAAATACATATTAAAGTGTTCCTATTTGATGATGGAATTATCAAATTCATATAGGCATTGACTAGCATATTTATTATACAGAATATCACCTTCATCAAATCTAGTGAGAGAATTTACCTCCACTACCCGTGTCGGGATGTCGAGCCCACGTATTTCTTCAATAGGTGGTAAATTCTGAACATCTTCAGCTTTAATACCTTTTTCCTTCATAGATTTCTTAGCTTCTTGCATATCTTCTGGACTGAGGAATAGAATACCTCTCTTCTTCAGAGTTGGCTTAGGTGCTGGTTCAGAAAGTGTCCAATCATCGGCATTTCTCAATATATTATTCAATAGTACTGTCGGGCCATTGGGAACCAGGGTACCCCGGCCCGTCTACCTGCGGCCCATGAAACGACGCCTGGCGAAGGCCCAAGACGCGGCCCGTCTAAGGGCGCCGCGAAGCGAAGACGCCTCGCCAGGTGTCTGTTGGGCCCATGGAACCCGGGGTATCCTGGCCCGTCTGCCTTTAGCCCAGGGCGCAACGCCTGGCATGGGCCTAGCGGGCCATCGTCACCAAGCACCTCACCAGGGTTCCTCATGAGGCCTTGGCCTCCCGAGGCCCCCTCCTCAGGGAGCGGGCGAATGAGGCTCAGCACCTCCACCAGCGGCCTCGTGAGGTCCTCTCGCGAGGCGACCTCCTGAGGTGGCCTCCCGAGGCCCCCTCCCGAGGGCTCACGAGACGAAGGCCGTTCAGCGGAGCTGCGCGGTCTGGGGCCCATCACGTGGGTGATGCGCGCGGCGACGAGCGGCGACAGAGGCCGCGCCAGCAGGCGCGAATGAAGATGGTTTCCTCTTTTGTGAAAGGGAGCCGGGCCAGCCATCTACTCCCCAAAGCGACCCCAAAGGTTGCCTGATCGGCGAAGGAAGACCAAGACGGTGGGCGCGCAGGGCGGAGGTCATCACCGAGCCCACCGGTGCGTCATGGATCATTCTTTGGCAGGCGAAGACCGCCTTTAGTCAGGATAGCCTGAGCACCTGTCCCCTTTCAAAAACCCGCCAAGTGTGGCAACCCTTCCTGCCTAAGTTTTCAAGGGGGGAGAGGACCGATGCGGGTATAAGGGGGGCAGAGCAGCCATTGTAGAGGAGAGGAGAAGATTCTTTCATCTTTTACCTTGTACGCAAGAACTCTCTTTCCCCTTGCAATCCCAACCACAAGCAGGAGTAGGGTCTTACACCGCAAGGTGGCCCGAACCTGGGTAAACTGCCGAGTCCATGGTCTGTCACTCGCTAGCGCACTCTTGCCATAGCCTCGCCGCTGCTTAGCCGTTGTAGGAGACGAAGTGGTAGAACGAGCTCACCCCAGTGTTCGAACCTTTGGGTCCCCGGAGCCCGACTTCCGCCATTTGGCGCGCCAGGTAGGGGTGTGCTACTGATCTTTGCTCCGCCCTCTGCTCCACCAACCCCATGGCCGACGCACGTCGCGAGCGCGCCGAGCGTAGGGCTGGCCGCGTGGCTCAGACGGAGCCAGTGGCCCGCGTCAATCACCGTCGCACCGAAACCGAGGTTACTGCCACCACCGACACCGCTGCCTGCGAGCAGTAGGACTCCTCCCTGCACCCCTCCATGGAGGCGAATGGCCACACCACCACTGCCTCCTCCCTCGCCCACCGCGGGCCGCCGAACCCGCAGGCCGCGCTGCTCATGGCGCGCGAGCTGCTCCATTACCGTCCAGCTGACGCCGGCTACGACGCCTGGCTAGGTCGCATCACCGAGCTCGTCAACGCCGCCTGGGACGCTCCGCCGCCTTCCCACTCACTTCGCCCTCCGCCGTCTCGCACTGGGGACCTGGCGCACGGCGCTCCCCCGCCGCCTCCTCTGCGCGACGAGCACGACGGGCCTCGGCGCGGCGCGTGGGCTCGTGAGCCATCCCGCGGCGCGTCCTCGCCAGACCAAGACGAGGCCAGCTGCCAGATCATTCTCCGCGCGCCCCCTGATGCGCGCGTGCTCCTCGAGCGGCAGCGCCGGCGCCAGGACCAGGCCGTTCAAGATGTTGCGGCGGCTGGGCGTCAAAACCGCGCCGCCCTCGCTGCCAGCGTCCCCTCAAGCGGCGTGGGCTGCCGTGCCTTCACTCGCGAGCTGTGTCGCGTGGTCTGGCCCGCGAAGTTCAAGCCTGAGCAGCCTCCGCGCTACGACGGCACCCCCAACCCCGCGGAGTTCCTTCAGCTCTACGCGCTGAGCGTTGAGGCGGCGAACAGTGACCACAAGGTCATGGCAAACTGGTTCCCCATGGCCCTCAAGGACGGCCCATGCTCTTGGCTCATGAACCTCCCCGAGGCGTCCATCTCCTCCTGGGCCGAGCTCTGCACGCAGGACCGCTCCCTCACCATCAACGACCTGCGGCGTGTGTGGTAGCACCCGAACGAGAGCCTCCGCAAGTACATCCAGCGCTTCAGCCAGGTGCGCAACAAGATCCCGCGTGCCTCCGACGCGACCGTCAACTCTGCATTCTCCACCGGCGTCATGGACGTCAAGATGCGCGAGAAGCTCTCCATCAACGGTGAGCTCGACTCCGTGGTAGAGCTGCTCGATCTCGCCGACAAGTGCGCCAAGGCTGAGGAAGGCCGCCTCTTCATCCACAATGACCCCGACGCGGCGCTCGACGCCGCCAAGGCCAAGGGCAAGGACGTCAAGCGCAAGGGCCCGGCTGTGCTCGCGGAAGAGCCCGAGCAGAAGCACAGCCGTGACCATGACGAGCCCAGGAAGGACGGTCGGCCACTCTGCGCCTTCCATAACATGCGCTCCCACAACACCGAAGACTGTCAGGAGCTCAAGCTGCTCCGCGACGAGCGCCAAAGCCGCCGAGACGACCGCAATGGCCGTGGCGCCGGCCGTAGAGGTGGCCGCGGCAGCAACCATTGGGACAGCCGCAACGGCAGCGGCAACTTCCGCCAGGGTTGGCGCGACCAGCCTCGTGAGGCCATCTGGCGCGACCAGCCTCGTGAGGCAGACCCTCAAGGCAATGCCGCTCTTCCGCCGCTGCCTCCGCCACCCCGGAGGAACGACGCCAACCGGCCTGACGAGGGCGTTGGGGGCTACCAGGAGCCTCGCGCGGTCGCCTGCATCCTTGGCGGGTCTCAAGCCCCCGCGTCCATCTGCCACTTCAAGCAGCTCTCTCGCGAGGTGTACGCTGCCCTCCCGAGGCCCGAGGCCGCGCGACCTCTCTAGTGGTCGCAGTACGCCATCACATTCGACTCCAAGGACCACCCCAAATCCACGGCCTCTGCAGGCGCGCTCCCCATGCTGTGCACCCCCACCATCAGTAACATTGCGGTCACCAAGACCCTCATCGACGGAGGCGCCGGCCTCAACGTGATCTCCATCGAGACCTTCGAGACGATCCAGGTGCCCTACGACCAGCTGATGCCGACCAAGACCTTCTCCGGAGTGACCGATGGCTCCACCATCCCTCTGGGGCAAGTGCGCCTCCCCGTCACCTTCGGCACCTGCAAGAACTACCACACCGAGCTCATCGACTTCGACGTCGCGCACATCGGCCTGCCCTACAATGCCATCTTGGGCTACCCAGCTCTCACCAAGTTCATGGCGGCCACCCATCACGCCTACAACGTCCTCAAGATGCCCGGCTGCAGCGGCATCATCACCGTCGCCTGTGACGAGAAGGACGCGGCCAGCACCCTCGAGCGTGCCTACAAGGCCGCCGCGGTCACGCACCCAACCGACGAGGACGCGGTCGAGCCTCCTGAGGCCGCGCCCACGAAGAAGAAGCAGCTATTCTCTCAGGACCGCGCCGAGACAAAGAAGGTGTCGGTGAACGGCAGCGGTTCAGGCCCTGCCTTCACCATCGGCACAGGCCTCCCTCCTGCATAGGAAAGCGCGCTCGTCACCTTCCTTTCGGCAAACTCGGATGTTTTCGCCTGGAAATCATCTGACTTGTCCGGTGTGCCGAGGGAGGTGAACGAGCACCACTTAGCGGTGTGCCCCAATGCACGCCCCGTCAAGCAGAAAGCACGGCGCCAGGCGCGAGAAAAGCAAGATTTCATCGTCAAGGAAGTTCATAAGCTCCAGGAAGCTGGGGTCGTTCGCGAGGTGCGCCATCCCGAATGGCTCGCCAACCCAGTCGTCGTCCCTAAGAAGGGCGGCAAGGAGCGCATGTGCGTTGACTTCACCAACCTCAACAAGTTCTGCCCTCAAGATCCATTTCCGCTGCCCCGCATCGACCAGGTCGTGGATTCCACCGCCGGGTGCAATTTGCTATGCTTCCTGGATGCCTTCTCAGGCTATCATCAGATCAAGATGGCGGCCGAAGACGTGGAGAAGACGGCGTTCATCACCCCCTGCGGCGTATATTGTTACGTCTGCATGCCCTTCGGTTTAAGGAGCGCGGGCGCCACCTTCCAGCGGCTAATGCGCATTACGCTGGGGCCTCAGATGGGGAGGAATGCAGAGGCCTACGTCGACGACATCGTAGTCAAGTCTCGTAAGGCTGGATCCCTCATCGCGGACCTCCAGGAAACATCCCCCCTGCGCAAAGTCGATCTCAAGCTCAACCCGAAGAAGTGCGTCTTCGGAGTCCCCTCCAGCAAGCTCCTTGACTTCCTAGTCTCGCACCATGGCATCGAGGCCAACCCAGAGAAGATGAAGGCCATCGAGAGGATGCGTCCTCCCCGGACCCTCAAGGAAATGAAACGCTTGGCGGGATGTATGGCCTCCCTGGGGCGCTTCATCTCCAAGTTTGGCGAGCGAGCCCTGCCCTTCTTCAAGCTCCTAAAGAGGTCCGGCTCCTTCAAATGGACTCCTGAGGCAGACGCCACCTTTGAAGCACTCAAGAAGTACCTCACGAGCCCGCCCATCATGGTCGCGCCGCGTTCTCGCAAGCCTTTGCTTCTGTACTTGGCGGCCACCCCCCAGACGGCCAGCGCGGCGCTGGTGGCGGTGCGGGAAGAGCGCGTCTATATAAAGGAAAAACCCGCCGCGCCCCTTCGGGCTCATGAGCCCGCTGAGCCTCATGAGGCCACCGATCCTTGTGAGCCTTCCCGGCCTCGTGAGCCTCATGAGCCTCGTGAGGCCACCGATCCTCGTGAGCCTTCCGAGCCTCGCGATCCTCCTGAGCCTCGTGTGTCGGAAGTCGGGCTCCGGGGACCCAAAGGTTCGAACACTTGGGTGAGCTTGTTCTACCTACTTCGCCTCCTTCCACGGTTAGGCGACGGCGAGGCGACGGCAAGGACGCGCTAGCGAGGGACGGAATGAGGACTCGGCGGTTTACCCAGGTTCGGGTCACCTTGCGGTGTAAGACCCTACTCCTGCTTGTGGTTGGGATTGCAAGGGCAAGAGAGTTCTTGCGTACAAGGTACAAGGTAGGAGATGAGGGAATCGATTCGGTCTCCTCTTCTACAACGGCTGCTCTGCCCCTTATATCCATGGTCCTCTTCCCCCTGGAAACTTAGGCGAGAAGGGTTGCCACACTCGGCCGATTCGAAAGGGGACAGGCGCTCAGGCTATCCTGACTAAAGGTGGTCTTCGCCTGCCAAAGCATGATCCATGACGCGCTGGTGGGCTCGGTGATGACCTCCGCCCTGCGCGCCCATCGTCTTGGTCTTCCTTCGCCGATCGGGCAACCTTTGGGGTTGCTTTGGAGAATAGATAGCTGGCCCTGCTCCCTTAACACGAAAGAGGAAACCATCTTCATCTGTGCCTACTGGCGCAGCCTCTGCTGCCGCTCGTCGCCGCGCGCGTCACCCACGTGACGGGCTCCAGGCCGCACGGCAAGGCGAACAACCTTCGCCTCGAGCTCCTGCGGGAGGGGGGCTTGGGAGGCCACCTCGGAAAGCCGCCTCGCGAGGCCACTCGGGAAGCCGCCTCGTGAGAGGACCTCGCGAGGCCGTTGACGGTGGTGCTGAGCGTTGATTGCTACTCCCTGAGGAGGGGGCCTCAGGAGGCCAGGGCCTCATGAGGGGTCTTGGTGACAGTTCGGCAGGAACGGCCCGCTGGGCCCACGCCAGGCGTTGCGCCCTGGGCCAAAGGCAGACGGGCCTAGATACCCCGGGTTCCACGGGCCCGACAGTAGCCACCGGGCCCGCGGCACGCACATTCCCGCCTACAGAGGGGCGAAACGATGCGGGCCCTAACCGCCTGCGTCCTGGCGTGACGCGTGGCGCACGATGTGATGGGGGACGCCCCCACTTCCCCACGACGCCTCGGTAACCGCCGCGCTGACATAAATCTCGGCGCGGGCGACGCGAGGCCATCATTGCCTTCCTTCATACCCTCCACAACTCCGTCGCCTCGAATGTTTGCTGCGCCGCCATGTTGCCCCCTGGAAAGGAGGAAGAGACAGTAGACGCGGAGGTTGAAGGGGCGGTGCCTGAGCCCGCCCTGAGTAGGCCCACAATCATCAACGCTGAGGGACTCAACACGGTGCTTCCGATGACCGCGGCCGCTTCCAACGAATTGGGGGCCACTCGCATCTGGCCGGCTTCTTGCCCGGCCTCCGACCTCGACGCCACCTCTACCGTCATCTTCCTTCTGGCGCTCTTCGCGGGCTTGCTACCCCCATTCTCTGATTTCTTTAACGCCGTCCTTTCCCACTATCAAGTCCATGCGCTGCATCTCGAGCCGAGCTCCGTCCTTCTTCTTTCTGCCTTTGCCTTTTTATGCGAGGCCTTCCTGGGCGTGACGCCCTCAGTGGCGCTCTTCCGCCACTTCTTCAGCCTGCAGCTGACCGCGGCGAACCAATGTTTCGGATGCGTCTCGTTCCGTATTGCAGACGAGACGGCGGGCGATGGCATCGACATGGTGCTTTCCAAGAGGGTCGAGGGCTTCAGGCGGCAATAGGTGTACGTGGACGCGGCCCAATCTAGCACCCTGCTGCAGCTGCCGACGTCTCCGGCGGCGAGGAGCTCCTGGTGGGGGCACGAAAGGCTCACCGACCCAAGGCTGGCGCGGCTATGGAAGAGGTTGGCCGAGTTGAGGGCCGCGAAAGTGACGGTGGTCACGATCGTGAGGGAGTTCCTTCGCCGGCGCATTGCTCCCCTCCAGCGACACTCCCGCCCGATGTGGGCCTTCACCGGTCCGGAGGATCCGATGCGGCTGAGCAAGGACAGCCTGCTGCCGGAGGTGCTGAACGAGGTGCTCCACACCCTGACCAGCGAGGAGGCAGACGAGCCACCCAGGGACGGGCTGCCCCTGTACTGCTACAAGAACAAGGCCACGCTGGCCGGCGGGATGCCACGCTTCGACCAATGGGGACCATTGCCAGAGGGCCTTGAAGGGCCCCGGGACAACCCCTTCCTGGTGGTCCCTGGCTCGGGCGAGAACAGTAGCCCTGGGGCCTTGGCGGGCGCTGTGGGGGGCGGAGGCGGCCCAGTTCGGCCGGCCCGCCGCCGACTCGTCCACGAGCTCGAAAACGATGATGTCACCACACCGCCTAAGGCCACGCCCGCCGCGTCCATCCGGGTAGAGGGCGCGGGAAGCCCCCGCGCGGCAGCTGCGAAGCTACAAGGCTCTGGAGGCGGTGGCGAAGGCGGATCCTGCGGCCCTCCCGAGAGGGGGGTCGATCACGAGAGGGGACCCGGTGAAGGCGGCGGCAACAACGCTCCCCCGTGGCCGCTTAAGAAGAGGAGGTGGTTTGCCAGGGACCAGTAAGCGCTTGCCTTCCTTTCTCCTGCGCCCAGTGTGTCACGCGCGCTTGAGTCCTTGTTTCTCCTCCCATCTCCAGGACTTCCTCGAGCAAGAAGAAGAAGAAGAAGGAGGAGAGGTCCCCTGGACTGGCGGGGGCTACGCCGCCGGTTGCTAGGACCGGGGGATGCGAGGAGAGCACCATCAGCCTCGCCACTGAGGCTGACCTCGCGAGGGCCGAGGAGGAGGCAGTCCCTTCTGACCGCGGGAGGGCGCGGCTTGGGGGACCCGAGCAGGCGAGCCACGGGAGGCGTCGTCGAGGGGCGGCTCCACGGCTCCTAGGGCGCCCACCGCCGGGGCGGAAATCGCGGCGACGGAGGCGGAGACGTCGGCTTCCACCCCCCGGAACGCTGTCGACGGTGATGTCGCTGGAGGCCAGCCGGACTCGACAGCGCGCGGGGCCCCGCAGGCCGGGGGGTCGCTAAGCCCACGGGGTGCGTCGCCCCATCGGAACGAGGAGGGGGCCCCTGCGAGCCCTTCGCTCACGACCGGCAGCGGCGGGCCCTCGCGAGGGGGCGGCGCTCGGGCGCACACCGGTTGGGCCCTGCAGCTCGTGAGCGGCAGCGCCGTGCTCAAGCGCGGGGCCCTGCAAGGCGCCAGGGCCGCCCTTGACCAGCTGGAAGCAGACCTCTGGGCGGAAGAAGCGCGCATCATCGAGGAGCATCAGCGCCTCGCGGAGAGGTGGCACCAGCTTGATGTGGCCATCAAACTGAGCCGCCGTCAGGACGACACCGTGCGGGAGAAGCACGAGAAGGCCGCCCAGGACGCGAAGGAGATCCTCGAGAACGCTGTCCGGGAGGCCGACGAGGCCGACAGGCGGCGTGAGGCGGCGGAGGCCCGCGGGAAGGAGCTCCAGGACCAGAATGCCTTGCTGGAGCGACAACTCCAGGCACGGAGGGACGCCATCTCTGCCCTCGAAGAGGGGTTGGCGGCCCGCGAGGCGGACCTTGACATTCATGAGAGGGAGCTCGCGCGGTCGGTATCCGCGCAGGACTTGGAGCGCGAGCGGCTGGAGAAGTTGGAGCGAGAGGTGTCCGCTGCCCAAAGTTCCTATGCCGGGCGCCTAAACAAGGCCAATGCCAATCTGGCCGCTAAGGCGAAGGGGATCCAGGAGGACGCCGATAGGAGGGTCACGCAGAGCCGCGAAGCGCTTGCCAGCGAGAACAGCCAGAAGCTGAAGCGGCAGGAGGACCGCTTCAAGGCCAAGCGCAAGGAGTTCCAGCACGAGATCGCAGGCCTCAAGGAGATGCTAGCCGAAGCTGAAAGGCGGCGGGAGCTCGCGCTGAAGGCCCGGGCCGACGCCGAGGCCGAGTTGTCCTCCCTTCGGCAGCAGGTGGGGGGTGTCGCTGCGGTCGTGGAGCAGGCGCGGGACGAGGCGACCCGGGCGCGGGGGCGGCAACTCCAGCGCTCTAAGATGTTCCGCGCCCTCGAGCTCCGGGCCCGCCGCGCCTTGGGCTCCATTTGCAAGGAGAACGTCAGCAGCCCCCTCGAGACCCACGACGGCAGCTATCTCGACTTCTTCACCAAGCTCGTGGAGCGGCTCGAGGTGGGCGCCAAGAAGGTAGGCGGAATCGTCGAGGAGGAGAGCCGTGACCTCCTCACCCAGGCCGCAACGCGCATCTTCAGCCATCTTCTGCACGCCGACCCCAACTTTGACTTTGGCAAGGTGATAGCTCCCGTCCCGGAGGAGGTCCGCGACACTCTTGGGAAGGCGGTGGAGGACCACGTGGACGCCCTGCACGAGCACTTCGCTCCCAGCAAGAGCTCGAGCGGAGTCGAGGAAGGCGACGATGATGGTGGCAGCGGCGGTGATGACGACATGTCTTCTTAGGTCCTTCCCCATGTCCTGCGTATAGCTGATCATGGCCCCGTGGGGGCGTGAGGACAATGCTTTAACATTTTAAGTACTTCGCCCCTGACTGCATCGAATGCCCGTGGCTTCGTAACGCTTCTCTCAAAGCCCGTTTTGCTCTTTCTGCTTGCCATGGTGCATTGCGTCATTAGGACTAGCCCCTGAGCGGGCCATAGCCGCTGCCAGCATATCGAGTCGTGAGGGTTCCGCTCACGCGATCTCCCGAGGCGGGGCCTGCTGGCTTCCTGAGGGCCTGATGGGGCCACCTCGCGAGGCAACCTCGCGAGGTCCCTCAATGAACCTGCTCCTGAGATAGCTGCCTGTAGAGTACTCAACGACAAGGGAGCGGCGCACGCTCATCGATTCATTCATGGGCATCATGCGAGGAGACAAAACACCAAGAACCTTGGTGGGGTGGCATGCACGGGGAGCAGGCCCGCGCGCCAGAGCCCGGCTGCTTGGGTTTTTCAGCGCTGCTGGGACTGACCCGAGCACAGACACCGTGTCCAGCCCCCGCTCGCGTGAGGCTCATGAGGGACGTCGTGAGCGCGCGAGGCTCGTGCAGCAAGAACAAGACGAAATGCCATGCAAGAAACCGAGCTTTACTGCAGTAAAATAGCGATCCGTTAAATAACTAAAACGAGATGCGGCTGCCGTGTCCGGCACGGGTCAGTTTGAGGATGGTGCAACCCGTGGGGCGCCCTCAATTGATTGTTCCGCCAGCGCGGAGCATGGGGCTTCCACAGGGGTGTGGGTATGATCGCGGGTCGACCGTTCCACCAGCGCGGAGCATGGGGATTCCACAGGGGTGTGGGTATGATCGCGGGTCGATCGTTTCGCCAGCGCGGAGCATGGGGCTTCCACAGGGGTGTGGGTATGATCACGGGTCGATCGTTCCGCCAGCGCGGAGCATGGGGCTTCCACTTGGGCGTGGGCGGGAGCTCTCGCGGGCCCATCAGGCGAACGCAATGAGAGGCTCCGGGGCGTTTACAGCCCCGTTTCGTTCGTACACGTGAGGGTCACGGGCAGAACTTGCGGAGGTGTTGGATGTTCCAGGCGTTAGGCACAGGAGCTCCGTCCTCTGTCTCCAGCCGAGCTGAGCCAGGCTTGGAGACATGAGTAACCCGGAAAGGTCCTTCCCACATGGGTGGCGGTTCGTGGGGCCCCTATCTGGAGAGGATTCTGGGCAGTTCGGGGTCGTGGACCTCGAGAGTGCGATGGCGGACGCCGCGGCTGTGGTGGCGGCGCGAGGCCGGCTTGGCGGCGGCCCTCCTCGAGGAGTAGCAGGTCGGTCTCCCGCGAGCCGTCCTGACACGCCTTGCCGAAGGCAAGGCCTCATGGGGGACCGTGCTTAAGCTCCAGAGGGGGACCGTGTCAACGCCGTAGACGAGGAAGACGGGGGTCTCGCCAGTAGGCTTGCTTGCTCCAGAGATGGACACAGCACGAACCGCCACTCGCCGAGTGAGCCTTTGCCACTCCCGAGCTGCTCCCATGAAGTGCGCTCGCGAGACGCACGCACGAGGCTCGGCGTTCTAAGTGTCTTCGCCTCGCGAGGCTGGCTCGCGAGGGGCCGCCCGCAAGGTCCTCGCGCAGCTCGACTCCTGAGGGGCTGCATGTCGATAGATTTCACAATGGGGGGAGCGACGCAAGCTCGCTAACTCGCTAGTGGCCGTTGTGTGAGGAGACAAGGCACCAAGGACCTTGGTGAGGTGACGTGCGCGGGAGCAGGCCCGCGAGCCAGAGCTCAGTCACTTGGATTTGGCGGCGCTGCAGGGACGGACCCGAGCACAGGCGCCGTGCCAAGCCCCCGCTCACGAAAACGGCCAGGGAAGGGGTCGCGAGCGCGTGGCGCTCTCCGGTCAACACCGAACTTAACAGGCGATTAAGCAGATAACATAACTCATCAGGGCGAAATCAGTAAAAATTCATTACACAACCAAAAGGATAAGGTTCCGGGAGCGAAGCTCGAGAGGCGCGGCAAGAGGCGACGCACCGGGCGCACCTGGCCGAACCGCGCTGTAGTGACGTCAGACCACTTGGCGAGGCGCGCTGAGAGAGTCCGCCCCTCCGGGGCCAGGGGGCTCGCGAGGCCTCGGGAGCTCGCGAGGAGCAGGAGGCTCACGAGGCCCTGGCGCGAAGGGCGCCAACCTCTGGAAAGAGGCGCCAGTGTTCCTCAGCCCGAAGGGCATGCGCGTGCCGCCGAAGACTGGGCCAACGCCCTGGCCAACTCGCGGCAGCTGGAAGGGGTCACTAGGGCAGAGCTGGTTGAGGCTGGTGAAGTCGACGCACATGCGCTCCTTGCCGCCCTCCTTGGGGACGATGACTGGGTTGGCGAGCCATTTGGGATGGCGCACCTCACGAACGACTCCGGCTTCTTGCAGCTTCTGAACTTCATTGACGATGAACTCTTGCTTCTCTGGCGCCTGGCGCCGTGCTTTCTGCTTGACCGGGCGTGCATTGGGGCACACTGCTAAGTGGTGCTCGATCACCTTCCTCGGCACACCGGACAAGTCGGATGCTTTCCAGGTGAAGACATCTGAGTTTGCCCGAAGGAAGGTGACGAGCGCGCTTTCCTATGCAGGAGGGAGGCCCGTGCCGATGGTGAAGGCAGGGCCGGAGCCGCTGCCGTCCACCGACACCTTCTTCGTCTCGGCGCGGTCCTGAGATAACAGCTGCTTCTTCTTCGCGGGCGCGGCCTCAGAAGGCTCGGCCGCGTCCTCGTCGGACGGGTGCGCGACAGCGGCAGCCTTGTAGGCGCGCTCGAGGGTGCTGGCCACGTCCTTCTCATCGTAGGCGACGGTGATGATGCCGCTGCAACCGGGCATATTGAGGACGTTGTAGGCGTGATGGGTGGGCGCCATGAACTTGGTGAGAGCTGGGTAACCCAAGATGGCGTTGTAAGGCAGGCCGATGTGTGCCACGTCGAAGTCGATGAGCTCGGTGTGGTAGTTCTTGCGGGTGCCGAAGGTGACGGGGAGGCGCACTTGTCCCAGCGGAATGGTGGAGCCATCGGTCACTCCGGAAAAGGGCCTGGTCGGCATTAGCTGGTCGTAGGGCACCTGGAGTGTCTCAAAGGTCTCGACGGAGAGCACGTTGAGGCCAGCACCCCCGTCGATGAGGGTCTTGGTGACCGCGACGTTGCTGATGGTGGGAGTGCACAGCATGGGGAGCGCGCCTGCGGAGGCCGTGGACTTGGGGTGGTCCTTGGAGTCGAAGGTGATGGCGTACTGTGACCACTTGAAGTGGCGGATGGACGCGGGGGCTTGGGACCCGCCGAGGATGCAGGCGACCGCGCGAGGCTCCTGGTAGCCCCCAGCGCCCTCGTCAGGCTAGTTCACGTCATTCCTTCAGGGTGGCGGGGGCAGCGGCGGGAGAGCGGCATTAGCCTCAGGATTCGCCTCACGAGGCTGGTCGCGCCAGGCGGCCTCACGAGGCTGATCACGCCAGGCGGCCTCACGAGGCTGATCGCGCCAGCCCTGGCGGTAGCTGCCACTATTGGTGCGGCTGTCCCAGCGACCACCGCTACGGCCACCCCCGCGGCCAGCGCCGCGGCCATTGCGTTCGTCCCGGCGGCTCTGGCGCTCATCGCGGAGCAGCTTGAGCTCCTGACAGTCTTCGGTGCTGTGGGGGCGGAGGTTGTGAAAAACGCAGAGCGGCCGATTGTCCTTCCTTGGCTCATCGTGGTCGTGGCCGCGCTTCTGCTCGAGCTCCGCCGCGAGTACGGCAGGGCCCTTGCGCTTGACGTCCTTGCTCTTGGCCTTGGCACCGTCGAGCGCCGCGTCGGGGTCGTTGTGGACGAAGAGGCGGCCTTCTTCAGCCTTGGCGCACTTGTCGGCGAGGTCGAGCAGCTCAAGCACGGAGTCGAGCTCACCGTTGATGGCGAGCTTCTCACGCATCTTGAAGTCTGTGACGCCGGTGGAAAACGCGGAGATGACGGCCGCGTCGGAAGTGCGCGGGATCTTGTTGCGCACCTGACTGAAGCGCTGGATGTACTTGCGGAGGGTCTCATCTGGGCGCTGTCGAACACGCCGCAGGTCGTTGATGGTGAGGGAGCGGTCCTGTGTGCCCTTGAAGTTGGCAATGAACTGGCTGCAGAGCTCGGCCCACGACGAAATGGAGGCCTTGGGGAGGTTCATGAGCCAGGAGCACGGGCCGTCCTTGAGGGCGATGGGGAACCAGTTCACCATGACCTTGTTGTCGGCGTTCGCCGCCTCGACGCTCAACGCGTAAAGCTGGAGGAACTCCGTTGGGTTGGGGGTGCCGTCGTAGCGCGGAGGCAGCTCAGGCTTGAACTTCGCGGGCCAGACCACGCGACGCAGCTCGCGGGTGAAAGCACGGCAGCCCACGCCGCTCGAGGGGACGCCGCCAGCGAGGGCGGCGCGGTTTTGACGCCCGGCCACTGCGACGACCTGAACGGCCTGGTCCTGGCACTGGCGCTGCCGCTCGAGGAGCACCCGTGCATCGGGAGGCGCGCGGCAGATGATCTAGCAGCTGGCCTCGTCCCGGTCTGGCGAGGATGCGCCTCGGGACGGCTCGCGAGCCCGCGCGCTGCGTTGGGGCCCGGCGCGCTCGTCGCGCAGAGGAGGCGGCGGGGGAGCGTCGTGCGCCAGGTTCCCAGCACGAGACGGCGGCGGGCGGAGCGAATGAGAAGGTGCCGGAGCATCCCCGGAGACGTTGACGAGCTCGGCGATGCGACCGAGCCAGGCGTCGTAGGCGGCGTCAGTCGGACGGTAGCGGAGCAGCTCACGCGCCATGAGCAGCACTGCCTGCGGGTTCGGCGGCCCATGGTGGGCGAGGGAGGAGGCCGTGGCGGTGTGGCCGTTCGCTCGCACGGAGGTGTGCAAGGAGGAGTCCTGCTGCTCGCGGGCAGCGGGGTCGGTGGCGGCGGCTTTGGCTTCGGGACGGCGGCGATTGCCGCGAGCCACCGGTTCCGTCAGAGCCACGCGGCCAGCCCTGCGCGCTCGCGACGTGCGTCGGCCATGGGGTTGGTGGAGCTGAGGGCAGAGCAAAAGAACAGTAGCGCACCCCTACCTGGTGCGCCAAATGTCGAAAGTCGGGCTCCGGGGACCCAAAGGTTCGAACACTGGGGTGAGCTTGTTCTACCTACTTCGCCTCCTACCACGGTTAAGCGACGGCGAGGCGATGGCGAGGACGCGCTAGCGAGGGACGGAACGAGGACTCGGCGGTTTACCCAGGTTCGGGCCACCTTGCGGTGTAAGACCCTACTCCTGCTTGTGGTTGGGATTGCAAGGGCAAGAGAGTTCTTGCGTACAAGGCACAAGGTAGGAGATGAGGAAATCAATTCGGTCTCCTCTTCTACAACGGCTGCTCTGCCCCTTATATCAGCCATGGTCCTCTTCCCACTGGAAACTTATGCGGGAAGGGTTGCCACACTCGGCCGATTCGAAAGGGGACAGGCGCTCAAGCTATCCTGACTAAAGGTGGTCTTCGCCTGCCAAAGCATGATCCATGACGCGCTGGTGGGCTCGGTGATGACCTCCGCCCTGCGCGCCCGTCGTCTTGGTCTTCCTTCGCCGATCGGGCAACCTTTGGGGTTGCTTTGGAGAGTAGATAGCTGGCCCTGCTCCCTTAACACGAAAGAGGAAACCATCTTCATCCGCGCCTGCAGGCGCGGCCTCTGCTGCCGCTCATCGCCGCGTGCGTCACCCACGTGACGGGCTCCAGGCCGCACGGCAAGGCGAGCGCCTACGGGAGGGGGCCTCGGGAGGCCACCTCGGAAAGCCGCGTCGCGAGGCCACTCGGGAAGCCGCCTCGTGAGAGGACCTCGCGAGGCTGTTGACGGTGGTGATGAGCGTTGATTGCTACTCCCTGAGGAGGGGGCCTCAGGAGGCCAGGGCCTCATGAGGGGTCTTGGTGAGAGTTCGGTGGGAACGGCCCGCTGGGCCCACGCCAGGCGTTGCGGCCTGGGCCAAAGGCAGATGGGCCTGGATACCCCGGGTTCCACGGGCCCGACATCGTGAGAATCCCGAGCCTTCCAAGCCTCGCGAGGCGCCTGAAGAGCAAGCTGCCACAGCAACTACGCGCCTCGTCGAGCACCCCGTGTACTTCGTCAGCACCATGCTAAGGGACGCTCGCGAGTGTTACCCCATGCAGGAGAATCTCCTCCTCGCGCTCCTCGTCGCCTCCAGGAAGCTACGCCACTACTTCCAGGGTCACCCCATCAAGGTCATTTCTTCCTACCCCTTGGAGCAAGTTCTGCGCTGCCCCAATGCTGCCAGCCGCGTCGCCGAATGGAACATCGAGCTGCAAGCCTTCCAGCTGGAATTCTCCACCACCAGAGTCATCAAAGGCGCGGCCCTGGCCGACTTCGTGGCAGAATGGACAGACACATACGAGGAGGAGCCTCGCGAGGCCCAGTCCCTCCTGCCAAGGGATGAGGCGCCTGGTGGTTGGACCATGCACTTCGACGGCGCCTTCTCTCGACAGGGCGCGGGGGCTGTGGTCAGGCTCACCTCGCCGACAGGGGATAGGCTCTACTACGCCATAGAGCTCTGCTTCAGGCACACCGACAAGGTCTCCAACAACATCGCAGAGTATGAGGGCCTCATCGCCGGCCTCAAGGCCGCGTTTGCCCTGGGCATCAAACGCCTGACCATCAAGGGCGATTCGCAACTCCTCGTCAACTTCTCCGACAAAAGCTACAAGCCCAAGGACGAGCACATGGCCGCCTACCTGGAAGAGGTACGTAAACTTGAGAAGCATTTTCTTGGCCTGGAGCTGTAGCACGTCCCCCGCAGTAGCAACAAAGAAGCCGACGACATTGCCAAACGAGCATCTCGCCGCGAGCCTCAGAGCCCCGGCGTCTTCGAGGAAAGGCTCGTCAAGCCATCAGCCGCGCCTCCTGCCGCGAGCACGGCGCTCCTTCGCGAAGAACTCCCACCCGCGCCACCCACGGGCATGCCAGACTGCAGCCCGGCTTTGGGAGCCCGCCTACTGCTGGCGCTAGAGCCTCAAGAAGACAGCTGGGCCACGGAGTTCAAGGCTTACTTGCTTCGCGGCACCCTTCCGGAGAAAGACTCAGAAGCAGAGTGCATGGCCCGGCAGGCCGCCGCTTACTGCCTGCAAGATGGCGAGCTGTACCGCAGGCGCCCAAATGGCATCTCGCTGTGGTGCATCTCTGAAGAGCAAGGGCGCGAGTTGCTGGCTGATATCCATGGAGGGGACTACGGCCACCACTCCTCGTCACGCACCCTCGTCGGGAAGGTTTTCCGCAGCGGCTTCTACTGGCCCACTGCGTTGCGTGACACTACCGCACTGGTCCAAGCCTGCGAGGCCTGCCAATTCCACGCCAAGCAGATTCACCAGCCGGCGCAGGGCCTCCAGACGATTCCCCTCTCATGGCCCTTCGTGGTCTGGGGGCTCGATATCCTGGGGCCCTTGCCTCGCGCGGCTGGCAGTTACCGCTATCTCTACATCGCCATCGACAAGTTCACCAAGTGGGTAGAAGTCAAGCCGGTGCGCACCATCCCAGCAGGCTCCGCCGTCAAGTTCATCAAGGGCCTCGTGAGCCGCTTTGGGGTTCCCAACCGCATCATCACTGACAATGGCTCCCAGTTCACAAGCGGCCTCTTCAAGTCCTACTGCGCCAGCCTCGGTACGCAGATCTGCTACACCTCGGTGGCACACCCGCAAAGCAATGGTTAGGCCGAGCGTGCCAACGCCGAGGTCCTCAAGGGCCTCAAAACAAGGAGCTTCAAGAAGAACACGAGGCTTGCGGCAAGGGCTGGCTCGACGAGCTACAGTCCGTGCTGTGGTCCATCCGCACGATAGCAAGCAAGCCTACCGGCGAGACACCCTTCTTCCTCGTCTACGGCGCTGAGGCGGTCCTCCCATTGGAGCTTATGCATGGCTCCCCGCGAGTCCTTGCCTTCGACGAGGCGCGTCAGGAGGGCTCGCGGGAGATCGATCTGCTGCTCCTCGAGGAGGGCCGCCATCAGGCCGCACTTCGTGCCGCGAGGTACCAGCAGGCCCTGCGTCGCTACCACAGCCGCAGCATCCGCCCTCGTACTCTCGAGGTCGGTGACCTCGTCCTACGTAGAATCCTCTACAGAGAGGGGATTCACAAACTCTCACCTATGTGGGAAGGCCCTTTCAGGGTTACTCATGTCTCCAGGCCTGGCTCAGCCCGGCTGGAGACGGAGGACGGAGTTCCTGTGCCTAAAGCCTGGAACATCCAACACCTCCGCAAGTTCTACCAGCGACCTTCACGCGTACAAACGAAATGGGGATGTACACGCCCCAGAGCCTCTCATTGTGTTCGCCTGATGGGCCCGCAAGAGCTCCTGTCCACGCCTGAGTGGAAGCCCCATGCTCCGCGCTGGCGGAACGGTCGACCCGCGGCCATACCCACACCCTTGTGGAAGCCCCATGCTCCGCGCTGGCGGAACAATCAACTGAGGGCGCCCCACGGGCTGCACCAGCCTCAAGCTGACCCGTGCCGGACACGGCAGCACTCTTCTTCTCATTTTGATGTGTAACTGAGGGCGCCCCACGGGTTGCACCAACCTCAAGCTGACCCATGCCGGACACGGCAGCCGCATCTAGTTCTAGCTATGTAATGGGTTGCTATCTTACTTCAGTAAAGCTCGGTTTCTTACATGCCGTTTCATTTTGTTCTTGCCTCGCGAGCCTCGCACACTCATGACGTCCCTTATGAGCCTCACACGAGTGGGGGCTGGACACGGTGTCTGTGCTCGGGTCAGTCCCAGCGGCGCTGAAAAACACAAGCAACCGGGCTCTGGCTCGCGGGTCTGCTCCCGTGCACGCCACCCCACCAAGGTCCTTGGTGTCTTATCTCCTCGCGTAATGATCATGAGCGAATCGACAAGCGTGCGCTGCTCCCTTGTCGTTAAGTGCTCTGCATGCAGTCATCTCAGGAGCAGGTTCCCGGAAAGGCCTCGCGAGGATGCCTCGCGGGGTGGCCCCCTCAAGGCCTTAGGAAGCCAGCAAGCCCTGCCTCGGGAGCTAACCCTCGGCGGCCGTCTCTGCAGGGTATTTCGCGAGCGGAGCCCTCACGAGGCGCACCCTACAAGAGATGGCCCGCCGAACACTTCCTTGTGCAGAGCTAAGTCTCCCGCCTCACGAGCCGCTCTCGCCGCCCCTTAAGACTTCCCTTCCGGCGGTCTCACGAGCGCCAGCGTTCCTCTTGGCGCAAGCCGCTTGCGCGTCAAAGGGGGGCTCTCCGAGCATCGCGCCTCAGGAGCCCTCACTGGCTCCCGGTGCCCCTCGCCTCCTGGCCTTGTTCAGGCATCGCGACCTGACATACCAGCGACGGCCGAGGCCCGCTCGGGGGCTGGGTCCTGACAACGTAGAGCATCATGGCAAGCAAAAAGAGCAAAGCGGGCCTCAAGAGAAAGCCTCACGAGGGCACGAGCGTTCATTACAGCAAATCATAAAGTACTTAAACACCAAGGCATCGTCTTCACGCCCCCACGGGGCCACATCGGTCTAGTGCAGGGTAATGAAGGAAAAAGGACCCTAGGAACTCGCGCCATCGTCGTCGTCACCGGCGCCGTCGTCGCCGCCAGAGCTCTCGCCGCTGCCGCGGGAGTACTTCCCAAGCAAGGCGTCCACGTTGTCTTCTACCTCCTTTGCGAGGCCGTCACGAAGCTCCTCGGGGACCGGGGCTATCACCTTGTCAAAGTCAAAGTTGGGATTGGCGTGAAGGAGGTGGCTGAAGACGCGAGTCGCCGCCAGGGAGAAGAGGCCGCGGCACTCCTCCTCCAAGATGCCATCCAC
Source organism: Elymus sibiricus (assembly GCA_039707655.1). Lineage (NCBI taxonomy): Eukaryota > Viridiplantae > Streptophyta > Magnoliopsida > Poales > Poaceae > Elymus > Elymus sibiricus. Next base: position 402,045,815 of record CM077666.1, read on the forward strand.
CGCCTTGGCCCCGTCCTCAAGTTGTTCCATGAGCTTGGTGGAGAAGTCGGCGTCGCGGGACTCGCGGAGGGCCCCAAGCCTTCCCTGGCAGATGGAGTTCAGGGCGTTGCGGGCACGAAGCTCGAGGGAGTGAAGCGTCTAGACGCGTTCGCGCTGCTGCTCCTGTTCCCGGTCCGCGGCGCTGGAGCTGGGCTGCGGCGCGGCCCCCAGGTGGGTCTCCGCCTCGGCGAGTGCCGCCTTAAGATCAGTGATCTCCTACCAAAATCGCTCGTGTTCCATCTCGAAGGCGTCCCTCTGCTGTGACAACGTCTTGCCGTGCTCCTCGGCAAGCGCCAGGCGCGCCTCCGCTACCTTCGCGTCAGCATCCTCCTGAACCTTCTTCTCCTTGGCCACCAGCTAGGCGTTGGCCTCGGCAACACGCTTCGTGTGGGCCTCCTGGGCATCGGCCAGCTAGCGTCCTAGCAGCTCCAGGCGCTCCTTCTCCGTGGCCTGCTCGGTCGCCGTCCTCTCGAGGCTCTTCGTGCGAGTCTCGACGCGCGCTTCGCGGGCCACAACCTCCTCCTCGCTGGTGGCGAGAGCGCCTTCCCGCGCGAGGAGCGACTGCGCCTGTCGGCGCGCTGGTCCTGGAACTCCGTCAGGCGAGCCTCCGCCTCTTCGCGGCGCGCAATAGCCGCTTCGGCCTCCTGAAGGGCTCTCGCGGGGACCCCCTCCGCTTCGGCGGCGTCCTTCTCGCCCTGTGCGCGAGCGCGTTCGCTCTGGCGACGGGCTGTTTCGACGGCGACGGTGAGCCGGCGCCACCCGTCAGCAAGCTTCAGGTGCTCCTCGGCAAGGCGCGTCTCCACGTCCTGGAAATCCGTCCCTAGCCGAGCAAGCGCGTCCTTGGTGTCGCGCAAGGCTTCGGGCCGGAGCAGGGTGTGGCCGCTTGCAAGGGCCAGAGGCCAGTCCGGGTCGGGCCCTCTGGCACTCTCCGCCGCCGCGGCAAGGGAGGACTCGATGCCGCTCGCTTGGAGCGATGGGTTCGCCAGACCACCCCCCGCGTTCACCTGCGGTGGCACGCTATGAGGGCTCTCCATGCCTGCGACGGCGCGCCCCGCCGCTCCTCCCCCCACGCTCTGAGAGGCTCCCAGCGGGGGGGTGGGTGTTCCGACCTCCCCCGCCACCGCTCCTTTCCTCGCGGCGGGGTCAAGGGGGAGGGCGTCCCCGCCTCTTGAGCCTGCCTCCCGAGGCTCCTCCGTCTTGGCTTCACGAGGCGCACCCGCATGCGACTCCGGAGGAACGGCCGTCTCCTCCCCGACCTCCATGCGCCCTGCCTCGTCGGCGGGACGGCGGGTGGCCCCTCCGTGCCCCCCGGCACCCGTGGCGGGCGCCGACGCCCCCTGCGGGCCGGGTGTCCCCTTCGCCTTCATCGTCTTCTTCTTCTTCTTCTTCTTCTGATCCACGGCAGACTGCCTGCGCGAATGGTGGCTCAGCCCCGAGCCCGGACGAAGAGCAAGGACTAGGAACGCCGGGAGGAGGCAGGGGACTTACTCGTCACTAACATACCACTTCCTTTTCTTCTCCCGCACGAGGGGCGGGCCATCGCTGCCACCGTCAGGCATCGCCCTGGCGTCGCCGCTCGGGCCCCCGGGGTGTGTCGCAGTTGACCCGGATGCGCCGCCGCCCGCCTCGGGGCCCTGGGGAGCTTCGGCCTCGCGATGGGCCTTGGGCGCTGGGGGCTCGGCCGCTTTTCGGCTGGGAGCACCCTCCGCCGTAGGAGGCGCGCTGTCGGCATCGTCATCCCCAAAATCGTAGAGAAACTAACGGCGAGTGCGCGGTGGCGCCTAGTTGGCGTCCTCCTCCGTGGCCTCCGCTGAGTCCTCCTCGCCACCGCTGCCCCCTGAGTCCAGCTCCACCATGAGAGGGTCCTCGCGAGGCCCGACGTGGCCTTCCGGCGCGAGGCCCCACTGGTCAAAGAGAGGCATCTCCTTGACCAGCTCCGCCCTCTCCTCGTAGCGGAACAGAGGGAGTGCATCTTCGGGCGGGCCCTTGGCAGGGGTGTTGAGCAGATTCGCCAGGGCCCCGTCCAACTCCTCTTGCGTCAGGCTGCTCGGGTGCAGCCTCATGGCGTCGCCCGCACCGGTGTACTCCCACACAAGGCGCGAGGGTAGCTGGAGTGGCGCTATGCATCGCCGGAGGTACTCCCTGACGACCGACGCTTCGGATAGCTTCGCGGCCCAGTGCGCAGCCATCCGCTCCAGAACGGGTTCCATCCTCGAGTCGGTGAGCCTCTCGCTCCCCCACCGGGAGTTCTTCTCAGCCGGATCCGTCGAGATCATCAAGAGCGGGCTGGTCCGGCGCGCATCCATGAAGACCCAGCGCTGCCGATAGCCCTCCACCTTCTTCGCGACCCTCAGGTTGATGATGTTGTTTTCCGTTGCTTTAATGGCAAGGAACGATGCGCACCCGGAGCGCTGGTCACACGCGTTCAGCCGCAGGCAGAAGAAGTGGCGGAAGAGCTCCACTGAAGGCATCACACCCACAAAGGCCTCACACTAAAAGGCAAACATGGCAAGGAGGAGGATGGAGTTGGGCTGAAGATGGAGGGTGTCGTGGTTTTGTCACGGCAGATGCCCTTGTGAAAGGACTTGGATATGAGGCCATCGCACGAAGGTGGAAGCTTACGGGGTTGCTCGGGAACGAGAAGACGCCGGGTTACCCAGGTTCGGCCCCTCACGGTGGAGGTAAAAGCCTACGTCCTGCTTGATTATATTGATGTAGTTCTCAATTACAAGGATGCGGATTCGCTAACCTAGCTCTCGAGGAGATTGCCACTTAGTCTTTTTCATATCGGCGCTCCCCTTTATATATACAGGTGGAACCCTAGATTACATAAGAGTCCGGGTCGTTCTTTGACCCGCCTCCTTATTCCTTCCTACTTGTTCTCCAAGACGGTCTTCTTGCCATCTATCTTGTCGTGAGCCGGCCCACTGCTTAAGCCGGTCTACCTTTACCAAGCCTCGCTAAGCCGACCCGCACAGAGTCGCCAGCCCCGCGGTGAGTTGACCCGCTAAGCTCGCATTATGGCTGGGTTAACACCCTGCCGGGTCTCTATGCTGGTGAATATCCCCAACCTTAGCCCTCAGTTTGACTTGAATTTATTCACGTTAAACTTCAACCTGAAAAAGCAAAACATCAATAATACTCTCCAGGTATTTCCCAAGCCGGCCTTTTAGACCACCGTCTAAGTCCAGCTCAATTTGCCGGGTTAAATGGATCGGCGGGTCTCCACTTCAAGTTCAGACTTAGGCATTTTCAGCTCTTTGTTCTTCATGACGTCAGAATCCACTTCTGCAAAATCTGAGATGACGTCGTACCGTATCTTTGAGTGGGTTCGAATCGTCATGTTAGGCGCGAAAATCGAGGAACCCGCAGCCAAAAACTACTGCGCCGCCTCGGGCTCCGCACCCGCCGTTCTAATTTTTTACTGTGCCTATAAGTATGCCAGCTCACCCTCATTTTCACTTGGGTCCTTTGGCTCTTCTTCTTCCTCGCGTCTATTCTTCTCAGCTCCAAAGCGCCGCCGCGAACGAACTCGCTGGCCACCTCAACCGCAATCTCGTCGCCGCCTGCGTCACCGCCGGAGCTCATCAAAATCTCTTCAGCCTCGTCCGCCATGCTCTGGTACACCCGAATCCCTCTCTTCAGATATGTACAGTTCAGTCTTCTTTTTAGTTCGTCGGAGTTCGTCAGGGTTCATCCTTCTTCTCTCATTTAGTAGATCCAAATGCATCTGAATCACTGAAATAAGTATTTTTTGCATTGCGGCGATGCTATTTTTCGCATCTTGATTTCTGTATCGTCTTCCACAAACCCACATTGAACGCAGGCCCCTGTATCCATTCCCACCTAGGTTTTGAAATTTCTTTTTCCGAGATATTTTTAGATCCGTAATAATAACTGCTCCGTTAGATTCATGTTTGTCACTAGCTCAACACGAGAAATCCAAAGCACCACCGTCGTCAACGCCGGCTTATGATGGCCTTCGATGGCTCGCATAAATCCGGGTTATGAATATAACCATCCTGATTCTTATCATTTGGCCGGGTCTTACGCTCTGACGGTTTGTCCTTCTTAAGCGTGACACGCCGGCTTGTCATTTTTGTCCTTGCAGTTAAACTTTTAAGCTGCCATGGCCCCCAAGACCGACAAATCCTGCAACTGGGTCCGATCGCAAGTCTCAACCTTGATGTTGAATAAGCTTGTAGGGCAAGGCCTCTTGCCGGCTCAAACCACAATCAACTAGCGGGCGCCTGAAGAAGAAAGCACCCCCAGCCCCAACAAGACGAAGTGGTGGTCTTTGCAGATCATCTGCACAAAGGGTTTCGGCCGCCCGGGTCAAAAAAATTCCGTGACGTTCTCCATTTTTTTGACCTCCGACCACAAGATCTCGGTCCGAACTCAATTACCAATCTCTGCCAATTTCAAGTCTTCTGCGAAGTATACCTCCAACCGGCACCAACTGTCCTGCTCTTTCACGAATTCTTCTACATCAACCATCAGACCGAGTTCACCGATGGCCCTAGCATAGAACTTGGTGGCGTCTCTATTCAAAGGCGAAGAAACACTCCTTTTCCTGAGGCCAAGCTGGCGAGTCACCCCAAGGGCTGGAACAAGACTTGGTTTTACTGCAAGAGCACTGCCCCTCAAGGTGAAAATCCCCTGTCGGGTTACAAACCGGACCGGCTAAATGCCACAGTGGCTTTTCCGGGTTGGCCATCAACAGAAGAACGCAAGCAATTCGCCCCTATTTACTCCAAAATAAGGGCCTTGGTTGCTAACGGCCTTACCGGGATCGATCTGACCCGGTGCTGGATAAGCTGGCGAATTCAGCCCCTTAGCCACAGGGGCGACTTGATGTGCAACTATACCAGTGAGCCGGCTGACGTTCAACACTTCAGCCAGGTCAATTTATCCGTGAGTGATATCAACAAGACCACCAAGAGGCTACTGGCAGAGCCTCAAGAGAAATGCAATAAAACCGGGCTGGCCTCCTTCTGTTTAACCAACCCGGTGCCTTTAGTAAGTGTTTGCACCTTCTTATTATGTTCTTTAACTCGCCCTCCTTATCTCATTCTTAACTGCCAACTCGTCACATCAAATGATAGTCTTCCCAGCACTCAAACAAGTCCTCACAGATTTGGCTATGGTGGAAGAAGGATTTGAGTGGAAAGCAACTTGGGAAAGGCTAGAGATCAAGGTTCAAATGGTAGGAATGGAATATCTTGATCTCAACACATGAGTAGGTGGTTCTCTCTCAGAAAATGTATGGTGGAAGTGTAGGCACATTCTGATGGCTCTCCTTCCTGAGAAGGGAGTGGTGGAGGGGTATATATATCCTCCACACAAAATCCAACCGTTACACACTTTTGACTCAACTCGGTGGCATCGAAACAATAATCTCGGTAGCACCGAACTGTGTAAAAGATATGAACTTTAGAAACCTCGGTGGGACCGATACGAACAACTCGGATGGACCGAAGTGCAATGGCTAGGGCAGACCTCATCTCGGTGGCACCGATTGCATCAACTTGGTAGGACCGAAGTGAAGCAATAAGGCAACAGAGAGTTGGCAAGCCATCTCGGTGAGACCGATTTGCAAAACTCGGTGAGACCGAAGTAAGTGCAAACGATTACAGAGAGTTGGCAAGGCCATCTCGGTGAGACCGAGATCCATTTCGGTGGATCCGATTTGTTAGGGTTTTGGCAGTGGTTAAGTCTTGGATGAACTCGGTGGGGCCGGATAGAGAATTTCGGTGGGGCCGAGTTGGAATGTAGGTTTTGGACATATTTGGGATTGAGAGAGTGGTTGAGGGTTTAGGAGTACTGTCACTAAGCACTTGAGCAAAAAGACCATTAAGCAACACCTCATCCCCTTTTAATAGTATTGGCTTTCCTATGGACTCAATGTGATCTTGGATCACTAAACCAAAAATGTAGAGTCTTGAGCTTTTGCCAATCCTTGTCCTTAGCATTTTGAAGGGGTTCCACGTCCTCTTGTCCCTGCCACGCCATTGTTGAACTTGTCTGAAATTCACTAGATGAAAGCATTAGTCCAACAACATGTATGTTGGCATAAATTACCAAAACCACCAAGGGAGCAAATGTGCTTTCAATCTCCCCCTTTTTGGTAATTGATGACAACATACATCAAAGCTTCAAATACAGATATAGCAGAGGTATGTATGAAAGCTTTGAAGAAAACATGTAACATATATGAACTCCCTGGAGCTCCCCCTGAAGAGGTGCATATAACATGATGATACCATATGGGAGATATACATGCTACATGTATCTTGGCTATATGCATCAGAGCAACCATATATATCATATAGGGTCCACATGTCCATGATTGTCTCCTTGCAAACATTATATACTAGCAAGAGGTCAATCATGTACATGAGTGTGATGCATATACTTACCTTGAAGTTCTTGATCAAGTACCTGAAGAAATACACTTGAGAAAACAAGGTTAGATAACACAAGATAATTTCTTCAAGAAAAGACACAAGATTAACAAGAAACCAAGATTGGGATGACATGTAGAATGGAGTATCACTAGGTGAATACTTCTTTGAAGCAGACATGTCCCCAAAAGAAATAGTTGTCTCCCCTAAAGAACTTCCTCTCCCCCCTGAATCTCACATGGATATTGGGAGCAGGTAGGGTGAGATAACTCGAGCAATCAAAAACACTAAAGCAACTGAAATCATGTTTCTCCCCTCTTAGAAACATGTAACATTCTCTCCTCTTGTAAGGTGCATCTCTTATAATGGTAAGGAGCTTTGATGTATTCCTCTCTCCCCCTTTGACATCAATTTCCAAGAAGGGACTTCAAGGTTATTGATCAAGTGGTTTTGGTCCTTGAGAAACACATCTAGCCATTGAGTGGCTCTAGATGCAAGTAGAGGATAAGAATCATTGAGTGGAGCTGGAGCAGAAAATCTCTGGAAAAATTTGACAGAAAATTCCTTAGAGCAGCCAAAAATGGTGGCACCGAGTTGAGGCAATTCGGTGGAACCGAGTTTGATGCAATGGAACTTGTAGTCAACTCAGCTCACTAGGCAAAGGAATTCTCACAAAGATTTGCAATGAATTTGCTGCGAATCTAACTAAAAGAAAAGGCACACAGAAAAGGAGCAAAGAAACTACTAGATGAAGTTTTTTTTTAAACTTCATCTAGACGGGTCGGCGACTAGGTCACCTATGTTAGAGTATATTGACTTAGGAGTCAAGTGAGAACACTTGATCATAGGTCATACTCATCGTTTAAGCTCAAAATGGGGTTGCCATTTTTCCTTTAAGCATTTCAATGTATTCACATCTTGTTGACTTGCTTTAGCTCATGTCTTTGAGTAAAGCTTCTCTAAGGTGTGAGAACTTACATTGGGATTTGGTGGTGAAGTCCATCATGTAGTTGAACTTGAAGTGGATGCCCATAAGTTGAAGTTGGGAGCGATCCTATCTTTTGTAGTTCATCTTCCTACATGGGTTAGCTTTGGAAGGAACAACATGTATACCCAAAATGACAAGGATGAAGCATATCTCAAGAATTTGTCAAAGGATATGTTTAGGTTGTCTTGTTCCTTGTTCCTCCATCAATTGTTGAGACTTGGGTCATATAAGATTGCTTATGATAAGAGTGTGACGCAATCTTGTGGCATGAAGCTTGTCCAAGTACTTACAGAAGGTTAGATACAATACAAGGGAGCAAAATGTCCAAGGTATAATATGATCATGAAAGGTATCATGGATTAGTCAAGAATGCTCATGCCCTTGTACGCATCCACATGAACCTCTAGTTCACATTTGAAGCATCTATGATGTTCAACTCACTTCTCAAGTGACAAAACACTTTATCATCAAGGGGTTTGGTAAAGATGTCCGCCAATTGCTTGTCGGTACGAACATGTTTAAGGTCAATGTCACCTTTCTCAACATGATCTCGAATGAAATGGTGACGAACCTCAATATGCTTAGTTCGAGAATGTTGCACGGGATTGTGCGCAATCTTAATAGCACTCTCATTGTCACATAGTAATGGTACATGTTTCACATGCACACCATAGTCTTTAAGAGTTTGTGTCATCCATAGCAATTGAGCACAACATGATCCCGCGGCAATGTATTCCGCTTCGGCTGTAGATAGAGATACGGAATTTTGTTTCTTGGAGGACCAAGACACAAGAGATCTACCAAGAAATTGACATGTACCCGAAGTAGATTTTCTGTCAACCTTGTCTCCGGAATAGTCCGAATCGGAGTAGCCAACAAGATTGAAAGAAGATCCTTTGGGATACCATATGCCAAAGTTTGGTGTATGTAACAAGTATCTCACAATTCTTTTCACCGCTTTAAGGTGACACTCTTTTGGTGCCGCTTGGTATCATGCACACATGCACACACTTAGCATAATGTCGGGACGGGAGGTACATAGATATAGTAATGAACCAATCATAGATCGATAAACCTTTTGATCAACCAGTTTGCCATCCTTGGTCAAGTCAAGATGTCCACTCGTGGGCATGGGAGTTTTCATACCTTTACTCTCTTGCATGTTAAACTTCTTGAATAAGTCCTTGGTATACTTTGTTTGAGAAACAAAGGTACCTTCCCTAGTTTTCTTGATTTGCAAACCAAGAAAGAATTTGAGTTCACACATCATAGACATCTCGAACTTTTCCGACATCAACCTTCCAAACTTTTCACTAAAAGAGGGGTTAGTAGATCCAAAGATAATATCATCAACATAAATTTGGCATACAAATAATTCTCCATTAACCCTCTTAGTGAACAAAGTTGAATCAATCTTCCCAATCTCAAAACCCTTTTCAAGAAGAAACTTTGTCAAGCATTTGTACCAAGCTCTAGGGGCTTGTTTAAGACCATAAAGAGCTTTACGAAGTTTGTACACATGATTAGGTTTCTTGGGATTCTCAAAGCCGGGAGGTTGTTTAACATACACTTCCTCCTCAATTTCACCATTTAAGAAATCACTTTTAATATCCATTTGGTAAAGAGTGATATCATGGTGATTGGCATAAGCAAGTAGATTACAAATGGACTCAAGTCTTGCAACGGGGGCATAGGTCTCACCATAGTCCATACCTTCGACTTGTGTGTACCCTTGTGCTACGAGACGAGCCTTGTTACGTACAACTTGTCCATCTTCATCTTGCTTATTCCGAAACACCCATTTGGTTCCAATGATGTTTTGCTCTTCCTTAGGCTTCTCAACCAATGTCCAAACTTGGTTCCTCTCAAAGTTGTGTAGCTCTTCGTGCATTGCATTCACCCAATCGGGGTCCTTGAGAGCATCTTCTACCTTCAAGGGTTCAACACTATAGATAAATGAGTAATGCTCACAAAAGTTAGCTAAACGAGTTTTAGAGCGAGTGATTCTCCCGGTTTGGATATCTCCAAGTATTTGTTCGATGGGATGATCCTTGTCGATTCTTGCTCTAACTCGAGGTAGCTTTTTCTTGGGTTGTGGTGAGGCTTCCTCATCATCATCTTCTTCTTCTTCTTCTTCGTTGATGTTGTCAATGTTCGCTTGTGGAGGTGGAGAAGGAGGTTGAGGTGGATCATCTTGTTGCACTTCCTCATTCCCATCGTCTTGACGTGTTCCACGTGTGGATGCCTCCGTATCAACTTGTCGTTCACCTTGATGCGAAGTTGGGGTTTCCACTTGAATAGATGAGGTACTCTCCTTCACTTCCACGGGGTGAATCTTACCAATGGGCAAGTCTTGGATTGCTTCCGATGGTTCTCGATCTCCTACATCAAGTGGCAATTGCTCGACTTGCGAGCCGTTAGTCTCATCAAACTTCACATCTACCGTCTCTTCAACTTTTCGAGTGAAGTTGTTGTAGACACGGTAAGTGTGAGAGTTCGATCCATAACCGAGTAGGAAACCTTCATGAGATTTAGGAGCAAATTTTGAACGACGATGCTTATCAAGAATGTAACATTTTGAGCCAAATACTCGAAAGTATCCAACTTGTGGTTTGTTACCGGTGAGCAGTTCATACGCCGTTTTACCAAGAAGCTTGTGAAGGTAGAGTCGGTTTGTTGCATGACAAGCTATTTCAACCGCTTCTGTCCAAAAATGTCTTGGCGTCTTGTATTCATCAAGCATCTTTCTTGCCATCTCAATAAGTGTCCGGTTCTTCCTCTCAACAACTCCATTTTGTTGAGGTGTGTACGTAGCTGAGAACTCATGTAAAATACCATCCTCATCAAGAAAGGTGTCCACATTGGTGTTCTTGAACTCCGTTCCGTTGTCACTCCGAACCTTCTTGATCTTCACTTCAAATTGGTTTTGAGCCTTTCTTGTGAAGTTCTTGAAGATCTTTTGTACCTGTGATTTGTCATCAAGAAAGAACACCCACGTAAATCTAGAAAAATCATCAACAATGACCAAACCGAAAGAGTTACCACCAAGACTTTTATAGGCGTTGGGACCAAAAAGATCCATATGAAGTAGCTCGAGTGGTCTCCTCGTGGTCATAATGTTCTTTACGGGATGGCTTCCTCCAACTTGTTTTCCTGCCTGGCAAGCACTACAAAGTCGATCTTTGTCAAATATAACATCTTTCACTCCAAGAATGTGATCTCCTTTAATAAGTTTATCAAGGTTACGCATGCCAACATGTCCAAGTCTTCTATACCATAACCAACCCTTAAAAGATTTAGCAATTAAACAAGTACGAGGTTGAGCTCTCTTAGTGAAATCAACAATGTATAGATCACCTCTATGAATGCCGGTAAAGACTATATTATGATTATCTTGATGAAACACTTGGCAATCTACTTTGGTAAATAGGACATTAAAGCCAAAATCAGCTAGTCTTGATACGGAAAGGAGATTGTAACCAAGAGATTCAACAAGCATAACATTTTGTATGGAGCTATCATTGGATATGGCCACCTTACCAAGGCCAAGTACCTTACCCTTGGAGTTGTCTCCAAAAGTCACATACTTGCATGGACCATCATTTTTAGCAAGCTCACGAAACATGTCTCTATCTCCGGTCATGTGATCGGTACATCCACTATCAAGAATCCATTCTTTTCCTCCGGCCATGTAATCTCGAAGATTTGCCATAAGACTGAGATTCCTCATGGTCTTCTCAAATTCAATATCAAAGTCTTCATCTTCATCATAATAGCCATGCTCAGCATCATCATCATCATGCATGTGATCATCACAAAGGGCAACAAATTCATTAGTTTCATGATCATGACAATGTTCAAGTTTATGGATTCTAATGGTTTCCATGATAATGTTGCTAATAGTTCTAACATCTCCTTTGGCACGCATAAGATCACGAAGCTCAAACAAGCAATCATCAAACTTAGGATAACTAGGACTCATCTTGTGAAAAGCAACAGCCTTATGAAGAATCTTATCGAGACTCTTTAAAGAGTAATCAGGATATCGCTTTTCTAAGTCATGCCATAGAGTATAAGCACATGCAAAGTTTTGCATACAACCAAGTACAACCTTAGGTAATCCTCTAATGATAAGATTGACGGTTCTAAGATTACGAAGCATGTCAATTTCCTCTTCATGAGTAGGATGCAAGGGATCAATAGGGGGAACATAAGTATTATGAATATACTTGCTCAAGTTAAATTCATCAAAGATATCAAGCATTTCATCCTTCCAAAAGTTGTAATACTCCCCATCGAGAACAGGCACTCTACGTCTAAGACTCCCCAACGTAGACACATCCATCTCCCTCCAATGGTGATGAAACCAAAGCAATGGAGACCAAAGCTCTGATACCAATTGTTGGATCGAGGAGATAGGTCTAGAGGGGGGTGAATAGACCCTTAACCAGCCAAAATTAGCAGTTTTTAATTTCTCTTGGAACTAAGGCAGATTTTGACAAAAGTTAAGATCACTCCAATACTTTCTACACATGCATATCTAGAGATTGAGCAGCGGAAATGATAAAGTATGCAAGAGTACGAAAAGTAAAAGGGTAGAGTATGGAAGATCAAACGCAATGAAGACACGGTGGTTTTTGGCGTGGTTCCGATAGGTGGTGCTATCGTACGTCCACGTTGATGGAGACTTCAACCCACGAAGGGTAACGGCTACGCGAGTCCACGAAGGGCTCCACCCACGAAGGGTCCATGAAGAAGCAACCTTGTCTATTCCACCATGGCTTACGTCCACGAAGGACTAGCCTAACTCGGGGTAGATCTTCACGAAGTAGGCGATCTCCTTGCCCTTACAAACTCTTGGTTCAACACCACATCATGTTGGAGGCTCCCAAGTGACACATGAGTAGGTGGTTCTCTCTCAAAAAATGTATGGTGGAAGTGTAGGCACGTTCTGATAGCTCTCCTTCCTGAGAAGGGGGTGGTGGAGGGGTATATATAGCCACCACACAAAATCCAACCGTTACACACTTTTGACTCAACTCGGTGGCACCGAAACAATAATCTCGGTAGCACCGAACTGTGTAAAAGATATGAACTTTAGGAATCTCGGTGGGACCGATACGAACAACTCGGATGGACCGAAGTGCAATGGCTAGGGCAGACCTCGTCTCGGTGGCACCGATTGCATCAACTCGGTAGGACCGAAGTGAAGCAATAAGGCAACAGAGAGTTGGCAAGCCATCTTGGTGAGATCGATTTGCAAAACTCGGTGAGACCGAAGTAAGTGCAAACGATTGCAGAGAGTTGGCAAGGAAATCTCGGTGAGACCGAGATCCATTTCGGTGGATCCGATTTGTTAGGGTTTTGGCAGTGGCTAAGTCTTGGATGAACTCGGTGGGGCCGGATAGAGAATTTTGGTGGGGCCGAGTTGGAATGTAGGTTTTGGACATATTTGGGATTGAGAAAGTGTTTGAGGGTTTAGGAGTACTGTCACTAAGCACTTGAGCAAAAAGACCATTAAGCAACACCTCATCCCCTTTTAATAGTATTGGCTTTCCTATGGACTCAATGTGATCTTGGATCACTAAACCAAAAATGTAGAGTCTTGAGCTTTTGCCAATCCTTTTCCTTAGCATTTGGAAGGGTTTCCACGTCCTCTTGTCCCGGCCACGCCATTGTTGAACTTGTCTGAAATTCACTAGATGAAAGCATTAGTCCAACAACATGTATGTTGGCATAAATTACCAAAACCACCAAGGGAGAAAATGTGCTTTCACAACTCCTACGATCTATTTGACTCACCCAATGAAGGAATTGGAAGAAGCTTCATGGCAAAAGGCCCCAAGGTATCACACCCCGAGTATCTTGATTTCAATAGTGATGAAGATGATTTGCTTGGTGATGATGATTTACTTGTTGATAGGGCTAGTGATGTGAGCAATAATGAAAATGCTAGTAATCATGATAGTCAAGAGGAAACGAGTGACAATGCTATGAAGGAGATTGAGCGTCTAACTAAAGAACTAAATGCTCTTAAGTTAGCTCATGAAACAACTCAAGAGGCTCATAGAGAACTTCTAAGAACTCATGAGAAGTTACGCTTCGAGAAGCTAAATTTAGAGCAAGAGCATGAGTTTCTTAAAGCTATCAATGACGATCTTCGAAAGAAGAGTTCTTCATATCTTTCCAAACGTTTACTCTTGTCTACCTTTATGCCACAAGTTAAACCTAAGCAAACTAGCAACAAGTGTAAAAATGGTTCTACCTCTAGTAGTAACAAGTTAAACCTAAGCAAACTAGCAACAAGGGTAAAAATGCTAAATCCAATGTTGTTGCTTCTAGTAGTTCAATGCCAAGTTACACTTGAGCAAGAAAATATGCTATTGAAAGGAATTATAGAGAAAGGTGTCTACAAGAGTCTTGCCGGGAGTAAGCAATTTGAGGAAATTGTACGCAAGCAAGGAAGGCACCGGAAGAACCAAGGTGTTGGTTTTGAACGAAAGTTCAATGCCAATGGAGTTGAGTGGGAAGAAGATCAATACCCCAAGATGAAGTTTGTTCCTCAACAAGTGAAGTATGATCCTACTTCCTTCAAGGGAACAAAAGCTCAAGAATATCTTCCACCTCAAGACGACGAGCTAAAAGGCAAGGACAAGCTTCAAGAAGAGATTGATTCATTTGATGAAGCTCCTCAAGCCATGGTCAAGTGGGTTCCCAAGACTTCATCAAGTTCTACTTCATCAAGTGCTACTACAACTCCAAGGATTCCCATCAAGTTGATGTGGGTCCAAAAGAAGAAGAACTAGAGAGTTCTTGAGGGTGACTCCGCCAACAAACTTCACTCATATTCTTTATGGCAAGAACTTGTGCAACCAACTTCCACATTTTGCACTAGTTCATGGAGTCACAAACCCTCTTGTTGGTAAGACAAGGGACAAGTTATTCAATGCATTCATGGACATCATCATATGTGTATTTAACTCTATGTCTATGGATATCCTTGTATGTTCCTTGTGTGGGACTAACCCATGTAGGTATTGAAAGCACAAAACTCCAAAGGATTACTCCCAACTCTTGATGGTCTACATCAACATTGAGCATCCACATCTTCAACATCTACATGAAGTCATCATCGACAAAACCCAAGGTTAGTTCATCCCTCTTAGGGGGGATATCACATCTAGGGGGAGCTTTGCTCTAAGCAATTGAGCTAAAGCAACTCTAATGGTGTGAACACATCAATGCTTTATGTAAAAGTGGTAACCCCACTTGTGCTTAAATGATGAGTATGACCTATGATCAAATGTTCTCATTTGGCTCCTAAGTCAATATACTCATATATAGATGACCTAGTCATCGCCATTGCTTGATAGATGCTAGAATTGGTTGTGCATGTGTGACACATATTTCATTTGCTATCTTATTGTGTGAGCATGTTGGTTTGGATGTTTTCATCATTCGAGGACATCCATTTGTTGTTTTGATTGTCTTGGTTTTTCTGGCCAAGTGGATGTACAGGAATGCCTAATTACCTTCTCTAGCTATCTATGCTTTCTTGTCTCAAATTCTATTCTTGCTGCATCACAAAAATTGAACAAGTCATTTTCGGACCCTCCGGGTGAGGAGCACTCGGAGCCACCGATCTGAAAGGGCTGAACCTCCAAAACCTTCTAAATGATTTCGGCCGAACCAATTCACTCAAACTCGGTCCAACCGAAATCACTTAGATTGATCTAGGTTTTCCATCTCGGTGCTACCGAGTTCAACCATTTCGGAGCCACCGATGTGCTAAACTGCGAGCAGTTACACATATCGGTGCCACCGAGTTGTTCAACTCGGCGCCACCGACAGCGTACGGGTATATATATCGCGCGGACCGAACGGTTGAAATTTCTCGACCCCACTCGTTCCCGCTCCCCGTTACTACCGTCGCCCTTCGTCTTCGGACTTCGTCGTCGTCTCCAGCGCGCTCCCGCCGCCGGATTCTGTCGCCGTCAACGGCAATCTGCCCCGCCATTGCCGCCGTAGAGGATCTCCACCAAGTTAGGGTGAGATTCGATCCCTTTCGTGCTTCCTTTTTCCGATTCAATGCACGATTGGACTGCCTGAATTCATGCCACCGATTGAGAACTCCTGTTACACTACAAATTCCCTAGATTAGATGCGAGTAAAAATTTTAGGTTTAAGTTTCCGCCGAATGCATCTCGGACCGACCGATTCGAAATTTTCGATACCACCGATTTGGTCTCTGACCATAGCACTAGTACGTCTCGGTGCCACCGAGTTGTACGAATCGGTGAGACCGAAAGTAAATCTCAGTGAAACCCTAGCATCTCGGAGCCACCGAACCCCATCTCGGTCTGACCGAAATGGCGTGTAAGGTTTCTGTAGTGTGCTTCGGTATCACCGAAATGATCAACTCGGTCCATCCGACATGCATCCTGTGAAAACTTGAAACTAAGAGTTGAACTCAAATTTTATGAAAAATCTCTGCTTTTTGTGATGACTCATCTACTCTACCCATACCTATCTATTCACAGGGTCAGCTCAGCAAGATGTCAGACAACAGTGACAGTCAGAACAGATCTGAACAGCACGCAGAAATGAGTGAAGGGTCAAGCCCTGATGAGAGTTTCTATGAGGAAGAGAGGAGCTCTCCCGATCTTCCAAAGGCAGCTACCAGAACAAGGAAGAAGAAAACCTCTGACAATGAAGATGAAGATTTTGTTGCAAGTGAAGCTGCAACTACCAAAAAGAGAGTAGTGCTTGCTAAGGAGTACAGCACCAAGCCTACTTCTACCAAGCTATGAGGAAAGTTCCTAAGCAGACTATGCAATTCACTCTTGAAGAGCCTAGTGACACAGAGGCAGCTGCAGGAGCTAAGAAGAAGAGAGTAAGAAAAACTCATGCCCGAGTGATTGGCAGACCCTCCATGATGATTGATGAGGAAGAAGAGGAGGAACCAGCAGCCACTGCACCCCCTGCAAAAGCTCAAAAGCTAATGTCTGATGCAATCAAGACTACTGCCCCCAAGTCCAAGCCTAAGGTGTCAGCACCAAAGAGATCAACCAGGAACATATCAGCTGATGAGAAGAACAAGGCCCCAGTGCCTGAGTCAAACGTTGATGAAGAGCCACTAGTGCTCAGAAAATTGAAGCCTAAGATTCCAGACCATGAAAATGCACACCCAATTATGGAGAACATGATGCTGAGGAAGGATAAAGGACTGCGTCAATGGAGGACATCAGATCCTTATGCTATAAGGAGGAAGACAGCATGTGATTATCACTTTCACACTCGTGAACAACAGGACTTTTATGAGACAGTTTTGCTTGACAAGAAGCCCATTGTTAGCGACATGAAATGGGTGGATTGGGAATACATTGATGAGAACGAGGACTATTTTCCCCATGTCCATGAAAGCTTCAGAATTGCAGGAGTTGACGAGTTTGTTGGAAAGAAGTTGACCAAGTGGAATGATGAGATGGTCATGCAATTCTACTCTACTGCTCACTTCTATCCAGATGGCAGAATAGTGTGGATGATTGAAGGTATCAGGTATCAGTCAACCATCTCTGAGTGGGCAAGTCTTCTTGGTGCACCCAAGGAAGAGGATAATGATTATGATGTTTATGCCAAGCTCAAAATGGATCACAACTCCATGAAGAACATGTACACAGCTATTCCCCAGGAGGACATTGAGACTCACAAACTTGGATCAGTGAAGCATCTGCTCCCAGGACTGGCCACCACGAACACCATATTGCGGTACACTCTGCTACCCAAGTCAGGAGATGACAAAATGATTTGTGGCGACTCCATCAATTTGCTGCATTTGTTTGATACACCTCAGAAATTCAAGGTGATGAGCCTGATAGTGGAAACTATCAAGAGGATTGCAGCTGATCAGAAGAGATCGTGCGGATATGCTCCACACATTCAGCTATTGATCAATTCCAAGGTTGGAACCAGCAGATACCTTCTTGATCGAGAGCACTTGCCACTCCGTCCAGAGTTTGAGGACAATGTGATTGTGATGGATCCTTCGCATCCCACTTCAGCACAAGCCCAAGAGAAGATCTGCAAAGCCAAAGAAGCAAAAGCAGCTCAGGAGGCATCTGCTCCAAATGCTCAAATTGCCAATCTCAAGACACCCAAGGATCAAATGATATATCTGCTTGAAGACACTCTGAGGATTGAGCGAAGTTTGGCCAACCTCACCCGGACCCAGGCTAGTTTTGAGCGGATTATTGAGACTAAATTTCATGATCTAGATGTCAAGGTGACAGAGATCCAGACTACAGTGGAGCAGCTGCAGAATGATGTTGATGCTGTCAAGACAGCCCCATCAGATGACAGTGGAGATGACAGACCAACCACAGAGCAGTTTCAGACAGTGCCTAGGGCAGCCAGGTCTGCTGCAATACCAGTTGTGGATCCACGGACCACAGTATCTGAACCAGCTGCTACTGCCACAGTGCCACCTCAGGTCTCCACTCCACCAGCCCAACAGACATCTGCAGAAGCCTTTGCGGATGCTCTCCTCTCCACGCCGTCTACGCACACCGGAGCTGCCAGCAGGAGATCACCTTCAGGAGCTTCGGAGGACCGTGCTTAGAGTGCCGACTAGTCCTATACCTATTCGAACTTTTTGGTACTTGTTGCCAAAGGGGGAGAATTTGTATAGATCATAGGCTTCGAGAGAGAGTGTTCTGCTTTGATTTTCTCGAGTTCTTTTGCTACTTGCTTGTTTGATGCTACTCTGTTATGTGTGTGCCTGTTACAGTGTCTGTGAGATACTCTATCATTTATGTTTGTGATTGGTCATACTATGCTTATTATGATGATCAATGCTTATCCTTATCATTATCTTGTATGATCAATTACTTATGTTGGTGATGCGTGCTTACTATTTCAATCATATCATTTTGCGCGCTCCACCAAGATGTATGTGACATGGAAGAGTAACGCATGAGCCTAATCGATTGTGCATTTGCATTCAAACGCAAATATTTAATAATGCACAAATTTAGGGGGAGCTCTTGCTTATCACATACTTCTCAAAGCGACGATGTATTTCATTCATTTAATCATTTGTCAAAGCTTTGATCTATATGTTGTCATCAATTACCAAAAAGGGGGAGATTGAAAGCACATTTGCTCCCTTGGTGGTTTTGGTAATTCATAACAACATATATCTCATTGAACTAATGTCCATTCAACTTAAAGTGCCTGAGTCAAACGTTGATGAAGAGCCACTAGTGCTCAGAAAATTGAAGCCTAAGATTCCAGACCATGAAAATGCACACCCAATTATGGAGAACATGATGCTGAGGAAGGATAAAGGACTGCGTCAATGGAGGACATCAGATCCTTATGCTATAAGGAGGAAGACAGCATGTGATTATCACTTTCACACTCGTGAACAACAGGACTTTTATGAGACAGTTTTGCTTGACAAGAAGCCCATTGTTAGCGACATGAAATGGGTGGATTGGGAATACATTGATGAGAACGAGGACTATTTTCCCCATGTCCATGAAAGCTTCAGAATTGCAGGAGTTGACGAGTTTGTTGGAAAGAAGTTGACCAAGTGGAATGATGAGATGGTCATGCAATTCTACTCTACTGCTCACTTCTATCCAGATGGCAGAATAGTGTGGATGATTGAAGGTATCAGGTATCAGTCAACCATCTCTGAGTGGGCAAGTCTTCTTGGTGCACCCAAGGAAGAGGATAATGATTATGATGTTTATGCCAAGCTCAAAATGGATCACAACTCCATGAAGAACATGTACACAGCTATTCCCCAGGAGGACATTGAGACTCACAAACTTGGATCAGTGAAGCATCTGCTCCCAGGACTGGCCACCACGAACACCATATTGCGGTACACTCTGCTACCCAAGTCAGGAGATGACAAAATGATTTGTGGCGACTCCATCAATTTGCTGCATTTGTTTGATACACCTCAGAAATTCAAGGTGATGAGCCTGATAGTGGAAACTATCAAGAGGATTGCAGCTGATCAGAAGAGATCGTGCGGATATGCTCCACACATTCAGCTATTGATCAATTCCAAGGTTGGAACCAGCAGATACCTTCTTGATCGAGAGCACTTGCCACTCCGTCCAGAGTTTGAGGACAATGTGATTGTGATGGATCCTTCGCATCCCACTTCAGCACAAGCCCAAGAGAAGATCTGCAAAGCCAAAGAAGCAAAAGCAGCTCAGGAGGCATCTGCTCCAAATGCTCAAATTGCCAATCTCAAGACACCCAAGGATCAAATGATATATCTGCTTGAAGACACTCTGAGGATTGAGCGAAGTTTGGCCAACCTCACCCGGACCCAGGCTAGTTTTGAGCGGATTATTGAGACTAAATTTCATGATCTAGATGTCAAGGTGACAGAGATCCAGACTACAGTGGAGCAGCTGCAGAATGATGTTGATGCTGTCAAGACAGCCCCATCAGATGACAGTGGAGATGACAGACCAACCACAGAGCAGTTTCAGACAGTGCCTAGGGCAGCCAGGTCTGCTGCAATACCAGTTGTGGATCCACGGACCACAGTATCTGAACCAGCTGCTACTGCCACAGTGCCACCTCAGGTCTCCACTCCACCAGCCCAACAGACATCTGCAGAAGCCTTTGCGGATGCTCTCCTCTCCACGCCGTCTACGCACACCGGAGCTGCCAGCAGGAGATCACCTTCAGGAGCTTCGGAGGACCGTGCTTAGAGTGCCGACTAGTCCTATACCTATTCGAACTTTTTGGTACTTGTTGCCAAAGGGGGAGAATTTGTATAGATCATAGGCTTCGAGAGAGAGTGTTCTGCTTTGATTTTCTCGAGTTCTTTTGCTACTTGCTTGTTTGATGCTACTCTGTTATGTGTGTGCCTGTTACAGTGTCTGTGAGATACTCTATCATTTATGTTTGTGATTGGTCATACTATGCTTATTATGATGATCAATGCTTATCCTTATCATTATCTTGTATGATCAATTACTTATGTTGGTGATGCGTGCTTACTATTTCAATCATATCATTTTGCGCGCTCCACCAAGATGTATGTGACATGGAAGAGTAACGCATGAGCCTAATCGATTGTGCATTTGCATTCAAACGCAAATATTTAATAATGCACAAATTTAGGGGGAGCTCTTGCTTATCACATACTTCTCAAAGCGACGATGTATTTCATTCATTTAATCATTTGTCAAAGCTTTGATCTATATGTTGTCATCAATTACCAAAAAGGGGGAGATTGAAAGCACATTTGCTCCCTTGGTGGTTTTGGTAATTCATAACAACATATATATCATTGAACTAATGTCCATTCAACTTAAAGATTTCAGGATGTTCAATGATTGGCATGGCATGGACTAGAGACGTGGACCCCTCAAAATGCTAAGGACAAGGATTGGCAAAAGCTCAAGACTCTATATTTTTGGTTTAGTGATCCAAGATCACATTGAGTCCATAGGAAAGCCAATACTATTAAAAGGGGATGAGGTGTTGCTTAATGATCTTTTTGCTCAAGTGCTTAGTGACAGTACTCCTAAACCCTCAACCACTCTCTCTACCCAAATATGTCCAAAACCTACATTCCAACCTGGCCCCACCGAAATTCTCTATCCGTCCCCACCGAGTTCATCCAAGACTTAGCCACTGCCAAAACCATAACAAATCGGATCCACCGAAATGGATCTCAGTCCCACCGAGATGGCCTTGCCAACTCTCTGTAATCGTTTGCACTTACTTCGGTCCCACCGAGTTTTGAAAATTGGTCTCACCGAGATTGCTTGCCAACTCTCTGTTGCCTTATTGCTTCACTTCGGTCCTACCGACTTGATGCAATCGGTGCCACCGAGATAAGGATTGCCCTAGCCATTGCACTTCGGTCCATATGAGTTGTTCATATCGGTCCCACTGAGATTCCTAAAGGTCATATCTTTTTCATAGTTCGGTGCTACCGAGATGATCGTTTCGGTGCCACCGAGTTGGGTCAAAAGTGTGTAACGGTTGGATTTTGTGTGGAGGCTATATATACCCCTCCACCACTTCCTTCTCTGTAAGGAGAGCCATTAGAACGTGCCTACACTTCCACCATACATTTTCTGAGAGAGAACCACCTACTCATGTGTTGAGATCAGAATATTCCATTCCTACCATTTGAACCTTGATCTCTAGCCTTTCCTAAGTTGCTTTCCACTCAAATCCCTATTCCACCATAGCCAAATCTATGAGGAGTTGTTTGAGTGCTGGGAAGACTATCATTTGAAGCACAAGAGGAAGGAGTTCATCAACAACACACCGTCTATTACCTTTTGGAGAGTGGTGTCTCCTAGATTGGTTAGGTGTCACTTGGGAGCCTCCAACATGATGTGGAGTTGAACCAAGCAGTTTGTAAGGGCAAGGAGATCGCCTACTTCGTGAAGATCTACCCCGAGTGAGGCTAGTCCTTCGTGGACGTAAGCCATGGTGGAATAGACAAGGTTGCTTCTTCGTGGACCCTTCGTGGGTGGAGCCCTCCGTGGACTCGCGCAGCTGTTACCCTTCGTGGGTTGAAGTCTCCATCAACGTGGACGTACGATAGCACCACCTATCGGAACCACGCCAAAAACCACCGTGTCTTCATTGCGTTTGAAATCTCCGATCCCCTCCTTTACTTACATATGCAATTATCTACTTTCCGCTGCTATACTCTTAGAATTGCATGTGTAGGGTGATGCTTGACATGTACTATTGCTAAAATCTGCCCACAATTAAAATCTGGGAAAAGGTTAGTGTCAGTGTAAAAACCGGCAGACCTCAGGGTAGGGGGTCCCGAGCTGCGGATCTCGGATCGATGGTAACAGAGACAAAGGAGACAATGTCTACCCAGGTTCGGGCCCTCTTGATGGAGGTAAAACCCTACGTCCTTCTCTTGTTTATATTAATGGAGATGTATCGAGTACAGAGTTGATCTACCTCGAGATCGTAATATGTGTCTAACTTCTAAGGCTAGGTGTTTGATATTGCGTTTATCTCCCCTACGGGCTAAACCCTATGGCTTATATACACGCCAGGGAGGGTATCTAG
Organism: Elymus sibiricus; assembly: GCA_039707655.1. Lineage (NCBI taxonomy): Eukaryota > Viridiplantae > Streptophyta > Magnoliopsida > Poales > Poaceae > Elymus > Elymus sibiricus. The sequence goes on from CM077666.1 coordinate 402,068,330, forward strand.
GGTTAGAAGGTCGGTATCTTGGAGTAAGGCGGCTGGAGAAATCCTGAAGTGTACTGCAAGTCTTCGGTAGAGACAGCCTTGATCACGTCTCCCTTCTGCGGCCTCCGGAGTCCATCTTGCTTATGTACGGGGGCATATCGGCCCACCCGAGGAGACGGGCTGGCTAGGTTAGCACCCCCTAATCCAGGACACCGTCAGTAGCCCCCGAACTGGTCTTCTACGCCGAGGACGGCCTTCGATTACTTTGGATCCGGAGTCTCCGGCTTGACAGACGAGTTCCACTTTACATTTCGGATTCTCTTTAATAGAGCATCAACATCCGTGGTCCAACCGAGCTCGTACCCTGCCCGAGGTGAAAGGGTATCTTAGCCTCGAAGGCTTGCTGTTTAGGTATGAATAATCCAATCCGGCCTGACAGCTTTATCGGAGAGACTCGCCCCACGACAGGTCGAGCGGTTACTGCTTCCCCTCAATTCCCGTTTCAAGACGGCTCTTTTACTGGCACGTCCCGTCGAGGAAGAGATCGTGCCCGCTTTCTTAGGGATATCATCAAGATTTTTGTTACTGCTTTGTCTAGCTCCAGCGCGCAGATCCAGCACGCACGCCATTCTCTCTCGCAAGTTTCTGTCGGAAGTGGGGCTCCGGGGACCCAAAGGTTCGAACACTAGGGTGAGCTCGTCCTACTACTTCTTCCCCTACCACGGCAGTGCTACGGCGAGACTACGGCGAGAGCGCGCTAGCGTAGGACGGGCAAAGGCACAGCGATTTACCCAGGTTCGGGCCACCTTGTGGTGTAAGACCCTACTCCTGCTTTGTGGTTGAGATTATCGTGGATGAGAGAGTTCTTGCGTACAAGGTTGAAGATGATGGATCTCCCCCTGCTACGGTGGCTGCACTGCCCCTTTTATGCCGCCTTGGTCCTCTTCCCCCTCGAAACTTAGGCGGGAAGGGTTGCCACACTTGGCGGTTTTGAAAGGGGACAGGCGCTCAGGCTATCCTAACTAAAGGTGGTCTTCGCCTGCCAAAGCATGATCCATGATGTGCCGGTGGGCTCGGTGATGACCTCCGCCCTGCGCGCCCGCCGTCTTGGTCTTTCTTCGCCGATCGGGCAACCTTTGGGGTTGCTTTGGGGAGTAGATAGCTGGCCCTGCTTCCCTAGCACAAAAGAGGAAACCATCTGCATCCGCGCCTGCTGGCGTGGCCTCTGCTGCTGCTCGTCGCCGCACGCGTCACCCACGTGATGGGCTCCAGTCTGTGCTGCACGCCGAACGGTCTTCTCCTCGAGCGCCTGCGGGAGGGGGCCTCGGAAGGCCACCTCGGGAAGCCGCCTCGCGAGGCCACTTGGGAAGCCGCCTCGTGAGGGGACTTGCGAAGCCGCCTCGTGAGGGGACCTCGCGAGGCCGCTTATGGTGGTGCTGGGCGTTGCCTGCTACTCCCTAAAGAGGGGGCCTGAGGAGGCTAGGGCCCCATGAGGGGGCATGGCGAGACACTTGGTGGCGATGGCCCGCCGGGCACACTCCAGGCGTCGTGCCCTGGGCCAAAGGCAGACGGGCCTGGATACCCCGGGTTCCATGGGCCCGATAGTAGCCCCTCGGCCCGCGGCGCGCACGTTCCCGCCTACGAAGGGGCGAAACGGCGCGGGCCCTAACCGCCTGCGGCCAGGCGCGACGCGTGGCGCACGATGTGACGGGCGACGCCCCCACTTCCCCACGACGCCTCGGGAACTGCCGTGCTGACATAAATCCTGGCGCGGGCGGCGCGAGGCCATCATTGCCTTCCATCACACGCTCCACCCCTCTGCGCCTTTCCTCCTTGCGTGCGGCTCCTCGCGATTCCCCCCTTCGAGCTACGCCTGTTCTTGCTCCCGGTCCGCGCCTCCACCGCGCAGATGGCTCCCGCCGGCAAGAGGGGGAAGGAGGTGACCCCGTCTGCAAGCGCGCCCGTCCTAGGGGCGGCGCTGCAGCGCTCCGCCATCGACGACGAGGAAGGCTTGGACAGGGTGCTTCCGTTCATGGCCGGTGGCCAGAACGAGAACCAGGCGACCCAAATCTGGCCAGGGTCGCGCGCGCGGCGCGACCTTGGGGCGACGGCCTACCCCTTCTTCCTCCACAGCGTGTATGCAGGGTTGGTACCGCCATTTTCGGACTTCTTCTATGCCATACTTGCCCACTATTAGGTTCACACTCTTCATCTTCAACCCAACTCCATTTTTCTCCTGGCAACGTTCGCCTTTTACTGCGAGGCCTTCGTGGGCGCGAGGCCCTCTATGGAGCTCTTCCGCCACTTCTTCTGCCTGCGGCTAACTGCGGCGGACCAGCGCTCCGGATGCGCGTCGTTCCTTGCCGTCAAGGGAATGGAGGACGGCATTATCAACTTGAGGGTTGCGAAGAAGGTGGAAGGATACCGGCAGCTCTAGGTCTATATGGACGCGCGCTAGACCAACCGGCTCCTGATGATCCCTACGGACCCGGCCGAGAAGATCGCCGTGTGGGGGCACGAGAAGCTCAACGACCTGAGGATGGAGCCCGTCCTTGAGCGGATCGCGGCGCACCGGGCCGCCTCACTGTCGGGGACGGCGGTTGTCAGGGAGTACCTGCGGCGGCGCATCGCGCCACTTCGCCTGGGGTCAGACGCGCTGGACGGGGCCCTGGCGATTCTGCTCAATACCCTTGCCGCGGAAGCGCCGGAGGGGGCGCTCCCACTTTTTCGCTATCCAGAGAAGGAGGAGCTAGTGAAGGTGATGCCCCTCTTCGATCAGTGGGGCCTCGTGCCTGAGGGCCACGTCCGGCCCCGCAAAAACCCCCTTGTGGTAGAGGTGGATTCGGGAAGCGGCAGCGGCAACGGAGATTCAGAGGAAGCCACGAAGGACGACCTCAGCCGGGTGCCGCCACACGTTCGCCGTCAGCTCATCTGCGAGCTCGAGGATGATGACGCCGAGAGCGTCCCGCCCTTGGCGGCGGGGGCGGGCGATCCCCTAGCGCTTGAAGCCCGTCATGAGGCTGAAGCCGCCCAGGGCCCGGAGACGGGTGACGACGCGTCCGGGTCTACCGCGGTACGCTCCGGGGGCCGAAGCGGCGGCGCCGAGGCGATGCTCGGCGAGGGCAGCGCCAGCCAGCCGTCTGCGGGGGAGAAGAAGAGGAAGTGGCTCGTCAGCGACGAGTAAGCCTTCTGCCGGCGTCCTTAATTCTTGTTCTTTTACCCGGCTCGGAACTGAGCCACCATTCGTGCAAGGGATCTGCCGCAGATCAGAAGAAGAAGAAGAAGAAGAAGAAGACAACGGCGAAGGCGAGGGTTACCCCCAGCCCGCAGGGGGCGTCGATGTCCACCGTTGGTGCCGGAGGGCATGGAGAGGCCACCCGCCGTCCCGACGCCAGAGCGGGGTGCACAGAAATCGAGGAAGGGATAGCCGCTCCTCCAGGGTCGCGCGCGGGCGCATCCTATGAGGCCGAAATGGGGGAGCCTCGGGAGGCAGCCTCAGGAGGTGGAGACGCCCTCCCCCTTGGCCCTGCTACGGGCAAGGAAGCGACGACGAGGGAGGCCGAAGCGTCTGCCCCCCGCCGGGGGCCTCCTTGGGCGCTAGGGAAGGAGTTGCGGGGCATGCCAGGACCGGCACTGACAGCCCCCGTAGCGCACCGCCGCAGCTGAACGAGGGGGGCGTTCTGGCGAGCCCGCCGCCCCACGCAAGCGGCGCCAAGGGCTCCCTTGCCGTCGCAGCGGAGGGTGCCAGAGGGCCCGGCCCGGACTGGCCCCTGGTCCTCGCGAGTGACCGTGCTTTGCTCAGGCCTGAAGCTTTGCGTGACGCCAAGGCCATGCTCGCTCGGCTCGACACGGACTTCCAGGACGCGGAGACGCGCCTCGCCGAAGAGCGCCTGAAACTTGTCGACGGGTGGCGTCGGCTCAGCATCGCCGTCGACACGGCCCGAAGTCATGACGAACGTGCTCGTGCATTGCGCGAGAGGGACACCGCCGAAGCGGAGGGTGCTCGCACGAGGCCCTCCAGGAGGCCGAAGCGGCCATCGTGCACCGCGAAGAGGCGGAGGCCCTCCTGAAAGAGCTCCAAGACCAACACGCCGAGCGGGCGCGGTCGCTCCTCGTGCGGGAAGACACCCTTGCCACTCTTGAGAAGGAGGCCGCAGCCCGCGAGGCAGACCTCGAGTCAAGCATGGAGGGCTTCGAGAAGAAGGCGGCCGAGCAGGCCATGGAGAAGGAGTGTCTAGAGATGCTGGGGCGCCAGCTGGCCTATGCCCAGGAGGCTCACGTGAAGTGCGTCACTGACGCCAACGCCCGACTGGAGGCCAGAGAAAGGAAGGTCCAAGAGGACGCTGACGCCTTCGAGTCAGAACGCGAGCGGCTCCGGATGGAGGTCGCTGATCTCAAGGCGGCGCTCGCCGAGGCGGAGACCCGCCGGAGAGCCGTGCCGCAGCCCGGGTCTGGCGCCGTTGATCAGGGACAGGAGCATCGCGAGCGTGCCAAGGTACTTCACTCCCTCAAGATCCACGCCCACAACGCCCTGAATTCCATCTGCCAGGGAAAGCTTGGGGCCCTCCGCGAGTCCCGCGACGCCGACTACATCGACTTCTCCACCAAGCTCGTGGAACGGCTTGAGGACGGAGCCAAGGAGATGGACGGTATCCTGGAGGAGGAGTGTCGTGGCCTCTTCTTCCTGGCGGCGACTCGCGTCTTCAGCCACCTCCTCCACTCTGACCCCAACTTCGACTTTGACAAGGTGATAGCCCCAGTCCCCGAGGAGCTTCGTGATGGGCTCGCAAGGGCGGTGGAAGGCCATGTGAGCGCGTTACTCGGGAAGTACTCCTGCGGCAGTGGCGAGAGCTCCAATGGTGATGGCGCCGGCGAAGATGACGGCGGCGCGAGCTCCTAGGGTTCTTTTTCCCTTTGTTACCCTGCGCTAGATCGACATGGCCCGTGGGGGCGTGACGATGATGCCCTGGTGTTAAATACTTTATGTTTGCTATAACGGACATTCGAGCCCTCGCGAGGCTCTCTCTTTTTGCTTGCCATGATGCTCTACGTTGTCAGGGGCCGGCTCTTGAGCGTCCATAACCGTCGCTGGTATGTCCGGTCGCGATGCCTGGACAAGGCCAGGAGGCGAGAGGCACCGGGAGCTAATGATGGTCCCTGAGGCGCGATGCTCAGGGAGCCCACCTTTAACGCACAAGCGGCTTGCGCCAAGAGGAACACGGGCGCTCGTGAGGCCGTCGGAGGGAAAGGCTCGCAAGACGGCGAGGGTGGCTCGCGAGGCGGGAGACTTAGCCCTCCAGGAGGTAGTATGGTGGGCCGCCTCTCGCAGGGTACGTCTTGTGAGGGTTCCACTCGCGCGGTCTCCTGCTGGGACGGCCGTCGAGGGTTAGCCCCCAAGGCGGTGCCTGCTGGCCTCCTGAGGTCCTGAGGGTGCTACCTCGCGAGATCCTTCCAGGGACCTGCTCCTGAAATAGCTGCACGCAGAGCATTCAACGACAGCGCGCGCTTGTCGATTCGCTCATGGGTATTACGCAAGGAGACAGGACACCAAGGACCTTGGTGGGGTGGCGTGTACGGGGCAGGCCCGCGAGCCAGAGCCCGGTTGCTTGGGTTTTTCAGTGTTGCTGGGACTGACCGAAGCGCAGGCACCGTGTCCAGCCCCCACTCGCGTGAGGCTCATGAGGTAAGGTCGCGAGCATGCACAGCTCGTGAGGCAAGCAACTTAGCAATACATTAGATATCTTAGGAAATAGGGTTTTACTGAAACGTAGTAATAAGTTCGTTACACAACCAAAAAGAGACATGATTGCCATGTTCGGCGAGGATCAGCATGAGGTTGGTGCAGCTCATGGGGCGCCCTCAAGTGATTGTTCCGCCAGCGCGGAGCATGGGGCTTCCACTAGGCGTGGGCATGATCGCGGTTCGATCGTTCCGCCAGCGCGGAGCATGGGGCTTCCACTGAGACGTGGGCGGGAGCCCTCGCGGGCCCATCAGGCGAACGCAATGAGAGACTCCGGGGCGTGTACAGCCCCGTTTCGCTCGTACGCGTGAGGGTCACGCGTAGAACTTGCGGAGGTGTTGGATGTTCCAGGCGTTAGGCATAGGAACTCCGTCCTCCGTCTCCAGCCGGACTGAGCCAGGCCTGGAGACATGAGTAACCCTGAAAGGGCCTTCCCACATAGGTGAGGGTTTGTGAAGTCCCTCTCTGGAGAGGATCCTGCGCAGGACGAGGTCGCCGACCTCGAGAGTGCGAGGGCGGATGTGGCGACTGTGGTAGCGACGCAAGGCCTGCTGGTACCTCGCGGCACGAAGGGTGGCCTGTCGGCGGCCCTCCTCGAGGAGCAGCAGATCGGTCTCCCGCGAGCCATCCTGAGGCGCCTCGTCGAAGGCAAGGACTCGCGGGGAGCCGTGCTTAAGCTCCAGTGGGAGGACCGCCCTAGCGCCGTGGACGAGGAAGAACGGCATCTCGCCAGTGGGCTTGCTTGTCGTCGTGCGGATGGACCACAGCACGGACTGCAGCTCATCGAGCCAGCCCTTGCCGCAAGCCTCAAGCTTCTTCTTGAAGCTCCTTGTCTTGAGGCCCTTGAGGACCTCGGCATTGGCGCGCTCGGCCTGACCATTGCTTCGCGGGTGCGCCACCGAGGCGTAGCAGATCTGCGTGCCGAGGCTGGTGCAGTAGGACTTGAAGAGGCCGCTCGTGAACTGGGAGCCATTGTCGGTGATGATGCGATTGGGAACTCCAAAGCGGCTCACGAGGCCCTTGATGAACTTGACGGTGGAGCCTCCCGGGATGGTGCGCACCGGCTCGACCTCTGCCCACTTGGTGAACTTGTCGATGGCGACATAGAGGTAGCGATAACCACCAGCGGCGCGAGGGAAAGGCCCCAGGATGTCCAGCCCCCAGACCGCGAAGGGCCATGAGAGGGGGATCGTCTGGAGTCCCTGCGCAGGCTGGTGGATCTGCTTGGCGTGGAATTGGCAGGCCTCGCAGGCTTGGACCAGTGCGGTAGTGTCACGTAGAGCAGTGGGTCAGTAGAAACCGCTGCGGAAAACCTTACCAACGAGGGTGCGCGATGAAGAGTGATGGCCACAGTCTCCTCCATGTATATCAGCCAGCAACTCGCGCCCTTGCTCTTCAGAGATGCACCACAGCGAGACGCCGTTGGGGCGCCTACAGTATAGCTCGCCATCTTGTATGCAGTAGGCGGTGGCCTGTCGGGCCACGCGCTCCGCTTCCGAGTCCTCCTCCGGCAAGGTGCCGCGAAGCAAGTAAGCCTTGAGCTCCGCGGCTTAGCTATCGGCCTGAGGCTCGAGCGCCAGCAGCAGGCGGGCTCCTGAGGCCGGGCCACAGTCTGGTGCGCCCGTGGGTGGCGTGGGCGGTAGTTCCTCGCGAAGGAGCGCCGTGCTCGCGGCTGGGGGTGCGGCGGATGGCTTGAGGAGCCTTTCCTCAAAGACGTCGGGGCTCTGGGGCTCGCGCCGTGACGCTCGTTTGGCGATGTCGTCGGCCTCTTTGTTGCTGCAGCGGGGGATGTGCAGTAGCTCCAGACCAAGAAAGCACTTCTCAAGTTTACGTACCTCTTCGAGGTAGGCGGCCATGTGCTCGTCCTTGGGCTTGTAGCTTTTGTTGGAGAAGTTGACGAGGAGTTGCGAATCGCCCTTGATAGTCAGACGCTTGATGCCTAGGGCGAACGCGGCCTTGAGGCCGGCGATGAGGCCCTCATACTCTGCGATGTTGTTGGAGACCTTGTCGGTGTACCTGAAGCAGAGCTGCACAGCGTAGTAGAGCCTGTCTCATGTTGGCGAGTTGAGCATGACCCCAGCCCCCGCGCCCTGTCGGGAGAAGGCGCCATCGAAGTGCATGGTCCATCCGCCAGGCGCCTCATCCCCTGGCAGGAGGGACTGGGCCTCGCGAGGCTCGTCCTCGTACGTGTCCGTCCATTCTGCCACGAAGTCGGCCAGGGCCGCGCCTTTGATGACTCTGGTGGTGGAGAACTCCAGTTGGAAGGCTTGCATCTCGATGTTCCACTCGGCGACGCGGCCGGCGGCGTTGGGGCTGCGCAGAACTTGTTCCAAGGGGTAGGAGGAAATGACCTTGATGGGATGACCCTGAAAGTAGTGGCGCAGCTTCCTGGAGGCGACGAGGAGCGCAAGGAGGAGCTTCTGCTGCATGGGGTAGCACTCGCGCGCGTCCCTTAGCACGGTGCTGACGAAGTACACGGGGTGCTCGACGAGGCACGTAGTTGTTGCGACAGCTTGCTCCTCAGGTGCCTTGCAAGGCTCGGAAGGCCCGGGAGCCTCGCGAGGCTCAGGAGGCTCGCGAGGCTCAGAAGGCTTGCGGGGGACGGCGGCCTCATGAGGCTCAAGAGGCTCGCGAGGGCCCGTGGGCTCAAGAGGCTCGGTGGGCTCGTGAGCCTGGAGGGGCGTCGAGGGTTTCTCCGTGGCACAGACGCGCTCCTCCCGCACCGCCACCAGCGCCGCGCTGGCCGTCTGAGGGGTGGCCGCCAAGTACAGGAGCAAGGGCTCGCGAGAGCGCGGCGCGACCATGATGGGCTGGCTCTTGAGGTACCTCTTGAGGGCTTCAAAGGCGGCGTCTACCTCAGGAGTCCACTTGAAGGAGCTGGACCTCTTCAGGAGCTTGAAGAAGGGCAGGGCTCGTTCGCCAAACTTGGAGATGAAACGCCCCAAGGACGCCATACACCCCGCCAAGCGTTACATTTCCTTGAGGGTCTGGGGAGGGCGCATTTTCTCGATTGCCTTGATCTTCTCTGGGTTGGCCTCGATGCCACGGTGCGAGACAAGGAAGCCGAGGAGCTTGCCGGAGGGGACTCCGAAGACGCACTTCTCCGGGTTGAGCTTGAGGTTAACCTTGCGCAGGTTGGCAAATGTCTCCTGGAGGTCCGCAATGAGGGATCCAGCCTCGCGAGATTTGACCACGATGTCATCGACGTAGGCCTCCGCGTTCCTCCCCATCTGGGGCCCTAGAGTGATGCGCATTAGCCACTGGAAGGTGGTGTCCGCGCTCCTTAAACCGAAGGGCATGCAGACGTAACAAAATACGCCGCAGGGGGTGATGAAGACCGTCTTCTCCACGCCTTCGGCCGCTATCTTGATCTGATGATAGCCTGAGAAGGCATCCAGGAAACATTGCAGATCACACCCGGCGGTGGAATCCACGATCTGGTCGACGCGGGGCAGCGGAAACGGATCCTGAGGGCAGAACTTGTTGAGGCTGGTGAAGTCGGCGCACATGCGCTCCTTGCCGCCCTTCTTGGGGACGACGACTGGGTTGGCGAGCCATTCGGGATGGCGCACCTCACGAATGACTCCGGCTTCTTGGAGCTTCTGAACTCCACTGACGATGAACTCTTGCTTCTCTGGCGCCTGGCGCCACGCTTTCTGCTTGACCGGGCGTGCATTGGGGCACACCGCTAAATGGTGCTCGATCACCTCCCTTGGCACACCGGACAAGTCGGATGCTTTCCAGGCGAAAACACCCGAGTTTGCCCGAAGGAAGGTGACGAGCGCGCTTTCCTATGCAGGAGGGAGGCCCGTGCCGATGGTGAAGGCGGGGCCGGAGCCGCTGCCGTCCGCCGACACCTTCTTTGTCTCGGCGCGGTCCTGAGAGAACAACTGCTTCTACTTCACGGGCGCGGCTTCGGAAGACTCGGTCGCGTCCTCGTCGGCTGTGTGCGCGACAGCGGCAGCCTTGTAGGCGCGCTCGAGGGTGCTGGCCGCGTCCTTTTCGTCGCAGGCGACGGTGATGATGTCGCTCAGCCGGGCATCTTGAGGATGTTGTAGGCATTGTAGGGCAGGCCGATGTGCGCCACGTCGAAGTCGATGAGCTCGGTGTGGTAGTTCTTGCGGGTGCCGAAGGTGACGGGGAGGCGCACCTGCCCCAGCAGAATGGTGGAGCCATCGGTCACTCCGGAGAAAGGCCTGGTCGGCATCAGCTGGTCGTAGGGCACCTGGAGCGTCTCGAAGGTTTCGATGGAGAGCACATTGAGGCCGGCACCCCCATCGATGAGGATCTTGGTGACTGCGACGTTGCTGATGGTGGGAGTGCACAGCATGGGGAGCGCGCCTGTGGAGGCCATGGACTTGGGGTGGTCCTTGGAGTCGAAGGTGATGGCGTACTGCGACCACTTGAGGGGCCGCGTGACCTCAGGCCTCGGGAGGGCGGCATACACCTTGCGAGAGAGTTGCTTGAAGTGGCGGACGGACGCGGGGGCTTGGGACCCGCCAAGGATGCAGGCGACCGCGCGAGGCTCTTGGTAGCCCCCAGCGCCCTCGTCAGGCTGGTTGACGTCGTTTCTCCGAGGAGGCGGAGGCAGCGGCGGGAGAGCGGCATTAGCCTGAGGATTCACCTCACGAGGCTGGTCGCGCCAGGCGGCCTCACGAGGCTGATCGCGCCAGCCCTGGCGGTAGTTGTTGTTATTGTTGCGGCTGTCCCAGCGGTTGCCACTGCGGCCACCTCCGCGGCCGGCGCCACGGCCGTTGCGGTCGTCTCGGCGGCTCTGGCGCTCGTCGCGGAGCAGCTTGAGCTCATGACAGTCTTCAGTGCTGTGGGAGCGGACATTGTGAAAGGCGCAGAGTGGCCGGTTGTCCTTCCTGGGTTCGTCGAGGTCGCGGCCGCGCTTCAGCTCGGGCTCCGCAGCAAGCACGGTAGGGCCTTTGTGCTTGACGTCCTTGTTCTTGGCCTTGGTGCCGTCGAGCGCCGCGTCGGGGTCGTTGTGGACGAAGAGGCGGCCTTCTTCAGCCTTGGCGCACTTGTCGGCTAGGTCGAGCAGCTCGAGCACGGAGTCGAGCTCACCGTTGATGGCGAGCTTCTCACGCATCTTGATGTCCGTGACGCCGGTGGAGAACGCGGAGATGGTGGCCGTGTCGGAAGCGCGCGGGATCTTGTTGCGCACCTGGCTGAAGCGCTGGATGTACTTACGGAGGGTCTCGTCTGGGCGCTGTCGAACGCGCCGCAGGTCGTTGATGGTGAGGGAGCGGTCCTATGTGCACTTGAAGTTGGCGATGAACTGGCTGCAGAGCTCGGCCCACGACGAGATGGAAGCCTCACGGAGGTTCATGAGCCAGGAGCGCGGGCCGTCCTTGAGGGCCATGGGGAACCAGTTCGCCATGACCTTGTCGTCGCCGTTCGCCGCCTCGACGCTCAGCGCGTAGAGTTGGAGGAACTCCGTGGGGTTGGGGGTGCCGTCGTAGCGCGGAGGCAGCTCAGGCTTGAACTTCGCGGGCCAGACCACGCGACGTAGCTCGCGGGCGAAGGCATGGCTGCCCACGCCGCTCGAGGGGACGCCGCCAGCGAGGGCAGCGCGGTTTTGACGCCCGGCCGCTGCAACGTCTTGAACGGCCTGGTCCTGGCGCTGGCGCTGGCGCTCAAGGAGCACTCGCGCGTCGGGTGACGCGCAGCGGATGATCTGGCAGCTGGGCTCGCAGTGGTCCGGAGAAGACGCGTCGCGGGACGGCTCACGAGCCCGCGTGCTGCGCTGGGGCCCGGCGTGCTCGTCATGCAGAGGAGTCGACGGGGGGGCGCCGTACGCCGGGTCCCCAGCACGTGACGGTGGAGGGCGGAGCGAGTGAGAAGGCGCCGTAGCGTCCCCGGTGACGTTGACGAGCTCGGTGATGCGACCAAGCCAGGCGTCGTAGCCGGCGTCATCAGGACGGTAGCGGAGTAGCTTGCGCGCCATGAGCAGCGCGGCCTGCGGGTTCGGCGGCCCACGGTTGGCGAGGGAGGAGGCCGTGGCGGTGTGGCCGTCCGCTCGCACGGAGGGGTGCAGGGAGGAGGCCTGCTGCTCGCGGGCAGCGGGGTCGGTGGCGGCGGCAGCCTCGGCGTCGGGGCGGCGGCGATTGCCACGGGCCACCGGCTTCGTCTGGGCCACGCAGCCAGCCCTGCGCTCAGCGCGCTCGCGACGTGCGTCCGCCATGGGACTGGTGGAGCTGAAGGTCGAGCAGAGGAACAGTAGCGCACCCCCTACCTGGCGCGCCAAATGTCGGAAGTGGGGCTCCGGGGACCCAAAGGTTCGAACACTGGGGTGAGCTCATACTACTACTTCTTCCCCTACCACGGCAGTGCTACGGGAGACTACGGCGAGAGCGCGCTAGCGTAGGACGGGCAAAGGCACAGCGGTTTACCCAGGTTCGGGCCACCCTGTGGTGTAAGACCCTACTCCTGCTTTGTGGTTGAGATTATCGTGGATGAGAGAGTTCTTGCATACAAGGTTGAAGATGATGGATCTCCCCCTACTACGGTGGCTGCACTGCCCCTTTTATGCCGCCTTGGTCCTCTTCCCTCTCGAAACTTAGGCGGGAAGGGTTGCCACAGTTGGCGGTTTTGAAAGGGAACAGGCGCTCAGGCTATCCTGACTAAAGGTGGTCTTCGCCTGCCAAAGCATGATCCATGACGCGCCGGTGGGCTCGGTGATGACCTCCGCCCTGCGCGCCCGCCGTCTTGGTATTTCTTTGCCGATCGGGCAACCTTTGGGGTTGCTTTGGGGAGTAGATAGCTGGCCCTGCTTCCCTAGCACAAAAGAGGAAACCATCTGCATCCGCGCCAGCTGGCGCGGCCTCTACTGCTGCTCGTTGCCGCGCGCGTCACCCACGTGATGGGCTCCAGTCCAGGCGACACGCCGAATGGTCTTCTCCTCGAGTGCCTGCGGGAGGGGGCCTCGGAAGGCCACCTCGGGAAGCCGCCTCGCGAGGCCACTCGGGAAGCCGCCTCGTGAGGGGACTTGCGAAGCCGCCTCGTGAGGGGACCTCGCGAGGCCGCTTATGGTGGTGCTGGGCGTTGCCTGCTAATCCCTAAAGAGGGGGCCTCAGGAGGCTAGGGCCCCATGAGGGGGCATGGCGAGACACTTGGTGGCGACGGCCCGCCGAGCACACTCCAGGTGTGGCGCCCTGGGCCAAAGGCAGACGGGCCTGGATACCCCGGGTTCCATGGGCCCGACAGTTTTGACTCCCTCACCAGCCATGGCCGATACCCTTAAGCGGCACTGGGGTGGCTCCACCATGACGGCGGTGACCATCGCCGAGCTGAGCGACGCGGGGTACCTAGCCCCGGCCATCGCCGCCCGCGCACCATCGGCCGACGAGCTGGTACCCGCTCCCAACGCCGGGGAGCGGGTGGTCTTCGTCCCCCACCTCATCCGAGGCCTGGGGTTCCCACTGCACCCCTTCGTGCGCGGGATCATGTTTTACTATGGGTTAGACTTTCATCACCTAGCCCCCAACTCCATCCTCCACCTCGCCGCTTTCATAACAGTTTGCGAGGCCTTCCTCTGCTGCGAGCCACACTTCGGCCTATGGCTGAAGCTCTTCGGAATCAAACCGAAGTCAAGTGGCTCCGAACTCACGGAGTGCGAGGGGGGCCATGATTAGCAAGAACCAGGGGGCCACCTGGTTCAAGGGCACCTTCATCGAAACGGTGAAGGAGTGGCAAAGGGAGTGGTTCTATATCGCCGAGCCCTTTGCCGCTGGTCAAACCGAGGTCCCGGCCTTCTCGGCCGGGCCTCCCAAGAAACTCAAGTCTTGGAAGGAAAAGGGCGTCGCCTGGGGGAAGCCCGAAGAGGTGGAGACCCTGGTCGACAGGATCGTGTGGTGGACCACCACGGGGAAGGCAGAGCTGGCCGACGTCATCAACGTCATGCTCAACCGCCGTATCCTTCCCCTCCAACTTCGGGCTACCCCGATGTGGGCACAGAAGCCCGAGGACATGGACACCATCAAGACCTTCTTCCGCTCCACCTTGGCCACTATGTGGACGAAGCTCATGAAGCTGGCCAAGGGCAAGATTCCCAAGGAGGGAGAGGACCGCAGCCTCGAGCACGGCTACGATGCTCCCCCGGTGAGTGATTCCACACTTCAATCTTGTACTGTTCACGCATAGGCAAAGTTTTTTACTTGGATCGTCGCATTTTGATATTCTGCAGAACTGGCTAGCATGGGTGCAAGGGGTACGATGCCCTGCCCCATTGCCGGAACAACCCCGACCTCCCTTGCTCTCGGCACTTCTGAGCGAGGAGCCACATGTGGTGGCTTCCAAAGGGGCGAAATCCCAGGCGGGGAAGTCCAGTGCTCAGACCCGGGGGACCTCGGTCACCCGGTCAGAAGAGACCCACACCTCCGCCGCTCAAGACGGTAGCGCCGAGGAAGGAGAGGCGGAAGTTCAGTCCCCGAAGGGGAAGAGGTCGGCGTTAACAGACACCGACGTGGGCATGCCGCCGAAGGGCTTGAAGAGGCCGAGGTGGCCCTCATCTGAGGCTGCCCATAAGTCGCCGGAGAGAGCCGAGCTCTCCGGTAACTCAGAAGAAGATCCCCTTGCAAAGGGGAGGAAGAAGCCGGCACCTCGAGGGTAAGCGCTTACCCTTGTCTCCATTAATTGAGTCATTGTTTCAAGAAGGGGAATTTTACAGAAGCAAATTTCATACGCAGTCCGCCGAAGGTGATCCCCAGCGGCTCTTCGAGCGGGTTGCCGTCCGCCAGCGGGACCCCAGAGCCCGCTACTTCTCCCCCGACGCAGGTCGGTCTGGGGGAGGCGACATCCGCCTTGGCTCCCGAAGTCAACACGGCGGGAGCCGGTGAGGTGGCAATAATGGCCGAGGTCGAAGCCTCGGCCCGACAAGACCCGAGGTCGGAGCACCCCGAGGTCACAGAAGAAGGGCCGGGCCAGTCATTGGCCTAGCCGGAGTCTACCCCGGCACCGCCTTCACAGGAGGAGGCTCCTCGGGTGGATTCATCCGAGGTAATCCCTCCATCCCAGCCTGCTGTCCAAGGACGGATCGCATGGGGTGGGCCGAGGAGGCGGAGGAGGCCCTGAAGGGTTGTTCCCTCAAGGAGGAGCACCGTGCCTTGATAGGCACGGCGCTGGAAGGATACCGGTCCGCAGAGGCCGGCCTACGTGAGGTTTTCAAGAGCCTCGTAGCAGGTTTCGAGGTACGCCTTCTACGAATTTGGTTTGCTTTGAGTTGTTTATTTTCTAATCTTTGTCCGAGGACATAATAGCACAGCCTGCTAAAGGGCGTGGTAAGTGAGTATCCCCCGAGCCCAAAGTCGGTTTCAAGAAACCGGCATCGGGGTCGTGTTAGTAAGTGGGAGCCTGCTGAATAGCCCCCAGGACGCTACTCGAAGCGGCTGTCCCGGAGGGTATAAATGGTCTAAACATTCTTCCCTCTAACAAGGATTTATTTCATTATAGGTTTCGACCTCGGTTCCGGACTCCGTCAACGAAGAGATGGCGGAGATGAACCAGAGACTTGAGCGGTCCCAGGTTGAGCGAGTTGAAACTTGTTTTTTAGATTTCGGATGAAGAGGTATAATTTATGTTTAAAGAAAGCAACTAAGGCTTTATCTGTGCTGACAGCGGAGCTGGGGACACTCAAGGCCGAGCTCGAGGGGGCTCGGAAGGAGGTGCGGCAGCAGAAGGCTGCTGCCGCCGCAGCCGAGAAGGCACGGGCCGCCGAGAAGGCGGCCGGGGAGAAGCACCAGCCAGGGTGCTAGAGGTCGAGGAGACCCTGAAGGGCATGTTTGAAGCATGCGACAAACTTTAGGAGGAGGGGCGGCGAACGAAAGAGGAGCTCGAGAAGCTTCAGCATGCCCACTCCGAGCTCAAGACCTCGGCCCGAGCGGACCGCGAGGTGCTCCAGCAAGTGGAGCAAATCGCCTCGGGTAAGATGTTTCTGCTACAGTGTGCGTTTGGCGGCAAAGGGTATGTTGAGCTTACCCAAGTGTGGCGTTCCGCAGAGGTCTTCGAGGATCTCCCGCAGAGCGCGGAGGATGCGGTGGTGTACTTCGGCCAGCTGGCAGGTCATGAGGCGGAGAAGGCCTTCTGGGGTCAATTCCCAGGATCGCCGTCCACGCAGCTGCTAAACCATCGAGTGAAGCAGCTGGTCGAATTGTTCCGCATGACGAGGCCAGCGCTCCAGGACCTCTGCGTCGCTCTGTGGCCTGCCGAGGCCATGCCGAGGAGTCTCTTCGGCCTGACTGCTCGGCTCCACGATGCCGTACCATGCGTGGATCGCTGGAAGAGGTCCGCGTGCTTCGAAGGGGCTCGGAGGGCGTATGCTTGCGTGAAGACGCACTTCCGCAAAGTTGATGTGGAGACTTGTGCTGCTGGCCCTCTTGCCGACAAGCCGCGGACCGCCGAGCAGTTCTTCGCCGAGGTGGAGGCAGGAGCTCGGACCACCGAGGCCATGTGCCCTAAGGACAGTTTGTTTTATTAAGTACTCTGGGATGCCGGAGTGTATGATGTAAAAACTTTATCTGTTTAAGAATGGCTTTAAGATTCCATGCGTATTATCTTATAGTTTTGATTATTCCTCCTTTATGACTGTTTAAAATGAGAGTGGCCAGTCGTCGGCTCCAGCCCCAGTGTAGGTCATACAAAGGGTGTTCCCGAAATCACATTAGACCCTTAGCCGACGTCTCGGTGCCCGGAGGCGGTCGGTGACTTAGAGGAACTAGGCAATCGGACTATAGTGGCTTGACGTCTTTCATTTAGTCATAGGAGTTTGACTGTGGGGGTTTTGATAACCAGCCCCTGATATAAGAAGTGTTCGGCCAGTTCGGCCGAGGTCTATGCCAGGATACACTTCGGCTTAGAATAGAAGCCCTTCGTTTGACACGGGTGATCTCTATCGTCACATCGCTTGACACGGTCTTCAGATGGCGGACCAGTTTACGCATACCTAGATAGTCAGTTTTTGGCTTTCTCCACTGAGGCGCCATGCCAATTGACCTGGTCGGCGCAATCGCAGTGGTTCTCCCGTTACACCCTTAGCCGAATTCATCGGAAACGTAAGGGGTACACATAGGAGCCGGGCAACCCAACTATTGACCGAAATCTAGGTTCAAAACTGATGCATATAAGGCCAAAATCCGAGACGCCGAATACATCAGACTTTATTTGTACAATTGCACCTTTTATAAAGAATTTCATCATCCCGGGGCTATGCTGATAAAGAAATTCGATAGACCTTGAAGGGGTACGGTTTCTTTATTTCATAATATCAATCGTGTACATGCCCGAGGGTAATTAAAAGAGTACAATGTAGATGGTAAAGAAGGAAAAGTAAAAAAAAAGGTCGGATAATTTCTAACGGATTTTAAAGGATCCGGACCGAAGCCTGCCGCACGTCTGCGTTTCCGAACTGTTGACCAGATCGTCCCGATTGGAGACACAGAGTTTGCGAGGGTCGATGCCCTTCTGGCCCGTTATACACTCTAAGTGTTTTTTATTGACCGAGTTCCTCAAAGGGAGGTGTGACCGAAGTCATTCTTGTGGTTGAAACCACCTAGACGTATTCATATTTGGCTGCTCCTTTTACAGGTGCTTGCCGGTGCTGGGGCTCTAAGCCTCGCCCTTGCGTGGTGAATCCGCGCCGGACGGTTGGTAATTGTTTTGGCTCCTCGGCATCCCAAGAAATTTTGAGTGCGAAGTTATGCACTCTGGGGACGTAGTGCCCGCAGAGGGGGTGCATGAGGAGCCTGCATCCCTATTTCGGGTGTTGTGGTACTTGTCCAAGGTCGACTTGTGCAGCCCTGGCGCACTTCAAAGAGCGGGTCATGCGTTTATTGCTGCGGGCTGCCTCCTTGGACGCTTGAACGTCGGCTGCGAAAGCCGCGGTTTGTTCCTCTGTCCGGAGTGATCGTTCTGTATTACCATTGACAGTGATGACGCCGTTAGGACCCGGCATTTTGAGCTTGAGGTAGGCGTAATGCGGGACTGCGTTGAAGCACGCAAAGGCTGTGCACCCTAAGAGCGCGTGGTATCCACTCCGGAAAGGTATGATATCGAAGATTAACTCCTCGCTTCTGAAGTTCTCGGGCGAACCAAAGACTACCTCTAGGGTGATTGTTCCTGTACAACGGGCTTCGACGCCCGGGATGACACCTTTAAAGGTGGTAGAGCTCGGCTTGATCCGAGATGAGTCAATACCCATCTTCCGAACTGTATCCTCATAAATGAGGTTAAGGCTGCTTCCACCGTCCATAAGGACACGTGTTAGATGGTAGCCATCAACAATAGGGTCTAGGACGAGTGCCGCCGATCCGCCATGCCTGATGCTGGTCGGATGATCATGCTTGTCGAAAGTGATCGGGTAAGCCGACCATGGGTTATACTTCGGGGCGACTGGCTCCAGCGCGTATACGTCCCGAAGTGCACGTTTCCGCTCCCTCTTAGGGATGTGGGTGGCATAGATCATATTGACCTCTGTTACCTCATTGGGAAACTTCTTCTGCCCTCCATTACTGGGCTGCCGAGGTTCATCCTCGTCGTCGCTGCGGTGTTGGGTTTTATTTTGACCCTCTGCCGCTATCTTGCCGACTTGCTTAAACACCCAGCAGTTCCTGTTAGTGTGGGTTGCTGGTTTTTCCTGGGTACCGTGAATCCCGCATGGGCGGTCCAGGAGTCTGTCAAGCTGGCTAGGTCCGTCTTTATTCCCTTTATAGGGTTTTCTTTTCTACCCGGATTTAGGTCCGGTGAACCCTGCGTTGACTGCGGCGTCTTCGGTATCGCTTCCGCCATTTTTATACATGCGCTTGTTTTTATTGCACTTTGGCTTTCCATTGGCGTCGCGAGTTTCCGAGGTGCCTGCCTTGCCGTTGTGAGTACTTCGGGCGAGCCAGCTATCTTCTCCCGCGCAAAAGCGGGTCATCAGCGAGGTCAAGGCTGCCATAGTCCTCGGTTTATCTTGTCCGAGTTGTCGAGCCAACCATTCATCTTGGATATTGTTTTTAAATGCGGCGATGGCCTCGGCTTCGGAACAATCAATAATCTGGTTCTTTTTTGTGAGGAACCTATTCCAGAATTTCCAGGCTGACTCACCCGGCTGCTGGGTGACACGGCTAAGGTCATCAGCGTCCGGAGGTTGGACATATGTGCCCTGGAAGTTTGCTCGAAAGGCATCTTCTAGGGCCTCCCAGCTGCCGATGGAATGAGGGGGGATGATGTTAAGCCAATGTCTTGACGTCCCCTTTAGCTTGAGTGGCAGATATTTGATGGCGTGGAGATCATCCCCGTTAGCCATGTGTATATGTAAGAGGAAGTCCTCGATCCAAACTGATGGGTCCGTGGTGCCATCATATGATTCTATGTTTATGGGTTTAAACCCCTCCGGGAATGGATGTTCCATTACCCTGTCTATAAAGCAGATCGGGTGGGCCGGACCAAGGAGGATCTCGTCGGATCTCGGGAGAGAGCTGTGAGTAAGCTTGATCTTGGGCGCGGCCGTTCCTGTCCATCCAGGCATCGTAGCCGTTAGGCCCCGCGGGCGCACGTCCCCTTAATCCGTAGATGGACCGAGGAGGGGACCTATTTTCTTCAATGCGACGTCTAGCATCACGAGGATCCAGATTGTCCACGGGGTCTTTACCATGACGGCGTGGAGGTGGTCTTTCGCCATGGTCTTCTCGTCTTGTCCTGTCCTGGCCTCTAGGGGGGCGGTCGAGGTCATCAGCGAGCTCTTCATCGAATTCTGGTAGGAGGCGCCTTCGTGGGTAGGACTTCGGCGCACTATGGCGTCGGTTCTCCATATCTTGCTCGGCGGAGAGCACTTCAACCCACTTTTTATTTACCGCGTCCGTGTTTTCCCGCAGCTGCTGATGCTTGCGCTTTAGGCTCCGGGCCGTCGCAACGAGGCGTCGCCGGAATCTTTCTTGTTCGAAGGGGTCTTCAGGGACGATATAGTCTTCGGTGCCGAGGCTCTCATCCTCCACGGACTCCGGCATGTAATTGTCGTCGGCCCCTTCGAAGAGGTCATCAGGGTCAGAGTCCCCAAGATGTCTGTCTGGTGTGCCGTTCCGTGCGGGGGAGGCTTGAATGTCCTCCTCGTGGTCGTTGGCATCACCGTCTTCCGCGTCGTTGTTGTTGTTGGCTGTCGCGTCGTTGCCACTGGGTTCCCCATTATTTCCTTTTCGGCGCCTTCGCCGACGTCTTGGAGGGGATTTGGTAGTGTCCACCATGTACACGTCGTAGGTGGATGTGGCGGCCCACCTGCCCGTGTTTACCGGGGGCAAGGTGGTGTCAATGTCCGCGTCTTCCTCCATGTCGGAAGGTTCACCGTAGTCCAACACGTCGGTTAAATCGTCGACCGTCGCGACTAGGTGGGTGGTGGGTGGGGTATAAATTTCCCTGTCGTCGGCTTTAAGTCCGATCTGATTGTAAGCCGAAGTCTTGCCGTCCGAGATGGACAAGCTCCGGATACGGTCGAGCATCTCATCAAGCTGAGCTAGCTCCTCGGGATCCATGGATACACCATAGGCAGGGCTGATTTGGAGTAGCCCCGGTGTGTAACCGGATGTGCTTCCGGTGCAAGGGGAATCTGAACATGGAACCGAACTCTGCGCCGGGATCGACTCTGGCACCGGCGCAGCTTCAGAAGTGGGTGCCGGATCTATCTCCGGGCTGGCGGTCGGAGAGAGACTGGCCGGGGCAGCGGCGTCCGAGGTATCACGAGACACCGTGATGGGGTTCGGTTCCGGAGTCGAGTCTCCAGAATCGGCCGGGAGTCCATCCTGATAAGACGAGCTCTCCGCGGGAATCCGTTATGTATTCGAGGCCACCGAAGGTCACGATCCGACCTGGGGCATAGTTCTCGACAGAGATCAGATGACCCGTCGAGTCGGCGCAAAATACCATGCTACTGAAGATGAAAAGTTGTCCGGGGGCGTAGACGTCCCCACAGCCGTTGATGTAGTTGATCTGCCGATGAGCCATCAATCCTTCTGGTGATCGCGCGGCAGAACTCTCAATGAAAGCACCAGTGTCGGTGTAAAAACCGACAGACCTCGGGGTAGGGGGTCCCGAGCTGCGGATCTCGGATCGATGGTAACAGAGACAAAGGAGACGATGTTTACCCAGGTTCGGGCCCTCTTGATGGAGGTAAAACCCTATGTCCTGCTCTTGTTTATATTAATGGAGATGTATCGAGTACAGAGTTGATCTACCTCGAGATTGTAATATGTGTCTAACTTCTAAGGCTAGGTGTTTGATATTGCGTTTATCTCCCCTATGGGCTAAACCCTATGGCTTATATACACGCCAGGGAGGGTATCTAGGGTTACAAGGTCGGTATCTTGGAGTAAGGCGGCTGGAGAAATCCTGAAGTGTACTGCAAGTCTTCGGTAGAGACAGCCTTGATCACGTCTCCCTTCTGCGGCCTCCGGAGTCCATCTTGCTTACGTACGGGGGCATATCGGCCCACCCGAGGAGACGGGCTGGCTAGGTTAGCACCCCCTAATCCAGGACACCGCCAGTTAGGTTTTATTTGGACAAGTAGTCAAATCACCCCCCCCCCTCTAGACATACTTTCGATCCTACACCGCGCTATGTTCCGCTACGCCGTAGAATCACCTAGTAGTATCGAGGCCTTGCTATGTTTCTTAAATAATGTAGATATTGTCATAGCACATGGTGTGCTTCTGGCCTCGCTATCGATGTAAATTATGAGCTTGTACTAGAGTTATATCAATAAAGATCAGTTATGTTCTGTTCCAAGTTGTTCTGTGTTTCCAGAAGACATGATCTCTGGGTTGGAAACACTGGGTAAACCAGTCCTCTGAGCCGGGGTGCCACAACGCTTGGTATCAGAGCCACGCTGACTGTAGGACACCCTAGTTAACCCTGCGCTAGAACCGTGATTAGTTTAGAATCTTGGGATGTGTGTTGCTTGTTGCATCTGATTGCTGCATGGCATGCATATAGTTTGTATTATGCTAACCGTTGGCCTTGTGAGTGTAGATGGCACCAGTTCCGTAACACTACAATCATGAGCCGGCACCGTTCACTTTTCCAGTTCTGCTTCGTAGTGTCTGGCTTCGGCTGTATCCCAACGGCGAAGACCCAGTGTACCAGGTGTTCCGAGAGAAGCTTGCTGGTTCAGTATACGAGTATCACGCGGAGGCCTTTCTTACTGCGAGTTCAGACATTGGCAGTTACTCCCGTTCTTCCAAGGGCAGAACTGCTTCTACTCCGGAGTTGGCGATCCAGTTTGCTGCGATGGAGGCTCTCACTGACTTGCACTTCAACGAGGTCAAGATGCAGACTCATCCAGGTTTCTTTCATTACCCCACCCTGTCGCCTGCGACAGGGCGAGTACTTTTCGCACCTGTTGACCCGGCGAGTGATCGTGCTACTGGTGTTTCATCTTGTTATCTGAACACCAGTTACCATATGATCACTTCACTAGCTGAGGAGCTGACTCATGCCCGAGGGGCACTTGCAGCAGTTGCGGCAGCACAGTCTCCTCCTCCACCTCCATTTTCACCTGTGTATACTCCACCCGTTCCACCTTCTGAGACTCCTTCTAGCTTGTTCGGACCGCCAGGCTTTTCGTCTGGTAACCGACGTGAGACCCCGGCAGAGTGGGCCTCACTCCTAGCTACTCCAGCTTCCCCGATGCTGCGACGTCGTGCTTCTTCTCCTTCAGAGGGAGAACCTTCTCGTCAACGTCACCGTGTTACCTTTCATCCGGAGACCGAGATTCACATCATCAGCTCAGATTCCTAGACAGGGTCAGATGACGTGGAGTCTTCAGTTTGCCAGTGTCCGTGCCACCCGCGCTACTAGAGTGGAGGTTTGAGCTTCAGTGCAGGCATCATAGCATCTCTGCATATGTCAACTGCCGTATGAGCAGTCCAGCCATGATAATTCCCCTACTAGCTTGTCATGTATGATGTTTGGTTGCCTTGTATAATTATGTTGTTCTCTTTATCTTCTCTTTTTATTTGGCTTCTTTTTTCTGGTGTCACACTATCATGCTTTCCCTTATGGATGTTGCTCATCGATTCGGTATTTTGCAATGGGAACAAATTTAGGATGAAGAGGTGTAGTACTCAAGGCGGCGATGGAACTCCCGTTCGTCGGTCCACCAGGCAAGCAGGACAGTCACCAGAGGATTTCCCACCTCCGCCACCACAGTCACCGACCACTGATCAGATTATGAGAATGTTTGAAGAGAAAAGAAATCAAGATCTCATGGAATTTCTGAAAAGCATTGTTCAAAAAATCGGTAACCGGTAGCTGCTCGGTCAGCTTGGGAGTAGTGATTAATCGGTGAATCGACCTATTAACTAGATTAATCGGTCGACCATTAATCGGTAGATTAAATAGGAATTGCCAACATATATCTAGTTTTTTATGTATTATACCATACTATCATGCTCTCAGCTATGTAATATACCAAAATATGCTACTATTTGGTCGAACCCTAGTTATTGAGGAGCATGAGGGGGATGGGAGGGGTTACAGGGAAAAAATTGGTCTTTTTTTTACCACAAGTTAATGGGTCTGCAGCGATTAATCGGCTTAACAACCAATTAATCAGTCTAACGGGCCAATTAATAGGCCTGACAAGTTAATACGATGAATAGGTGCTATTCGATTCGGTCACCCTACGAGTAGCGATTAACTGGCCCGTTAACTGATTAGTCGGACAAATTCTTGAACCGTGCTGAAAAGTATGTAGACTATGGTGGGTCAGAATAACAATAATGGGACACACTCTAAATTTTCTGATTTTCAGCGGACCAAGCCACCCAGTTTTGGTCAAGCTGTGGATCCTATGGAAGCTAATGATTGGCTGAGGACCATGGAAAAGAAGTTGGACATAGCCCGCTGCGATGAATCAGACAAGGTTCCTTTTGTTACTCACTACCTGGAGGGACCAGCAGCTATATGGTGGGACAATACAAAAATAATGTGGCCTTCTAGGGAAGATATTTCTTGGGAGAAATTCAAAGAGGTATTCCGCAAGTATCATATTCCTACAGGCATAATGAAGGTGAAGCAGAGGGAATTTCTTGCTCTTACTCAAGGGAGTATGTCAGTGGGTGAGTATCTGAACAAGTTTAATAATCTGGCCCGGTACTCTACCCATGACGTGTCCACAGAAGAAAGGAAGATTGATCGATTCCTAGGAGGACTCAATCATACCCTCCACTGTCAGCTTTGTATGCTTGACTTTCCTGACTTCCAGACTTTGGTGAACAAGGCTTTCATAGCTGAACGGGAGCATAAGTCAGGATATGATGATCGCAAGCGGAAGTTTGAACCTAAGAAGGACAACCGTGAGCAGTTTGCGCAGAAGCCACGCATCTGGCTGCCAGGTTCATCTGAGTACAAGCCTGCCTGGAATAATGGCAACAACAACAATAAGCCTGTTGGCCAGGACAAGACCTTTGGCAAACAACCAGTGCTGGAGGACTGCCGCCGCAACAACACATGCTTTAATTGTGGCCAGAGCGGGCATTACTCCAAGCAGTGCCCCGCAAGAAATGGGAAGGCACCGTCCGACTACAAGCCACAAGTCAACAATGTTGGACGCCGCCCCAACCCGAACTTCTATCGCGGCCAAGTCCATCATATCTCAGCTGAGGAAGCCCGCGAAGCACCAGACGTGGTCCTTGGTATGTTTTCTGTTAACGACATACCTGCAATAATTTTATTTGATTCTGGGGCTTCTCATTCGTTTATTTCGCGGAGTTTTGCCACCTTGCACAAATTTTCTCCTTCTCTTCTGGATAAAATCATGGTGGTACAATCCCCTGGCTCCATGCTCAGAACAAATGTGATATACAAGGATCTGGAAATCTTGATGCGCGGAGTTAAGTTTCCAGCTACTCTCGTTGCCATTGAATCCCCTGGACTGGATATAATACTGGGAATGGATTGGTTGACACCACATCAGGTGTGTATCAACTGTGCCACCAGGACGGTGACACTGGTTAACCCGGCAGGCCAAACAGTGCAATTCACTGCTAGCAGAATGATGTCAAAAAAAGGAATGGCATTCAAAGCCACTGCTACAGACATAAATCTGATTCCAGTAGTCAGTGAATTTCCGGATGTATTTCTGGAAGAAATACCAGGAATGCCACCTGATCGGGAACTAGAGTTCGCTATTGATGTTGTTCCCAGAACTGCTCCAATCTATAAGAAGTACTACCGCATGCCTTCTCCAGAGCTGGTGGAATTAAAGAAACAGCTGGATGAATTACTACAAAAAGAGTATATTCGTCCAAGCACCTCACCCTGGGGAGCACTTGTGCTATTCGTTAAGAAGAAGGATGGAAGCCTACGGATGTGCGTGGATTATCGCCAGTTGAATGAGGTCACCATTAAAAATAAATATCTGCTTCCCCGCATTGATGATTTGTTTGACCAGTTGAACGGGGCCCGGGTATTTTCCAAGATTGACCTTCGAACGGGGTATCATCAATTAAAAATTAGAAAAAGAGGATATCCCCAAGACAGCTTTCACCACCCAATATGGTCTGTATGAATTTACAGTCATGTCATTTGGGCTGACAAATGCTCCAGCCTACTTCATGAGCATGATGAACAAGGTCTTCATGGACTTCTTGGACAAATTCGTGGTAGTATTCATCGATGATATTCTTATCTACTCCAAAGATGAAGAAGAGCACACGCAACACCTCCGTACGGTCCTGGAAAGACTAAGGACCCATCGCTTGTATGCCAAATTCAGTAAATGTGAATTTTGGCTAAGAGAGGTGGGGTTTCTGGGACATGTTCTGTCAGAACAAGGTGTGGCCGTCGACCCCAGCAAAGTGACCGCGGTATTAAACTGGAAGACACCAGCCACAGTAACGGAAGTCCGCGGTTTTCTGGGATTGGCAGGCTATTATCGTCGCTTCATTGAAGGCTTCTCAAAAATAGCCAAGCCATTAACAGAACTGTTGAAAAAGAACCACAAATTTGCCTGGACAGAAGAATGTGACAGCAGTTTCATGGAATTAAAGACGAGGCTAACTACGGCCCCTGTCTTAGTTCTTCCAGACATCCACAAGAGCTTAGACATATATTGTGATGCTTTCAGGCGTGGAATCGGCTGCGTTCTAATGCAAGAAGGAAAGGTTGTAGCATATGCATCCAGACAGCTACGACCCCATGAAGAGAACTATCCCACTCATGATTTGGAATTAGCAGTCGTGATTCATGCATTAAAAATTTGGAGGCATTACCTCATTGGGCAGCGATGTGAAATATACATGGACCATAAGAGTCTCAAGTATATTTTCACCCAACCCGATCTTAATCTCAGACAGAGAAGATGGCTTGAGCTGGTCAAGGACTATGACATTGCGATTAATTATCATCCGGGAAAAGCCAATGTGGTCGCTGATGCTCTCAGTAGAAAACAAGGCACCATAAATGCAATAATGGAGGGTATGCATCCTAGGCTACAAGAAGAATTTGCTAAGCTGAATATGGTGCTATGCAGCCCAATTAGCCCGGATACCTTGGAAATCATCCCAACACTTATGGAGGAAATTAAGGCAGCTCAAAAAGCAGATAAAGGTATACAAGAGATCAAGGAGCACCTTCCGCAAGGAAAGGCTAAGTCCTTCCGAGTTGATGGCCAGGGCACCTTATGGTTTGACGATCGAATATGTGTGCCTGACCAAGACAATCTGAGACAGCAAATACTTAGAGAGGCACATGAATCCGCCTACTCTATCCATCCGGGAGGAACAAAAATGTACCAGGACTTGCGAGAAACCTTTTGGTGGCCCGGAATGCGAGGGGATATTGCATACTATGTCGCCTGTTGTGACGTCCGCAACAGAGTCAAGGCTGAACACCAGAAACCCGCTGGATTACTGCAACCTTTACCAGTTCCCCAGTGGAAATGGGATGACATATGCATGGACTTCGTTGTTGGACTACCCAAGTCAACAAGAGGCCATGATGCTATCTGGGTCATCGTGGATATACTTACGAAAGTGGCTCACTTTATTCCGGTAAGGACCACTTTCAAAGCTAATCAGCTTGCACAGCTCTACATGTCTCGGATAGTCAGCCTTCACGGGGTACCCAAGTCTATCACATCAGATAGAGGCTCCTTGTTCACTTCAGCATTCTGGCTATGATTGCACCAAGCCCTGGGAACCGTGCTAAAGCATAGTACGGCATATCATCCACAGACAGATGGACAGACCGAACGTGTGAACCAGATATTGGAAGATATGCTTCGGTCATGTGCTCTCACCTATGGATCCAAATGGGAGGATAGTCTACCCTATGCAGAATTCTCTCACAATAACAGTTATCAGTCGAGTCTTAGGATGTCACCATTTGAAGCTCTGTATGGACGGAAGTGTCGCACTCCTCTAAATTAGTCACAGACAAGAGATAGACGTATCTTCGGCATGGATTTGATGCTCGAGGCTGAGAAACAAGTCAAGGATATTCAGGAACATCTTCGAGCAGCCAAGTCCCGTCAGAAGAGTTACTATGACCCTAAACATCGAGAAGTAACTTTTGAGCCCGGAGAGTATGCTTATCTCCGAGTCACCCCCATGAAAGGAGTAAAGAGGTTTCATACACGAGGAAAGCTTGCACCAAGATATATCGGTCCCTTTCCAGTAATGGCTAGAAGAGGCAAAGTGGCATATCAGTTGGAGTTACCAGCAGAGTTGTCTGACGTTCACGATGTCTTTCACATATCACAACTGAGAAAGTGCATTGCACCACCGATCAAGCAGGCAGATATGAGTGAGCTAGAGCTAACTAAGGATTTGACCTATGAGGAAAAACCTGTCAGAATCTTGGACGAGATGGAAAGGACTACCAGGAGCAAGATAGTTAAATTTTACAAGGTATTGTGGGATCATCACACTGAGGAAGAAGCTACATGGGAAAGAGAGGATTTTCTGAGATCAGCATATCCCCACTTATTCCCTGAGCAACCAAATCTCGAGAACGAGATTCATTCTAAGGGGGGTAGGTTTGTGACACCCTGGTTTTTGGCAACTTTTCCTTTTCAAAATCTTTCTGGCTTTATTTGCAATTTGGATGGTTTTTGAATCTTTTCAGTTGACTTTGGACTTAGGAAACTTTTGAATCTTTCTCTAAGTGATCCAAAGCCCTCATCATCTTGCCAAAAGCTTGCCACACACCTACTGGATCAAATTTCAATTCTCAATCTTTTCCCATAATTCATTTTCTTCCTTTGGGAAAATCTGTCATCACTATGGGTTATGAAGCAACCTATAGTTCTGATAATCAGAAAAATCCCAAATTATTACCACACCTTCTTGTCATCATCTACTCCCACAATCCTCAAAAACATCTCATGATCCAGTATAAAATTTTGGCCAGAAAACTCCATTTAACTTCTGGACAGTACTGGCCCTTTGTGAAGCAACTCATACTTTCCCAACTCAGAAAACTCTCAGATAATTCCCTGAGATACTAGGGAACCTATCTTGCCACAATATCCAAAAATATCATCTTGTCCAATACAAATTTTCAGCAGCAATATTCTGACAAGTTTCTGCTCAATTCAAACCTCTGTGAAGGAAGTACCAACTAGACGTATCCAATTGAGCTGAAATTTTTATGACATCTTCTATCCATAAAATAACTCCCACACACCAAATTCCAGCTCCAGAAGATCAACCATATGAGTGCT
This sequence comes from Elymus sibiricus, assembly GCA_039707655.1. Taxonomy (NCBI): domain Eukaryota; kingdom Viridiplantae; phylum Streptophyta; class Magnoliopsida; order Poales; family Poaceae; genus Elymus; species Elymus sibiricus. The sequence continues at coordinate 402,096,745 of CM077666.1, forward strand.
ACAAGCTCATCTTGCTTCTGGACCAGTAACAGCAGTTGTACATGAACCACATTCAAATCTTGATGAAAATTTCTCAAACCCTGCCAGCTTGTAGTTCTTCCAAAGTAGATTACTCCAGACATCTCTACTGGCTTCATCTCCAGCTTATCTATCCTCTAGAGCTCTCCCAAAGTTTCTGTCAGAAACTGTAGTTGAAGCTACACTTCGAACCAGCATGAATCTAGCCAAACCAGAGGCACAGGGGGACTAAGTGATCAAGGGAGAACGTGCTGGACTCGATGTGCCAGACTTGCGTGGCTTCCAGGTGCCAGCCACCGTGGTGAGCACGGCACTGGCATGCCAGTGCGCGCGCTCTGCACCGCGCCCGCGTCTGATGTGATGCATCCAGCTGCCCCGCATGGCCGTGCCTTGTCTCAGCTCGCCGACAACCTCTCCTCCAACCACCTGGCCATTCTGGAGTCTTTCCCTCGCTGGAATCGCTCCCGGCGGCCGCCACCGCACGCGGGCACTGTGGCACCCGTGCGGGCACTATGGCCCTGCTGGCCGTCGTCTTCCTCCGCAAGCCACCACTGCCCGCATTTACTCTCCTGCCCTCTCCCATCCCGTCACCCGCGCCAAGCCAGCTAGCGCGGCGTCCTTGTGCCGGCGACGTGGCCGTAGCTCCGCCCGCTCCAGAAACCTCTCCCCCGCCTATAAAAGGTCGTGCCCAGCCCTCCTAGCTCCTCACCGCACTCCACCCGCTCTCAATCGAGCTCCCGAGCAACGAGCCAAGGCCGAGAGGACCTCTGGCCTCGCATCTCGCCGGCGATCCGCCGCCTCGCCAGCGATCCGCCGCCACCCGAGCTCTGCCACCTCGTCGTTTCACTCCACCCCAGCCTCAACTGTCTCCACCCGCGAGCTCCACTCACTCTACTGACCACGCCCGACCTCTTGCCCAGTCAAAACTCCACCGGAATCGTCGTCCCCGGCGACACCCAAAAGCTGCCGCCGCCAGAGAGGAAGGGGACGACGTCGTCCGGCCATCTCTCGCCACGCTACGGGTACGTACGTGCTCGTCTCCGTGAGCTCGTTCCATCCCCGTAGTCGCCAGACCTCACCGCCATCTGCATCGCCGGCGACCGTCGCCGGAGAGCCGCAGTGCTCTATTCTCTCTCTCTCCCCTTTTAAATCTTACAGTGGGGCCTGCTCGTCAGCGGCTCACCCGCGCGCGCCGAAGCATTAAGTGGAGACGCCCCTCCACTTTACGCCTTCGACGTGGCCACCTATAGTTTTTTCTATTTTCTGTTTTTTAATCATATTTGACCAGAAACTTTGACCCCTCATAACTTTTTATCCATAAGTCCAAATCAATTGATTCTTTTTGCATTGGGTTTGTCTTGAGCCCCTCTATTTTCTGGTAAATTTTGGTATTTTTCTCATGCTCACAGAATTTCTGGTGAACAGAAATGTGTTATGTGACATTTTCCTTTGTTTTTTTTAAATATTTTCAGAAGGAAATACTTTTGGTTTTGAAGCCCAGGAGTTTGTGGACAACCCAACAGAGCAAGGCAAGCCATATCATCCATTGCATGGAGCATTTCAATAGTGTTGGTTATTTAATTGGATTATTTGCATTATTTTAATATGTGATAATTCATAGTAGATTACTTGATGTATAGCTACTGCCATGTTAAGTTATTCATGATAAATAACCATGCTTGTTAAGTACTTGCTAAAACTAAACCTAATTGGTTGATCAAGTGCCACCGACCCGGACTTATCCGTGCAACCACATCTGCCGGTATGGGACGGCCTTGACTTGGTCTGACTGCGTGCTCTTTTGTCAGTACCACCAAAAGAGGGAGGGTTATGCGTGCGTGCTGCCCTGATCAGGTAGACGACGATAATCCTGTGAGCCCAGTTAAGTTATTTTGCCGGCGTCCCTGTTTGGGACAGTTTAGTTGGCCACGACGGTGGCAGGTGTCACGGGGTGACACAGGGGCCACCCAGGACATGACCCTGGAAGGGTATGATTGTCGATGGTACGATGGAAGAGTCATGGGTTAGGCAGGTTTCGTTGGAGCAGCACCGGTCCACCCCAGGAGGGAAGTGTACCGAGGTACGGGACAAGGAGCTCCATGGTGTGGGTAAAGTGCGCAACCTCTGCAGAGTGTAAGAATCTATTCGAATAGCCGCGTCCACGGTATTGGACAGTCCGCACTAGGTCACACTGAGTGATCAACCGCAATAATGATAACAATGATGGAAGAACTTGTCTTATGTTCGGGAGTACTCTATGGATCATGAGTATCTCGAGGGATGTGGGACAACCCGGAAGAGAGTAAGTCGGTACTTGGTAACAGTAAGTAAGCAACTTAAGCACTTAACATGTCAATTGCCATGCTGTTGTTTGCTGCATTGTTATAGTTGTTGTGAGCTTGCGAGTACATTCCAAGTACTCACCTGGTGTATCATGCCAGATGCAGGAGAAGTCGAGGACGGAGGTCCCGAGGGTTCGTGCTACGCTAACTAGGCCGTGTCCCCAGCAGTGTCCCTTTGGGATGGAGTTTTCTGTGCTATGTTCCGCTACGTCGTAGAATCACCTAGTAGTATCGAGGCCCTGCTATGTTTCTTAAATAATGTAGATATTGTCATAGCACATGGTGTGCTTCTGGCCTCGCTATCGATGTAAATTATGAGCTTGTACTCTAGTTATATCAATAAAGATCAGTTCTGTTCTGTTCCAAGTTGTTGTGTGTTTCCAGAAGACATGATCTCTGGGTTGGAAACACTGGGTAAACCGGTCCTCTGAGCCGGGGTGCCACAACGCTTGGTATCAGAGCCGCACTGACTGTAGGACACCCTAGTTAACCCTGCGCTAGAACCGCGATTAGTTTAGAGTCTTGGGATGTGTCTTGCTTGTTGCATCTGATTGCTGCATGGCATGCATATAGTTTGTATTATGCTAACCGTTGGCCTTGTGAGTGTAGATGGCACCAGTTCCGTACCACTACAATCTTGGGAGCTGACTCATGCCCGAGGGGCACTTGCAGCGGTTGCGGCAGCATAGTCTCCTCCTCCACCTCCGTTTTCACATGTGTATACTCCACCCGTTCCACCTTCTGAGACTCCTTCTAGCTTGTTGGGACCGCCAGACTTTTCGTCCGGTAACCGATGTGAGACCCCGACAGAGTTACCGTATGATCACTTCTAGTTTGTCTTCTATACTCGCCAATGGTTCGATCAATCAAGGGGGCTCCTATGATCGGTCAAGGCTCTGATACAAACTTGTCACGCCCAATATGCGATCCTATCCTCGAGGGACTCGGAGGCCCCACCAGGGATAGAAGCGCATATCGAAGACACTTGCAAGGTGGATATCATTACATCGTACCATGTACATAATAGATGGGGATACATACAAATACATACAGTCATCACAGGAATACATCAATACATAGCAATCACCATACAGAAGAGCAGGATCCGACTATGAATGAAACACAAACAAAAAAACACGAACGACATCCACCCTGCTAGTCCCAGGCTGCCAACCGGGAACCCATCCTATGATCGACGAATAAGAAGAAGCAGAAGAAGAACTCCAAAAGCAAACATGCAACGCTCTCACATCAAAACATCGCTTTACCTGTACCTGCAACTGTTGTTGTAGTAATCTGTGAGCCACGAGGACTCAGCAATCCCATAACCATGGGTAGCAATACTATCAAAGCTTAAATGGGTATAGAAGGGTAAGGTGGTGAGGTTGCAGCAAGCACTAAGCATTGTATGGTGGCTAACTTACGAGTACAAGAAAAAGAAGAGTAAACTACGCATAACGGTCGCAAACTAATAATGATCAAGAAGTGATCCTGAACACCTACTTACGAGTACAAACATAACCCCACCGTGTTCTCTTCCCGATCTCCCTCGAAAAGAGAGAATCACGGTTACGCACGCGGTTGGTGTATTTTAATTAGAATTAGTGTCAAGTTCTCTACAACCGGAGGTTATAAATTTCCAAGTCGCCACATAACCGCGGGCACGGCTTCGCGAAAGATTTAACCCTGTAGGGGTGCTCCAAGTAGTCCATTATAAATTACCACACGCATCTGATGGAACATCCTCACATCAAGATAACGCAATGCTTACGATAAGGAATCTCGGTGGACAAGTCACTCGTAACAGGTAAAACTAAACCAACAAGACCTCCCGGTGAGTCATATCTGTGTCTAGATCCGCGCGCTCTCTATCTACGGGCATCATCTGTCTATGCATAGTGGACGGTAGCCAAATACCTCGAGTTGCCCGAAGGCGGCTCCGCCGACTGCTAGGTAGGTGGACCAATGGTTGTGTTTTGCCGCTGGCCCGAATTATGTTGCAATTATTAGAGTCCCCGAGGTGGCGACCCTCTATACATTAATTATTAGGTTCATGTTGGCAAATGTTAAAACCAATGTTGGGCCTTGCTGGAGAAGTCTTATCCTAAAACAAGTGATCAGGGGGGTTCGCATATGCCCCACATGTGTTAGAAGCGCTCATCAAGGAACATAACACCGGTATTACGGAAACTAGGGCGGCATGAGTGGAACAAAACACTAGGCAAAAGGCCGAGCCTTCCACCCACAACCAAGTATATAGATGCATTAATTAAATAAGAGATATTGTGATATCCCAACATATCCATCTCCCAACATGGAATAACCTGCAACTAGCAATGCTATAAGAAAGGGGTTGAGCAAAGCGGTAACATAGCCAAACAACGGTTTGCTGGGTAAGGGTGGTTAGAGGCTGTTTCATGGCATATGGGAGGATGACATATATGTGGTAGGAAGCGCGACATAGCGATAGCAACGAGACAACTAGCAAGCAAGGATAGTAGAGATATCCAAGGTTATGGTCATCTTGCCTGAAATCCCGCTCGGAAGAAGAACGAGTCCATGAAGAAGATGAACCAACGTAGTCAAACGAATCCTCACAATCGCAACGAAACCGGATCTATCGAGAAGAAGCACAACCGGAAAGAAGCAAACAACATGGTAAACACACAAGCATAAACATGGCATGATGCACAACCAAATATGATGTGTGTCCGGTTTAAATGGCATGACATGGCAAAGTGCAACAATCAAATACTACACATTAAGTGAAGCTCAATATGAAACAAGTTGCCTATTGACGAAACTCCACATACAATTATTTATTTCACTCCCATTTATGTAACTCATCAATATTAAATGTTGATTAACATGGCAAGAGGTGAAGCATAACAAAACTACCTATCTAGGCAATCTAAATGAGGCCGGAAACAACACATAACAGTTCCGGAAAATCCCCATATGCAATTTTCGAATTTGGTACTGTTCTTCCTAAAACACAATTTTTATAGTCGTTAAACAGCAAAATAAAGTGCACCATGTTAATCTACACATTTTTCTACCCCATTTACATATAAAGTTTATTTAATTCGGAGCTACGGTTATTTAGATATGAAATAAACCATTTTAGCATGTCATTTAGCAATTTTAATGCAAACAACAATTTTAAACATTTTTAACATGGATTAAAGTTAGATATTATTAATCTACATGAGATTCTGAGCATATTACATATATAAATCATTTTAATCCGATGCACGGTTGTGGAGTTATTATATGCATGAAGTGCAAGGGTTTTTCTGCAAAAAAGCAGTTCACTTGGATAATTGGACAAATTCGTAGCAGGGAAAAAAATACACTATGGGCTGAAACTGGAATAGGAGCATGGGCGCAACATAATGAATCTCGCCCATGGCGGCAGATAGAGCAAACGGGTGCGGGGCTGGGGGTGCTGCTCACCATGGGCCAAGCCCGGATCTGGAGGGAGGCCAAGGCTAGCTGGCTTGGGCCTTGGTGCTGGAGAGGCCCACGCGAGGGACGACGGGGTCAACGGGCACGGGCAAGTGGGACTTGGCACTGCAGTCCTCGTCCTCCTCGCGTGTGACGATGAAACAGAAGGGGACGGCGGCGCTGCAGGCGACGGGAGGCGAGGACGAGGCCGGGGACGCAAGGCCTTGTCGGATCTGGCGAAGACGGTGACGAACGGAATGGAGCAGGGCTGCGGCGAGAGTTGCAATGCCATGGCGATCTATTGAGGCAGGGGCGCGGTCAACGCGCTCGATGCACTGGTCCATGCGTGGCTGGACTGAGCAGGACTTGACGCTGGCGTTCTGGCGACGGGGGCGGCTCGGAGGAGGCCAGGACGACGGAGGTGACCCGGGGATGGACGATTTGGGGCAGAGCTCCGAGCTCCATGGACATGGCATGGCGGCGTCGTTCCTGTCCAGAGAGAGAGAGACCGGAGCGTGAGGAGAGAAAAGAGAAAGGAAAAGGGAGATGGAGGAAGGAGAGAACGGGCGCGGTGCTCATCTGCTGGTCCGCCGAGGTGGAGGAGGTCCTGGGCAGCACGGGAGCTTGCCTCCTGGTGGCTTGCGGGCGCTGCAGGAGGGTGGCGCGGGGTGCACCAGCGAGGTGAGGCAGGGTAGAGCTCGGGCACGAGCGCGAGGAAGGAGGAGGCGGCTGCGGGTTAGTCGGGCGGATCTGGGAGGATCCCGAGGGAGAACAGAGAAGGTGGTTGGCTGGCGGCGGCACGATGGATTGATGGGACAAGGTCCCTAGGTTTTAGGGTAGCCCGGCTATATATAGCAAGTGGGTTAGGTTAGGGAGTAACTGGACCCTCCGATTTGGATCGGACGACTAAGATAAGAGGTTAGGGAAGTCCAAATAAGAAACCGAAGATATCTGGGGTATTTCAGAATTGATCCGGACCCATCGGTCACGACCGCCTGGTTCGGGTTCGGGGAAGTTTCGAACTTGGTTGTGAGTGGGTTATGTGCACTGTGCAGAGAGAGACAAGGCGGTCACGAACAAGTGTGTATGGTCTCAAAACGATCAACGACGACAGCGGGGAGAAACGACAACTATGAACGGATGCAAGTTTTGAAAAGAATGACGGCATGGAGTGCCGATGCAATGCGAATGATGCGATGATGAATGCAACAAACAAATAATTAACGTGGCCAACACGAAAAACATGGAAGGCATCTGGAGCATCGGTCTCGGACTGTCACAACACTCCCCCACTTACAAGAGATATCGCCCCGAGATCTAAGCATGAGAAGAGGAAGAGGAAAAAGGAGGTGAAACAAAGTTGCTTCTTTGACAAACTAGTGAAACCAAAGAACCTTGAGAGGTTGCAAAGAGTTGAAGAATGGCATGAGGAACAAGTAAGAATTCAAAACCACACTGGTTGAAACGAGATAGATAAGGAATGAGAACAATAAGAATTTGGGCAGCACTCTGGTAGAAAAGACAAGCAAAGCTTGATAAGAAGAAAAGGACTTGAAAATAGGGCACAACACTCCAGTAAAATGGATAAGGAAAGAACATGATCTTTGCAACACAAGATAATGGGTCGAAGAGAGCAACATCACAATGCCTCCAAAATGAAAGAATAGAAGCTAAATCATTGGAAAGAAAAGAACGGAGAAGAAAATGACAATTTCTCCCACAATTGAATTCGAAAAGCATCCTTACAACGAAAGAATGAACGGAGTTGTTGGAAAATCAACAACGAAAAGAATAAGCTTATTGTGGGCTTATGGAAAACATCTCAAAATTATGAGGTGACAACCGGCCATTAACGGAAACAATTGATTGCTTGAGATCTCGAAGAGTTGAAAACCTCTTTCACCAAGAAGAGAAGGAGAAACTTGGATCATTGATACGGACCACAATAGCAACAATCCTTAGGGAAGGCTTTAGCTGAAATCTATACCAAGATAATTCCAACGAAGAAATCGATGGGTTGAAAAGATTTGAACGAAGAAAAAAATGATGGGTTTAAATATCTCATTGCTGACAACTTGTGAATCATGAAACATGAAGGAAATTGTCAAGAATGAGATAACACCACCTTAAAAGATAAGGTAGAATAATTGCACTTCGGGATGCACGATGAAGAATGCTTGAGCTCCTCCAACAAGAATCTTGACGAACACTCCGAGAATGAATTAAATCCTTAATGAACCACCATGAAGAATCTCTTGGAAGACTCCGGAAATAAAAGGATGCTAGAGAAGAAATGAAGGTTGAAAAGAATAAGATTGGAGCGTTACAATGATTTAGATGGAGCTTCGCGATGAGATAACCGAGAAATCTTGGAACTCCGGAAAAGAAAGATGAACAAATTGGAACTGAGAATTTGGTGTCACCAACGAACTCCGGAAGAAAGAATTAAATCACCTCGACGAAATAAGAATAAGAATTATGTCATGCTTACCCTTCATCAACTTAAATTGATGACAAACAATGGATTGGCATGCCACTTATTCTTCTTGAAATGGATTGAAGAGAGATATAGGACAAACTTGGGAAGGTCTTCAACGAACCACCGGTAGGATTTTTGGACAGAACGAATGAATTGATATTATAACAAGGAAGTGGAATCTTGAAAAAACCACCGTAAGAATTGAAACTGAATGAAGGAAAAGCATGAATCGCAGAGAATAATTAGAAAACAAATGAAGATACTTGGGGGGATTTGATACAATAGAACGAAGAGATGGCGAGCTAATTAAAAAAACTTGAACGAAGCACCGAAAGAATTTGAGAACGAGGGATGAACGTTGAGAATGGAGAATTCTTCTGAAATGACGGCCTCCGGAGAATCGAAAATGGAAAGAACTCATGAAATGCTTCAGATGGATATGAAAAGAATTTCTCATGGTCGAAAACAATTGTGAGGATGGCATGAAGCTAGAACCACGAATCTTCAAGAGAACGGATGAGAGAAATTCTTCTTTGGTCTTCCAATGCTGAGAATGACGATGAAAACCATCATGAAGAATTTATGAGATACTCTGGAATAATGACGAATAGAAAGGTTGAACCAAAAATGAAAAGAATTTGAAAGCGAACTTGGAGGAGACATATGACTGATGAGAATCCATTCTTACGTCACACTTAGAAAGAATTCGAGAATAACTCCGGAAAAATTAGAAGAGTCAGGTAAGATCCTGGGAATTATGGGCCCACTCAAAAGAAACACCGTTGGAATTGATTGCTTGAAATAGAGATTGCGCCGGTTAGATTTAAACGGCTTGAATGAAATAAAAACCTCAAAATAGAACGAATGGGTTTTGAATGGAAACACGAATCTTCTGAGATATCTTCAGCACTCCGGAGAAGAAACAGAGAGATGTGAATAAATAAGAGCCATGGATAAGAACTTCCACCATGGGAAAATATTAGAATCAAGAAAAGGATATGATTACATCGAAGACTAGAATTTAGACCACCGAAGAAGAAAACAAGAACGAAGAATGATGAACTTGTAGCTCCTGAGCATCTTCACGAGAATCACCGGAGAAGAACATTGAAGGAAAAGAATGAAGAGGCTTCTCATGAATAAAATGGATACTTGATTGAGATCTCTGGCTTCGTGAAGAAAAAAGGGCGGGAGGATGGGAAAACTAAAGAAAACTTGGGATGGATGAAACGAACAAATCCTCAGGTTTCTCAACGGCGCTCGTATGGAATAACTTGAAGAGAAGCACGTCGGTTGGAAAGAATTTACATAAAGGATTAGCGATCCCATAGAAATATGAGAACACCGCTTAGGAAAGGTATGGAATCAACACTTGACTTCGAAGCAACTCGAATACCACAACAAAAACAAAACAAAGGATGTGGCTTGCAGAATAAGCCGGAACAAACATATGATAGAGATTTCGTCCGAAATTTTCATGGTGGGGCCCACACGGGTTCGATCGTACAGCGACCATCAAGTACATTGCAGCCCTTGACATACGAAGCATCCCCGAGCCGTAGCAAAGCTACAAGGGCTCTTTAAGACACCACGAGACCACTGTAAAAACGACCGTGTACAGGCGGACCACTAGACGTCGAACCCCAATCTCATATCATACATCTGTGGGAAAGATCTCCTAGGTAACGACTTGAATTCCCACCTAAGAACTCCCGAAACTTCTTGGTTATGCGATCAGATTGCGGGCCCAGGAACCTTCTCAGCAAACAACAACCTAATCAGCTACAACTGCATCCGCAACCCTTAACACACAACCGAGAAACTTCGCAAATTCGTCTACCTCAGACCTTCGAAAACACAGAGATACTAGTCACGGTGGATCATCCGAGCTATCTCCTCCAGTACTGGGGAAAAGTCACGGCACTATTTACCACCACAAAAAGTATAGAAGCGTTTCGATATCGGCGTCCTCTGGTATTCAGGAACTGAAACGATAGCGAATGTAAAAGAACCCCTTGGAGCTCAATTCCCCAGGTCCAATCCATACGGTCAGGAGGCACCAAGAAAATAATTCTGTCACACCGATATCGCAACGATTCCGAAAATTCCTGCGTGATCCTAAAAAAAATTGAGTGAGAAGAGTAGTAGAATTAAAACACCTACATCACAATTCCTCACCAGAGCGACGAAGGGGATAAGGAGTAAAAAGAATTCCTACTCTCCGATATATAGCTAGACTCAAAATAGTTTGTCTTCTATACTCGCCAATGGTTCGAATAATCAAGGGGGATCCTATGGTCGGTCAAGGCTCTGATACCAACTTGTCGCGCCCAATATGCGATCCTATCCTCGAGGGACTCGGAGGCCCCACCAGGGATAGAAGCGCATATCGAAGACGCTTGCAAGGTGGATATCATTACATCGTACCATGTACATAATAGATGGGGATACATACAAATACATACAGTCATCACAGGAATACATCAATACATAGCAATCACCATACAGAAGAGCAGGATCCGACTACGAATGAAACACAAACAAAAAAACACGAACGACATCCACCCTGCTAGTCCCAGGCTGCCAACCGGGAACCCATCCTTTGATCGACGAAGAAGAAGAAGCAGAAGAAGAAATCCAAAAGCAAACATGCATCGCTCTCACGTCAAAACATCGCTTTACCTGTACCTGCAACTGTTGTTGTAGTAATCTGTGAGCCACGAGGACTCAGCAATCCCATAACCATGGGTAGCAATAATATCAAAGCTTAAATGGGTATGGAAGGGTAAGGTGGTGAGGTTGCAGCAAGCACTAAGCGTTGTATGGTGGCTAACTTACGAGTACAAGAAAAAGAAGAGTAAACTACGCATAACGGTCGCAAAATAATAATGATCAAGAAGTGATCCTGAACACCTACTTACGAGTACAAACATAACCCAACCGTGTTCTCTTCCCGAACTCCCTCGAAAAGAGACAATCACGGTTACGCATGCGGTTGGTGTATTTTAATTAGAATTAGTGTCAAGTTCTCTACAACCGGAGGTTATAAATTTCCAAGTCGCCACATAACCGCGGGCACGGCTTCGCAAAAGATTTAACCCTGCAGGGGAGCTCCGAGTAGTCCATTATAAATTACCACACGCATCCGATGGAACATCCTCACATCATGATAACACGATGCTTACGATAAGGAATCCCGGTGGACAAGTCACTTGTAACAGGTAAAACTAAACCAGCAAGACCTCCCGGTGAGCCAGATCCGTGTCTAGAGCCGCGTGCTCTCTATCTACAGGCATCATCCATCTATGCATAGTGGACGGTAGCCAAATACCTCGAGTTGCCCCGAGGCGGCTCCGCCGACTGCTAGGTAGGTGGACCAACGGTTGTGTGTTGCCGCTGGCCCGAATTATGTTGGAATTAAAAGAGTCCCCGAGGTGGCGACCCTCTATGCATTAATTATTAGGTTCATGTTGGCAAATGTTAAAACCAATGTTGGGCCTTGCTGGAGAAGTCTTATCCTAAAACAAGTGATCAGGGGGGTTCCCATATGCCCCACATGTGTTAGAAGTGCTCAACAGATGGAGGACGAATTTTATTCATGATATTTCTCTGCTATCTTATAGGATTAAGGCTAGTTTTAGAGATGGCCTCCTTAAGTGGATTTCCTTTTTACCTCCTTGAGGTGAGTATGTTTTTTCTGCCTTTCTCCTAACCTCCTGTATTCTAGTAGATTAGAAAGTAAATATTGGTTCATAGTGGAATAAAAAGTAAGGCTGTGGGGTGCTTTACCCTACAGTAACATGTCAAAAAAAAACTAGGGCGGCATGAGTGGAACAAAACACTAGGCAAAAGGCCGAGCCTTCCACCCACAACCAAGTATATAGATGCATTAATTAAATAAGAGATATTGTGATATCCCAACATATCCATGTCCCAACATGGAATAACCTGCAACTAGCAACACTATAAGAAAGGGGCTTAGCAAAGCGGTAACATAGCCAAACAACGGTTTGCTGGGTAAGGGTGGTTAGAGGTTGTTTCATGGCATATGGGAGGCTGACATATATGTGGTAGGAAGCGCGACATAGCGATAGTAATGAGACAACTAGCAAGCAAGGATAGTAGAGATATCCGAGGTTATGGTCATCTTGCCTGAAATCCCGCTCGGAAGAAGAACGAGTCCATGAAGAAGACAAACCAACGTAGTCGAACGAATCCTCACAATCGCAACGAAACCGGATCTATCGAGAAGAAGCACAACCGGAAAGAAGCAAACAACATGGTAAACACACAAGCATAAACATCGCATGATGCACAACCAAATATGATATGTATCCGGTTTAAATGGCATGGCATGGCAAAGTGCAACAATCAAATACTACACATTAAGTGAAGCTCAATATGAAACGAGTTGCCTATTGACGAAACTCCACATACAATTATTTAGTTCACTCCCGTTTATGTAACTCATCAATATTAAATGTTGATTAACATGGCAAGAGGTGAAGCATAACAAAACTACCTATCTAGGCAATTTAAATGAGGCCGGAAACAACACATAACAGTTCCGGAAAATCACCATATGCAATTTTCGAATTTGGTACTATTCTGCCTAAAACACAAATTTTATAGTCGTTAAACAGGAAAATAAAGTGCACCATGTTAATCAACACATTTTTCTACCCCATTTACATATGAAGTTTATTTAATTCGGAGCTACGGTTATTTAGATATGAAATAAACCATTTTAGCATGTCATTTTGCAAATTTAATGAAAACAACAATTTCAAACATTTTTAACATGGATGAAAGTTAGATATTATTAATCTACATGAGATTCTGAGCATATGACATATATAAATCATTTTAATCCGATGCACGGTTGTGGAGTTATTATATGCATGAAGTGCAAGGGTTTTTCTGCAAAACAGCAGTTCACTTGGATAATTGGACAAATTCGTAGCAGGGAAAAAATACACTACGGGCTGAAACTGGAACAGGAGCATGGGCGCAACATAATGAATCTCGCCCACGGCGGCAGATAGAGCAAACGGGTGCTGGGCTGGGGTGCTGCTCACCATGGGCCAAGCCCGGATCTGGAGGGAGGCTGAGGCTGGCTGGCTTGGGCCTTGGCACTGGAGAGGCCCACGCGAGAGACGATGGGGTCAATGGGCATGGGCGAGTAGAACTTGGCGCTGCAGTCCTCGTCCTCCTCGCGCGCGACGACAAAGCAGAAGGGGACGGTGGCGCTGCAGGCGACGGGAGGCGAGGACGAGGCCGGGGACGCAAGGCCTCGCCGAATCTGGCGAAGACGGCGACGAACGGAATGGAGCAGGGCGGCAGTGAGAGTTGCAAGGTCATGGCGATCTGTTAAGGCAGGGGCGCGGTCAACGCGCTCGATGCGCTGTTCCATGCGCGGCTGGACCGAGCAGGACTTGACGCTGGCGTTCTGGCGACGGGGGCGGCTCGGAGGAGGCCAGGACGACGGAGGCGACCCGGGGATGGACGATTTGGGGCAGAGCTCCGAGCTCCATGGACATGGTGTGGCGGCGTTGTTCCTGTCCAGAGAGAGAGAGACCGGAGCGTGAGGAGAGAAAAGAGAAAGGAAAAGGGAGATAGAGGAAGGAGAGAACGGGCGCGGTGCTCATCTGCTGGTCCGCCGAGGTGGAGGAGGTCCTGGGCAGCACGGGAGCTCGCCTCCTGGTGGCTTGCGGGTGCTGCAGGAGGGTGGCGTGGGGTGCACCAGCGAGGTGAGGCAGGGTAGAGCTCGGGCACGAGCGTGAGGAAGGAGGAGGCGGCTGCGGGTTGGTCGGGCGGATATGGGAGGATCCCGAGGGAGAACAGACAAGGTGGTTGGCTGGCGGCGGCGCAATGGATTAATTGGACAAGGTCCCTAGGTTTTAGGGTAGCCCGGCTATATATAGCAAGTGGGTTAGGTTAGGGACTAACTGGACCCTCCGATTTGGATCGGACGGCTAAGATAAGAGGTTAGGGAAGTCCAAATAAGAAACCGAAGATATCTGGGGTATTTCAGAATTGATCCGGACCCATCGGTCACGACCGCCCGGTTCGGGTTCAGGGAAGTTTCGAACTTGGTTGTGAGTGGGTTCTGTGCACTGTTGAAAGCAAATTTGCTCCCTTGGTGGTTTTGGTAATTCATAACAACATATATCTCATTGAACTAATGTCCATTCAAGATTAAGATTTCAGGATGTTCAATGATTGGCATGGCATGGACTAGAGATGTGGACCCCTCAAAATGCTAAGGACAAGGATTGGCAAAGGATCAAGTCTCTACATTTTTGGTTTAGTGATCCAAGATCACATTGAGTCCATAGGAAGGCCAATACTATTAAAAGGGGATGAGGTGTTGCTTAATGGTCCCTTTTGCTCAAGTGCTTAGTGGCAGTATTCCTAAACCCTCAACCACTATCTCTATTGTAGGATCGACGAGATAGGTCTAGAGGGGGTTTGAATAGACTCCTAACCAGCCAAATTAGCAGTTTTTAATTTCTCTCGGAACTTAGGCAGATTTTGGCACTAGTTAAGATTACTCCAATACTTTCTACACATGCATATCTAGAGATTGAGCAGCGGAAACAATAAAGCATGCAATAGTACGGAAAGTAAAGGGGTAGAGAATGGAAGATCAAACGCAATGAAGACACGGTGGTTTTTGGCGTGGTTCCGATAGGTGGTGCTATCATACGTCCACGTTGATGGAGACTTCAACCCACGAAGGGTAACGGCTGCGCGAGTCCACGGAGGGCTCCACCCATGAAGGGTCCACGAAAAAGCAACCTTGTCTATTCCACCATGGCTTACGTCCACGAAGGACTAGCCTCACTCGGGGTAGATCTTCACGAAGTAGGCGATCTGCTTGCCCTTGCAAACATCTTGGTTCAACTCCACATCTGGTTGGAGGCTCCCAAGTGACACCTAACCAATCTAGGAGACACCACTCTCCAAAAGGTAATAGACGGTGTGTTGTTGATGAACTCCTTGCTCTTGTGCTTCAAATGATAGTCTTCCCAGCACTCAAACACTCCTCACAGATTTGGCTATGGTGGATGAAGGATTTGAGTGGAAAGCAACTTGGGAGAGGCTAGAGATCAAGGTTCAAATGGTAGGAATGGAATATCTTGATCTCAACACATGAGTAGGTGGTTCTCTCTTAGAAAATGTATGGTGGAAGTGTAGGCACGTTCTGATGGCTCTCCTTGCTGAGAAGGAGGGGGTGGAGGGGTATATATAGCCTCCACACAAAATCCAACCGTTACACACTTTTGACCCAACTCGGTGACACCGAAACTATCATCTCGGTAGCACTGAACTGTGTAAAAGATATGAACTTTAGGAATCTCGGTGGGACCGATACAAACAACTCGGATGGACCGAAGTGCAATGGCTTAGGGCAATCCTCATCTCGGTGGCACCTATTGCATCAACTCGGTAGGACCGAAGTGAAGCAATAAGGCAACAGAGAGTTGGCAAGCCATCTCGGTGAGACCGATATGCATAACTCGGTGAGACCGAAGTGAATGCAACTGATTACAGAGAGTTGGCAAGGCCATCTCGGTGGGACCGAGATCCGTTTCAGTGGATCCGATTTGTTAGGGTTTGGCAGTGGCTAAGTCTTGGATGAACTCGGTGGGGCCGAATTGGAAGTTTCGGTGGGGCCGAGTTGGACTTTAGGTTTAGGACATATTTGGGTAGAGAGAGTGGTTGAAGGTTTAGGAATACTGTCACTAAGCACTTGAGCAAAAGGACCATTAAGCAACACCTCATCCCCTTTTAATAGTATTGGCTTTCCTATGGACTCAATGTGATCTTGGATCACTAAACCAAAAATGTAGAGTCTTGATCTTTTGCCAATCCTTGTCCTTAGCATTTTGAAGGGGTTCCACGTCCTCTTGTCCACGCCACGCCATTGTTGAACTTGTCTGAAATTCACTAGATAAAAGCATTAGTCCAACAACATGTATGTTGGCATAAATTACCAAAACCACCAAGGGAGCAAATGTGCTTTCAATCTCCCCCTTTTTGGTAATTGATGACGACATACATCAAAGCTTTAAATAAAGATTTAGCAGAGGTATGTATGAAAGCTTTGAAGGAAACATGTAACATGTATGAGCTCCCTTGAACTCCCCCTGAAGATGTGCATAACATGATGATATCTTATGGGAAATATACTTGCAACATGTATCTTGGCTATATGCATCAGAGCAATATATATATGTGACATTAGGGTATCCACATGTACAAGATTTTCTCCTTGCAAACAATATATACTTAGCAATAGGTCAACCATGTACATGAGTGTGATGCATATACTTACCTTGAAGTTCTTGGTCAAGTACCTGAAGAAATACACTTGAGAAAACAGGGTTAGATAACACAAGATAATTTTTTCTAGAAAAAGATACAAGATCAACAAGAAACCAAGATTGGGATGACATGTAGAAGAGAGTATCACTAGGTGAATACTTCTTTGAAGCAGACATGTCCCCAAAAGAAATAGACGTCTCCCCTTAAAGAACTTCCTCTCCCCCTGAATCTGACATAGGATATTGGGAGTAGGTAAGGAGAGAAAACTCAAACAACAGCCAAAGAACAGACTAATCATGTTTCTCCCCTCTTAGAAACATGTAACATTCTCTCCTCTTGTAAGGTGCATCTTTGTTTTAAATAGATAAGCTTAAGCTTTGATGTATTCCTCTCTCCCCCTTTGACATCAATTTCCAAGAAGGGTCTTCAAGGTTATTGATCAGGTGGGATTGGTCCTTGAGAAACACATCTAGATGCAAGTAGAGGATAAGAATCATCGAGTGGAGCAGAAAAACTCAGGGAAAATTTGACAGAAAATTCCTTAGAGCGGTCAAAATCGGTGACACCGAGTTGAGACAATTCGGTGGAACCGAGTTTGATGCAATGGAATATTTTGTCAACTCAGCTCACTAGGCAAGGAAATCTCACAAGGATTTGCAAAGAATTAACTGCGAATCAAGCAAAAAGAAAAAACACACAGAAAAGAAACAAAGCAATATCTAGATGAAGTTTTTTTTTAAAGAAACACTCTAGCAAGAAGAGAACAAACAAAAAAAACACTAGAGAACTTCATCTAGATGGGTCGGCGACTAGGTCACCTATGTTAGAGTATATTGACTTAGGAGTCAAGTGAGAGCACTTGATCATAGGTCATACTCATCGTTTAAGCTCAAAATGGGGTTGACATTTTTCCTTTAAGCTTTTCAATGTATTCACACCTTGTTGAGTTGCTTTAGCTCATGTCTTTGAGTAGAGCTTCTCTACGATGTGAGAACTTACATTGGAATTTTGGTGATGTCCATGTAGTTGAACTTGATGTAGATGCTCTTGAGTTGAAGTTGGGAGCGATCCTATCTTTTGTAGTTCATCTTCCTACATGGGTTAGATTTGCAAGGAGCAACATGTATATCCAAAATGACAAGAATGAAGCATAACTCAAATGTTGTCAAAGGATATGTTTAGGTTGTCTTGTTCCTTGTTACTCCATCAAATGACAAGAATGACAAGATTGCTCAAGATAAGAGTGTGATGCAATCTTGTGACATGAAGCTTGTCCAAGTACCTACAAAAGGTTAGATACCATACAAGGGAGCAAAATGTCCAAGATATAAAATGATCATGAAGGATATCATGGATTAGTCAAGAACGCGCATGCCCTTGTATGCATCCACATGAACCTCTAGTTTACGTTTGAAGCATCAATGATGTTCAATTCACTTCTCAAGTGACAAAACACTTTCTCATCAAGGGGTTTGGTAAAGATGTCCGCCAATTGCTTGTCAGTCCGAACATGTTTAAGGTCAATATCACCTTTCTCAACATGATCTCGAATGAAATGGTGACGAACCTCAATATGCTTAGTTCGAGAATGTTGCACGGGATTGTGTGCTATCTTAATAGCACTCTCATTGTCACATAGTAATGGTACATGTCTCACATGCACACCATAATCTTTAAGGGTTTGTGCCATCCATAGTAATTGAGCACAACATGATCCCGCGGCAATGTATTCCGCTTCGGCAGTAGATAGAGATACGGAATTTTGTTTCTTGGAGGACCAAGACACAAGAGATCTACCAAGAAAATGACATGTACCTGAAGTGGATTTTCTGTCAACCTTGTCTCCGGCATAGTCCGAATCGGAGTAGCCAACAAGATTGAAAGAAGATCCTTTGGGATACCATATGCCAAAGTTTGGTGTATGTATCAAGTATCTCACAATTCTTTTCACGGCCTTAAGGTGACACTCTTTTGGTGCCGCTTGGTATCGTGCACACATGCACACACTCAGCATAATGTTGGGTCAAGAGGCACACAGATATAGTAATGAACCAATCATAGATCGATAAACCTTTTGATCAACAGGTTTTCCATCCTTGGCCAAGTCAAGATGTCCACTCGTGGGCATAGGGGTTTTCATACCTTTACTCTCTTGCATGTTGAACTTCTTGAATAAGTCCTTGGTATACTTTGTTTGAGAGACAAAGGTACCTTCCCTAGTTTGCTTGATTTGCAAACCAAGAAAGAATTTGAGTTCACTCATCATAGACATCTCAAACTTTTCCGACATCAACCTTCCAAACTTTTCACTAAAAGAGGGGTTCGTAGATCCAAAGAAAATATCATCAACATAAATTTGGCATACAAATAATTCTCCATTAACCCTCTTAGTGAACAAAGTTGAATCAATTTTCCCAATTTCAAAACCTTTTTCAAGAAGAAACTTTGTCAAGCATTTGTACCAAGCTCTAGGGGCTTGCTTGAGACCATAAAGAGCTTTACGAAGTTTGTACACATGATTAGGTTTCTTGGGATTCTCAAAACCGGGAGGTTGTTTAACATACACTTCCTACTCAATTTCACCATTTAAGAAGGCACTTTTAATATCCATTTGGTAAAGAGTGATATCATGGTGATTGGCATAAGCAAGTAAAATGCGAATGGATTCAAGTCTTGCAACGGGGGCATAGGTCTCACCATAGTCCATACCTTCGACTTGTGTGTAACCTTGTGCTACGAGACGAGCTTTGTTGCGTACCACTTGTCCATCCTCATCTTGCTTATTCCGAAACACCCATTTGGTTCCAATGATATTTTGCTCTTCCTTAGGCTTCTCAACCTATGTCCACACTTGGTTCCTCTCAAAGTTGTGTAGTTCTTCATGCATTGCATTAACCCAATCGGGGTCCTTGAGAGCATCTTCTACCTTCAAGGGTTCAACACTAGAGATAAATGAGTAATGCTCACAAAAGTTAGCTAAACGAGATTTAGAGCAAGTTATTCTCCCGGTTTGGATATCTCCAAGTATTTGTTCGACGGGATGATCCTTGTCGATTCTTGCTCTAACTCGAGGTAGCTTTTTCTTGGGTTGTGGTGAGGCTTCCTCATCATCATCATCTTCTTCTTCTTCGTTGGTGTTGTCGTTGTTTGTTTGTGGAGGTGGAGAAGGAGGTTGAGGTGGATCATCTTGTTGCACTTCCTCATTCCCATCGTCTTGACGTGTTCCACTTGTGGATGCCTCCATATCAGCTTGTCGTTCACCTTAATGTGAGGTTGGGGCTTCCACTTGAATAGACGAGGTACTCTCCTTTACTTCCACGGGGCGAATCTTGCCAATGGGCAAGTCTTGGATTGCTTCCGATGGTTCTTGATCTCCTACATCAATTGGCAATTGCTCGACTTGCGAGCCGTTAGTCTCATCAAACTTCACATCTACCGTCTCTTCAACTTTTCGAGTGAAGTTGTTGTAGACATGGTAAGTGTGAGAGTTCGATCCATAACCAAGTAGGAAACCTTCATGAGATTTAGGAGCAAATTTTGAACGACGATGCTTATCAAGAATGTA